>CAKAOJ020000065.1:1986000-2648000 GCA_916701645.2 Sebastolobus alascanus
TGTTGATTTTTCTAAATGTATGCAAAATTGGGTAAATATGTTTATTAAGGGTTCTTTAATTGAACATATTCTTCTAAATATGAATAATTTATTGATGTTGTCCAACTTAATGCCATTAGTCTTTAACAAAAAGGCCTTAAATCATAAATTATGCCACTCTATTGGAGACGTCTTGTGAAATTACTCACACGGTGTTGTTGCTATATTTGCCTCCTCTTTACTCCCTTTTATAAACGCACACAGGAACTGGAATGTATGGCGCTCTTTGTCTAACTACCATGCAAAATTACCTGATTTATCTCGAGCACTTTCCGATGTCACACTGTCTGTGCTTGTGACAAAAGTGTCCCTTGTTGTGGCACACCATGATAACCAAACCCACCCTCATGGAGCTCACAGCGCCACATCTAAAACACGCTCTCTCAACCTTTTGTCCCCCAAAAAACAAAGAGCTGCACTTTCTCTTGGCAAATGATGCCTTAATTGTGCAAGTTAACAAGCTTGCTCTTTTTTCCCATGAATAACAAAGAGTTTGGTCCCAGTTTGTTTCTTTTTGTTTGTTATTTTTTTTTGTTTCTTTAACTCTTTTTCTATAGTGTGTTGTTGCACGCTTGTTGGACTGTTCCCATGCTGCCTCCATATTTCTCAGATTGTCTGCGGCGGCTGCCGACGTGCTCTAACACGAGAAAAACTTGACAAAACAACAGAAGAAGACAAAGAGCGAGTGACTGAAATGACGGTCCACAGTGGGATATTCTGTACAGTATTCATTATGTTTTCATTTATGTCGGAGATGTCTTTGACCCTGCTCCTCGCTCCTTTAAAACACTGCTTCTTTTATCGCTCTATTCATTTTTGGCTCAAATATCTCAGTTCTAAATGGAGGTAGTGTTGAATGGGATATCGCCATGGATTTGCATAATCTGATGGCATTGCTGGTGAGCACATAGAGGGTTGTGCCAAGTGCAAAAAGGTGAAGCCCTCATCCCTTGGCAGGGGGCAGAGAAGACTGTGAAAAAGCCAATTTCATATCTGATATCTTCAGCGTAACGTCACTTTTTTAGCCTGCATGGGCAAAATACAAAAAAAATGTCTAAAAAATATTTCTTTTCTGCTCCCCATCAGACCAAATATTGTCTCTTTTTACACTGTGTGTCAGTTCAGTGATGTGCTCTCACTCCCAGACAATCCAAAGGCATTGATATGTGCTGTTTTCTTTTCTCCTAACAGACTCCATTCATGTCTGTCTCTCTCCTTACAGTGCCCGTCTTTCTTCAGACATCGCTGGTGCCAAGGCAGAAGGATGACTGCCTCTCTCTGATGGGAAACTGTTGCTCATGTGCTCTGGGTTGGCTGCCAAGTTTTGGCATTATTGGTAAGAGTAGGGGGGGGGAGGAGGAGGGAGGAGGAGGAGGAGGGGGAGGTGTACAGAAAGGGGGCCCTTTAAACCCTGTGAGATAGTGGTATCTGTTGTGGGAATGATCTTCATCCCTTTCCCCCCTTTTCTAAACACTCCCTCTATCTCTCACTGTTTCCCTCCCTCTCTTCTTCTGTCCCCCCCCCCTTCCCCCTCTGCTCTGTGTCTCCGTCTTTTCATGCTGGAGATCAGACAACCGTCCTGAGGTGAGCCGGCAGAGATCCGATGGAGCACTTTGATTACCAACCAGCCCTGACTGTTGGGTTTCTCACAGCGTCTTCTTTGGCTTCGCTCCCAAAGCTCGACCGTACCCCTCCTTCACACACACGGGCAACACAAACACACTACACCGTGGTAAAGGGAAGAGATTTGCTGTTGCACTCTCAGAAGCTTAGCTAACCGTCTAAGCCTGACTTCGGTGCTCATACGGGTGCAAAGATCAAAACAGGAGCTCTCAGACACTTAGAGGGCACTAATGGGTGGGTCCCTCTTTGGGAGGCAGCAGCCAACCTTTGCCCTTAAAGGTAATATTCGACATTTTGGGAAATACTCTTAATTCACGACAGATGGATGAGAGGATTGATAATCAGTATAGGCAGTTAGCTTAGCTTAGCATAAAGACTTGAAGCAGGGGCAACAGCTAGCTCTGTCCAAAGGTAACAAAAACTGCCTACCAGCACCTTTAACCCTCATTAATAAATCTTTATATCTTTTACAAAAACCGAAGTGTAAAAATCATAATTGTTTTATGGGGGATTTTGTGTCAGACTATTTAAATTACACTTAACACCCTGCAAATTGTCGCTTTTACACTCTGGTTTTTGTACAGATTGTACAAACAAGATATAACATATTAAATTGTGAGTTGGGCGCTTTCACAAGCCAACATTTAGTTCTTTTTAAACTCTGGTGCGGTTTGTTTGGTCAGTTGTGAACGCAGTACACGCCCCTCAGCAAATTTTTTTTTTATTTGGTCCGCTCTAATTTGTGCACTGTGAAAATGAACAAGACTAAATAGAAAACTAACTAAAAGTATCAATTTCACTCTGATTCGGACTAGCCAAACGGACCATGGCGTGTGGAAGCGCCCTTGGAGGTGCTGCTAGGCAGATCTTGTGACTTTTGGACAGAGCCAGGATAGCTGTTTCCCCCTGCTTCCAGTCTTTGTGCTAAGCTAAGCTAATCAGTTGCTGGCTGTAGCTTCATACTTAATGAATAGAGAGTGATCTTCTCATCTAAGTCTTGGCAAGAAAACGAATAAGCGTATTTCTCAAAATGTCCAAACTATTCCTTTAAAATGAAGAGATGGGTCATCACGGGTCGTGGCCTCGCGGTGTTTTCCATCTCAGATTGTTTCATTTGAAGGATTTTTTGAGGCCTGAAATATCCAGACAGTAAAAAGAAAAAAAGTATAATTTGAAAAAGCATCAGAAAAAACATACAGAGTTCTTCTTTTGCATCCTATTTATCATCACTGTTCAAAATCTCCATCTTATTAAATCATATATCTGTCTGAAAAACCTTTTTCTTAACACAAGAGAAAAAAATCTGCAGGTACAGTGAGAAAATACTTGAAACAAACTGATTTGCTTTGGGGAAAAAAGTAGAAATATCTCACTGCACTTGCAAATGTCATCTTGTTAAGACTGTAGGGACTCCAGTTGCAAGCAGAAATGACTCAGTAAGGAGGTGATTTTTTTGACCCCTCAGATTAATGGTGGGGATCCTTTGGGTGAGAGAAAAACTGAAGCACAATATAGAGGAAACAATTTATTCATAATATTCCTTACAACGTTAAAGAAATGAAAATGTTTACTTTTATTTTGCAAAAGTTATTTCATACAGTACTTTCAGTATCTAATTTGTAAACCGTTACTGTGAAGTTGCACTGCAGAAATTAAGCTGTATATTCTTTCTGTTTCCTTGTCAGAGGAGGAAGAAGAATTTAGATCCTTTACCAAAATACCTACGTAGCAATACTACAGTATAAAATATTCCACCTCATATAAAAGTTCTCCATTCAAAATGTCACTTCAGTAAAAGTACTAAAGTATTATCAGCAAAATGTGCTTAAAGTATCACAAGTAAAATGCAGAATGACCCCAATCAGTGTTTATTGTTATGTATTGTAATATTTTGTTATTATTACTGGTGCATTTTAACAATTTTATATACTGTTGGGCCACTTAATCCATAAAAATGCTTCATATTTTATAAACTGATGATATCTTTTGTTTGTAAAGACTTAATCTGCAAAGTAACTAATAACTTCAACTGTCAGGTAAATGCAGTGGAGTAAAAAGTACAATACTTTCCCTCTGCAGTTTAGTGTTTAAAATGGAAATACGCAAGTAAAAGTACAAGTAACTCAAAATTGTACTTGAGTAAATCTACTTAGTTACTTTCCACCACTGTTTCTTGCTACATATGAAACCAGATTAACAATAAAGACTTATTTTCAGAAAATGATTCCACACAAAATGAACCCCATGTTGCACTTGCTCGAAACATGTGAAAACATTATTTTATGGAGGCGAAATTAATTTTGCATTAAATGTAATTTCTTTTCTTTTTCCGTTTCTTGAAAAGCCCCTTTAAATCCTGTAAGATAAGATCAACTTTATTGATCCCACGCAGGGAAATTCAGGTGTTACAGCAGCAGCAGAAGTACAAGAACAAACACGTAGATAACTTTTAAAAACTAGAACACAATATTATGAGCATCTGCTAAATGCAAATTAATTACAGATACTGACTACTATATACACTAACGTGAAGTCCATTGAGACAAAAGTAGTCACAAATAAGAAGTGCAAGTTGCAATAAAGAATTAAATACAAAGATTTCAATAAAGGGAACGATGGCTATTGATTGTGTCTGCAGATAGAAGTGCAGCTTTAAATACAGTTATTGCACTAAAACAGTGAATAAATAAATCAACACAGAACAACTGTTTATTGTAACAAAACAAAAAAAATAATATAAATGTGTCTGTAAATTGATGCACAAGGCTTCTCAAAATAGTACAACTTATTTAACGTTTTGTTTTGGTTTATTGATAAGAATTATTTTACATGTATAAGATACAAACATATGAGAGAACAATAATGTCTTGAACTTATTCCCATCGTCGTCCCTCTTTCCATACGCTGATAAAACTTGTTTTTTTTTCCTCATGAACTTGCCCGACTTCATGCTCATCACAGTTAAAGAGTGTGAACTGCGTTTTCCTTTGACATCCCAGTGATGAATAATTTCTCTAAAGAGCGGATTGTTAATGTTCAGCATGTGATATTAATGCGAAAGATAAACATTCTCAAAGTGAAGCTTTACCACCGCGGCTCAGTTTACATGACAATAAATGGTTTTGAGTCCTTTTTTATCCGTGCTCATTTTATTATTATTCATGCGATGTGCTAAATCTTTCTCATCTGGCTGAACATGAGTCTTTTTTTCCCCGTTTTTAGAGTCAGGATTTAAACCAATATTGGAGCTGTAGGGATCCAAATATTCCTTCAAAGCCTTTCCTCTTTTATCGTATTGTCACTTTTCCATCTGCGTGGACACTTGTCTTGCATTTCTTTCATTTGCTCTCTTGTTGCTTGTCTCTTTGGTCAGGGGCTGGTTAATGTGGGTTTATCCAACCATCCAGGCGGTTAATGTGGGCTTATCCGTGCATCTGTACCCATCCATCCAGAAAGGATTCTTCCATCCATCATATCTGTCCCTACGTGTCAACAAACACATGAGGACACCTACAGCACACCTGGCTTGTTGTCTTACAGTAAGGTAAGATGTTATCGCCTAAGATGGCACCGGAGAGAGGTATGTGTAAAGATTTCTTTGAAGGAAAACTGAGGTAAAAATGTTTTCTTGAACTCCTCTCGGAGAGAAACTTTGATTTCATGGTGTTGATTATTTTTCTTCGCAGTCACTCAAGGATAAAGCACAAGAGACGCAGAGATTGCTTCCCTTTCAGATGCACCACAATGGGGCTCCTTGGTTAAAAAAAAACACAACAAGGAGTTTTCTCCCCTGCTCCTTTTTTTTTAACTTCTCCTTTGTACAATCCAACACTATACGACTTACTTAAACAAAGACAGAAGGGGCCTGGAAGCAGTTTAATGCATTTATTGAAGCTCTGTGGTCACATATAGCAGACACAAGGTTGGCAAAAACAATTCTCTTTTGATCAGAGTAATTCCTTATTCAGTGGGAGGAAAAGAGCTCTTTCTATCTGTAACTTCACCAATATGGCTTTCCTCTAGAGAGCGAGGGAAAGATCTCACAGATGTAATGTAATGCTGCGCTTAGATTCAGTGTTTGAATGAACAAACAACAAATTTTACATATAAACAAGTGCCACATTTTAGCCCGGGTGGCTCCGTCTTCCCTGCATAACGTCCCTCTTTACTCCTGATGAATAGTCAACCTCATTTCCCTAAACAGATGGAAATAGTCAAACTTGGCTAAAGTTCAGAAGGAAGACATTAACTTTTATCTTGTTTTGACCTTATAACTCTTTGAGGTCCTAGAAATGCAACTTTTCTTTCCAACACATCACTTGTGTTTCCTTTATTATGAAACTTTGTGCCTTGTATGAAATCTTTATTTTCCCTTATTATGTCCAAAACTGTTTTTGTATTCAATCACAGATTTGAATGTTAAGGAAGGGGGAGTGTTGGGTGAGTCAATGGTTTTGTTAACTGCAGGTTTGTTTAAGTCAGGAGCGGATGGCCCAGTGGGAACCAGGCTCATGTCTGCCCCCTGGAAACCTGCTGTGACACCCAGTAAACCCATTAAACCCACAGATCAGCCCTGTGGACTAGACTAGTGGTAGTACACAAATAGTGAGTCTTTTGGAGCTTTTGATAGTTTGAGCCCAGTCTGCCTTGTTGTCCAAATGATTCACTTTACCATGAAAAACGAATCCAAACAGTCCTGATTTACTTTTATTTCATAAAAAGATATTTAAGCTCTTGTTTAGATGTTACTTTGTTTCTGTATATTTCTACTCATCAATAATGTGTAGGCCAAAATCACTAATAATTCACTGAAGATTGAAAATGTTAGAACATCTTTCACAAAGTTGCACTTGGAAATCTCTCTCTCTCTGTCTCTCTCTCTCTCTCTCTCTCTCTCTCTCTCTCTCTCTCTCTCTTCTCATCCTTGGTGTTGCTTTTGTCGGCACTTTATCCCTCCAGTAAGGCAACAGGATTGTAATTTCTTGTTATTTTGGAGATCTGTGGATTTACGCACTATAGAGCGTCACATTAACTGAGTGTAAATGATCACAAAACAGGCTGAATTTTAGTCAGAAATATTTATTCACAACATGTACAAGATCTATTTCCATCATTCACAAATATATAAATAAAATCAATAGCAAAACTATTTACATGGCGTGTTGCGCACTGTGCAAACTAAACGTGTTCGCGTGCGTGTGACCGATGAAGTTGAAATAGTGGTGATCGAGTCCCTGCACCGGTGACAAGTATCCACCGTGCTGCTGTGTGTGCGCGGAGAGAGGCATTGTTGGGTACGAGATGCCCGGGCTGCGGGTCGAGCTGTGCCAGGAGAAGTGTCCCGGTGGACTCTGCTGGTACACGGAGTCAGACGGGCTGTGGCTTTGGTGCTCCGGAGAGGAGTGCAGCTGGCTGAGGTAGTCACACGGTTCTGGCATCGAGCCGACGGAGCCGAACACGGGCTCGGTGACCGCGCGGGATTTAGACTGTAAGAAGGCGAGGATCCGCGCGTACTTGATGTCTTTGGTTTCAGCCCTGTCCTCTGTGGTGAGGTAGTGCACCAGGTTCTTCATACACTCGTGGTATCCGTAGTGGAAGTAGTTTGCAAACTCAGCCAGCAGTTCACCTGGAATGAATCAAAGTAAGCAGCGATTACAACCCCGCAGATAAGAAATGCTAAACAAGTCTGACGCGACGTAGTTTTTGTGCGTAAAGCTGGACTTGCAACAAAAATGTACAAATATAAGTTAGGTTAAACAAAAAAGTACATAAATGCACAAATAACTCAGAGTTTTACCTAATTGGTATTGTAGAAGTTTCCACACAGTCTATTAACAGAGATGTGGGATCGGGATGCGTAAAGTGTCGGAGCTCCGTGAAAAGTTGACTCACCTTTTTCTCTGCCACGGGGGAAATCCGCTGAGTGGAGGGCTCTCAGGTACTGAACTGTCATTTCCAAGATTTCAGCTTTCTCCAGTTTTCCAGAGTTCTACCAAAATATAAAAAAAATCCAACATTAGAAAATGTTTGACCGCATATATTACATGGCCAGATTGTTTGTTAAACATTGGCTGAGAAACATTTTCTTGCTATGCTAAGTATCAATATTGTAAAGTAGATAAAATATCTCTATCTCTAAAATGTATATAACAAATTGTACAATACCTGTTTTGCCAGAGCCATTGGTACAGTTTTTCCTAGTTCATTAAGGCAGCGATTAATGCGGTCCCGTCTTCGTTTCTCGATGACTTTGTGAGAGATGGGAGTTCTCTGTGAAAACAAGGAGAGAGAGACAACATGAGTACACACAGATAATATAATACACCTTATTTACAGAAATACGAACATAAAACAGCCATGAAAGTGTGAATAAAAAAGAAATAAAGCGACGAAATATTTTTGGTGAGATCTAGGATAACTCCCGGAGAGTTTTGCGCGCCGCGCGCTGTGCTGCTCCAGAGCGCGCGCGGCGGACATCTGCGCTCCGAGCAGTTTCTATACCTCTGACGCCTTATTGCAAATGTTTGAAACCTCTTTTAGCAAATTTAGCAAAGTATAAGTGTCTGTAACCCATTTAATTCCAATATAATTGCGAAATATCCCGTAAATGTTAGGTTTTACACCAGAAGCGCGCCATAGTTATCCTATAACGCGCGCCACAGAGATGGTGTTGGACAATAGATTCCCCCTCCATTAGCATGAAAATTACTCCAAGTTGTGGTCAAACTATATTCGATGTAAATACTGAAATACAAAATTCCATAAAGTGACTCAAAAGTGTTAAAAGTGCAGCGTCGACAAAATAGTTCAGTCCTCATAATGCAGAGCGCACATGGAGCGCGTACCTTCCTGTCTTTCATTTTAGATGCCATCGACGAATGTCTGACAATCTTCTCGAAAATTCAGTTCAGCTGGAAATTAGAGAGACGTGTTGCTCTGGCAGTAGATGAGGCAGACTGAGGTTTGAGGGGAAAGATGGTCCTTATAAAGGGCTCATCCAAGGGACTCTGGCATTCATGGTGTAAATTATTCCATGGGATTAGAGCCATGCATTTGGTAAATGTGTGCATTTAGGATCAGTTAAAGAAATAGTAAAAATCTAAAGCCATGGGCTAGCAGGGGGGCAAACCTGCTTTGTTAATCCACGTGGCTGTTCAAAAGACACGTGATTACTTTCGGAATATTATTTGCATAGTAACAACCCAGGCGGGAAATAAGAAGTGAGCGTTGGGATCGCCTGATCCGGCGGGGCGCACTGTGCGCACTGAAAACAAAGCCGGCGAAAAAAGAAACCCTCTTTCTTCCAACTCGCGTTTCTCACACGATCGCCTGTTTACAAATCCCAGCAAGCGATCTTAACTCTCATCCAAGCCCGGTCCGAGTTTTAAGGCCTGTCCAGTGTCATTAGAGTAATTAAGTAAGCCTTTAATAGGCTGTTCCGCCAAGTTCAGGGGAGACCTTTTGGAGACGGAGTCCCCCCGTTTGTTCTCGGCGTTTCTCACACGACTTGCTGACACGTCCATCTTTTATGAGAGATGGCAAGCTTTTTGTTTACATTCTTTATTTTGTTGGAGTCCTCGGCAGGTGTGTGATTAGCCCTGGCACACGAGCGTCGTCTGCGTCAGGGCCAGCGTCTCCAGCAGCCTCTGGCACACGAGGGTTACCCACCACTGGAGACTCTTTGGAGAGGCTCAATTTGTATCCTATTATCCTATAAGAAAATGTCTATTCAGTCGAATGAATAGTTTCATTGGCCTAAATTTTAATAATGCTATGAAAGAAGGGGAGAAATAAAGAAGAATGCAGCTGGTGTGAACGCGCATTATTCCCCGTCACCTGCAAGATGGGTAGCCTGGAGACCCCTATTCATTTGCCTAATTTCGGTCAACTTAACAAACTTTGGGAGAAATTATACTGCCATTGTTATGAAGGGTGAAGCTTTCTGATCGAATTAACAGCATGTTTTGATCCGGTAAATGTCATTAGAAAGAAAGAAACAATCGCGTTTAAAGGGGCCTGGGTAATGCGCCAAGTGGAGACGCCAAAGCGCAAACTGCACAAAGGGTGCTAGTAAATGCCACAGGGGACTTTTGTACCCTCACATTGCTCAAGTTTTTCCCCCCAAACAAAGGGCATTATTTTATACTTGAATACATTTCATACAACAATTGGCTGTTTTCTTCAAACATATTTTCACAGCAAGGTTAACAACAGGTTTATTGTGTGCGCTCCACACATTCAAGCTGCTCTCATGCGCCAAAACAGTTTGCTCCGATTCTTTTTTTTGTCACTGAGAACGTTTTAATCTCGAAACTTTCACCGTGCTTGGATATATTTGATCCTGTGAGCGATGTCGAAGAATAAAAAGCAGCGGAGGTTGAGAAAGAAAAGGCTCACAAGACATCTGAAGCGTTTGGAGAGTTTTCAGAGCACCATGGAGAGAAAAGCGCGAGCGAGCGGGACGGGGGCATAAAATCCAATTACTTCACTGTGCAGTTTTAACACTTTTTATGTGTTTGTTCTTTGGAATATGGAGGGACTTGTGTGCAGTTGCTTTTTTAAACAAACTGAATTAAATACTGGAAGTTTTTGCTGACCGACTTTGTAACGCCAAGTGTTGCGTCAGAACGAGGCCAAATGATGCGTCAGGATTTATTGTACTACTGTGATGTGAAAAATGTATTTCCGTGTTCAAATATGTAGTTAAACGATCTGACGAAAATCTGATTTTTTTTATTTATTTTTTTATATATTCACATTTATAGGCTCCTCTGAGTAAAATACTACAAGCCACTAAATATCCACATTTTTACAATTTGTATCTTTTGGCAGCCACACATTGTGCCATTATTGATATGATTTAAAATAGCTTGGGAGTAGTTGTTTTATGAGCAATATTATTACTAATATACTGTATATATATACATAAGAGTATTACATTAGGCCCACTGCTCGAATTTGACTGAGTTCTTCAGAATGGCTGCAATCTTTGCGCATGTGTAGGACAAATTAGTATTTGCATTATTTATCGATTTTTAATATATATCTTGACTGCATTGATCTAATTAGCCCTTATAGACACTGATGTGCAGTATGGTACAGTAGAATATTTAATAGCACAATGAGTCACTGCTGTATACTCAACCTATTAATTAGGAGGTATTAATTTTAATGAAAATAACTACAATAATTTATAGGTTATTAAAGGATGTACCATAATTACAAAAAGCACTTTAGTAACAATATGATGCAACAGGAAATACATGAGCTGTAAGGATTAGGCTTCACTGATATGAGACCATAGAAATACTGTCAGCATAACCATTATGTTTCCTGCAGATAGATTTGCTGTCCACAGCTCCTGAGTGAGTACAACTGGTATATGAAACCCTTTTACTTTAAATTTTGGCATTTTTGACGCACTATTCACTCTCTGTTACACATTCAGCTTGACTGGTCCTGTTATTAGTGTTTGCATGTCAATGTAGGTCTTTATGGAAAATATATTGTATGCAAATAAAAACACAGCAGCCAGTTTAACTTATTAAAGTTTAGCCATTTTCCATGCAGCCCCAAGCAAGAAAATAAACATATTAAAAATATCAACTTTCGTTAAAGCTGCAAATTAACTGAAATGAATCAGGTGAGCACAGGGAGATCTGCTTGAACATGAAACCAGGACTGTTGTACACAGCAGACCGATAGATTACCCTTATATTTTGCAAATATTTGCAGTACTAATAGAATATACTGTATTTTTAAAACATATTGTGCATGTTTATATTGCTGCAGTTTATTACTATTGTGGCCAAATCCTGCAGCTTTTGCTCGTTCTGCATGAAAAAAACAAAACAAAACAAACAAAAACAACTTATTAGCTGATGTAATAGCCAATTGCAAGTACACATCTATTTTGAATCTCCAGTGGTATCACTATAACGTCAGCACACCAGCCCGCTACAGGAAAACATAAACAAGCCTCCAGCCAAGCCTAATGTGTGACAGCAGCTCAGTGTGGACTCTGCGTGTGTGTGTGTGTTTGTGTGTGTGTGTGTGTGTGTGTGTGTGTGTGTGTGTGTGTGTGTTGTCAGGCGCTGCGCTCTGACCCGTGGTGACCTCTGAGGGTCCCGGACACACAATCCTTTGGCTTGGTGCGCCACCCTCCGCCTGAACGGCAGCAGTTCACACGGCCCCCATTGAGCTCTGAGTTCAGACTGCATGGTTCAGCAGCTACCGGCCCCTTTGAAAACAAACACAGCAGCAACAGAGGCTGAAGATTTACTCATTAAAGCTTGTAAACATGGGAGCACTCCTCTCCTCTCACAACATGTGTAGAAATGGTTTAGTATCATAGTATCCAGGAGGTAAAACTATATTTACAGGAATATGACTTTTATTTTTGCAGCTTCGGGAATGAAAAAAGGAACAATATAAACTCAAATTTTTTAGAATAATGATTTACAATATGAAAGTATTACTAAAACTCACTGACTCATGATAAACTAATGTCTAGCAGGGCTATTTGTAATATTTAAAAGTGTCTGAAAAGTTTTAAATGCTTTAAAAGTGTTATTATAAATAACAGCTCTATTATCCTCTCTTATTAAAGTGAGAAACTGCTCCCTCCGGTGGTACGTTCTGGATACTTCAGTGGCCTGTTCACAGGAAGATATTTATATAAAGCTACTGAGACTTGTTATAGTTTTATACAAGCAGATTTCAGTAAACTGTTATCTCCCTTAAAGACTATAAACTATAGTAAACATATTATTAATGTTACAGGAATATTTATGCAGATATTAGAGCATGAATCTGAGGGTCAGACAACCAAAGTATCTCTTATCAGGTAAAATCCATTCAGTAATATCATAGATCATAGATTAAATAAATCATATAACTCACAATCAGGTGTTTTACAACTTTTGTAATATATAAGAGATTACATAGATATAATAATACTGGTCCTGACACGCATTTTAGGATAGTTTTTGAAAATGTGATTTTTGGGTTGTAGCCTGCAGTAAAGGTTAAAGCTCACAATAATCTTGGTCTAAATCCAGACAAGATTTTAGATCTGCAATGTGTAACCAATGATTTTCCTGACAATTAAGTAGGGATGCATGGAGAAGGGAAGGGTTAACAGTGTAGTAACACTAGTATACAACTTTATTGACAACTTTAACATGTTTGTCTCTGCATAAAGTTGTTCTATATAATGAAAAAGTCAAAAGTTTATTTCAGTGGTAGAAGATCAGATCCCTTAATTAAATTAAAGTAGCAACACTTCAATGTAAAAAATACTGTAAAGGTCCTACATTAAAACAATACTTAAGCAAATGTACACAGGTGTAGGCCTATTTAGAATATCACAGTAAAAGTTCTCATTATTCAACATAGCATCCTTCAGAGTGTTCTCGTATTATATAATTGGATTATAGCCGAATAGAAGCAGCATTTAGCTAGGATTTTAGAAATTCAGAGGTAAAAAAAAAAGTCTCTAAAAATGTCACTTAGGCTATTTATTTAATTATATTTTCTGCAAGTTTGTTATTGAGCTGTTCTTTTTAGGAAATCCTAGCTTATAACCTCACCACCAAAAAAACAACAACTTAAGTCTAACTCAAATAACTGTCTCAGTATTTTGTCTCTTTTTTCCTTATAATAAGTAACTAATCACATAGCCCAGATCTTTCCAGGAAATAAAAAAAAAAATCCTCTCCATGCTACCAGTAGTCAAATTCTGATGAAGAAATACTGAATCCTTCATTCATTTTGTTGGCCTAAAAATAGTCAAATTCAAAAGTACTTACTCATAAAATACTGGAATCAGCCTGAGTGCTGCAATACCCTCCTTGTGTAAGTTTTTAACTGAAGAATATAACTAGATTAAAGAAGAAAAAAAAAGATTCCCAGTAAAAGGAGACGACCTCGGCTATACCGCCCTGCTGGGTTGTTTAATCTTGAGCAAAGCATCATATTATCCTCCAGTCAAATAAATGTAGTGGAGTAAAAAAATACTCCATCTGAAATGTAGTGGCATAATGTAGCATAAAATATCAATACTAAAGTAAAGTGCACATATCTTAAAATTGCACTTAAATACAGTACTTGAATAAATGTAGCCCACTTTGTTGTAAAGAATGAACACCTTTGGTCATCTTGAGACTCATCAAATCCAAACCAACATAACCAAAATTATATTTTCTTTCTTTTTTTTCTCATTGTCATGTGACATGTGGACCTATGTTTCTTTTTCCATTTTATCTTGGTGCTGTAATGCTTTAATCACAGGCTGTAGGCCAGGAAACGGTGCACTTTATGACCTCTCTGTGTTGCCCATTACTTCCTTTTTATTAGTATTTATTCCCCATTAGTGGGATTATGTTCATTCAAGCTTCTGTACTCTTATTTTCTGTTGTTGTTGTTTTTTTTTTAATCATCTAGATTGCATAAATGTATCTTTGCAGCTTTGTATATATAACTACTCCTTATGTTGTACTTGCATTGACTGAATGCTATTAATAGTTTATTAGTCAGAGTAGATGAAAATGAGTGTCAAGTTTTCAGTTGTGAAAGAGGCGCTCAGTTCCTTTAAATGTGTCTGTACAACAATGTAAAATACTCCATTACAAGATTGCATTACAGTGTGACCATTTCGTGTTGTGGTAGTGGCAGTTGACTTTTGTTGGATCCTGATCCGTTTGGTTTGTGGCTGTTGCACTCCACTTTTGTTTTGGTCACCTGTGTTACTGTTTTTGTGTTGGTAAACGCAGTAACTTTGTTTGGTATTGTGGTTTTGTTTTACACCTCATGGTGGTAGCCATTTTGTACCTTGTGGGAAGGGCACCCACTGATTTTCTGCTACTTGTGTGGTTGCTGCTCATTCTTAAACTCTATGGCAGCACCTTAGTTGGCCCTTTCGTGTGTGATAAGCAGAGCCGGCCCTAGACCTTTGTGGGCCCTAATCAAAACATTTTGGGGAGCCCTCTGACTGTGCGTTCTCAGTACATATGGCACAGAAACAACATCTCTTGTTTTTAAGGGGCCCTCTGCTGGCCACGGGGCCTTAAGCCACCGCAATGATCGCTTATTGGCTGGGCCGGCTCTGGTGATAAGATCTTGTTTGTTCCACATCTGTTGTGTGACTTAATTTTAGTACTCTTGATCTGTGTTTTACATTAACATACAGCCTTAAGCAGAAGAAGAAAGGCACTTTATTAATCCCCGAGGGGAAATTCAATTCCATCACTCTGTTATTTTAACATATACTGTACATAGTACACACAGGCTCGAAATTCACACACATGCACAAACAGGACCTATATACATGCATTAATGGAGAGATGTCAGAGCGAGGGGGCTGCCTCTGACAGGCGCCCAGAGCAGTTGGGGGTTTGGTGTCTTGCTCAAGGGCAACTCGGCAGTGCCCAAGAGGCAAACTAGCATCTCTCCAGCTACCAGTTCACACTCAGTACTTGGTCCATGCGGGGACTTGAACCGGCGACCCTCCGGTTCCCGAGCCAAGTCCCTATGGACTGAGCTACTGCTGCCCCCAAGTAACACTCATTTTACAAATTTTAAGTGCCAAGTACACTTCATTTCAATAAATAGTATGGTGATAATTTGTCACAGTGAACTCGTGTGTGTTATATTGGTGCCGTGCTAAGCTTTAAATGCTTTTGTATTTGTAAGTGTGATTGAGTGAGAACGTGACAAACTATTTATTCATTGTTTTAAGGGTGGGGGTGTTATGGCTGTATGTGTTTTCTGTGCTGCTGTCCCTTTTCCCTCTCCAGTAGCTCTGCCCAGGTGTGCAACATTCCTCAACGAGGTTGGGAAGGAAGTGCTTAAAAGCTCCTGTGCCAGCAGCAGAAGGGAGATGTTTCTGGTGTGGGGACTGCTGGTTCTGCTGCCTCTCAGCTGATGACTTTAAATTGTCTTTTTTTCATGTGTCTTTGTTAACAAATCCTATGGATTTTGAGAGTTTTAAAGGTGTCTTTTGTGGTTGGTTTGGGTCAGTGTTGAAGTGTTGTTCGCCCCAATAGGGCTGCCAAAGGGTGGGGTGTAACAGTATATACATATATGTGTATGTACTGTATATGTATATGTGTATATGTATATATATATATATATATATATATATATATATATATATATATATATATATATATATGTATATATATATATTTATATATACATATATATATATATGTATATATACATATATACATATATATATATTTATATATATATATATATATATATATTTATATATACATATATATATATATTTATATATACATATATATATATATATATATATATATATTTATATATACATATATATATATATATATATATATATATATATATATATACATATATATATATATACATATATATATATATATACATATATATATATTTATATATATATATATATATATATATACATATATACGTATATATATAAATATATATAAATAAAATGTGTATGTATGCATGTGTGTATATACACACATATACACACACACACACACACATTTACGTATATGTATATGCATACATACATATATGTGTATATGTGTGTGTATATATACATGCATACATACACATACACATACACACACACACACACACACACACACACACACATATACATACTGTATGTACATATGTGTGTGTGTATATATATATATGTATGTATATATGTGTACAGTGCAGCACTCGAGTGCATGTACTTGTAACTTTCTACCACTGTATGTGTAAAGTAACTTCTCCACTGCTCTATAGGATGGTAGTTTTTGGTCACACCACATTGATCAATCACAGCACGCCTCTCAAACTTCGGGGGCAGAACGACACGAGAGGCCGCTCCTGATTGGCTGAGAGCTGCACCAGCTGAGCAGCCGTCGCCGCCGCCGCTGTTGCTTCCTCAAGAATCAGGATCACGTCTCCGGATCTGCTGCTGCTGCTGCTCACAGGTCGGTGCAAACATTTCACACCTTCTGCGTCAAATTATTCATCCTGTACATTAGCGCCCCACTAGCTTATTATACGACCTTCACGTTATTTACAGAGGTTTGTTTAAAAACGTGATGCATTTACGAGCACCTCAGAAAAAAAAAAAAAAAACCCGCTCTTCGCTTATTGTTGCCCTAAAATAGACAGTCAAGCCACGTTGTGCATCTCTTCTCCTCCATCGTATCTTCACTTCCGTTTATCTCTTGACATCGACAGCGTGTTCAGTTAACATGATGTCTTGAATCAGAATTACGTGCTCATCTCTTTTTATCTGTCGGTATCATGTCTGGAGCTAATCCCTCTGAAATAACACGAGATACAGACACGTAGCTTCAGATCAGACGTTGTGTGTGAAATGATCATTTGTTTGGGGAACTTATTTTGCTTAATCTCCGTCTCACCTACTTTCTGTGTAACTGCCCTGCACACTGACGCCATTGTTAGTTAATAAAATAAGATTACAAACGAGGGTAAGAGAGGAACAATGTCACCATTATCAAGTGGAGTCTGTGTCTGACCTGCTAGCCTCAAAGCAGTCCTCATTAGCACGCTTTCTGGAGGAAGGCACACTATAGCACACTGAGGAGACCGTATAGGTGGTTTTCCAGGTTTTAGACCACACCCACGCATTTCAGTGTTTGTTATTAATTCAGATCCTTATTGACAAACTTGTTTGAGATGTTTAATGCGTCACAGCAGTGAACAGGCAGTTTGGATTAGGCAAGGTTACCTTATCGTTATGAGGTACTGTTGTTAGGGTTGGGCAATATTTTGATTTTATATTTATATAGTGATATGAGACTATATATATTGTCTTAGATTTTGGATATGTTAATATGGCATTAGTGTTGTCTTTTCCTGGTTTTAAAGGCTGCCTCACAGTAAAGATGTCATTTTTAGGGTCATTTTTTTCACGATTAATCACAAATTAATCATACATTTTTTATTTGTTCAAAATGTACCTCAAAGGGGGATTTGTCAAGTATTTATGTATGTATGTATGTATACATTTATTTTTGGAAATCAGTTAACAACACAAAACAATGACAAATATTGTTCAGAAACCCTCACAGGTACTGCATTTAGCATAACAAAAGATGCTCAAATCATAACATGGCAAACTGCAGCCCAACAGGCAACAACAGCTGTCAGTGTGTCAGTGTGCTGACTCGACTGTGACTTGCCCCAAACTGCATGTGATTATCATAAAGTGGGCATGTCTGTAAAGGGGAGACTCGTGGGTACCCATAGAGCCCATTTTCATTCACATATCTTGAGATCAGAGGTCAAGGGACCCCTTTTGAATATGGCCATGCCAGTTTTTCCTCGCTAAACATTAGCGCAAGTTTGGAGCGTTATTTAACCCCCTTCGTGACAAGCTAGTATGACATGGTCGGTACCGATAGATTCCTTAGGTTTTTTTAGTTTCATATGATCTAGAATAGTGGCTGGGGGCCCGCCGGCAGGCTGTCGGATTTTTAAGAGGTAAATTAAAGATCGATACAGCATCGCAAAACATTATATCGCGATACTAATGGATAATGAATATAATCATTAGTTGCAGACCCACAGACAACAGAAATTCTCACACTGGAGGTGACAGATGGAGGTCAGATACGCGTTGTATTGTTTACAGGTTTTGGGAGCCCCAAGCTGCTGTAAATCGAAGTGTAGGATGTTGAAGCGGATCATAACTGAACACGTAACATCAGGAGGCGTTTTTATGGCAAACGTCCTCGAACAGGAATCTGTGGAATGTAGCTAGAGTGGGCATTATGCTCTTTTTCTGTGCAGTCACATGAGCAGTGACACTACAGACATGGGGTGATCGTAAAGTGACCGTGCAGACTCCAGCATGTGTTTTTTGCCCTTGAGCACAGGGGGAGCTTTCATTACAGCAAACAGAGAGGGACACTATGTGGTTTTGTGGTTCGGGAGCAGATCTGCCGCACTGTCGTCACTCCGCTTCGGTCATTTGAGAATACCAGTATCAGTCTGTTATGGGGTTGATATATACAACGCGTACCACTGGGCTGACTGATGTTTAGACAACAGTCAGTAGCGGCTTTGACCCGAGACCTTTTCTAAAGCAAGGCAGGATTTATAAAAGTCACCTCAACTGACTTTATCTGATGTCACTAACTGACTAAAGTGAATTTGAATAGAGTCATGTGAGATCAGCGAAGTTGAGGATCCGGTTTAACGAACCTCAAATTATCATGCTTCTTCATGGAGCGTTGGGAGAAGAGTGAATTACTGTGAATGATGTTTTTTCTCAGAGGATTTTTCAATGGAACTAATCAGAAGAAATCAGTCAGTTAAAAGAAATCATCCCATTCTGGGAAAATAAGATGCAGTCATTCACCCCAGAGGATGATGACGGAAAGCTGGCGTCATACCTCGAACCATTTTGAGCTCATTCAGTCGACAGTGTAGTCCTGCTTTATACTGCTTTTATTGAGTGTAATGTCTGTTCAGGTGCTGATAGTTCACTATAGTAACACCGGGGGGTTGCAACTAACCATTATTTTCATTGTCGATTAATCTCTCGATTATTTTCTTGATTAATCTATTAGTTGTTTGGTCTATAAAATGTCAGAAAATGGTGAAAAATGTTGATCAGTGCGTCCTCAAATGTCTTGTTTTGTCCACAACTCAAAGGTATTCAGTTTACTGTCATAGAGGAGTAAAGAAACCAGACAATATTCACATTTAAGAAGCTGGAATCAGAGAATTTAGACTTTTTTTTTTTTCGTTAAAAATACTCAAACCGATTAATTGATAATCAAAATAGTTGGCGTTTCATTTAATAGTTGACAATTAATTGATTAATCGTTGCAGCTCTCGACCAAAAGTACCTCTTCTTCTCATCTAGCATGGCTACTGAAAAACTATTAATCGATCGGCAGAATAACAATCAGCAACTATAAACGATCATTTATTTGTTATTATTCAAGCAAACATTCCCTCAATTGTGAGGATTTGCTGCTGCTTTTCTTTGTATAGTAAACTGAATATTTGGGAGTTCAGGACGGTCGGTCGGACGAATACTGCAAAGAACAACGCGTTGAGCATAAACGCATTTGAGTGCTCGTAGCTCGCGCTGCATCTGTGGAGGCCCGCGCCACGCTGCTTCGCGCTACTAACGAAGCTTTTGAGTACCCTGTTTGGTTTTTGACCGCTAGCAGCAGCGCTGTGGAGCGATGTTTTGACGAGTAGGTCACTGCTGTTTGTTCATGCGCATGAGGAAGTGATGCATGTTCCTGCTAACTGTTTCACGCTGTTGTGCTGATTGACAGTTGGTGGTGGTGACGCGTTAAGTAGTGTAGCAATGTGACTCACAAAGGCAGATAAAAAGAAGACTGGCTAGCTATCAAACATGGATGTAGACGGTGCATTTTTTAAAATGTTTTTCAACTTCGCAAATGTTTTATCGGGAAGGATATGCATCTTGCCAATGTAGTGACGTTGAATCTAAACATAACTTTGGTTTCTTAAGAAAAAAAATTCCAACCTTTAAGTTTGATCAGTTCCCCTAGATTTAACGGAGACTCGTGCACAGTCATTTCAAAACGGCACGTTTTCTTTGACCTTCATACAGCGCAGAGGTCATGTGACGTGATGCTGTATTGGTAGCTGCTGATGGGTGTGTGTGACCTTTGTTCCACTTCACAAATCCCATCCTCCCCCCTCCCTCTCCCCTACATTTCTCCACTGCGAGACCATGTGACTGGCAGTGTGTGATTTCACCATGGAGGTCGGGACCTGCAGTCTTGAGCGTGGCTGCCTTGTGCAAGGTCAGCCTTTGTCTTTGTGTCCTAAAACCGGGGTCGAACGTGATTGGGGGAGGATGGACGTGAGTCAGGCAGAGGGGTGAAGCAGATGAAAGATGTCACACTGACTGAAGCCACATGAGCCTTCAACAACCATCCATCAGCCACGCAGTGACACACACGTGCACTGAGAGGGTACAGGTTGTCTTTTCCTGTTCACGCTTTATCAGCTTTCATTTAGAGTGTCGCTCATCCACCATACTATTAAGAAAAAAAAAAAAAGTGGTCTATCAGTAGCCAGGAGTAATTTCCTGCTATGTCCTTGTAAACTTGTGTGTAAGTGGTTTTACACAGGAATATATTGACTCATACTCAAAGGTGATATTTTTTTTTATCTTGTGCGCACAAGATAAAAAAAAATATCACTCCGTATATGCTATTCTTTTTGTAAAACTGTTGAATTATCGATGAGGTATTGGTAGCCGGACTGAGGCAGATCCAACAACAAGAGATCCAATAAATCAATCAACGCGTGAAATTCAACATTTTTTATTTTTAGAACAGAATCAATAGCGAAACACTGTATGTGCTCGTTGCCTGAACACATTTGGTTTCAGGTTTGAAAAATGGCCTTGTCCTTCCTTTTTTTTATAGCGCTATATTAGGCAGAAAATCTGTAACGGACAGTCATTGACCTACTAGATGTGGAGGAGCCATTGTTTTACAGATGTCCATGACATCAGGGCTGTAACGATTATTTTTGTCATCCATTAATCTGCTACAGCAGCATATTACCACCATGATAAAAAAGTACTCAGTTTCTCATTAATGAAATCCTTTTCACTACATAACGAGTTAATCTGTGTACAAGACACTTGTCTTGCTATAACAACATTTCTCTCTCTCTCTGTCCAGTCTGTGCCTAAATTGAAGACACCGTAGTTTACGTCTGCTAGAAAAACTCACATTTACTGATTAATATGGCTTGTAGGGCTGTCAATCCATTAAAATATTTAATCTAGATTAATCGCATGATTGGCCACGATTAATCACAATTAATCGCACATTTTTGTTATCTGTACAAAATGTACCTTAAAGGGAGATATGTCAAGTATTTAATACTCTTATCAACATGGGAGTGGACAAATATGCTTGCTTTATGCAAATTATGTATATAGTTATTACTGGAAACCAATTAATAACACGAAGCAGTGACAAATATTACCGATCAGCTTTGCGCTCGAGATCAGAATGGAGACGTAACCACTTTAAAACATGGATGATACTTGCTATCTTCCTACATTTGTAGCCTACTTTCCAAACAGAAAACACGTTTTATATTGTGATATTTACTGGAAATAGAAAACTTTCAGCTCCACCCAGCCAGCTGCCACCTTATTTAGGAATCGTATAGATAACTCCTCATTTCAACTTCACCAATCAGCCGTTCCTCGTCCGTTGCGGCGCTTTCAAAGCGAGCGACAGGAATAAATAGATACAGCGTCCGACAAAAGATACGCTCGCTCACGTCGCATTCAGTTAGGACATGGTGTAATATGTACACACAGCTAGACCTCTCTGTGTTTTATTGTGCTACGGTTTATATTAGACGCCACGGGGTAGCCTACTGTAGGTAGATCAACTTACTGTCGGGTTTGTGCGACTTCGGTTTCTATGATAATTCTCTCAATATTCTATATTAGTCGGGATGTGAAAATGCACCTGCTGGTGCCTTATTGTTATATATTTCATGTAAACAAAGCCTCTGTTGTACATGTTACATTCCCTCTAGATTTGTTTTGGTTCAAGTTTAAGTTCAAACTGCGCCTATGCACTTGATGGCTACTTGCATGACATTGTGCTAACAAACTTTGGCTAAAGCTAAATGTCCCAGGCAGAAGGTCAGCATCCTCACCAGTTGATGATACATGTAGAATACATAGCCTTGGAAGCAAATAGTTAGTAATGGAGGTTGTAAACTAGTTACAGTTACAGCTAGTAAGCCAGACATGCTAATACCATACATTCCTTACATTTGTGTGCTTTTGTGTGTTTTTGGGAGGTCTTAAAACAGCACCACCCTCCAAACTCTTTTTAAGTGACAAGTATCTCTCTCGCTAAAGACCCATGTATCGATCAATCCACTAATTATTTCAGCTTTTCATGACATACATAAATTTGTGCAGATTCATGTAACAGCTGAGAGAAAGCTGCTTCTGAGGTTCGGAAGTGACAGTCTTGTTAAAATGGGATTAGTTAAAGTTTGTTTAAAGGCCCCACGTGTTAATCCTCCTGTGATAAGGTTGTAATAATGAGCTTGAATTGCTAAACACCCAAAGCCGACTAGTCTGTGTCTGGGTCACATAGGGGAACTTCAACATTTTTGAGGAACTGACCAACCACATGTTTTTCTTGTAACTCTCTGGCTGTGGTTTCAAAACTTCAGCTGTAGTCGGCTCTCAAGCTGCACTCTTGATGTTCTGTTATGTGTCAAATGAACCAGCTGCCCTCTCCCCCTCTTTTTTCCAGTGTCTTGTGTGTGCTTGGGTGTGGGGTGACTGGCTGGCTGGCTCTGCCATTGGCTTGTCATCTTCCCGGTCCAAGTATGGAGAGTGGAGGATGTGGTGGAGGGCGGTGGTGTTGGTGGTGGTGGTGGGGGAGTTGTTGCTTTACCTTTTGCCTTCAACAACTCTCTGTCAAGCATGTAATCGATGGCGTGTGCCCTGCTGTTGGCCGTCTGACAGAAATGACACACACATGAGCTGATACTAAACCCTATTTAAATTATTGCTTAATTTGTTTACTACTCTTTTGATTAATTATTTAGTCTGTCAAATGTAAAAAAAAAAAAAAAAATTCTACTAATAATAAAATCAGGACAAATACCAAAAAAACGATGTTTCCAGAAACCAAGTCATGGGTTAAAATTGCAGATGTTTTAGTGCTAAAACGATCAATTGAGTAATAATTTGAGTAATTTTCAAGCAAAAAAAGGGGAAGAAAAAGCTTCACATTCACGGGTTCCAGTTTCTCAAATGGCAGGATTTTTGCTGCTCCTCTAATAACAATAAACTGAACACCTTTGTGTTTTGGACCTATGTTCAAACAAATCGAGTCATTTCATGACGCCGCCTCGGCCTCTGCAAAGTTGTGATTGTCATTTAAAAAAATTAAAAATGTATTCTGTAAATTGAGCGATAAATTAAGTGAAAAAATATCTGTAGATTAATCGATAATGAAGATATTCGTTATGGTTGCAGCTTTCAAATTTTGTTCATATCAAACACAGAAACACAAACAAATTCTGATAAATCTGCGAGTAAGCAATTTGTAATTTGACAAATCCATTATAAGCAACGTATTTTTCAAATTAATAATCTATATCTGTTGATTCATTCGGGGTGGGCAATATGACGATTTAGCATCAATGTGATGAAATATTGTTATTTGTCATGAAATTAATTTGCTGAATTAATCAAAAACTGACATTATTCTTTGTTATTGTAGCCATACAATTCAGGTAATATCCAGGAAAATTGTCTATATCGCTATGTATATTGATATCATGACATTAACCAGCTGCAACGATTAATCGATTAGTTGTCAACTATTAAATTAATCGCCATCTATTTTGATAATTAATCAGTTTGAGTAATTTTTAAGAAAAAATAATCAATAATCTCTGATTCCAGTTTCTTAAATGTGAATATTCTCTGGTTTCTTTACTCCTGTATGACAGTAAACTGGATATCTTTGAGTTGTGGACAAAACAAGACATTTGAGGACGTCATCTTGAGCTTTGGGAAACACTAATGGACATTTTTCAGCATTTTATGACATTTTATGAGCTAAACATCTAATCGAGTAATCGAGAAAATAATCAACAGATTAATCGTCAATGAAAATAATCGTTAGTTACAGCCCTAATACCATGACAGGGTTTAGAATACATTCATGTGTATTTTGTTTGTTACAGTCAGATGATTACACTTCGCTCGCTCTCAGGCTTGCTACATTTTACTCTCTTTGTTTTAGCAGACAACTTCAGCAGGAAATGTATAAATCCACCGTTTTCATTTGTCTCAGTTCAAAACGCAAGAAAATAATGTGTAGATCGTCTCAACTGTAGTTAATTAACTGGAAGTTATAATTATTATTATTCATCTTAGACTCCAAGGAATCTGCACATATGCTCAGGCTTGTGTGTTTGTCGATTTAGTGCTCACATACTCTGGGATATCAGTATACAAATAGGGGGATTTGTCAACATATCCATTCTGTAGAATACAAAGACCTTCTTGTAATTGGAGCGTAATTCTTTGTTCGACTAGTTTCACCAGTTTGGACGCTCGGCAACTCAAGAATTGCACACAGTGTGTCCAGATAACGTACAATAAGATATTGGTGATTCAGTCTTGAACAAACATGACAACATGAAAAATGTTTTAAGTCACTCAGATAGGCAATCAGTTCATTCTGATTTCTGAACTTTAAACTAGTTTTACACACCCGATAACCTCTTAATCCACTCTTGTATTTGTTGTGTTTTCACAAGGACAAAAAAAGTGTGGGGTTTAAATCAACCTGTTACTTAACCATCGCTCCAGTGAGTGGGTAGTTTTGCCTCGCGCGTCTGTGTTTCTGTTTGAGAGGGGCGTGTCTCTGCTATTCATAGTTGTGAGAACCTCAGAGGTCTATTAGAGGTCAGTCAGTCCTTCTAATAGCAACTGCTGCAGCAACGGGCCCGTCAGACGGCTATACCTCTCCGCCTTCGGACACTCTGTGCCTTTCTTCATATACGCACTGTGGGACTGTGAGTATAGACATTTAATTGATCTTCATTTGTCAGCAATCAATGGCGAAGTTTTTCAAAATCCATTTAGCTGCATCTAAGTTGCTGACATAGAAGTGGTGTGATCATCTTGTCTTTCATAGCAGGAACACCTGTAAGACTTAGTGCAGCGGAGCATTTGTGAGGTTTGATGTGTGTTTTGATTATTGTGTTTATTTTATAGAGCAAAATAGACTTAGGCTTTTCTGAATCTTGCCTGTTCTTTTTGTTTTGGTATTGAATATATAAATGAAGTAGACTACATCAATCTCTTTAGATCTTTCAGCAATTTACTACATTTAAATTGTCATTAAAGGTCAATTAATGAAAAGTAGCTTGTCCATGCTTTGCCCCAGTTGGCACTGGTCCCAGTTGTCATGGGCTCTGTGGTAATTATAGAAGTAGGTGAGAAGTCAATTGTTACCTACTGTACAGTATGTACAGTGTTTGTTTAGTTGTTAGTGTACCTGAAGGGCTGTTACTGTCTAATCTAGAGGTCAAATGAGTTGAACATGATGCACATAAAGCCACCAGTCCAGTCTGATAACAAATAAAAAAAATAAAAAAAATGTTGAAAGCGTTATTAATGTATTTTCATATTCAGATGTATTAACTGAAAAATACCTGCTGGTTAGACATACGCCCTATTAGCCGGTGAGTTTAAATTAGTCTTTCTTGCCACAGGCTCGTCTAATTTGCATTTTAAAGTCATTTGACTGTTCTATTAAAATTTTAGTGCAACAGAGCCATACATCCAGATCTTTTAAATTTGAACTTTCAGCCCAGTGAGTTCATTTCTTGAACATTCAGACCAGAAAGTCTCACTTCCCTTCAGACATACTGGAAGTAGAGTAGAGTTCAGTGTACAGCGTCTGTGGTCGTGTCCGTATACCTCCACGGAGGCTTGTGATCTGCAAATGTGTGCAGAGTCATATTTCCTTCCTGTGTCTTTGTTTCCAAAGCTGTTGAAATGGGATCTTCCTTTTGTATGCATTGTTCGTGGAAGTGTGGAACAAGAACAATGGCGAACGTACAAGTCATTTCAGCAGGGTATTTCTTTTAGAGGTTTGTCTTGTCTTTGAAAATAGTGTACGTCTTTTAGTTTTATAGATTTAAACTAGGGCTGTCAATCGATTCAAATATTTAATCGAGATTAATCACAAGATTGTCCATAGTTAATAGATTTGTCAAGTATTTAATATTCTTATCAACATGGGAGTGGGCAAATATGCTTGCTTTATACAAATATATGTATATATTTATTACTGGAAATCAATTTACAACACAAAACAATGACAAATATTGTCCAGAAACCCTCACAGGTACTGCAATTAGCATAAAAAATATGCTCAAATCACAATCATCAGTTTGGAGTCTTATTTAACCTCCTTCGCAACAAGCTAGCTAGTATGACATGGTTAGTACCAATGGATTCCTTAGGTTTTCTAGTTTCATATTATATTAGTATCTTCACTCTAGCTTTAAAACTGAGCCTGCTACAACGATCGAATGCGTTAAAGAAATTAGTGGCGTTATCACGTTAACTTTGACAGCCCCAATTTAACCATGAAGATAGCTCAAAGAAAAAGGTTCTTTTCTCATTCAAGGACCTAGTTTTCTTGTAGACATTACTACTAGTATTTTCTGCTCTGAGTGATTCACATGATTCAATTATCTTTATAAATAACACATAGCTAATGAAGTTTATAGACTACTGTTAACCCTCTGAGACCCGGGGATCCCGGCCAAGATTACTGTCTTTAAGAGAGTGTAGCGGATGGGTTTTTAGAGCGAAGAGACTTGTATCACATGAAACTACTATGGTACCACCAACCATGTTATGTTAGCTGTCTGAAAGGAGGCTAAACAACGCTCCAAAGTCAGGATAAATTTTGGCGAAGGAAAAACTGGCATGGCCATTTTCAAAGGGGTCCCTTGACCTCTGACCTCAAGATATGTGAATGAAAATGGGTTCTATGGGTACCCACGTGTCTCCTCTTTAAAGGCACGCTCATTTTATGATAATCACATGCAGTTTGGGACAAAAAACATAATGCATGCAGTATAAATGTGTTATTTTCACCTATTTTAAAATGGTGTATTTGAATATTTCTGCATACTGAGGTCCCTAAACAGTCTTGGATTTACATAAATTGTGTATCACTGTAAAGCTGAGACTCCTGTGGATCCAATGAGCCCAGTTGTATTCATGTGTGATGATGTTAGTCCCCATAGGAGACATTTCATTGTAGTGAGATCATTTTTTAAAACTTGACGTCACTGTATAAAATGACCTGTGGTGACCTCTAGGATAATCACAGCCTCATGAAACTTTGCAACCACAAACAAATT
The DNA here is from genome assembly GCA_916701645.2 of Sebastolobus alascanus. Lineage (NCBI taxonomy): Eukaryota > Metazoa > Chordata > Actinopteri > Perciformes > Sebastidae > Sebastolobus > Sebastolobus alascanus. The sequence continues at coordinate 2,013,643 of CAKAOJ020000065.1, forward strand.
AAAATCAACTCAAAGTGTTATAAGAGGAGATTTATGACCTATTTATATTGAAGGTCTCTGCAGTTGGGAGGGCCTACTGAAATGAAACTGTTAGATCTGAAGATTTGAGACATTAAGCACTTGATATAACTAAAATTTGCCAAATAATCAGTAACACTGAAGTAGTGGATCATCACTAGGCTTAATGCTGCTGCTGCATTGTATGATTCACTGTAGATCTATCCTTGAAGCTTTATTTTTGGTTTCATACTGTACTATCTACAGTGACAGGAAGTCAAAAATAAAAAATACTACTACAAAACAACGTGACTTCAGATCACTTTTTGTGTCTCTAATTGAGGACATTTTCTACAGCTGGGACAGCTGTTGATTTGAAATATATTTGACACCTGGGTGATAACAGTTAAGAAATATGTGGCTTCCTGGTAGCCTAATGGTGGAGACACACTATATAGCTTCAACGTCCTCTGTCTGATTCCAGCCAGGGACCCTTATTAAATGTAAGGCCTGCAACTAGTTATTGCATTTTCATTATTTTCATAATCGTTTAATCAGCAGATTATTTTCTCAACTAATGTATTAATCTATATAACATCAGGGGAAAAAATAAATAAAAAGTATCAAAAATAATAAATAAAAATGTAAAAATACCATCACAATTTCCTAGATCCCAGGGAAGTGAAATTGTAAATTATTTTGTCTGAGCAGCAGTCCGAAACCTAAAAATGTTCAATTTACATCACATTTGGTCACATTTTAGAACCTTAAACAGGAGTATGGTTGGATTTTTTTAGTCAGAAAAGGACAATCAATAATCGATTATCGAAATGGTTCATTTCTGTCAATCGACTAATCGATTAATCGCCTAATAGTTGCAGCTCTAATGCATGTCATTCTCCTGTCTGTACCTGTTTCCTGTCTGTACGTTTGCTTTCAAACTATCCAATAAAGAGAAAAATAATATTTAAAAGTAAGAAAAAAATATCACCTAACATAGTGTGTATTCAGTAAAGCATGTATTTGTGAACACGTTGACACAGATGGTAGTAAATTACCAGTAACTCTGAATGGGACCAGTATCCTTCTTCCTCAGTGTGAGCGGGTTCTCATGTTGCTGTGTAAAACAAGAGACCCATTGATAAAAAGATCAAATACTTCCTCCTGCTGGATCACCGCATCCTGAAGGAACTGCATTGTTGACATTTTCCTTTTGAAATACGAAATATTTTAAACAGCTTTTTAAACACTTACAGTAAAAGAAAGACGTCTGTGATTACACTCATAGTGGATGTTAAATTGGTCATTTTATGTTAAAATAAAACAGATATAGATAGATAGATAGATAGATAGATAGATACTTTATTGATACCGAAGGAAATTTAGGCATCCAGTAGCATAGACAACAAGTCCCAACACCAATACACCTTAAAAAAGATACAATCAAATAGAATAAAGTGAAATATAGATAAAAAAATAGATATTTTCTCTCTGGAACAGACACATACATGCAGAAGAAGTGCAGACTAAAAGTTTCCTAATGTAATAATGTTCCTTGTCTCTGTCCCACTGCAGGGTCAGTGCACAACAGTCATGCAGGCTCATGAAGTCCTGAGACAGCTGCGGATTCCCGAGCTGGAGGATGTTCGGCAGTACGTGCGCGGCTTACCCACCAACGCACTCATGGGCGTCGGTGCCTTCGCCGCCATCACCACCTACTGGTTCGCCACCCGGCCGAAAGCCCTCAAACCCCCATGTGACCTCGGCATGCAGTCGGTGGAAATGCCAGTAGGTGATCTCTTCTCTTGTCTTCTGGTTATATCAAATATCCTAAACAAATTCATGCAATGTGGATCCAGCAACACACAATGATAAACTGTATCTGTCCATCCGCTGTGTTGTAATCCTGTGTGTTAGAGGAATAACTGAAGCATGACCCGACTACTGGAAGGAAAGTAGTCAGCAGACCTCATTCAGCAGGAATGTGAGGATGTGGGATCCTTTCCCAGACACTTTAATCACAGCTGAAGTTCTTTAAATTACAAGCTTTGACATCCTCACTCCTCTTCACACTTTAGAGCGCTAAAAAGTTCATCTCAGACTAGTTAAAGTTTATTTATCTTTTTTTTTTTTTTGTATTATTCCAGGACCTCTTTCTAATACGGCACCCTTTATTAATAACTTATTAACATTAAAGGAACAGTTAATGGCTTATTAGAAAGTAAGTGAGGATTTATGAATAGTTAATGAACATTTATTAATTTAAAGAGGAGTCAAGGGGAGTTTTCACAACTTAGCAACCCAGTGGTTATTCTTACAGTATGAATGGCTGATAATGGATCTATAAAGTATTAGTAAATAATGTATGAACTATTAATAAAGCCATTAGTTGCAGCTCAGAAACTTCTCACAAAACAAAGGGTGCCTTATCTAAAAGTCGTACCTTATTCCCAACATGTCGTCGGGCTTTTCGATAAGCGCTTTTGGTGGCGCCGAGTCAAACCATGTCGCACTGATTTGCGTTTCCATGACCAGTTTTAACGCGCCGAGTTATGCTGCGACCGAGATGGACCATCTCCAGAGTCGGGCCAAAGTGCGCCCGACCTGCCTCCATGCGGTCTGCGGTGACGTCTTGTCGACCGCGTCCAACCCATGACGACGACCCCCCCCCCCTTCTCCCCCTCAAACAAGAGTGTGTTGCGAGACTCAACTCATGTCTGTGCAGGAGACCGGAGAGAAAGAAAGAAAAATATCTCTGTGGTCTGAAGTTTAGTCTCTCTCCTTCACTTTCAGATATCTGCTTTATTTTACTGTTTCGCTTTCAGCTGCACAGGAGTCGTGTTAAGTTTACTGCTGATGAAAACTCAACATTTCCTGATTTTGCTGCTTCAAAATAAAAACGTTTTTATCGTGAAGAATTTATAGGAAAAGGAATATGTTTATCACTGAAGTAGCGGAGCTTTGTTAGCGGCGATTCTTCAATAAAAACAAGCCTACTGAGAGTGCAGGGAGGAAGAGTACAAGCAGCAAAAATAACAGGGGACATTTATTGTGAAGAATATAGGAAGTGAATTGTGTTTATCCACCGTTTTACGGCCGCTCCTTTGACCACTAGTCACAGTCATGGTTACACACACCTTCAAGCGGGTAGCCCTGTTGTAATGGAGATACAAATCCATGCCGTGCTGGGCTTAGGCGAGTCAAACGGAAAAAGGCCATTTGAGTGTAGTGCTTAAACTGTTTGTTTAAGGCATGATTAAGTCAGTAGACCTAAAACTTCCACATGTACTCCTTAAAGGCTGAAATTGCAACATTAATTTTTTAAAAACATCAGAAGAAGGCCGAAATAAAGAACCATGATTTCAGTTTTCTGCTGTAACATTTTCAACTCACCTTCACTGGGAACTAGTTGACACTTAAATAAAGATAAACAAAATGACTAATGTAGATCTCTCTCTGCTGAGGTATACACGGCTCGAACCAGCTGTTGCTTCCTTTGTCCCACTGTTTTCTGTCATTGCACATTTCAGCTCAAACTACAACTGCTGCATCACATCCTATACAGGATCCATGTTTATATCACGGAGGAACCAGGTTCTCCTGAGTGCAGCTGTACCACAAAATAAATCCGTGCTCTCCATCTTCTCACTGCTGCTCATGACTAGAGAAATGCTGTAATGTGTCCTGAGGTAGGAGGTGTCAAAGGTTCGGTCAGTGCTGCTGGTCATAACTTTGTGATCTTTTTTTTTTTCTCGTAGGGTGGAGAACGTGCGAGGAGGTCGGTACTGAACGACAGCGACGAGAACTTGACGCACTACTATAGCGATGCACGCACAATGTATGAGGTGTTCCTACGAGGGCTCCAAGTATCGAGTGAGTGCATCTCCTGTATCTCAGTTACACGTGATACAATTCCAGTTTCCAGTGAATGTTGCTAAAAGTGAGCTTTATTTTCTATCGCAGACGATGGACCTTGTCTAGGATCGAGGAAACCTAACCAGCCGTATGAGTGGCAGTCTTATAGAGAGGTGAGACGTGGACCACAGACATGGAAATCTAACATTCATGTTGTCCACAATACACAACTAGCAGAGTCTCAATAACTTTAAAAATCTGACTTTTGTTTTTGTTTTGCACAGGTGGCAGACAGAGCGGAGCACATCGGCTCTGCTCTCCTTCACAGAGGACACTCTCATACAGGAGACAAGTTTATCGGCATCTTTTCCCAGAACAGGCCAGAGGTACAACAAATGGCGTCATCCATGTGCTAACGTTGTGTAGTTCTGACTCAGATTATCCCACAATGCAATTTAAAAAGTTTGTGTAGAAGCAATAAGGGCTCATTGCCATCATGCATTGCAAAGATAGAAAAAGGGTTAATAGAGTGCTGCGGGAATGAGTCATAAAACCCGGAAATTAAATTTTATCACTTTCGGTTCCCTCGTCTGGAAGTCAGTGGGTTTTTTGAATGGGTTTTTTGTTAGATGCCTAAAACAAGGTCTGTGGTTAACACAAGCTTTAGAGATTTTAACATTTTGTTCTACGACATAAAATGTCAGTTAATACCCCACTAGTGAATTTTGAAACTTTTACGTCTCTTAAAAAAGGCGGATGCTAACAAGTGGGTTAAGTGAGACTACTAAATGTCATCACACCGAACACTAGTCCGCCTTGAGCTTCGTGGTGGTGATGTAAAGTCATGCCACCGTGATGTAGTTCATTTATAGCCTAACGTTAGCTTTTTACTTCTGGTGATAAAATTCACGCTTTAAAAATCATAATAGTGGTGTTCATTTGTGAAAATTATCTTGCTGATCAAAATATGTCAGTATCATAAACGTTTGTTTGCCACAGAGCTTATTTTCTGCAATAATCCAAAACCCAATGGAACAATCCCACTGGCTTCTTGTCGAGGGAAACGGGGCGATGCTAACCTCCTGGTTGGCCTCGAGGCTTATTGAAAGAGGCTGGGACACGGGGTCTTGAGCTATAGGGTATGACACAGTGTAACTGGAGCTGCGGTCGTGCGTTTCTATTGGCTCAATTTCGGCGAGTGCGGACTGGATTTTCCTGCGTATGTGGTGTACTGTAATGATGTGACGTGTGTCATCTCCCCTTTTCACCCTCCTTGGTTGGCCTACAAAAATACGTCATCCCTGCTTCACTCTATTAAGATGACTGCTGGATGAGAGCAATGACCTGAATTATGTCCAAATTTGTTTATTGGTTTTGCCATTTGACGCACTAGATATAGCCCGGTTCCACAGCTCTGAATTGCTGCCGGCATCTCCGTTTTTTCTCAGTGAGTCAAACAGATTATCAAATGATTTCAGTCTGATAATCAGGTGCCGCTCCACTGTATGGCCCTCCATGCAGAATTCTCGTTCACATGCGCACGAGTATCCTGGTTACGATCAGCTTTTTGGAGTATCCTGGTGATGTTTTGCACATGTAAACTGCGTATCCTGGTTTTAGAAGTCTCCTCCTGCTGTAGCCTTCTTATCAGCATTTCTTTTTTTATTTTGGTAGAAAACAAATTAAAATTACTAATGAAAAAAATGAATCGAATGAAGAAAATTACTTCATAACACCTGTGTTTTTTTTTGTCTCTCAGTGGACCATTTCAGAGCTGGCCTGTTACACATACTCCATGGTGGCAGTTCCGCTGTACGACACACTCGGCACCGAGGCCATCGGCTACATCATCGACAAAGGTACACAAGAGTTCACCTTCAAGCGCTAACCACACGCCACCTGCAGAGCTTTCGCAGCACTCTAGATCAAGGACACTGATACTGACACAAACCTAAGTGGTTAATTTGGTGCCGTCTGTTTCCCAGCTGCCATCTCATCAGTGATCTGCGACGTACCCGAAAAAGCCCGGATGATTCTGGACTGTGTCGGCGGTAAAGGGCGAACGGTGAAGACGATTGTGCTCATGGAAGCGTTCGACAGCGAGCTGGTGACGCGTGGACAGGAGTGTGGCATTGATATTCTGAGTCTGAAGGAGTTTGAGGTGAGAATAACAAACTACTCTTCTTTCTGTACATTATTACATCATCCATAGACTGAGGATCAACCGTCAGCAGATGTAGAGGCAAATTAGCCGAGCCTCCTGTCGTTGCCGTCGGAGTCACACTCATCCAGTCGTGTTCTGGTTAGAACTAAATTGAAATTAGGCCCTGAGGCGCTGCGTGTTTAAAGCATGATTCTTATCAGCACTTCCTGCAGACAAGCTATATCTCACTGTGCGTTTTGTATTTTCTTCCAGGCCTTGGGTAAAGCCAACCTCCAGAAACCAGTGGTGAGTGACCTGTTGAAGCTCTTACTTCTACTACAATCAGAATCATCTTTTCAGCTCAGATAATTCACTTCTAATCAGCAGGAAGATAAGGTTTTGCACTTTTGCACATTTGTAATGCAATAGCAATTCAAGCTTTATATGCATTAGTGTAGATCTGTGATCTGATTACAGGCCCCTAAACCAGAGGACCTCGCACTTATCTGCTTTACATCCGGAACCACAGGTAATTACACAACTCGTTTACAACGATAACCTGTTGGAAATGTTAATTTTGTTCTTCATGTATAATCACGATCATCATTTTCCTTACAGGAAACCCAAAAGGTGCAATGCTTACTCATGGAAATGTAATCTCCAACACTGCAGCTTTCATTAGAATGACGGAGGTAAACAAATACGCCAGCTAGACTTGGATGATATCAAATTCAAGTATTGAATCTTAAGATGAATGGCATTGTCTAATAATCTTTGTTTGATTTTAGTCCTCTTGTTTTTAAGGTGAATGCTTCTGCTTTTCTTAATTCCGAAAAATTCCTTTAATTTTTTTTATTCATTTATGCAAGGTATCATTTCCCACTGGTGTTCCCCTCACTTTTTAAAATCGTTGTTTTCAGTCTTAACCTGAGAGTAAGACTGCAGATACTACGCAGAGCTGAAAAAAGTACCTCTACCTCATCTGCATGCATACAAATCATTTAATCTATGGTTTTGCTGACAGTCAAAGAAACAGTGGGTAACATTTCGGGGGATCTATTAGCAGAAATGGCATATCATATTCATCACTATGTTTTCATTAGTGCATAATCACCTGAAACTAAGAATCATCGTGTTTTTCGTTGGCTTAGAATGAGCCCGTCATATCCACATAGGGAGCGGGTCCTCTTCACGGAGTCCGCCATGTTGCTCAAACCAAACACTAGCTCTAGGGAGAGCCTTTCATGCTTTCAGCTCATTAAAATAGTTAATCGCGATTAATGATATAATAATATATAATAATTCACGTGAGCCGCAGAGTGCAAAACCTTGGTGGCTCGTTGGCTTCCGTTGCTCCTAAAGTAGTGTTATTATGGTACGGATGGCTTCTGAGCGAGACGAACGCTGTCTCCACGGTTTTGCACTCGGCGGCTCACGTTACCGCAGTCTTGGAAATGGAGTGAGTGGCGGGGTACTCAGTTAGTTGCAATCTGCAACCACACCACTAGATGCCGCCAGATCCTACACACTGCACCTTTAATATTCTCCTAAAAAGACACTAGAACTGAATATCAAAGATAAGGCAGTGAAGGACAGTAGTCGTTGTAGTAAAGAAGCAAATACTATCTTCTCTATCAATGAAACTTAACATGATTTTTGAGTAGAATTAGTGCATTAATAATGCAGTAATTTACACAGCACATGTTTGTTATACTACTTTTATTTAGGGAAAGCGCAAGAAACGACGTCATAACAATTTATTTTTTGCAAGACACGTTTAAGAATGCAGGAAACGGCATCCTCCCCCCTCTTTAACACCTTTGACTGAATTGTTTCGCCCCAACTTCTGAAACCAAACCTACACGCTTGCATTCATGAGATACGGATCACGTAAAATGTAAACGTTGAGCTGTTCGATGGACCTTGCTTTAAATCTAAAATCCCCTCTTTGACCCCTTTATATTTCCCCATCTGTCTTGCCTCTGTTCCTCCCTCATCCTCCTCCTCATCTCCCCCCGTATGTTGTCGTCCAGGGCGCACTGAAACCCACCAATAAAGATGTGCACATCTCCTTCCTCCCTTTGGCCCACATGTTTGAGAGGGTGGTGGAGGTACAGTACACCATGCTTGACCTGCATACATGCATGTGTTTTGCTTTGTGTGTTCTCCGCAGGTACACTGCATGCTGAGCCTCCATGACATTCATGTATCCTATCTCCCCCTAGCTCACATGTTTGAGAGGGTTGTACAGGTATGTGTTGGACTTGTTTAACTTCACACAATGACATTTAAAGTTGGGTTTAAAGAGTAATAGTCAGAATTATTATGAATTATTGAAATTCTAGTTTCGCGTCTAGTTTTTTTTAAAAATTCGTCTTTTAATGTGTTTTCATAGTGTTTTAAAAGTAACTGTATTATAAGTAGGTTTTGTTTGTAAAATATATAGAGATATTGATAGCCCCAGTGTACTACAATTTGCTTTTAACCCTCTGAGATCCACAATAGACCCGTTTTTGTCTTTTTTAGGGGGGTACAGAGGATCTTTAGGGAGAGATAGCAGATCAACAGTAGATGTCCCATATAAGTGGTGTACATCTTCTGAAAGCTGGGTACCTGAAGATTATTTTGAGATGCAGCTGTGTATCCAATTGTTCTAGTCATAAATCAAAAATAACATGAATTAATTAAGTTAATTAATCTAATTGTGATTTGAATTTGTGATCCATAAATGTCTAAGCATCCTTGACCTTCAAGGTAACTCAGTAGCATGAACAATAACAGCTTCTGAATTTGGAAAATACTGCAGTGGGTTTAAATAACAGACACTGGATATGTGAGTAGCATGTTCCTGCAATAGAGGAAGCTGCAGTTTCAGGACTGCAGTCCAAGGACCGCATGACTAGGACCCTAGTTTTTCACGAAGCCTACTATCTTCAGTGTAAATGCTTGTCATTGTTTGACCATTTTAATTAAGTTTAAATAATCGTGACAATTACACTGTGCTGACTGCCTGTTTACCCCCACAGTAAATGTTATCAACCAGTCAAATGTCAATAACCAGCCAAACCGTGATCTTTTCTTTCCTAAACCTAAGGATTTAGTTGTATTGCCTAAACCTAACTCTTTTTGTGGTGGCAGCACGTAATTTAACACTACGGTCACTAACTACGGTCCTAGAAACGCGGCCCTGGAACTGCAGCCTCTTTTATTGCAGGAACATAATGTTGGGATATGAAGTGAAATGTTCACAGCAACACTGCCCCCATGTGGTTAAATTGTCACACTGATTTAACTCACAACAAGTAGGAATAAGCAGCTCCCTTTTCATCAGGGTGTCATCCTCATCCATGGGGCTCGAATCGGCTATTTCCAAGGGGACATTCGGCTTTTGATGGATGATTTGAAAACGCTGCAGCCGACAGTCTTCCCCGTGGTCCCACGTCTCCTCAACCGCATGTTTGATAAGGTCAGAGTTTATCTAATGGCACTCATGTTAAAGTCTATAAAACTCATAGTTAAGAGCCAGGTGATTTGCTATTTTCATAATTTTTTTTCAGAAAATTCCCTTTGTTACTATAATGTATTTTGTGTTTTATTCTTTTACTCAATTAAGTTACTTACTAATTTCAACAGGTCCCATTTCTCTGGTCTGCTGCCTTGTTTAATATTTGATATTAAATGTGGTGATTAAAATAGAGCTCGTCTCAATTCTCCACAGGTATTTAGTCAAGCCAACACGCCGCTGAAGAGATGGCTGCTCGACTTTGCTTTCAAAAGGAAGGAGGCAGAGCTTAAAAGTGGTGTGGTCAGAAGGGACAGCATGTGGGACAAACTCATCTTCAAGAAAGTGCAGGTAAACATGGCGTCTTGTGTCGTCTTAACTTTGACAGCCCTAATACCCATATTTACTTACTTTATATTAGATATTCTTTGATATTGTTAAAGGCATACTATTTGTTTCTTTTATTAAAGGTCATATAAAAACCGATCACGTGACAAGTTCCTTACAGTAATTCCAATAATTAAATCCCCAGTGGGTTTTATGATGTATAATAAATAGTGTTCTTCTGTTTTGTTCACACTTTGCAGGCGAGTCTGGGCGGACGTGTCAGGCTCATCATTACAGGAGCAGCACCGGTGTCCCCAACCATCCTGACATTTCTACGAGCTGCACTGGGCTGTCAGGTGAGACACATCCACTCATTCACCTCATTGATTGGCAGTTCTTTATCGATAACTGATTGTATTGTTTTCGTGAATATCACTATAAACATGCTCTGCACTCAACAGTTTTATGAAGGCTACGGTCAGACTGAATGTACAGCTGGGTGCTCCATGTCGATGCCCGGGGACTGGACAGCAGGTAAAAACTCTCCCATTCTCATGTATTACGGCCTATTATGAGTGGAATTTACACAATTCTTTATTTGAACCATGAAACTGAACTGGGACTATTTTTGTGTCTGCAGGTCACGTCGGGCCTCCTCTGCCCTGCAACGCTATCAAACTGGTGGATGTGGCAGAAATGAACTACCTGGCAGCCAATGGAGAGGGAGAGGTGAGGAGTGCTTTTTCAGTTACAATCAAATACACGCAGTCGGTCAGAAAATGTATTTGTTGCTTTCAACAAACAGTATTTTGTAGAGATGCTTAAAGGCCAGTATTATTTTAACATATCTTTGATAAACAAAGAGACCAAAACTAGTACTGTATACCCACAGCCTGATAAAACAAATGCCGCAGTGTCCAACCAAGAACTATTAAAAGCACAGAAAAAGAGCCATACTGTTGCATTTAGGGTGACATACAGCATTTCTTCAATGCAATGAACATGGTCAGTGTAGCTTATTCTAAAACAACTCCATGTCTATATTTTCTGTCTCTGAAGAGTAGCTGCATGAGGCAGAATTAATGAAAAGAACCAAAAGAAATGGGAGAAACTGCATGATAAATAGTTTATTACAGTGTAGTCAGAGTTAGAAAACATACTTGACAACAGAGGAAAATTAAGCAGGCAAATTAAATCATGATAAACACAAGTAACACATGAAAGAGTTAATTTTCCAGTAAGTACGGCTGAGGCTGATGGAAATATCATTGATTTCTGACCAAACATCTGCAAAACTAAAGTATTGGACAAACTTGAAACAGATGATGGCACCACATGAACAGTCAGGGCATCACCAAAGTGACTACAATTCATCCTGAGGGGACATCAATGTCCCTCAATGACTTTTATACCAAGTAGATGTTGAGCTATTTCACGCGATAACTTTGACCTGTTGGTGGCCCTGGAGGAGAAATCAGAGGATAAACAGAGTCAAATTTATTGACTGAGCACCATGAATGTCTGTAGAAAATTTCTTGGAAATCCTTCAAATAGTTGTGTAGATATTTCAGTCTGGACTAAATCGGTGGAGCGACGGACATTTCCATCCCTAAAGCCGAGCCACTAGCATGGATAAAGATTTGGTATCATCTGCATGTGTGTCAGTTTCAAGATTTGTGGAAATGTGATTTTCATCAATGTTGTCATTTCTCCCTTTAGGTGTGTGTCAAAGGACCAAATGTATTCCAGGGATACCTGAAAGATCCTAAGAGAACTGCAGAGGCAATCGACCAGGATGGATGGCTGCACACAGGAGACGTTGGCAAATGGCTTCCTGTAAGTAGAAATATTTAGCTTTGATTATTGGGTAACACTTTATCATAACTGGTGAATTGTTAGTTAATTAACACTTAGTTAATTGTTATTTTACTGTTAACAAACAATGAAACAATAATTAATAATGGTATAATTTGTTATTTTAGAGCAAGATGTAGAGGAAGAGAGATGTAGAGAGAGAGGTGTACAGAGAAAGACCTGTAGAGAGGGAGAAAGGGATGTAGAGAGAGAGGGAGATCGAGAGAGCTGTAGAGAGATAGATGGGGAGGTGGAGAGATAGAGATGTAGACAGACAGAGAAAGCAAGATAGATGAGAGGGAGGGGTAGAGAGAGAGAGCTAGGGAGCTGTAGACAGAGAGAGCGAGAGGTAGAGGGAGGGAGGGAGAGAGATAGATAGATGGGGGGATGTAGAGAGAGAGCGAGAGAGAGGTGGAGAGAGCGAGATGGCGATGTAGAGAAGAAGAGAGAGAGCGAGATAGATGGAGAGTTAGAGGTGTAGAGAGATAGATGGAGAGGTGGAGAGGTGGAGCGAGAGCTGTAGACAGACAGAGAGATGGATGTAGAGAGAGCGAGATAAATGGAGAGGTAGAGGTGTAGAGAGAGAGAAAGAGCTGTAGATAGAGAGAGCAAGAGAGATAGATGGAGAGGTGAAGAGAGAGAGGGAGCGAGCTGTAGAGAGATAGATGGGGACGTGGAGAGAGATAGAGATGTAGACAGACAGAGAAAGCGTGATAGATGAGAGGTAGAGAGGGAGGGGTAGAGAGAGAGAGCTAGCGAGCTGTAGACAGAGGAACGAGATATATACATGGGGAGGTGGAGAGAGAGAGAGCTGTAGAGAGGTAGAGGGAGGGAGAGAGAGAGCAAGAGGTGTAGAGCGAGAGAGGGATGTAGAGAGAGATAGGAAGAGAGGTGGAGAGAGAGCGAGCGAGATGGCGATGTAAAGCGAGAGAGCGAGATAGATGGAGAGGGAGAGAGAGCTGTAGAGAGCGGGAGCTGCAGACAGAAAGAGAGATAGAGGAAGGGGTAGAGAGAGAGAGAGCGAGAGAGAGGGAGCTGCAGACAGAAAGAGAGAGATAGAGGAAGGGGTAGAGAGAGAGAGAGAGAGAGAGAGAGCTGCAGACAGAAAGAGAGAGATAGAGGAAGGGGTAGAGAGAGAAAGAGAGCGAGGGAAATGTAGCGAGGGAGATGTAGAGATAGATAGATGGGGAGGTAGAGAGAGCTGTAGAGAGGTAGAGGTAGAGCGAGAGACAGTTTTACAAACAGCATAGTGGTGAACAATGTTGCTGCTTATGCTGAGACATCAGCAAAACCATGTGCTGCTCCAAACTGGAGAGTTTTCGTCTCATATCGGGGTCTACACTGATCCGGTTGCACAGTGTCGCACAACGGCCGGCTTCATTGCTGAAGTCCGACAACATAGCAAAACAATTTAAATAATAATGTTTGAAGTTATGTACGAGTTGATTTAAATTGAATTTTAAATTAAAAACATAATATTTTACAAAATCTACTCGCGGACCACTTTGAGATGCATCAATAAACCAATTTGAATTTCAAGTTGTTTCTCTCCTGTTTCGTCGCAGAACGGCACTCTGAAGATCACTGACAGAAAGAAGCACATCTTCAAGCTGGCACAAGGAGAATACATCGCCCCCGAGAAAATAGAAACCGTGTATAATCTCAGTGATCCAGTGGCCCAGATATTTGTTCACGGCGAAAGCTTACAGGTAAGCGATTAATGTGAAACTGATGTAGCTCTAAATATCAGATATTCTTACCATAATGCAGTTTGCTCCAGTTTGTGTGGCGCTGATCTTCTTGTTGTCCGTGATGTATTTTCCAGGCATGTCTGGTGGGGATAGTGGTACCTGATCCAGACTTCTTACCTATTTGGATCAAGAAAAAAGGGATTGAAGGCTCCTACTCTGAACTGTGCAGTAACCAGGTGAGAGTTATTACCATCAGCAGCTCAAACACACAGCCACACGTGCTATATGCATGCTAACGTTTTTCTGACTGTTTTTCAGGATGTGAAGAATGCCATTCTGGAGGACCTCCTGAGGTTGGGCAAAGACGCAGGACTCAAGTCTTTTGAACAGGTGATTGTTGCCACGTTTGAATATTGTTATACATGTTTTTTTATTTGAAAAACAAAGGAGCAGTGGTTTGTTTACTCCATGATAGGAAATGTAGGGAAGCAAACGATTCTGCTGTTATTGAGCACGGTGGATGATATTGTGATAAGTATGTGTACAGTAAGAAGGACTTTTAAAATGCATGGACCTGTACAGAATGAGTGATCAGTTGGAGGGGCACGGATCAGGCTCCAGTGTTTCCCATTAATTACGTCCGCCACAGTTCATAATGAACCGACAATTGCACTTCTCAACGGATGGGATTCAACTCGGCAGGTGAGGGATGGCCGCTTGGTGCGGGAGGATCCCCTCGTGGGTCCTCGGAATTTGCTGCTCGCTGCACCCTCAAGTGTGAAAATATTGTCGGTTCATTGGGAAACTGTGGCGGGCGTAATTAATGGGGCCTGATCCAGCTGATCACTCATTCTTCCTTCTGTACAGGTCCATGCATTTTAAAATCCTTCTTACTGTTCACATACTTATCACAATAACAGCAGAATCGCCTGCTTCCCCACATTTCCTATCAGAGAGAAAAGAAACCACTGCTTCTTTGTTTTTCCCGATTCGGTGATTCAATACAATTATTTATTTCTCATCTTCAAATTAGAGCTGGTATGATTAGCTGATTAATTGAGCAACTGAATAAATTTATCGATTAAAGGCATTTTTCAAGCAAAAATGACAGTTACATCTTATCAATTGTAAGAATGTGCTGCTTTCCTTTGAAACAAGCAATTTGAAGACGTCACCTTGTGCTTTAGGGAAAATTTAAAACTTTAGCGAATTTATTGATGTTAAGAAAATAATTGTAAGTTGCACCTACTACTTCAAATATGTATTTTCACTTTTTGTTATTCATTCTTCTTATGCTCTTTTTTTTTTGTCTCTGCAGGTGAGAGATATTGGGTTGCATCCTGAGCTGTTTTCTGTCCAGAACGGCCTGCTGACACCCACTCTGAAGGCCAAGAGGGCTGAGCTTCGGACCCGCTTCAGAGACCAAATTGATGAACTCTATGCCAAAATTAAGATGTAAATTCGGATCAAGGAAAAGGGAGGTAACACTCATTTAGAGCACACAGTCAGACCCGAATTTAGTGAGAGGGATATTCCTCGATTTGTCTGTTAGTGACGATCTGAGAATGAATCTCAGTTTGATGTTTGTATTATCCCCGCTTCATCTAGTAACTGTACCACTAAATTTTCACTGGCTAATTAGGTCAAAATATGTTACTGGTAAAATGTATCTAAGAGTAAGGGTTAAAAAACACAAAGGGGGAATCTGACTTGATCATGCCTTAAACTGCCATTAAGTCTGACTACTTCAGTCAGAAAGGTGAAAACATTTCCGACAGTTTTTTATTCTTGGGAGCCGCAGAAAAAAATCGTATGAACATGCTTTTACACCAGTGACTAATATTGACTATTTATATCCCAGACTATTTAATGTTTTGGTCTATCTATTTAAGTTGGTATTTAATGTAATCATTAAATCTGTAAATAGTGTATCTGCTGAAAAGTCTATTTGTATTCAGAGTGTTGTACCTGATACTCTGTAGTTGTAATTTCCTGCATTCCCATTTTTCTCATGGCTGAAGAACAGATGAACCTGTTTTAGTGCACAATTTAGTTAATGGCCTATTAGGAATCATATTGCGACAGACTTATTTTTTTTTGTTGCCTTTTTTGGTTGTTTTCATTTTCTTTTAACACTGCATGGGAAATGTTGAATGTTACTATACTCTACATGCAGTGCCTCCTTTTAGATTTTCGAATTTCAGTGCCACAGGTTGCAGGATAAAGCTGCATACCGTCATTTGTATAATGCGCTTAAGTCAGGGTAAATATTTAAAACACTTGCATTACAGTTAATTTAAAGTAGCACGTTTTTCAAAATTTATTCCATTTCCTTGTCAACATTTCCTTTAACGAAACGAAGCAGCATCTCAGTTGTTTGATAAAAGATTTAGTTGTGAATTCAGATTTTTTGACTGAATTATGATCATTACACATCTAATCACGTTGAGGCCTCCTTGACATTTCAAGCCATATAGTTCTTTTGTTTTTTTAACGACTTATGATTTGAAAAGGGCAAAGGTGCAGTTTTGTGCTGAAGTTGTAAGTACAGTATATTTATTTCTTAACTGTACCAAATAAATACTTTATTCCAAAACTGATGTTTCGTTTTTTCTTTTATACTAGGAAAAATATTTTGATGGATCCCTGAAAAGGCATGCCTGATTTCTAAGTATTTCAGCTAGAAACCTATTTTTGTTTTGTTGTGATTGTCAATAACATAGATTAATCCATGTATCTAGAAGTACCCCTGTTTTCGTTTATAACACGCTCCTATATAGTCATAAGCATCTATAAGGATATTTAAATTTGTATTATTGTGCAACAATCATGACTTCTACTTATTGGCATTCATTATCGGTTTACACACCAGCCTCCACTTATGGATGTAAAGGAGGAGTTAGGGTTGATGACAAATCCATTAGCATCTGCTTAAAACTACATTATAGTGTAATGAACCATTATTTTTTCTAAAAACTTTTTCCTACATGCTATTATACTATGACTCTAACTTTTTTGACATAGTATACTGCAACTTTTTTCCTTTTTCACAAACTATTCTATTTTTTTATTTACTTTTTTTTTTTACTTACAATACTACGACTTTTAGATTTTTCGTCATACTAAACTATGACTTTTTTTCGACTTACTATGACTTTATTTTTTCAATATACTATGTTGACTTCTTAAAAAATGTTATAAACAGCCTTTTTTTGTTTTTTCGACATACTATACTATCACTTTTTTAAAAAAAATGTCGACATATACTATGACTTTTTTTCGACATACTATACTATAACTTTTATTTTTTACGACGTACTATACTATGACTTTTATGTTTTCGACATGATATACTATTTATTTTTTATTTTTTCAACATACTATACTAATTATTTTTTCGACATACTATACTATGACTTTTTTTTATTTTGTCATAATACTATACTATGACTTATTTTATTTTTTCAACATACCACTATGACTTTTTTTGACATTCTATAAGATGATTTTTTTTTTCAACATACTATAATATGACTTCAATTTTTTCGACATACTATACTTTGACTTTTTCACTTTTTCGATATACTATGCTATGACTTTTTAAAAAAAATGTATACACACTTTACTATGACTTCTTTTTAATTTCTTAGACATACTACTATGACTTTTTTTAATTTTTAAACTTTTTCAACATACTAGGACTTTTTTTATTTTGTCGACACACTATACTATTACCTTTTTTTTTATTTTTACGACATATCATACCATTACTTTTTTCGACATACTATAGTATGACTTTAAATTTTTTCAGCATTCTATACTATGACTTTTCAATTTTCCGACATACTATACTATGACTTTTTTTATTTTTTCGACAAAGTATACAATTACTTTTTTCTTTTTTCTGGCATACTATACTTTGAGTTTTTTATTTTTCTCAACATACTAAATTATGACTTTTTTTATTTTTTCAATATACTATGCTATGAATTTTTAAAAAAATGTATACACACTATACTATGACTTTTTTTTAATTTTTTCGACATACTATACTATGACTTTTTTTGACATACTATAGTATGATTTTTTATATTTCGACATACTATACTATGACTATTATTTTTTCGACATACTATACTTTGACTTTTTTGATATACTATTCTATGACTTTTTAAAAAAATGTATACACACTTTACTATGACTTTTTTTTTTTTTTTTCGACATATTAGACCATTACTTTTTTCGACATAATATACTAGGACTTTTTTTCGACTTACTGTAAAATGATTTTTTTTAATTTTTTCGACATACTATAATATGAAATAATATACTATGACTTTTCTATTTTTTCGACATAGTATACAATGACTTTTTTTCTTTTTTCTGGCACACTATACTTTGTGTTGTTTTTTTTCGACATACTATACTATGACTTTTTTTTTTTTCTACATACTATACTATGACTTTTTTTGACATAATATAGTATGATAATTTATATTTCGACATACTATACTATGACTATTATTTTTTCGACATACTATACTATAATTTTTTTTTTTTTTCAACATAATATACTATGACTTTTTCTTTTCGACATACTGTGACATTTTTTATTTAGTCATCATACTATAATTTGACTTTTCTGACATACTATACCATGACTTATTTTATTTTTCGGACCCATTATACTATGACTTTTTTTTTTTTTTTTCGACATATTATACCATTACTTTTTTCGACGTACTATACTACGACTTTATTTTTTCAACATACTATACTATGGCCTTTTTATTTTTTCAAGATACTATACTATGACTTTTTAATTTTTTCAACATACTATGATATGACCTTTTTATTTTTTCAACATAATATACTATAACTTTTTTTCGACATACTATAATATGACTTTTCTATTTTTTCGACATACTATAATATAACTTTTTTTTTTTTAAATTTCGACATATTATACAATGGCTTTTTTCCATATATAATACAATGACTTTTTTTTATTTTTTCGACATACTATACTATGACTTTTTTAAATTTTTATTTTTTTTATTTTTTCGACATACTATGACTTTTTTTATTTGTTGCATATTATACCATGACTTATTTTAATTTTTCGACACACTATACTATGACCTTTTTTTATTTTTACGACATATTATACCATTACTTTTTTCGACATACTATACTATCACTTTTTTTCGACATACTATAATATGACTTTTCTATTTTTTAGACATACTATAATATAACTTTTGTATTTTTAAGACATACTATACTATTACTTTTTTTTTTTTTAAATTTCGACATATTATACTATGGCTTTTTTCGACATACTATACTATGACTTTTTTAAATTTTTGAATTTTTTCGTCATATTATGACTATGACAACATAACATTTTTATTTTTTCAGTATACTATATTATGACTTTTTTTTTTCTTAAACATACTTTACTATAACTGTTTTTTTGACAGTCTATACAATGATTTGTTTTTGATTTTTTTCGACATACTATAATATGACTTTCCTATTTTTTTGAAATACTATACTATTACTTTTTTCAAAAACAATTTCGCCAAATTATACTATGGCTTTTCTCGACATAATACTATGACTTTTTTAGATTTTTCAAGATAATATACTATGACTTTTTTTCGACATACTATAACTTTTATTTTTTCAACGTAATATACTATGACTTTTTTTCGATTTACTATACTACAATTTTTTTATTTTTTCAACATAATATACTAAAAAAATAGTATTATCTGTGAAAAAAAGGTCATAATATAGTATGTCATTATTTTCATGGTAAAAAGTCATAGTATAGTATGTTGAAATTTTCATGAAAAAAAAGTCATAGTATAGTATGTCAATTTTCATGAAAAAATAAAGGGTCATAGTATAATATGTCGAAATTTCCATGAAAAAAAGTCATAGTATAGTATGTCGAAATTTTCATGAAAAAAAGTCATAGTATAGCATGTCGAAATTTTGTGCGAAAAAAAGTCATAGTATAGCATGTCGAAAATGTTTGCAAAAAAAAGTCATAGTATAGTATGTCGAAATTTTTTGCAAAAAAAAGTCATACTATAGTATGTCGAATATTTTTGCAAAAAAGTCATACTATAGTATGTCAAATATTTTTGCAAAAAAAAGTCATAGTATAGTATATCGACATTTTTTGCAAAAAAAAGTCATACTATAGTATGTCGAAAGTTTTTGCAAAAAAAAGTCATACTATAGTATGTCGAAAGTTTTTGCAAAAAAAAGTCATACTATAGTATGTCGTAAGTTTTTGCAAAAAAAAGTCATAGTATAGCATGTCGAAATATTTTGAAAAAAAAGTCATAGTATAGTATGTCGAAATTTTTGCCAAAAAATGTCATAGTATAGTATTTCAAAATATTTTGCAAAAAAAAGTCATACAATAGTATGTCGAAATTTTTTACGAAAAAAGTGTCATGGTATAGTATGTTGTAATATTTTGCGAAAAAAATGTCATAGTATAGCATGTCAATTTTTTGCGAAAAAAAGTCATAGTATAGCAAGTCGAAATTTTTTGCAAAAAAAGTCATACTATAGTATGTCGAAATTTTGTGCAAAAAAAAGTCATACTGTAGTATGTCGTAAGTTTTTGCAAAAAAAAGTCATAGTATTGCATGTCGAAATTTGTTGCAAAAAAAAGTCATAGTATAGCATGTCGAAAATTTTTGCAAAAAAAATCCATAGTATAGTATGTCGGAATTTTGTGCAAACAAAAGTCATACTATAGTATGTCAATGTTAGAAAAGGTATCCGCACACTTAGATCTATGCAGTGTTTCAATTTATTCTGAGTTTTCGGTCTGTCAGACCTTCATCAGAGCATACAACTCATACAAATTTCGACATACTATAGTATGTCGAAATTTTTTGCAAAAAAAAGTAATACTATAGTATGTCGAAAGTTTTTGCAAAAAAAAGTCATAGTATAGAATGTCGAAAATTTTCATGAAAAAAGGCATAGTATAGTCTCTCGATTAATGTGGTGGGAAAAAAACTCAGTTTAAAATTTCGAAAATTTTCATGAAAAAAGTCATACTATAGCATGTCGAAAATTTTCGTGAAAAAATGACAAAAATATTCGTAAAAAAATGTCATAGTATAGAATTTCGAAAATGTTCATGAAAAAAGGCATAGTATAGTCTGTCGATTAATTTGGTGGACAAAAAACTCGGTTTAAAATTTAGAAAATTTTCATGAAAAAAGTCATACTATAGCATGTTGAAAATATTCGTGAAAAAATGTCATAGTATAGAATGTCGAAAATTTCCATGAAAAAAGGCATAGTATAGTCTGTCGATTAAATTGGTGGAAAAAAAACTCGGTTTAAAATTTCGAAAATTTTCATGAAAAAAGTCATACTATAGCATGTCGAAAATTTTCGTGAAAAAATGTCGAAAATATTCCTAAAAAAATGTCATAGTATAGAATGTCGAAAATTTTCATTAAAAAAGGCATAGCATAGTCTGTCAATTAAATTGGTGGAAAAAAAACTCGGTTTAAAATTTCGAAAATTTTCATGAAAAAAGTCATACTATAGCATGTCCAAAATTTTCGTGAACAAATGTCGAAAATATTCGTAAAAAAATGTCATAGTATAGAAATCGAACATTTTCATGAAAAAAGGCATAGTATAGTCTGTCGATTAATTTGGTAGAAAAAAAACTCGGTTTAAAATTTCGAAAATTTTCATGAAAAAAGTCATACTATTGCATGTCGAAAATTTTCTTGAACAAATGTCGAAAATATTCGTAAAAAAATGTCATAGTATAGAAGTCGAAAATTTTCATGAAAAAAGTCATACTATAGCATGTCGAAAAGTTTCGTGAACAAATTTCGAAATTATTCGTAAAAAAATGTCATAATATAGAATGTCGAAAATTTTCATGAAAAAAGGCATACTATAGCATGTCGAAAATATTCGTAAAAAAATGTCATAGTAAAGAATGTCGAAAATTTTCATGAAAAAAGGCATAGTATAGTCTGTCGATTAATTTGGTGGAAAAAAAATTCGGTTTAAAATTTCGAAAATTTTCATGAAAAAAGTCATACTATAGCATGTCGAAAATTTTCGTGAACAAATGTCGAACATATTCGTGAAAAAATGTCATAGTATAGAATGTCGAAAATTTTCATGAAAAACGGCATAGTATAGTCTGTCGATTAATTTGGTGGAAAAAAAACTCAGTTTAAAATTTCGAAAATTATCATGAAAAAAGTCATACTATAGCATGTCGAAAATTTTCGTGAACAAATGTCGAAAATATTCGTGAAAAAATGTCATAGTATAGAATGTCGAAAATTTTCATGAAAAACGGCATAGTATAGTCTGTCGATTAATTTGGTGGAAAAAAAACTCAGTTTAAATTTTCGTCAATTTTCATAAAAAGTCATACTATAGTATGACTTTTTCAAAAAAAGTCGAAATTTTAAACTGAGTTTTTTTTCCACCAAATGAATCGACAGACTATACTATGCCTTTTTTCATTAAAATTTTCGACTTTCTATACTATGACATTTTTTTACGAATATTTTTGACATGACTTTTTTCATGAAAATTTTCGAAAATATTCGTAAAAAAATGTCATAGTATAGAATGTCGAAAATTTTAATGAAAACAGGCATAGTATAGTCTGTCGATTCATTTGGTGGAAAAAAAACTCAGTTTAAATTTTCGTCAATTTTCATGAAAAGTCATACTATAGTATGACTTTTTCAAAAAAAGTCGAAATTTTAAACTGAGTTTTTTTTCCACCAAATGAATCGACAGACTCAACTATGCCTTTTTTCATTAAAATTTTCGACTTTCTATACTATGACATTTTTTTACGAATATTTTTGACATGACTTTTTTCATGAAAATTTTCGAAAATATTCGTAAAAAAATGTCATAGTATAGAATGTCGAACATTTTAATGAAAACAGGCATAGTTGAGTCTGTCGATTCATTTGGTGGAAAAAAAACTCAGTTTAAATTTTCGTCAATTTTCATAAAAAGTCATACTATAGTATGACTTTTTCAAAAATGTCGAAATTTTAAACTGAGTTTTTTTTCCACCAAATGTCATACTATAGTATGACTTTTTCAAAAAAAGTCGAAATTTTAAACTGAGTTTTTTTTCCACCAAATGAATCGACAGACTCTACTATGCCTTTTTTCATTAAAATTTTCGACTTTCTATACTATGACATTTTTTTACGAATATTTTTGACATGACTTTTTTCATGAAAATTTTCGAAAATATTCGTAAAAAAATGTCATAGTATAGAATGTCGAAAATTTTAATGAAAACAGGCATAGTATAGTCTGTCGATTCATTTGGTGGAAAAAAAACTCAGTTTAAATTTTCGTCAATTTTCATGAAAAGTCATACTATAGTATGACTTTTTCAAAAAAAGTCGAAATTTTAAACTGAGTTTTTTTTCCACCAAATGAATCGACAGACTATACTATGCCTTTTTTCATTAAAATTTTCGACTTTCTATACTATGACATTTTTTTACGAATATTTTTGACATGACTTTTTTCATGAAAATTTTCGAAAATATTCGTAAAAAAATGTCATAGTATAGAATGTCGAAAATTTTAATGAAAACAGGCATAGTAGAGTCTGTCGATTCATTTGGTGGAAAAAAAACTCAGTTTAAATTTTCGTCAATTTTCATGAAAAGTCATACTATAGTATGTTGAAAATATTCGTGAAAAAATGTCATAGTATAGAATGTCGAAAATTTCCATGAAAAAAGGCATAGTATAGTCTGTCGATTAATTTGGTGGAAAAAAAACTCAGTTTAAAATTTCGAAAATTTTCATGAAAAAAGTCATACTATAGCATGTCGAAATTTTTCGTGAAAAATGTCGAAAATATTCGTAAAAAAATGTCATAGTATAGAATGTCGAAAATTTTAATTAAAAAAGGCATAGTATAGTCTGTCTATTCATTGGGTGGAAAAAAAACTCAGTTTAAAATTCGAAAATTTTCATGAAAAAGTCATACTATAGCATGTCAAAATTTTCGTGAACAAATGTCGAAAATATTCGTAAAAAAATGTCATAGTATAGAAATCGAACATTTTCATGAAAAAGGCATAGTATAGTCTGTCGATTAATTTGGTAGAAAAAAACTCGGTTTAAAATTTCGAAATTTTCATGAAAAAAGTCATACTATTGCATGTCGAAAATTTTCTTGAACAAATGTCGAAATATTCGTAAAAAATGTCATAGTATAGAAGTCGAAAATTTTCATGGAAAAAGTCATACTATAGCATGTCGAAAGTTTGTGAACAAATTTCGAAATTATTGTTAAAAAAATGTCATAATATAGAATGTGAAAATTTTATGAAAAAAAGGTACTATAGCATGTCGAAAATTTGTTAAAAAAAGTCATAGTAAAGAATGTCGAAATTTTTGAAAAAAAGGCATAGTATAGTCTGTCGATTAATGATTAAAAAAATAGTTAAATAAATTATTCAATAAAATATAAAAACTGTATTCTTATTTTCAAAAATGTAACATATCTGAAATATGTCATATACTAAGTCATATTCTTCAAAAATCGGCATAGTAACTAATGTCAACAAAATTAATTCCACTTAAACAAAATTCGAAAACATCGTCATAACATATCATGTCGAAAATATCTCAAATCCGAATATCGGCATAATATAGTCAATCTAAAATCGAAAAACAAAAAAAACAAAACAAATTGTTAAAAACTCATATATTGATATAATTATAACCATGACTCAAAATTCCAAAAAATCAAATCATGTCAATTACAAAAACAACCATATAACAATTTTTCAAAAAATCATTTTTCACTAAAATTCACAAAACAATTTAAAAATTTCATAGAATCAACATGTCATAAAATTCCACCTAATCAGCAAAACAACTCCCAACATTCCACGAAAATTTTACACAAAAAATAATATCAGTCATTTTATCAAAAAACATTTAAACCATCGTCACTACCATTTAATAACTAGACTCGATATTTCAAAAAAATTTCATATGTACCAATCATTCACTTAAATGTCGAATATTGTTATTTTTTCTAAAATATTGCATAAGAAGTGTGATATAGTGTAGTCGCTTTTTTCTTCTATTTTCTCTATTTATCTTAAAATATTTTTCTAGTCTTTAGTATATGATCTCAAAGATGAGATATGATTCATTTTAAATAAGTATAAATTCATTCTTCACAACTTTTATACGTACTATAGTTTTCGAAATTTCACTTCAAATAAATATGTAATAAGTATAAATTCCACATATAAATACATAATTAAACTATCTTTAGTTCGTCAGTTCATCTGTCATATCTATGTGATTATAAATAGTTTCATCTAAATTCTACAGTTTAAGAATTTAAATGTCTACCTAAAATCTTTATTTTTCTATCTTTTTCGAAATCTACTATAGTATGTTTGTCCAAGGTTATTACTAATATTATTAATTTTCCATTATACCATAAAAAACAAAATCAAAACTTGAAAACATACTATCATCAACTCCACAAAAATTCGTCATTCAAAAACATTTCAAAACTTTTCAAAATAAGTGAGTCATACACTACATTTTTTTCCCCAAAATATCTACCTTTGCACACTTTTAAAAATTTTTTTTACATCAAATATGAAGATTTTTCCAAAAAAGTAAAAAAATAACTACCAAAAGATTTCATCAAATGTCATAAAACTAATCAAAATTTTTTAAAAAACTATTAAATTACATTTTGTAAAAAAACCTCACTATCATTTTCATAAATTTTCAAAAATACACAAAAATCAAATACAAAACATTTCATTTTAGACTCTTTTTTTTAACATATAAATAATTTTTTAATGTGAACATTATTTCGTAAATAAAACATTTCACATAACTACCAATCATTCACTAAACTTCAATTTAAATTGATAGTTCGCGCTATCATTGAAAAATAACTTTTCATAATATATACTAATAGTATTTTAGAATATGATCTTTATTGTTTTGTTTGTGTAAAAGTCGAAATTTCAATTAAATAGATATTTTGTTTTCAATTAGTTTGTATTCCAAAAAATACACAAAACATTTTTTTAAACATATTACATCATAGATACGCTTTTTCATAAAAAGTCGAAAAAAATCTCAATAACATACATTCGCCAAATTTCTAAAAAACCATAATACTAGTCATTCAATATTTTTTCAAAAAATTTGTCAAAAAAACCTTGATAATGATGAAGATATTTTTCTTTGATGATTAAATTAATTAAAGATATAATGTTGTTTGGTTTTTAACGGTGAATGAATCTTCTAGACATGACTTTTTTCATGAAATTTTCTAAATAATCATTCTACAAAAAATGTCATAGTAAAGAATTTTTCTAAAACTTCGATTTAATACTGTGAAAATTTTCAGAAAGAAAACGGCTTTAGATTTACGTTTCCTCATTCGTTACCTGTCAGCCATTCAATTGGTTTAAAAAATACTCTCAGTAGTTTAAATTTTGTCATGGTGCGAACTCATGGTTAAGAAGATCTCATTTGCATTTTTAAAAAAGTCATACTATAGTATGACTTTTTCAAAAAAGTCGAAATTTTAAACTGAGTTTTTTTTCCACCAAATGAATCGACAGACTATACTATGCCTTTTTTCATTAAAATTTTCGACTTTCTATACTATGACATTTTTTTACGAATATTTTTGACATGACTTTTTTCATGAAAATTTTCGAAAATATTCGTAAAAAAATGTCATAGTATAGAATGTCGAAAATTTTAATGAAAACAGGCATAGTATAGTCTGTCGATTCATTTGGTGGAAAAAAAACTCAGTTTAAATTTTCGTCAATTTTCATGAAAAGTCATACTATAGTATGACTTTTTCAAAAAAGTCGAAATTTTAAACTGAGTTTTTTTTCCACCAAATGAATCGACAGACTATACTATGCCTTTTTTCATTAAAATTTTCGACATTCTATACTATGACATTTTTTTACGAATATTTTGACATGACTTTTTTCATGAAAATTTTCGAAAATATTCGTAAAAAAATGTCATAGTATAGAATGTCGAAAATTTTAATGAAAACAGGCATAGTATAGTCTGTCGATTCATTTGGTGGAAAAAAAACTCAGTTTAAATTTTCGTCAATTTTCATGAAAAGTCATACTATAGTATGACTTTTTCAAGAAAATGTCGAAATTTTAAACTGAGTTTTTTTTCCACCAAATGAATCGACAGACTATACTATGCCTTTTTTCATTAAAATTTTCGACATTCTATACTATGACATTTTTTTACGAATATTTTTGACATGACTTTTTTCATGAAAATTTTCGAAAATATTCGTAAAAAAATGTCATAGTATAGAATGTCGAAAATTTTCATGAAAACAGGCATAGTATAGTCTGTCGATTCATTTGGTGGAAAAAAAACTCAGTTTAAATTTTCGTCAATTTTCATGAAAAGTCATACTATAGTATGACTTTTTTCAAAAAATGTCGAAATTTTAAACTGAGTTTTTTTTCCACCAAATGAATCGACAGACTATACTATGCCTTTTTTCATAAAATTTTCGACATTCTATATATGACATTTTTTTACGAATATTTTCGACATGACTTTTTTCATGAAAATTTTCGAAAATATTCGTAAAAAAATGTCATAGTATAGAATGTCGAAAATTTTCATGAAAACAGGCATAGTATAGTCTGTCGATTCATTTGGTGGAAAAAAAACTCAGTTTAAATTTTCGTCAATTTTCATGAAAAGTCATACTATAGTATGACTTTTTTCAAAAATGTCGAAATTTTAAACTGAGTTTTTTTTCCACCAAATGAATCGACAGACTATACTATGCCTTTTTTCATTAAATTTTCGACATTCTATACTATGACATTTTTTTACGAATATTTTTGACATGACTTTTTTCATGAAAATTTTCGAAAATATTCGTAAAAAAATGTCATAGTATAGAATGTCGAAAATTTTCATGAAAACAGGCATAGTATAGTCTGTCGATTCATTTGGTGGAAAAAAAACTCAGTTTAAATTTCGTCAATTTTCATGAAAAGTCATACTATAGTATGACTTTTTCAAAAAAAGTCGAAATTTTAAACTGAGTTTTTTTTCCACCAAATGAATCGACAGACTATACTATGCCTTTTTTCATTAAAATTTTCGACATTCTATACTATGACATTTTTTTACGAATATTTTTGACATGACTTTTTTCATGAAAATTTTCGAAAAATATTCGTAAAAAATGTCATAGTATAGAATGTCGAAAATTTTAATGAAAACAGGCATAGTATAGTCTGTCGATTCATTTGGTGGAAAAAAAACTCAGTTTAAATTTTCGTCAATTTTCATGAAAAGTCATACTATAGTATGACTTTTTCAAAAAATGTCGAAATTTTAAACTGAGTTTTTTTTCCACCAAATGAATCGACAGACTATACTATGCCTTTTTTCATTAAAATTTTCGACATTCTATACTATGACATTTTTTTACGAATATTTTTGAATGACTTTTTTCATGAAAATTTTCGAAAATATTCGTAAAAAAATGTCATAGTATAGAATGTCGAAATTTTAATGAAAACAGGCATAGTATAGTCTGTCGATTCATTTGGTGGAAAAAAAACTCAGTTTAAATTTTCGTCAATTTTCATGAAAAGTCATACTATAGTATGACTTTTTCAAAAAAGTCGAAATTTTAAACTGAGTTTTTTTTCCACCAAATGAATCGACAGACTATACTATGCCTTTTTTCATTAAAATTTTCGACATTCTATACTATGACATTTTTTTACGAATATTTTTGACATGACTTTTTTCATGAAAATTTTCGAAAATATTCGTAAAAAATGTCATAGTATAGAATGTCGAAATTTTAATGAAAACAGGCATAGTATAGTCTGTCGATTCATTTGGTGGAAAAAAAACTCAGTTTAAATTTTCGTCAATTTTCATGAAAAGTCATACTATAGTATGACTTTTTTCAAAAAAGTCGAAATTTTAAACTGAGTTTTTTTTCCACCAAATGAATCGACAGACTATACTATGCCTTTTTTCATTAAAATTTTCGACATTCTATACTATGACATTTTTTTACGAATATTTTTGACATGACTTTTTTCATGAAAATTTTCGAAAATATTCGTAAAAAAATGTCATAGTATAGAATGTCGAAAATTTTAATGAAAACAGGCATAGTATAGTCTGTCGATTCATTTGGTGGAAAAAAACTCAGTTTAAATTTTCGTCAATTTTCATGAAAAGTCATACTATAGTATGACTTTTTTCAAAAAAGTCGAAATTTTAAACTGAGTTTTTTTTCCACCAAATGAATCGACAGACTATACTATGCCTTTTTTCATTAAAATTTTCGACTTTCTATACTATGACATTTTTTTACGAATATTTTTGACATGACTTTTTTCATGAAAATTTTCGAAAATATTCGTAAAAAAATGTCATAGTATAGAATGTCGAAAATTTTAATGAAAACAGGCATAGTATAGTCTGTCGATTCATTTGGTGGAAAAAAAACTCAGTTTAAATTTTCGTCAATTTTCATGAAAAGTCATACTATAGTATGACTTTTTCAAAAAAAGTCGAAATTTTAAACTGAGTTTTTTTTCCACCAAATGAATCGACAGACTATACTATGCCTTTTTTCATTAAAATTTTCGACTTTCTATACTATGACATTTTTTTACGAATATTTTCGACTGACTTTTTTCATGAAAATTTTCGAAAATATTCGTAAAAAAATGTCATAGTATAGAATGTCGAAAATTTTAATGAAAACAGGCATAGTATAGTCTGTCGATTCATTTGGTGGAAAAAAAACTCAGTTTAAATTTTCGTCAATTTTCATGAAAAGTCATACTATAGTATGACTTTTTCAAAAAAAGTCGAAATTTTAAACTGAGTTTTTTTTCCACCAAATGAATCGACAGACTATACTATGCCTTTTTTCATTAAAATTTTCGACTTTCTATACTATGACATTTTTTACGAATATTTTGACATGACTTTTTTCATGAAAATTTTCGAAAATATTCGTAAAAAAATGTCATAGTATAGAATGTCGAAAATTTTAATGAAAAAAGGCATAGTATAGTCTGTCGATTCATTTGGTGGAAAAAAAACTCAGTTTAAATTTTCGTCAATTTTCATGAAAAGTCATACTATAGTATGACTTTTTCAAAAAAAGTCGAAATTTTAAACTGAGTTTTTTTTCCACCAAATGAATCGACAGACTATACTATGCCTTTTTTCATTAAAATTTTCGACTTTCTATACTATGACATTTTTTTACGAATATGTTTGACATGACTTTTTTCATGAAAATTTTCGAAAATATTCGTAAAAAAATGTCATAGTATAGAATGTCGAAAATTTTAATGAAAACAGGCATAGTATAGTCTGTCGATTCATTTGGTGGAAAAAAAACTCAGTTTAAATTTTCGTCAATTTTCATGAAAAGTCATACTATAGTATGACTTTTTCAAAAAAAGTCGAAATTTAAACTGAGTTTTTTTTTCCACCAAATGAATCGACAGACTATACTATGCCTTTTTTCATTAAAATTTTCGACTTTCTATACTATGACATTTTTTTACGAATATTTTGACATGACTTTTTTCATGAAAATTTTCGAAAATATTCGTAAAAAATGTCATAGTATAGAATGTCGAAAATTTTAATGAAAAAGGCATAGTATAGTCTGTCGATTCATTTGGTGGAAAAAAAACTCAGTTTAAATTTTCGTCAATTTTCATGAAAAGTCATACTATAGTATGACTTTTTCAAAAAAGTCGAAATTTTAAACTGAGTTTTTTTTCCACCAAATGAATCGACAGACTATACTATGCCTTTTTTCATTAAAATTTTCGACTTTCTATACTATGACATTTTTTTACGAATATTTTTGACATGACTTTTTTCATGAAAATTTTCGAAAATATTCGTAAAAAATGTCATAGTATAGAATGTCGAAATTTTAATGAAAACAGGCATAGTATAGTCTGTCGATTCATTTGGTGGAAAAAAAACTCAGTTTAAATTTTCGTCAATTTTCATGAAAAGTCATACTATAGTATGACTTTTTCAAAAAAGTCGAAATTTTAAACTGAGTTTTTTTTCCACCAAATGAATCGACAGACTATACTATGCCTTTTTTCATGAAAATTTTCGACTTTCTATACTATGACATTTTTTTACGAATATTTTTGACATGACTTTTTTCATGAAATTTTCGAAATATTCGTAAAAAATGTCATAGTATAGAATGTCGAAAATTTTAATGAAAACAGGCATAGTATAGTCTGTCGATTCATTTGGTGGAAAAAAAACTCAGTTTAAATTTTCGTCAATTTTCATGAAAAGTCATACTATAGTATGACTTTTTCAAAAAAGTCGAAATTTTAAACTGAGTTTTTTTTCCACCAAATGAATCGACAGACTATACTATGCCTTTTTTCATGAAAATTTTCGACTTTCTATACTATGACATTTTTTTACGAATATTTTCGACATGACTTTTTTCATGAAAATTTTCGAAAATATTCGTAAAAAAATGTCATAGTATAGAATGTCGAAAATTTTAATGAAAACAGGCATAGTATAGTCTGTCGATTCATTTGGTGGAAAAAAAACTCAGTTTAAATTTTCGTCAATTTTCATGAAAAGTCATACTATAGTATGACTTTTTCAAAAAAAGTCGAAATTTTAAACTGAGTTTTTTTTCCACCAAATGAATCGACAGACTATACTATGCCTTTTTTCATTAAAATTTTCGACTTTCTATACTATGACATTTTTTTACGAATATTTTTCACATGACTTTTTTCATGAAAATTTTCGAAAATATTCGTAAAAAAATGTCATAGTATAGAATGTCGAAAATTTTAATGAAAACAGGCATAGTATAGTCTGTCGATTCATTTGGTGAAAAAAAAACTCAGTTTAAATTTTCGTCAATTTTCATGAAAAGTCATACTATAGTATGACTTTTTCAAAAAAAGTCGAAATTTTAAACTGAGTTTTTTTTCCACCAAATGAATCGACAGACTATACTATGCCTTTTTTCATTAAAATTTTCGACTTTCTATACTATGACATTTTTTTACGAATATTTTTGACATGACTTTTTTCATGAAAATTTTCGAAAATATTCGTAAAAAATGTCATAGTATAGAATGTCGAAAATTTTAATGAAAACAGGCATAGTATAGTCTGTCGATTCATTTGGTGGAAAAAAAACTCAGTTTAAATTTTCGTCAATTTTCATGAAAAGTCATACTATAGTATGACTTTTTCAAAAAAGTCGAAATTTTAAACTGAGTTTTTTTTCCACCAAATGAATCGACAGACTATACTATGCCTTTTTTCATTAAAATTTTCGACTTTCTATACTATGACATTTTTTTACGAATATTTTTGACATGACTTTTTTCATGAAAATTTTCGAAATATTCGTAAAAAAATGTCATAGTATAGAATGTCGAAAATTTTAATGAAAAAAGGCATAGTATAGTCTGTCGATTCATTGGTGGAAAAAAAACTCAGTTTAAATTTTCGTCAATTTCATGAAAAGTCATACTATAGTATGACTTTTTCAAAAAAAGTCGAAATTTTAAACTGAGTTTTTTTTCCACCAAATGAATCGACAGACTATACTATGCCTTTTTTCATTAAAATTTTCGACATTCTATACTATGACATTTTTTTACGAATATTTTTGACATGACTTTTTTCATGAAAATTTTCGAAAATATTCGTAAAAAAATGTCATAGTATAGAATGTCGAAAATTTTAATGAAAAACAGGCATAGTATAGTCTGTCGATTCATTTGGTGGAAAAAAAACTCAGTTTAAATTTTCGTCAATTTTCATGAAAAGTCATACTATAGTATGACTTTTTCAAAAAAAGTCGAAATTTTAAACTGAGTTTTTTTTCCACCAAATGAATCGACAGACTATACTATGCCTTTTTTCATTAAAATTTTCGACTTCTATACTATGACATTTTTTTACGAATATTTTTGACATGACTTTTTCATGAAAATTTTCGAAAATATTCGTAAAAAAATGTCATAGTATAGAATGTCGAAAATTTTAATGAAAACAGGCATAGTATAGTCTGTCGATTCATTTGGTGGAAAAAAAACTCAGTTTAAATTTTCGTCAATTTTCATGAAAAGTCATACTATAGTATGACTTTTTCAAAAAAAGTCGAAATTTTAAACTGAGTTTTTTTTCCACCAAATTAATCGACAGACTATACTATGCCTTTTTTCATTAAAATTTTCGACATTCTATACTATGACATTTTTTACGAATATTTTTGACATGACTTTTTTCATGAAATTTTCGAAAATATTCGTAAAAAAATGTCATAGTATAGAATGTCGAAAATTTTAATGAAACAGGCATAGTATAGTCTGTCGATTCATTTGGTGGAAAAAAAACTCAGTTTAAATTTTCGTCAATTTTCATGAAAAGTCATACTATAGTATGACTTTTTCAAAAAAAGTCGAAATTTTAAACTGAGTTTTTTTTCCACCAAATGAATCGACAGACTATACTATGCCTTTTTTCATTAAAATTTCGACTTTCTATACTATGACATTTTTTTACGAATATTTTTGACATGACTTTTTTCATGAAAATTTTCGAAAATATTCGTAAAAAAATGTCATAGTATAGAATGTCGAAAATTTTAATGAAAACAGGCATAGTATAGTCTGTCGATTCATTTGGTGGAAAAAAAACTCAGTTTAAATTTTCGTCAATTTTCATGAAAAGTCATACTATAGTATGACTTTTTCAAAAAAGTCGAAATTTTAAACTGAGTTTTTTTTACACCAAATGAATCGACAGACTATACTATGCCTTTTTTCATTAAAATTTTCGACTTTCTATACTATGACATTTTTTTACGAATATTTTTGACATGACTTTTTTCATGAAAATTTTCGAAAATATTCGTAAAAAAATGTCATAGTATAGAATGTCGAAAATTTTAATGAAAACAGGCATAGTATAGTCTGTCGATTCATTGGTGGAAAAAAAACTCAGTTTAAATTTTCGTCAATTTTCATGAAAGTCATACTATAGTATGACTTTTTCAAAAAATGTCGAAATTTTAAACTGAGTTTTTTTTCCACCAAATGAATCGACAGACTATACTATGCCTTTTTTCATTAAAATTTTCGACATTCTATACTATGACATTTTTTTACGAATATTTTCGACATGACTTTTTTCATGAAAATTTTCGAAAATATTCGTAAAAAATGTCATAGTATAGAATGTCGAAAATTTTCATGAAAACAGGCATAGTATAGTCTGTCGATTCATTTGGTGGAAAAAAAACTCAGTTTAAATTTTCGTCAATTTTCATGAAAAGTCATACTATAGTATGACTTTTTCAAAAAAAGTCGAAATTTTAAACTGAGTTTTTTTTCCACCAAATGAATCGACAGACTATACTATGCCTTTTTTCATTAAAATTTTCGACTTTCTATACTATGACATTTTTTTACGAATATTTTTGACATGACTTTTTTCATGAAAATTTTCGAAAATATTCGTAAAAAAATGTCATAGTATAGAATGTCGAAAATTTTAATGAAAACAGGCATAGTATAGTCTGTCGATTCATTTGGTGGAAAAAAAACTCAGTTTAAATTTTCGTCAATTTTCATGAAAAGTCATACTATAGTATGACTTTTTCAAAAAAAGTCGAAATTTTAAACTGAGTTTTTTTTCCACCAAATGAATCGACAGACTATACTATGCCTTTTTTCATTAAAATTTTCGACTTTCTATACTATGACATTTTTTTACGAATATTTTTGACATGACTTTTTTCATGAAAATTTTCGAAAATATTCGTAAAAAAATGTCATAGTATAGAATGTCGAAAATTTTAATGAAAACAGGCATAGTATAGTCTGTCGATTCATTTGGTGGAAAAAAAACTCAGTTTAAATTTTCGTCAATTTTCATGAAAAGTCATACTATAGTATGACTTTTTCAAAAAAAGTCGAAATTTTAAACTGAGTTTTTTTTCCACCAAATGAATCGACAGACTATACTATGCCTTTTTTCATTAAAATTTTCGACTTTCTATACTATGACATTTTTTTACGAATATTTTTGACATGACTTTTTTCATGAAAATTTTCGAAAATATTCGTAAAAAAATGTCATAGTATAGAATGTCGAAAATTTTAATGAAAACAGGCATAGTATAGTCTGTCGATTCATTTGGTGGAAAAAAAACTCAGTTTAAATTTTCGTCAATTTTCATGAAAAGTCATACTATAGTATGACTTTTTCAAAAAAAGTCGAAATTTTAAACTGAGTTTTTTTTCCACCAAATGAATCGACAGACTATACTATGCCTTTTTTCATTAAAATTTTCGACTTTCTATACTATGACATTTTTTTACGAATATTTTTGACATGACTTTTTTCATGAAAATTTTCGAAATATTCGTAAAAAAATGTCATAGTATAGAATGTCGAAAATTTTAATGAAAACAGGCATAGTATAGTCTGTCGATTCATTTGGTGGAAAAAAAACTCAGTTTAAATTTTCGTCAATTTTCATGAAAAGTCATACTATAGTATGACTTTTTCAAAAAAAGTCGAAATTTTAAACTGAGTTTTTTTTCCACCAAATGAATCGACAGACTATACTATGCCTTTTTTCATTAAAATTTTCGACTTTCTATACTATGACATTTTTTTACGAATATTTTTGACATGACTTTTTTCATGAAAATTTTCGAAAATATTCGTAAAAAAATGTCATAGTATAGAATGTCGAAAATTTTAATGAAAACAGGCATAGTATAGTCTGTCGATTCATTTGGTGGAAAAAAAACTCAGTTTAAATTTTCGTCAATTTTCATGAAAAGTCATACTATAGTATGACTTTTTCAAAAAAAGTCGAAATTTTAAACTGAGTTTTTTTTCCACCAAATGAATCGACAGACTATACTATGCCTTTTTTCATTAAAATTTTCGACTTTCTATACTATGACATTTTTTTACGAATATTTTTGACATGACTTTTTTCATGAAAATTTTCGAAAATATTCGTAAAAAAATGTCATAGTATAGAATGTCGAAAATTTTAATGAAAACAGGCATAGTATAGTCCTGTCGATTCATTTGGTGGAAAAAAAACTCAGTTTAAATTTTCGTCAATTTTCATGAAAAGTCATACTATAGTATGACTTTTTCAAAAAAAGTCGAAATTTTAAACTGAGTTTTTTTTCCACCAAATGAATCGACAGACTATACTATGCCTTTTTTCATTAAAATTTTCGACTTTCTATACTATGACATTTTTTTACGAATATTTTTGACATGACTTTTTTCATGAAAATTTTCGAAAATATTCGTAAAAAAATGTCATAGTATAGAATGTCGAAAATTTTAATGAAAACAGGCATAGTATAGTCTGTCGATTCATTTGGTGGAAAAAAAACTCAGTTTAAATTTTCGTCAATTTCATGAAAAGTCATACTATAGTATGACTTTTTCAAAAAAAGTCGAAATTTTAAACTGAGTTTTTTTTCCACCAAATGAATCGACAGACTATACTATGCCTTTTTTCATTAAAATTTTCGACTTTTCTATACTATGAAATTTTTTTACGAATATTTTTGTCACGAATATTTTTTTTACGATATTTTCGTCAATTTTCATGAAAAGTCATACTATAGTATGACTTTTTCAAAAAAGTCGAAATTTTTAAACTGAGTTTTTTTTCCACCAAATGAATCGACAGACTATACTATGCCTTTTTTCATTAAAATTTTCGACATTCTATACTATGACATTTTTTTACGAATATTTTTGACATGACTTTTTTCATGAAAATTTTCGAAAATATTCGTAAAAAAATGTCATAGTATAGAATGTCGAAAATTTTAATGAAAACAGGCATAGTATAGTCTGTCGATTCATTTGGTGGAAAAAAACTCAGTTTAAATTTTCGTCAATTTTCATGAAAAGTCATACTATAGTATGACTTTTTCAAAAAAAGTCGAAATTTTAAACTGAGTTTTTTTTCCACCAAATGAATCGACAGACTATACTATGCCTTTTTTCATTAAAATTTTCGACATTCTATACTATGACATTTTTTTACGAATATTTTTGACATGACCTTTTTTCATGAAAATTTTCGAAAATATTCGTAAAAAAATGTCATAGTATAGAATGTCGAAAATTTTAATGAAAACAGGCATAGTATAGTCTGTCGATTCATTTGGTGGAAAAAAAACTCAGTTTAAATTTTCGTCAATTTACATGAAAAGTCATACTATAGTATGACTTTTCAAAAAAAGTCGAAATTTTAAACTGAGTTTTTTTTCCACCAAATGAATCGACAGACTATACTATGCCTTTTTTCATTAAAATTTTCGACTTTCTATACTATGACATTTTTTTACGAATATTTTTGACATGACTTTTTCATGAAAATTTTCGAAAATATTCGTAAAAAAATGTCATAGTATAGAATGTCGAACATTTTAATGAAAACAGGCATAGTATAGTCTGTCGATTCATTTGGTGGAAAAAAAACTCAGTTTAAATTTTCGTCAATTTTCATGAAAAGTCATACTATAGTATGACTTTTTCAAAAAAAGTCGAAATTTTAAACTGAGTTTTTTTTCCACCAAATGAATCGACAGACTATACTATGCCTTTTTTCATTAAAATTTTCGACTTTCTATACTATGACATTTTTTTACGAATATTTTGACATGACTTTTTTCATGAAAATTTTCTAAAATATTCGTAAAAAAATGTCATAGTATAGAATGTCGAAAATTTTAATGAAAACAGGCATAGTATAGTCTGTCGATTCATTTGGTGGAAAAAAAACTCAGTTTAAATTTTCGTCAATTTTCATGAAAAGTCATACTATAGTATGACTTTTTCAAAAAAGTCGAAATTTTAAACTTATTTTTTTTTCCACCAAATGAATCGACAGACTATACTATGCCTTTTTTCATTAAAATTTTCGACTTTCTTTACTATGACATTTTTTTACGAATATTTTTGACATGACTTTTTTCATGAAAATTTTCGAAAATATTCGTAAAAAATGTCATGGTATAGAAAGTCGAAAATTTTAATGAAAACAGGCATAGTATAGTCTGTCGATTCATTTGGTGGAAAAAAAACTCAGTTTAAATTTTCGTCAATTTTCATGAAAAGTCATACTATAGTATGACTTTTTCAAAAAAAGTCGAAATTTTAAACTGAGTTTTTTTTCCACCAAATGAATCGACAGACTATACTATGCCTTTTTTCATTAAAATTTTCGACTTTCTATACTATGACATTTTTTTACGAATATTTTTGACATGACTTTTTTCATGAAAATTTTCGAAAATATTCGTAAAAAAATGTCATAGTATAGAATGTCGAAAATTTTAATGAAAACAGGCATAGTATAGTCTGTCGATTCATTTGGTGGGAAAAAAACTCAGTTTAAATTTTCGTCAATTTTCATGAAAAGTCATACTATAGTATGACTTTTTCAAAAAAAGTCGAAATTTTAAACTGAGTTTTTTTTCCACCAAATGAATCGACAGACTATACTATGCCTTTTTTCATTAAAATTTTCGACTTTCTATACTATGACATTTTTTTACGAATATTTTTGACATGACTTTTTTCATGAAAATATTCGTAAAAAAATGTCATAGTATAGAATGTCGAACATTTTAATGAAAACAGGCATAGTTGAGTCTGTCGATTCATTTGGTGGAAAAAAAACTCAGTTTAAATTTTCGTCAATTTTCATGAAAAGTCATACTATAGTATGACTTTTTCAAAAAAAGTCGAAATTTTAAACTGAGTTTTTTTTCCACCAAATGAATCGACAGACTATACTATGCCTTTTTTCATTAAAATTTTCGACTTTCTATACTATGACATTTTTTTACGAATATTTTTGACATGACTTTTTTCATGAAAATTTTCGAAAATATTCGTAAAAAAATGTCATAGTATAGAATGTCGAAAATTTTAATGAAAAAAGGCATAGTATAGTCTGTCGATTAATTTGGTGGAAAAAAAACAGTTTAAATTTTCGTCAATTTTCATGAAAAGTCATACTATAGTATGACTTTTTCAAGAAAAGTCGAAATTTTAAACTGAGTTTTTTTTCCACCAAATGAATCGACAGACTATACTATGCCTTTTTTCATTAAAATTTTCGACTTTCTATACTATGACATTTTTTTACGAATATTTTTGACATGACTTTTTTCATGAAAATTTTCGAAAATATTCGTAAAAAAATGTCATAGTATAGAATGTCGAAAATTTTAATGAAAACAGGCATAGTATAGTCTGTCGATTCATTTGGTGGAAAAAAAACTCAGTTTAAATTTTCGTCAATTTTCATGAAAAGTCATACTATAGTATGACTTTTTCAAAAAAAGTCGAAATTTTAAACTGAGTTTTTTTTCCACCAAATGAATCGACAGACTATACTATGCCTTTTTTCATTAAAATTTTCGACTTTCTATACTATGACATTTTTTTACGAATATTTTTGACATGACTTTTTTCATGAAAATTTTCGAAAATATTCGTAAAAAAATGTCATAGTATAGAATGTCGAACATTTTAATGAAAACAGGCATAGTTGAGTCTGTCGATTCATTTGGTGGAAAAAAAACTCAGTTTAAATTTTCGTCAATTTTCATAAAAAGTCATACTATAGTATGACTTTTTCAAAAAAAGTCGAAATTTTAAACTGAGTTTTTTTTCCACCAAATGAATCGACAGACTATACTATGCCTTTTTTCATTAAAATTTTCGACTTTCTATACTATGACATTTTTTTCCGAATATTTTTGACGACTTTTTTCATGAAAATTTTCGAAAATATTCGTAAAAAAATGTCATAGTATAGAAAGTCGAAAATTTTAATGAAAACAGGCATAGTATAGTCTGTCGATTCATTTGGTGGAAAAAAAACTCAGTTTAAATTTTCGTCAATTTTCATGAAAAGTCATACTATAGTATGACTTTTTCAAAAAAGTCGAAATTTTAAACTGAGTTTTTTTTCCACCAAATGAATCGACAGACTATACTATGCCTTTATTCATTAAAATTTTCGACTTTCTATACTATGACATTTTTTTACGAATATTTTTGACATGACTTTTTTCATGAAAATTTTCGAAAATATTCGTAAAAAAATGTCATAGTATAGAATGTCGAAAATTTTAATGAAAACAGGCATAGTATAGTCTGTCGATTCATTTGGTGGAAAAAAAACTCAGTTTAAATTTTCGTCAATTTTCATGAAAAGTCATACTATAGTATGACTTTTTCAAAAAAAGTCGAAATTTTAAACTGAGTTTTTTTTCCACCAAATGAATCGACAGACTATACTATGCCTTTTTTCATTAAAATTTTCGACTTTCTATACTATGACATTTTTTTACGAATATTTTTGACGACTTTTTTCATGAAAATTTTCGAAAATATTCGTAAAAAAATGTCATAGTATAGCATGTCGAACATTTTAGTGAAAACAGGCATATTTGAGTCTGTCGATTCATTTGGTGGAAAAAAAACTCAGTTTAAATTTTCGTCAATTTTCATGAAAAGTCATACTATAGTATGACTTTTTCAAAAAAAGTCGAAATTTTAAACTGAGTTTTTTTTCCACCAAATGAATCGACAGACTATACTATGCCTTTTTTCATTAAAATTTTCGACTTTCTATACTATGACATTTTTTTACGAATATTTTTGACATGACTTTTTTCATGAAAATTTTCGAAAATATTCGTAAAAAAATGTCATAGTATAGAATGTCGAAAATTTTAATGAAAACAGGCATAGTATAGTCTGTCGATTCATTTGGTGGAAAAAAACTCAGTTTAAATTTTCGTCAATTTTCATGAAAAGTCATACTATAGTATGACTTTTTCAAAAAAAGTCGAAATTTTAAACTGAGTTTTTTTTCCACCAAATGAATCGACAGACTATACTATGCCTTTTTTCATTAAAATTTTCGACTTTCTATACTATGACATTTTTTTACGAATATTTTTGACATGACTTTTTTCATGAAAATTTTCGAAAATATTCGTAAAAAAATGTCATAGTATAGAATGTCGAACATTTTAGTGAAAACAGGCATATTTGAGTCTGTCGATTAATTTGGTGGAAAAAAAACTCAGTTTAAAATTTCGACAATTTTCATAAAAGTCATACTATAGCATGTCTTTTCATGAAAATCGACGAAATTTTAAACTGAGTTTTTTTTCCACCAAATTAATCGACAGACTATACTATGCCTTTTTTCATGAAAATTTTCGACATTCTATACTATGCCTTTTTTTTACGAATATTTTCGAAAATTTTCATGAAAAAAGTCATACTATAGCATGTCGAAAATATTCGTAAAAAAATGTCATAGTATAGAATGTCGAACATTTTCATGAAAAAAGGCATAGTATAGTCTGTCGATTAATTTGGTGCAAATAAAACTCAGTTTAAAATTTCGAAAATTTTCATGAAAAAAAGTCATACTATAGCATGTCTTTTCATGAAAATTGACGAAATTTTAAACTGAGTTTTTTTTTCCACCAAATTAATCGACAGACTATACTATGCCTTTTTTCATGAAAATTGTCGACATTCTATACTATGACATTTTTTTACGAATATTTTCGAAAAATTTTCATGAAAAAAGTCATACTATAGCATGTCGAAAATATTCGTAAAAAAATGTCATGGTATAGAATGTCGAAAATTTTCATGAAAAAAGGCATAGTATAGTCTGTCGATTCATTTGGTGGAAAAAAAACTCAGTTTAAAATTTCGAAAATTTTCATAAAAGTCATACTATAGCATGTCTTTTCATGAAAATTGACGAAATTTTAAACTGAGTTTTTTTTCCACCAAATTAATCGAAAGACTACTATGCCTTTTTTCATGAAAATTTTCGACATTCTATACTATGACATTTTTTTACGAATATTTTCGAAAAATTTTCATGAAAAAGTCATACTATAGCATGTCGAAAGTATTCGTAAAAAAATGTCATGGTATGGAATGTCGAAAATTTTCATGAAAAAAGGCATAGTATAGTCTGTCAATTAATTTGGTGGAAAAAAAACTCAGTTTAAAATTTAGAAAATTTTCATGAAAAAAAATCATACTATAGCATGTCAAATTTTTGCAAAAAAAATTCATAGTATAGTATATCGGAATTTTGTGCAAAAAAAAGTCACACTATAGTATGTCTAAATTTTTTGCAAAAAAAAGTCATACTATAGTATGTCGAAAGTTTTTGCAAAAAAAAGTCATACTATAGTATGTCAATTTTTTGCAAAAAAAGTCATACTATAGTATGTCGAAAGTTTTTGCAAAAAAAGTCATACTATAGTATGTTGAAAGGTTTTTGCAAAAAAAAGTCATAGTATTTCGAAATTTTTTACTAAAAAAGTGTCATAGTATAGTATGTTGAAATTTTTTGCGAAATAAATGTCATAGAACAGCATGTCGAAATATTTGCAAAAACAAGTCATAATATAGTATGTATAACATTTTTTATAAAGAAAAGTCATAGTATAGTATGTCGAAATTTTTTGCAAAAAAAGTCATAGTATAGTATGTCGA
Source organism: Sebastolobus alascanus (assembly GCA_916701645.2). NCBI lineage: Eukaryota > Metazoa > Chordata > Actinopteri > Perciformes > Sebastidae > Sebastolobus > Sebastolobus alascanus. Next base: position 2,055,752 of record CAKAOJ020000065.1, read on the forward strand.
AATTTTTTACCAAAAAAGTGTCATAGTATAGAATGTCGAAATTTTTTGTAAAAAAAAAGTCATACTATAGTATGTCGGAATTTTGTGCGAGAAAAAGTCATACTATAGCATGTCGAAAATATTCGTAAAAAAATGTCATAGTATAGAATGTCGAAAATTTTCATGAAAAAAGGCATAGTATAGTCTGTCGATTAATTTTGGTGGAAAAAAAACTCGGTTTAAAATTTCGAAAACTTTCATGAAAAAAGTCATACTATAGCATGTCGAAAATTTTCGTGAACAAATGTCGAAAATATTCGTAAAAAAATGTCACAGTATAGAATGTCGAAAATTTTTGCAAAAAAAAGTCATACTATAGTATGTCGAAATTTTTTGCAAAAAAATGTCAGTACAGCATGTCGAAATTTTTTAAAAAAAGTCATAGTATAGCATGTCGAAATTTTGTGCAAAAAAAAGTCACAGTATAGCATGTCGAAATTTTTTGCAAAAAAAAGTCATACTATAGTATGTCGAAAGTTTTTGCAAAAAAAAGTCATAGTATAGTATGTCGAAATTTTTTGCAAAAAAAGTCATACTATAGTATGTCGAAAGTTTTTGCAAAAAAAAGTCATAGTATAGTATGTCGAAAGTTTTTGCAAAAAAAAGTCATAGTATAGTATGTCGAAAGTTTTTGCAAAAAAAAGTCATAGTATAGTATGTCGAAAGTTTTTGCAAAAAAAAGTCATAGTATAGTATGTCGAAATTTTTTGCAAGAAAAAGTCATACTATGGTATGTCGTAAGTTTTTGCAAGAAAAAGTCATACTATAGTATGTCGTAAGTTTTTGCAAAAAAAAGTCATAGTATAGCATGTCGAAATTTTTTGCAAAAAAAGTCATAGTATAGTATGTTGAAATTTTTACGAAAAAAGTGTCATGGTATAGTATGTCGTAATTTTTACGAAAAAATGTCATAGTATAGTATGTCGTAATTTTTTGCGAAAAAAAATGTCATAGTATAGCATGTCGAAATTTTTTGCGAAAAAAAGTCATAGTATAGCAAGTCGAAATTTTTTGCAAAAAAAGTCATACTATAGTATGTCGATATTTTTTGCAAAAAAATGTCATAGTATAGCATGTTGAAATTTTGTGCGAAAAAAAGTCATAGTATAGCATGTCAAATTTTTGCAAAAAAAATTCATAGTATAGTATATCGGAATTTTGTGCAAAAAAAAGTCACACTATAGTATGTCTAAATTTTTTGCAAAAAAAAGTCATACTATAGTATGTCGAAAGTTTTTGCAAAAAAAAGTCATACTATAGTATGTCAATTTTTTGCAAACAAAAGTCATACTATAGTATGTCGAAAGTTTTTGCAAAAAAAGTCATACTATAGTATGTTGAAAGTTTTTGCAAAAAAAAGTCATAGTATTTCGAAATTTTTTACTAAAAAAGTGTCATAGTATAGTATGTTGAAATTTTTTGCGAAATAAATGTCATAGAACAGCATGTCGAAATATTTGCAAAAACAAGTCATACTATAGTATGTATAACATTTTTTATAAAGAAAAGTCATAGTATAGTATGTCGAAATTTTTTGCAAAAAAAGTCATAGTATAGTATGTCGAAATTTTTTACCAAAAAAGTGTCATAGTATAGAATGTCGAAATTTTTTGTAAAAAAAAAGTCATACTATAGTATGTCGGAATTTTGTGCGAGAAAAAGTCATACTATAGCATGTCGAAAATATTCGTAAAAAAATGTCATAGTATAGAATGTCGAAAATTTTCATGAAAAAAGGCATAGTATAGTCTGTCGATTAATTTGGTGGAAAAAAAATTCGGTTTAAAATTTCGAAAACTTTCATGAAAAAAGTCATACTATAGCATGTCGAAAATTTTCGTGAACAAATGTCGAAAATATTCGTAAAAAAATGTCACAGTATAGAATGTCGAAAATTTTTGCAAAAAAAGTCATACTATAGTATGTCGAAATTTTTTGCAAAAAAATGTCAGTACAGCATGTCGAAATTTTTTAAAAAAAAGTCATAGTATAGCATGTCGAAATTTTGTGCAAAAAAAAGTCACAGTATAGCATGTCGAAATTTTTTGCAAAAAAAAGTCATACTATAGTATGTCGAAGGTTTTTGCAAAAAAAAGTCATAGTATAGTATGTCGAAATTTTTTGCAAAAAAAGTCATACTATAGTATGTCGAAAATTTTTGCAAAAAAAAGTCATAGTATAGTATGTCGAAATTTTTTGCAAGAAAAAGTCATACTATGGTATGTCGTAAGTTTTTGCAAGAAAAAGTCATACTATAGTATGTCGTAAGTTTTTGCAAAAAAAAGTCATAGTATAGCATGTCGAAATTTTTTGCAAAAAAAGTCATAGTATAGTATGTTGAAATTTTTACGAAAAAAGTGTCATGGTATAGTATGTCGTAATTTTTACGAAAAAATGTCATAGTATAGTATGTCGTAATTTTTGGCGAAAAAAAATGTCATAGTATAGCATGTCGAAATTTTTTGCGAAAAAAAGTAATAGTATAGCAAGTCGAAATTTTTTGCAAAAAAAGTCATACTATAGTATGTCGATATTTTTTGCAAAAAAATGTCATAGTATAGCATGTTGAAATTTTGTGCGAAAAAAAGTCATAGTATAGCATGTCAAATTTTTGCAAAAAAAATTCATAGTATAGTATATCGGAATTTTGTGCAAAAAAAAGTCACACTATAGTATGTCTAAATTTTTTGCAAAAAAAAGTCATACTATAGTATGTCGAAAGTTTTTGCAAAAAAAAGTCATACTATAGTATGTCAATTTTTTGCAAAAAAAGTCATACTATAGTATGTCGAAAGTTTTTGCAAAAAAAGTCATACTATAGTATGTCGAAAGTTTTTGCAAAAAAAAATCATAGTATAGTATGTATAACATTTTTTATAAAGAAAAGTCATAGTATAGTATGTCGAAATTTTTTGCAAAAAAAGTCATAGTATAGTATGTCGAAATTTTTTACCAAAAAAGTGTCATAGTATAGAATGTCGAAATTTTTTGTAAAAAAAAAGTCATACTATAGTATGTCGGAATTTTGTGCGAGAAAAAGTCATACTATAGTAAGTCGAAATTTTTTGCAAAAAAAGTCATAGTATAGCATGTCGAAATTTTTTGTGAAAAAAAGTCATAGTATAGTATGTCGAAATATTAGCAAAAAAAAGTCGTACTATAGTATTTCAATTTTTTGTAAAAAAAAGTCATACTATAGTATGACGAAAGTTTTTGCAAAAAAAAGTCATAGTATAGTATGTCCAAATATTTTGCAAAAATAAGTCATAGTACAGCATGTCGAAATATTTGCAAAAAAAAGTCATACTATAGCATGTCGAAATTTTTTGCCAAAAAATGTCATAGTATAGTATGTCAAAATATTTGCAAAAAAAAGTCATACTATAGTATGTCGAAAGTTTTTGCAAAAATAATTCATAGTATAGTATGTCGAAATTTTTTGCAAAAAAAAAGTCATAGTATAGTATGTCGAAATTTTTTGCCAAAAAATGTCATAGTATAGTATGTCGAAATATTTGCAAAAAAAGTCATACTATAGTATGTCGACATTTTTTGCAAAAAAAGTCATAGTATAGTATGTCGAAATTTTTGGCCAAAAAAAGTCCTAGTATAGTATGTCGAAATTTTTTACTGAAAAAGTGTCATAGTATAGTATGTCGAAAATTTTGGCAAAAAAAAGTCATACTATAGCATGTCGGAATTTTGTGCAAAAAAAAGTCATAGTATAGTATGTCGAAAGGTTTTGCAAAAAAAAGTCATAGTATAGTATGTCGAAATTTTTGGCGAAAAAAGTCATACTATAGTATGTCGAAAGTTTTTGCAAAAAAAAGTCATAGTATAGTATGTCGAAATATTTTGCAAAAAAAAGTCATACTATAGTATGTCGAAATTTTTTGCAAAAAAAGTCATACTATTGTATGTCGAAAGTTTTTGCAAAAAAAAGTCATAGTATATTATGTCGAAATATTTTGCAAAAAAAAGTCATACTATAGTATGTCGAAATTTTTTGCAAAAAAAGTCATACTATAGTATGTCGAAAGTTTTTGCATAAAAAAGTCATAGTATAGTATGTCGACATTTTTGGCAGAAAAAAGTCATACTATAGTATGTCAACATTTTTTGCAAAGAAAAGTCATAGTATAGTATGTCGAAATGTTTTGCAAAAAAAAGTCATACTATATGTCGAAATTCTTTGCAAAAAGAAGTCATACTATACTATGACTTTTTAGTAGTAATAGTATGTCGAAAAAATGTAAAAACTCATAGTATAATATATTGAAAAAAAAAAAAAAAGTCAAAGCATGTCGAAAAAATTCATAGTATATTATGTCGAAAATAAGTCACATTATAGTATGTCGTTATTTTTCTTTTAAAAAGTCATAGTGTATTACGTCGAAAAAAACTCATAGTATAGTATGTTGAAAAATTTAAAAAACTCATAGTATAGTATGTTGAAAAAATTTATAAAGTCATAGTATAGTATGTCGAAAAAATTATGAATATACATTATTCAGTGTTTTTTTTTTATTGGGCATCAACCTCGCGTTTACGCACGTGTACACTATTTTGAAAAAAGAATGACTTGTAGCGTAAATAAAGGCTTCAGTTCAGGTTGCGTTTATGTGAGACTCAGCTGAGACGGAGCTGTGCAGACAGCTGCTGACCAGATTAAAATGAGAGCAGATCTGTAGAGTAAAAATACTTCTGACACCCTCCAGTCTGGTGGATGGGAATGATTGAAACATTCTTTTTTACCGTGTTACAATATTGGGGCATTTGATTTGATCCGCGACCTTAAAAATAAAGTGGGACAGGGCCCCTTGGCCATGCTCTCAACAAGATCTCATTCGTCAGTGTGAGAAAACCAGGAAGAACCGAACAATAAACCGAGAGGGAGGGAGGGAGAAAAGAACGAAAGAGAGAAGCAGCTTTATCAGTGGAGTTTAATCCAGTTTGTTATTTCATACATGAATGCTGGTCTGAAATACAATAATGAAATTGTGTGCACTCTACCAAGTGTTGGGATGGGGTTTGATAGTATCTTGTTCCGAATCCACGTAGTTTGTTTGGTGGGAAATCTCTTAGTTAAAAAAAGATGTACTGTTTGTTTTCCCACTCAGTATTATACCTAAACTAGGAGGATTCTACATATTCTGTTACTGCTCTGTGACATTCATTAACCCTTTCCTGACCCATTTTTCCTCTTGCTGTGCTGCAGCTGCAGAAGCTAAATTACAAACAACACAGTGGAAATAATATCAATTCTACATCAGCATTCAGCAAATATCATCTAAATCACCAATTCCTCTACATGCACGATACACTTCACGTTACCTGACGGCGATTCGTTGTTCTGCTACCGGTCACAGAGTACAGTGCAACGCCGTTAGTTATCAAAAATGCTTACTTTAACACAATACTTAAGCAAGCAACTTGTCGCAAATATTGCATTTCGCATTTATTTTGATGACTTTGGAACAAAGTTAAGGCGGTTCACCATGTTCAGTCTAGTTAATAACTGTGTTAACAACAGTTTTTCTTTCTTTCTTTACAGATGCCATGGTGTCAGGAAGAGGAAAAAGAGGCTCACGGATGAAAGATTCGATAAAGGATTCGTTGGCTGCGGAGCTTAATGTATCCGGGAACTTTACCAACTTGGAACCGGCTATCAGAACCCATCCCTAACCGAGAGCGCAACAATGCAGGTACTTCTAAATGTAAGCTTGGCATAATAACACATATCATCCTCAATGTGCTATCAGTTCAGTGTTGTTTAGTTGGCATCTGATGCTCATACTTTTAACCATTATCAACATAGTTTCATCAAGTCTTCACTGTGGCATTATTTTGAAGTAGAATAGACGGGTTTCTGTGCAACGTCATCACAGAGATGCAGCTAGGGGGGCAGAAAGAACGGCATCATGGGTTCTAGGGGTTCTGCAGCGAGTCCTCTAGCAGGTTCCATAGCAGATTCTGTGTGGTCGCTCATAGAATCAGAGGAAAACTCCTGCCCTTCATCAGTCGGTACATCACTGCCCCCCTCTGGCCCTCCAAGAGATGACAGTGAGACCTCAATCAGGCTGCAGCGCTTCCCTGCACCTCCACCTCTCCCGCCTTCACGTCCTGCGCTGAAAGCAGCAGAAAGGGACAAAGTCTCGCTCTCAAATGAGCACTCGGAAGGAGCACCAGAGCTGCTTCCGCCAGCAGCCGTCGGACGATCTTCTCTGGGCTGTGGGAAGACCGGCAGCCCTCCTACAGCCTCCATGTCCTCCAGCTCCAGGCTGAACTGAGTTGGTGTCTCGCTAGACGCCGTGTCCGAGGTGTTCTCGTCAGGCTGTGGCTGCTGGGTAGGCTGAGGAGACTCTTGAGGAGTCCGAGGCCCACCGATACGGAAGGAAGAGGAGGTCTGAACCTGACACTTGCTTGGGGACACGCGCCGCAAGTGGGGGAGGGTGTCCACATTATGGGTTGGTGCCAAGGCGCGGTTGAGTGGGGGAAACTTGAGTTCGGAAGGCCGTGGGTGAGGCTGATGTTGGGCACGCGGGTGGTGCTTGGGGCTGCGGGGAGTGGAGGAGGAGTGGATCTTGGTGCGAGGAGCTGGGCAGGAGGAGGAGATGATAGTCTTTGGGGAGGTGGAAGAAGAAAGAAGCTGAGAACGCCGTGATGGGGAGGAGGCAGCGGGAATAACCCAAGCTTTAGTGGTACTCTTCGTAGAAGTCTTTGTCGGGGTTCTTGGTGGTGTCTTTGTTGGGGTGTGAGGAGGTGTTTTGGCGGTACTTCTTGGGGTTGATTTTGGAGTGGTTTTGGGTGTATTTATGGGTCTTTGGTTGCTCATGAGCTGCTGTTGCTGTTCTGTAAGTTTCTGCATGTCCTTTTGTAGTGACTGCAGAGCTTCACTCAGTTTCTGTACCACTTCATTGCACTCCACTAAGGCAGCTTCACCTCCTTTCTCTTTCTCTGCCTCTTTCTTACTTTCAATAGAGAAAGTGACCTGCTTCTCTAACCGAGGCGGATTGGAAACAGATGGCTTCTCTTTCTCCTTCTCTCCATCCTTTTCTTTCTCATTCTTTTCCTTCTCCTCCTCCTGTTTCAGTTGCTCCTCCATGCAAGTGAGGCGTTCCTCCAGGGTGAGATTATCCTCCTCTGCTCCCTCCCCTCCTCCCTCGCCTTGCTCTCTTTTCAGTTGAAGGAAAGCAGTTTTTCCAAGCCTCTGTCTGTGCTTGGCAAAGATGGCTTCAATACGTCTTTTTTGGGCTTCAATGCTTTTGCGTTTTTCCTCCAGACGAGCCCCCAACTCCCAGGCCTCAGTGCTTGGTTCAGGGCCTCTGGGACCTGGGCTGTCCTGGCGGCCAGGTGCCCCTGCTGGGGTGGAGGGTGTTTGTGGAGTTCCTGGGGTTGTTGGGGTCGGAGCAGAGGCTGACTCCTCCCCGGGAGCAGCGGGATGTCTTCTTCTGTTGTCTCTTCGCTCAGCAAAGTTCGTCATGCGTGGACTGTTGCTGTTGTTTCCTTGGCGATTAGGTCGAATATTACCAGGGGCGTTTCTAGGGGTATCATCCGATGCTTCAGAGGAGTCCACGCTGCCATCTCGTAGAACAGAGTCGTCATCACGTGACATATCAGAGGTGCGTCCTGATCTCTCCCTCCTCTCTCCCTTTCCTTGCCTTTCAGTGTCACCCACTTCTCCACCAACAGGCCGATGGAGGACTCCAGAGCGAGAGGGAGCAGAGCTACTCAGCTGGGAATTATTCTCCTCGGGGGAGTGTAGGAAGAAACCAGCAGGGGCTCCTTCGGGACGTAACCTGGGCTCTGGCCTTCCTCCCAACACTCCTCTTCCACCTTTCTCTACGATCCTTTCCTTCCTCCGATCTTTGCTGCCTGGAGTATGAACCACCTGTAGCGCCTCCTCGATGGTCGGCAGCTCTCCCATTGGCGTTGTGTGTGCGTAAGGGCCCCAGGAGGAGCGCTGTGATGGAGCAGAAGCGCTGACGAGGTGGCTGAGGTCCTCTGGAGGGCTGTACGGGACACAAGTCATCCCTGCTGATGTCACCGATGAACTCATTGCAGGGATGCCGGTGATGAGGCTGTCAGTGCTGACAGAGCGAAAGACAGAATCTATTGGGTTTCCCATGACAATGTCAACATCACTGTCCAGCCCAAATGGGATGCTGAACGTCACTGCTGACAGAGGACGACTGCAGAGAGGTGGATGACGATGGAAGGATGGAAAAATGGATGGGTTGTGCCAACAAGAATGGTAAAGCAGAGACCATGGAAGCCAAAGTAAGAAGATTTAAAAATTAAGATAAAATATGAATGCAACACAACATTCACTATAGAATTCGCATGAAGCTTTGAAGTATAACTACCTGATTTGTTTCTTTGTCCAACTTTTGTTTTCTGGAAAGATGGGGAAAAAAAGTCAAATTGTCTATTAAAGAATATTTTTGGTTAAATAAAAACATTCTGTGCATTTCTTTCTCTTTCTTACCTGGTGACACTGGGGTGCAGATGGGCACAAAGGGTTGTTTGAAGATGAAGGAAGGACAACCACTGAAAAATACAGTAAATGAAAAATGTAATATTTCACTAGTGTGCTGTTTCAGCTCCTATTTCACTACATTTCTCAGGTTTATTAGGTTTTAATCTGGTTGTGGCTCAATAAATGTAGTAGTTTAGGCTCAGATTGGTTTAGGACAAGGGCTGTCAAAGCGTTGACGCAAATTTGTTTTAACTCCACTAATTTTTTTAACACATTAACGCCACTTGCAATTTTTAGGTTGTAGCAGATTCAGTTTTAAAGCTACAGTGAAGATACTGGTATCATGAAACTAGAAAACCTAAGGAATCCATTGGTACCAAATATCATATTATATTGTTGGGAAGGAGGCTAAATAGCGCTCCAAGCTTACGCTAAATTTTGGCGAGGAAAAACTGGCATGCCCACTTTATGATAATCACATGCAGTTTGGGGCAAGTCATTTTATACTAAATGCATTACCTGTGAGGGTTTCTGCACAATATTTGTCATTGTTTTGTGTTGTTAATTGATTTCTGATAATAAATATATAGATATATTTGCATAAAGTAGCATATTTGCCCACTCCCATGTTGATAAGAGTATTAAATACTTGACAAATCTCCCTTTAAGGTACATTTTGAACAGAGAATTTGTGATTGATCACAATTAACTATGGACAATCATGTCCCCCTTTCCGGTCTATCACTCTGTCTTATCTAATAAAAAAAGACAAAAAAAAAAACCTCCCAAAAAAATAATTTAAAAAAAAAGTGCAATTACTTAGCGATTAATCACGATTAAATATTTTCGTGAAATATTCAGCCCTATTTAGAACACAACAGACTGAGTACGGTCATGTCTGATTTTTGTACCCTGACCATCTTTGTGTGGCTGGTAGTAGTGGGATGTTTGTACCTGTTTCTGTTCCCGCTGACGGGACTCGTACAGTCTAGTAACCCTGAGACATCTGAAAGACATTAGAAACAGTTTCAGAGGCTGATCATCAGTGTGATATTTATTGTTATGGATATGTTCTCATTAATATGCTGGAAGTCACAGACCTGTGAGGTCGATGGGGAGCATGGGCTGGACAAAATCAGGCTTCTTAACCTCAAACCACTCCAGCAGCTCAGCGATGAAGCTCATGATGTTCAGCTGAGGAAAAGAGCATATTGGGTTACTGTGGAGGTGACTCGCATGTGGAGAGAATATAAAGGGCAGAATAAGCAAAAAGTCTCAAACCCGCCCTTCCCCACTCCCACTCTGTTTGTAGTCCCACTCACAGCTGAATGAAGCACCCTCCTTTAAGGTGTAGGTTTTAAATACAGCGGCAAGCTGTAAAACTAGCGATTGAGACCATAATCTCATGTTTACAATGTTTACTGAGGTAATAAATCATGTGAGAAGTAGGCTCATGTCCTCATAGACTTCTATACTACCAGACTTCTTTTTGTAACCAGAGGAGTCGCCCCCTGCTGGCTGTTAGAAAGAATGCAAGTTAAAGGCACTTCAGCATTGGCATCACTTCTCAGACTGCTGGTTTCATCCAATAAACTTGAGTGTTTTGCAGTCAGTGCACTTTTCCTCCATAGAGAATTTAGTGTTGTTGCCTCTTTTCCATTCATCCATACTCTCCAGCTCCTCACTGCAACTACTGGTGCGTCTGCAGTATATTATAAATGTAAAAGGTCATAATGCTTACATGCAAGACCGGTGGAGCGTAGAGCAGGTCCTCCACAGCCAGGGGGCAGCAGCTCTGTAAACTGCTCTCACAGAACTCCGTGATGAGCTGCAGGTTGTAGAGACTGTCGGCCACGGACATGGTGTCCTTCAGACACACATCTGGAAGGAGCAGAGAAATAACACATAAACATCAGTATGTACGTGGATCAAATAGTCTTTGATTCATTGCAGATAGAGGTAACAATTTATAATAACCATCATTTATAAATTGTAAATTGGTAGTTAATTAAACTTAGTTAATAGTTATTTTACTGTTAACAAACAATGAAATGATAATTACTAATGTTTACTAGTTATTAGTATGCTATAATTTATGTTATTTTATCATTCGTTTGTGTAGTAAAGTATTTATCAGTTTATTGTTGAACAAATTATAACATTTTATATACTATATTAAGTATTTGTTAGTGATTACCAAATGATTTGTAAACCTTTAAGAAATTGTTTGTAAAACATCTATAAACATTACATAGATAAATAGACCAGAAACCAATTATTAACCATTAACAAAGTATTAACTATCTATCTAAATACTGTTTATAGATGCTTTACAAAGTATTTATTAACGATTTAACAAGGTATTATAATCATCAGTTGCAACTTTATAATAGCCATCCAAATAATGTTTATAGATGGTTTACAAACCAATTATAAACCATTAACAATGTTAATGATAATAATAAATAATTAAAAAAAAAAATAATGACAATAATAAATAAGGTTTACAAATAATATCTTAATCATTAACAGATACTTATACTTAACTTATATATATATATATATATATATATATATATATATATATATATATATAGTATATAAAATGTTATAATGTGTGCAACAATAAACTGTTAAAGTAACATAAATTATATGATTTCAAATAACTAGTAAACATTATTAATTATCATTTTTTGTTTTGTAAATTGAGAGTTAATTAATTTTAGTTAACAGTTATTTTACTGTTAAACAAAAAAAAATGATAATTAATAATGTTAAAATTAATTATCATTTATAATGGATGCTATTTAAACATAAAATGCTTTGACAGATACAGTTCACTGAATTGCAGCAGCAAACTATAATATGAAACATGAAATACATATTCCAAAGAGTGAAAATTAGTGAACATAACCACATTTAACCTAAAAACATTTTTTTTAAATGATGGGGCCATCATTTAGTGTCTGGAAGCTAAACATAAATATTTAATCATCAGTGTGTACGTGTAAGCATGTGTGTTAGCGAGTACCCTCTAGAGGCAGCAGGCTGGGGCAGTAGTAGTGCAACGCAGCAGCTATAGCACAGCCATTAGACAGATCTTTGACCGCAGAGACCAGAGGGAAAGTAGGAGTCAGCTTAGACTGCACTTTGTCCTTCCTATAGCGAATCTAGGGAGGAGAAGAGAGGGAAGGAGGAGGAGAGGGTAAAAAGAGGAAGAGTTGTGCAAAGACAAGTAGGAAACAGAAACAGCAAATGGACAAGTGAGGGGAAGAGAGGAAGGAAAATTACAGATGTGAACATAAAGGTTTAAGAGAGTTAGAAGAGGGACAAAAGAAATGCACAACCAGCCAGGAATGTCCTTCTCTCAGACAATAAATAAAATCATCGACTGAAACTATGAAGGCAGCCAAACTCCAGCAAAAATTGCAGAGAAGAAAACCCACAGAAACAAAGCGCAAGACCAGTGATGCCTCGAATAGGAAACACAGCAACCAGAAGGTGCAGCGCAAAGGTTAAAAAAGAAAAAAATATATTAAATTAAAAGAAAAATGTCAGTGATTATGTCCTCCAGTGTCCATGCAGCAGAATCAGGCACTGACGACACTCTGAGCCTTCAATTCTGATTTAAAAATGCATAATCAGATAAGAAAATTCATCAAAATGAATTCAAAAAAATGAAAGAATCCAACAGAAGACAAATTCAGCTTGTGCATCAGCTGAATGATGTTACGCAGCCGTATTATGGCTCCTATAACATGGCTTTGTAACGCACACTATAAAGAAAATATGGATAAACAGTGTTAATAGTTAATGAGTTTTAATCGATCCATCCAACCTCGGGGTTGGAATAGTGATTAGTTTGCAGTCGTGGGACAGGCGTGGCGATTGGTCAGTCTAGTCGAGTGCGTTGCTACGGGAGACGTGGAGGTTGTCAAGTGCGTTGCTACGGGAGACGTGGAGGATGAGGGTGAGAAAAGAGCGAGGTGTTTATACGTTACCACTGGCGGCTTATTCCCCGACTCCTTCAAACAAAAAGCGATAGCATGCTGGATGGGGGATGGCAGAGAGAGGGAAACAAGCATAAATGACAAGAGAGAGGAAGAGGAGGGGACAAACAAACGGGCGCAGAGGTGGGCAGTGATGTCACCTCCCTCCCTCCTCTCCATCATCTCCTCCTCCCCGCCTCAGATCATCTGGGCAGTTTGAGATGAAACTGATGACTGAATGTAAGTCATAAACACCCAAAACATCATCTGTTAATACTAATAATAATATTAATGATAATAATAAGCAGTTACAGGACATTTGTAAGTTTGACAAAGGTCAGCAGATATGACTGTTCATAAGGGGACAGATCAGAAGTCATGTGTGGCACAATGTCAGCCACAGCAGACGGACGGACGGACGGACTCAGAGAGGAAGACAGACGGGAGAAGAAGAGTGGACTTACGGGGACTAGTTTCCAGTACCAACGGTTGGATTGAGACTGCCAGAGAGCGAGGCATGACGGAGACAGAAGCAGAGCGAGGTCCATGTTAGAAGCTTCAGCAGCAAAGCTACAGGATGAGAGACAAACATCATGCATGCGTGTGTTTACCGTGTCCTGAGCAGCCTGCAGGTCCGTACATGTCTGCGACTTGGTGGGTTCTTCTTCTTCTGTGGTTTCTCTCAACTTCTGGTTCAGCTGTAAAAAGTTAAAAGGATAAGTTCACTGTTTTGTTTTGTAACCCAAACCTTAATAAAATGCTGTCCATTTAAAGATGGGGTCTGCGATTTATCCAGTATACACTTTTTGTTATATTGGTTGAAATGGTCTTTACACCCCGACAGCAATCCGTTTCTTATGAGCACTGAAAAAAGACCGGAAAAGATCAGTCATCTGTAGCTGCTGTAATCCTGTAAAAACGTCTACCAGTCAGTAAAAATGGTCCCGGTTGTAAGGAACCAATCAGAAGCCTCCCTGCCTCCCTGCTCGTACTCTAGCCTCAGCGTGCACCAGCGTGAACTCAAAGCGCGTCTCCGCCGCACGTTCACTGGAGAGTGGAAGAGAAAACTCAGCTCTTAAAACACCGGACAACGAGAACGAACTCGTACCACTATTACCATATTATCGAAAAATACAACTTTGATTTAGTTGTTTATGTTCTGTTAGTTTACTTTATAAGATACTGCAGATTTAAACTATTTATTCTAACAGCTCAAAGTGAAGTCAGACAAACAGGATTATCAACGAGGGGAGACGGCGGATAGAAAACATTGCCGAACAAAATTTACGTTACTCAAACTGCTTTTTCAGTTACAGAAACAAACGAGTGGACTGATCTCCCTCCAGATATTAGAGTAATGTTAAAAAGGGTTGTGTTGTCTCAGCAGGTATCTCTCTCTTTCCCTCCCCTCTCTGCTGCTCTGTGGCCGGCTCTCCAGCGAGCTGCTGCCCCCCCCCCCCTCCGTCAACAAGGAAATAAAGCCCCTCGTCTACGAGACCGGTCTCTTGAGAGAGCTCCAGCCCATAGCGGTCTCTGTGAGTGAATGCCCGGGTGGAGAGGTGGCGATCCCGGCAGGAGCTAGCTAGCTGTGCCGGCAGTTTGTGGAGCTTCTAAACTCCGACAACAGTGGAGAAAATGTTTGATTCGCCATCTAACATCGTAAAACTGTCAATATTCTAAATCTACACCGTTGATTTCTCGCCTCAACATTTTTCAGAAGTGAATTTAGTGATGAAATAGCTACGAAAAATGTGAAGTAGTTACGATGCGGCGGTGCTCGTGCATGTGTGTGGGGGGCGTTGCCTTATAAGGAGTTTCGAGGGGAGGGGGGGGGGTTAGACGGAGCTCCTGAGGCGATGCGACTTTCAAATTATGCTAGTTTTCCAAGATCGCAGACCCCAGCTTTAAATATAAATATATGATTACGGCACAAACACGAACTACATGAAAGCAAACGATAAAAACTGAGTAGTACACACAGTATATACATATGAATATATATTAAAAATTTAAAGCAATATGGCAAGTTAAAAGCCACCATGGGAGGGAAAAATAAATAAAAAAAACATATAATTAATAATAGATAATTGTCCACACCATTGTTTTTCTTATTAAAATCATTAAAGTGCGGGTCCATTATTTTATTTTTTTATTTTTAGATTTTTATATCATTCTGTATCGTCCCAGTAGTGTTCCTTATATTTTCAAATTTCAACATTCAAACATTGGTATGATGATACATATATTTTATGTCCACGGCCGCTTTACCTCACCCTTTCTGATGGGGGAACTGAAGCTGTTATAGCGCTCTCTTCAAAGCCACCAGACTCCATTCACAAAAACAGTAATTTTACCTCTCAGAACACAGGAGTATACGTACAACCCCACTTCAAAAAATCTGAACTAACCCTTTCAGTTATTTCCAAACCTGGCACAGCTAACGTTGACTCAACTAATGCTAGCGTTCACATTATTCAACACATAACGGCTGTGTGGGTGTTTCCATTTGAAAAAAATGGAACAAAACGCAGATGGACCGCCCTTTAATAATCATGCATACACCAATATTTTTTGTGAAACCCACTATACTGCTGCAAGTCTTCATTAGATGTTTTTCTCAGTCCAATGAGGTCATCATTTATGTATTTATAAGCTCACAGGATCCTGTTTGTACGGTCTAAAGATAAACAAACAGTGCTTCCCATCATCTGTGGTGTCTCTGGGTCTACCTCCACACCACAAACGGAAAGCTTTGCAGAGTGAAGTCTGGCAGAAAGCACGTTTTCTGGTAGAGTTTAAATACATCTCTGGGATTACTTCCTGTTTCCTAAAATAAGATTCATCATGGCTTTTGAATGCCAAAAACAACCCAAGTCAGCAGAGTGGTTCTCAAGAAGATGAAATGAGCATAAATAATGGTAAACCACATTTTAAAAACAGTGAACCTGTACTTTAATAATCAAATACCTATAGAAATAAAGAGGATGAAAGTGGTTTGTGGTCTCACCCTGTTGACCCAGAAGAGCAGAGCGTTCTCCCACGGAGCCCCGACACCCATCTGCTCCGCCTCCACCGCCATCTTCACCCGGCCCACCGCCTCTTTAGCCACCAGCGTCATGAGAGCGTCAATCAGGGCGAGGTGGGCTTTCTGCACCAATCATAAGAGGGACAATTTAACCACCTGACCTGCCTGTCTCTGAGCATACAATGACAGATTTAATCAAGTATAACATCAGAACTTTACTACAGTACTGACTCTGCAGGTGCTTTTTGAACACTGGTATTTTCTACTTTGCAGATCAACCCTTTATATTCCACACAAGGTCAGACTGCTAAATGTCACCTTTGTTCCCTTCCTACTTTCTTACGTGTCCTTACTGCTACCCCTCCTTTATGGAGGATGGAACCTGCCAAAATCAAAAATAAATAAATAAATGACTGAATGAATGAATGAGGCAGAAATGCATAAAGAAAGGTAAAATCAAATGTATAAAGAAATCAATACAGAAATCAATAAGTTTGGGGAAATAAATAAGGGGTGAAGTGCAAAGTGAAAATTTTGCATAAATAAATATATAAAGAAATGCATAAATACATGCATACATTTACATATAAATAAAAAATAAGTGCAAAAATAAATAAATGACTCGCTAAATCCCATGACGACACACGTTGATAATTTGCAGAATGAGGCAGAAATGCATAAAGAAATGTAAAAAGAAATGTGTAAAGAAAAGAATAAAGAAATAAATGAGTTTGGGGAAATACATAAGGGGTGAAATGCAAAGGGAAAATCGTGCATAAATAAATACACATTTAAAAATAAATATAAAATAAATAAAAAAATTGTGTAAAAAATAAATGCAAAAATAAATTAATTAATTAAAAAATTTAAAATAACTGCATAATAAAAGGGAAAATTAAGTGTAAATAGATAAGGGAATTAATACAAAGATAAATAAATAAAGAAGCAAATTAAAACAGAAATATTTATTTATGTCACATTTTATCAATTAATTAATGGCTGCATTTATTTTTAATATTATTTTTGCTACATTTAATGACATTTATTTATTATTTTTGATTTTGGCAGGTTCCATCCTCCACAGTCCTTTACTTGAACTGATAGAAAAGCATTAAAAGACATATTTCACCCAACAAACTTGGAGTTAATTTTACTGCTAATTCTTGTTTACTTACTTAGTTACTTATAAAGTATTTTCCTCTGTGGTATTTAAAGGGAACATAACCACTGGAAATGTAAATGAATATTAAAACTAAGGAGCACACACTGCTTGATGCCATCATACTCACCGTCTTGATGGGGACGAAGCTGAGGTCCTCCTCGGTGACGTCTTCATCCTGGACCTTCGGAGTGAAACCTTTCTTGATGAGGAACTGCAGCAGGGCCGAGTTGTCAGCCGGGGACCCCTGCGCCGCCGGCTGGGAGACCCCCTGCGCCTGAGCCAGCAGGGCCTGGGCTCGGCAGTAGATCTCCGGGGAGAGAAGCAGCTTGGAGACGGACGGCTTGAGGTGTTCTTGGTCATACTGGTCCTTGTAAAGCGGCTCCCGCAGCTCCACGGGGACATTTTCTGAAACAGGAAAGAGGAGAGTCTCGCTGAGCTTTGAGACGCGCTAGCAGCATGGATGACGCTAGGGATGGTCCAGACTGAATCTATTCAGATGGATTGCCATGAAAATTGTCCTGAGAGGATGAATCTTATAGACTTTGCTGATCCTCTAGCGCCACCAGCAGGTTGACTTTTGGATGGATTGCCATGACATGCATGGTTGGATTAGTACTAATCTGGATGACTTTGGGGATCCTTTGACTTTGTGCCATCTGCAGCTCAAAGTTTTTTTTAGTGAAATATTTCAACATCTTCTTAATTTTGGTGACCAGACGTCCCAGTTTGTCCAGCATTGTCCCGGTTTTAAGCTGGGTGTCCTGAGTGTGCTAATTTGGGCTGTCAAAGTTAACACAAAATCATTTTAATGCCACTAATTTCTTTGACGCATTAACGCAACTTGTGTTTTTTAGGTTGTAGCGGCTCAGTTTTAAAGCTAGAGTAAAGATACAGGCATCATATGAAACTAGAGGAATCCATTGGTATCAACCATGTCATACTAGCTTGTAGCGAAGGAGGTTAAATAACGCTCCAAATTTAAACTAAATTTTGGAAGGGATCAAAACTGACATGGCCATTCTCAAAGGGGTCTCTTGACCTCTGACCTCAAGATATGTGAATGAAAATGGGTTCTATGGGTACCCACGAGTCTCCCCTTTACAGACATGCCCACTTTATGATAATCACATGCAGTTTGGGGCAAGTCATAGTCAAGTCAGCACACTGACACACTGACAGCTGTTGTTGCCTGTTGGGCTGCAGTTTGCCATGTTACGATTTGAGCATATTGTTTTATGCTAAATGCAGTACCTGTGAGGGTTTCTAGACAATATCTGTCGTTGTTTTGTGTTGTTAATTGATTTCCAATAATAAATTTATACATACATTTGCATAAAGCAGCATATTTACCCACTCCCATGTTGAGAAGAGTATTAAATACTTGATAAATCTCCCTTTACGGTACATTTTGAACAGATAAAAATGTGTGATTAATCACGATAAACTATGGACTATCATGCATTAATTGTGATTAAATATTTTAATCGATTGACAGCCCTACTGCTAATATACTAAGCGCTGGGACGACCTCCAGACCCCCGCGTTGGTTTTGAAATCCTCCCTATTTTTAAAGTCTCAATGTTGGCAAGTATGCATGGATGTGGTTAGCATGCTGCTAGAAGGAAAAGAAACAACCGTGCTTATGAACACAAAAAAGCTCAGAATTAATATTTCAGTGGACAGCGGATGTTGAACGAGTTCACTCAGTCATTCTACAATCCGAGATAATTGTTAAGAGAGTGGAGGAACTCACTCATCTACTAAAAGGACGTTCTCTGAGCGGCATGTGAGGAGAAACAGAAGATAAGATATTTCTACAAAGTGATGGGGAATAATGAGTCAGCTTCTCTGCATTGTTCTACTCTAATGCAGAGAAATGCTTTGTCAACGCATTGTGGAAAAGCTTACAAAGTTCACACAACAAACACAGCGCCACTATCGTAGCTGTTCTGGAAGAGAGAACTCAAAACTACCGGATAAAAGTGAAGAAGTTTTACCACTACGGTGACAGTAAGTGACAGTGTCTGACTGCGGGGAGCCTGCAGGAGAAGATAATGTCATCATCTGCATGATCAGCTCAGCTTCCCCAGACAAGTGTGTGTGTGTGTGTGTGTGTGTGTGTGTGTGTCATGAGTGGGTCATTTCATAGACACTGTGGACACAAAAACACACTTTCCCCTGGCTGACCCATATTCCATCTCTGGAAGGATGTTCAAGGATAATCCTGCAGATTGGAGTGGACTTCTTAAAGGGAATATCAGAGTCTACATCTCTTCCATTTACAGTCAGTCCCTGGAAGCCTTTATGTTCTACTCCTTCCTGTCTACTCGTAATGAAGGCTACTTCTCTCTGTAACCTCCTGTCGTGTAACTGTAACTCCTCCTTCCCATCCAGAGGAGAAATGACTGCATAACCACAATGCGTTTGAATCTGTGTCTCTACATACTCCACTGCAGTGTGACACACACACTGTGGGGTTCAACCCTCTGCAGCACTGGGAGGAAAAAGGACGGCCGTCACCATGGGAATGGTGGAAATGGAAAGCAGCTAGTCTGTCCCGATCAAAGCAGAGGGGATGAGACTGGACTGCAGAGTAGGAACCAGCTAACCCATTTAACATAGATCACAGAATCAGGCCTGTGCAGTGTAAGAATGTATGGATAGAAATCACTGAGTTATTAACAAGATAATCGTTTAAATCTTCCTTCCACAATGTCCTCACATATACAAACATGTTTGAGGCTAAAAACCACAGCCAATTATTTTCTTAACTACAGCAGTACCTGTTCGGAGCACTTGCCCACCTTTACTCTCCCTCCCTGAGGCCTTAAAAAAAAGGAGAATTTCAAAACCAAAGTTGGGTGCCTGGGGGTCGTCCCCCAGAAAAATTAGAGTTTCAGAGACTTTGTTTCCTTTGGATTAAAATTCTGAAAATGAATGAATATTTGTAAGTGATGATCAGGACAAGTTGGTTAAAAGATTTAACTCTGTGAAAGTGGAAAATAATATTAACATATATTTTTATGGCAGACATTTTTGTCCTGTGATGACATCAGAGAATTTTTATAAAGTGAAGGACAAGAGTTAATAAATGACCTGGAAAAATCTAACGTCTTCTCAAAAATAACAACAAAGAAACATGAGGAAATGTCACTGACAGACTACTTATTCTCCGTCTGTGTCAGGTAGAATAAATCTCAGCTGAATCAGGACTGTGGCTTTATTAGTGCTATTTTCTTAAGGGCTTCCATTAAAATTGTACGAGGAGCCCAGTGGGCATTTTCCAGTTGACAGACAACAATGAAGGCTCCCTGCTGAGAGGTTTCCAGCTCAGTTCACCCTCCTGTCACACTGACTGATAGACCCACTGGACTGGACCACGTATATAACATGAAACTCTGTCTGAAGATTATTACAGAAAAAGAAACTGCTGCAGCATCAACCTACAGAGTGACATCACTGTGTTAGTCAGCAGAGCCTGAACCAGAACCAGAAACGATTAGTTGATGTTTAGTGTTTCCAGCATCTCAAATGTGAAGGTTTACTGCTTTTACATCATTGTAAACTCAATATCTCTTCAGGTTTTGGAGTGTCGGTCTGACAAAATGAGCAATATGAAGACTTTTCACTATTTATTTATTTAGCCTATTTATTATGGTGCATTCACACCAAGAGCGAAGCGAACTTTTCGCGTGGCATGATTGCATACAAAGTCAATGCAAAGAGGCGAATATATGCGAATTCGCACCGGGCAACGCGAATATCGTGAAGCAAACACAGAATTTGCGTCATTTGTGGGAGTTGAAATATTTCAACTTGAGTGAGAAATTTGAGTGATGCTGTGTGGTGAAAGCCAATCAGCATTAAGATTCTCCCCCTGTCGTCAATAATGATAATTAGCAAGTAACCTATTTGAAATTTCTTTGGAATTACTGCCAAATTACCCCAATATTTTCCTCAAAATTTATCAAAAATCACTTTATTATAAACATTATTTAATAATTATTTGCTAAAATAGCATATAATGGTTAAAATAGGGCCCTTAGGCTTGAGAAGCGGCTGCTCTTCATCGGAGGTGGAAAACCAAAACTAATAGAAGACACTTCTGATCAGGCACAAATCTCACCATTGTGACTTATTGTCTACACAGATGTAACCTGGTAGCTAATGTAATGATTCAGGGAGGTTTTTAAGAAATGTCAAAGAAGTTATTTGCTAATTATTATCTATTTAGACATGGACATGGAAATAAAGCATATCAATTAACTTGGTATTCTTTTCCTGGAAATGTATTAAATAAATTACCAGCTATTGTGAAATATAATTATTAAATAATGTTTATAATAAAGTAATTTTCGATTAATTTTAGGGTAAATATTGGGGTAATTTGGCAGTAATTCCAAATAGGTTACTTGCTAATTATCACTTCAATTTGCGGACCTGTAAAATGAAGAGTTCCCACTTATTCTCAAAAGCTTGAATTAAAGGAACATTTCCAGCAGTCATCACCAACAACACTGTCATTGTCTTCTAACACCTATTATGTCACCTTCTGCTGCCACGCACGCGCTACAGCATGGCGTGCGTGCGTAACACTGACACAAATATTATGCGGCCCTGACCCATTTACAGCCCTCCCACCCACAAATATATATAATATAATATAATATAATATAAGATATACTGTACATGTGTTAGTGTTAAATCACTGCCTATAAACACGTAGGTGTCTACATGGGGCGGCCGAGCCTCCAGGCCGGAGGCAGACCGGCTCCTTTGTTGCGCTGCAGCCTCCTCTACCTCCTCTACCTCCATGCATCACGCACCACTGAGGAGGAGATCCCTCCTGACAACACTCATATGCATGTCAGTATCTGGCCCTCCTGCTCTCTAACGCGGTAACCTGCATGCAGCCGACAGTAGGAGCGACGCACCGGTGCAGCGGTGGATGAGGATGGATGCTGGAGGTTCTCTTGTAATAAAAAAAACGACTATAGCGGAGCTCAGAGCTGCATATATAGTCTCTTTATATACATTATATAGGCTAACAGCATATATTATTAAGCGCCCCACCCAGGCAGCGCCTCAGTGAGGAGGAGGAAGAGGAAGAGGAGGAGGAGGAGAGTCTACCTGCAGAGCCGTACGACTTGGACAGCAGCCACCGGACGCTGGCGCAGGTCTTGGCCCGGTTGAAGTCGTACTGGTCCAGCGGTTTGATCTCCGGCACCGAGAAGGTCTTCTTCATCGCGCTGGGAGAGTCCTCCATGGCTGCGCTGCGCCGCACGGAGGAGGAGGAGGAGGAGGCGGAGGAGGCAGCAGGAGGAGCAGCAGCACCGCACCGGGAGATTGTGAGGGGGAAGAGGAGGAGGAGGGATGGAGGAGGATGGAGGAGGAGAGAGGAGGAGAGAGGAGGAGGACCCTGTGATGCAGACACACTGGAACACAGGATTAGACGTTCAGAAATAGAAATATTTTTAGTTGGATAAAAACAAATGTAATGTAGGGAGAATAAAGTACCTCACATTAGAATATCATCCCTGCCCCGCCCCTCGGAAACGTCACATCTGGACCGATGAGGATGTCACAGGAAAAGGACCGTGAACGCATCAGCAGCAGTAACAGCAGCGGGTCTGATAAATGTTCTGGTGAATAACAGCATCACCGTTTTTTACATGTGAGAGCAGATTAGAGTTTCCTATAAATGTCAGTAGCAGTGTCCCCTTCTTCCACATGGGGGAGCCCTTGAGCAAGGCACCGGCACAGAGTGTTCCCTGCAAGACCTGAGGACCTGGGGTATGGAGGACAAAACCTGCAAGATAAAAAATAAAGAAATATGCCATTAAATGTACAAACAAATATATTAAAAATAGATGGCATTAATAATTAATGATAAAATGTGACTAACTGATAATTCTGTTTTAATTTGCTTCTTTATGACAGCCCTGTCATTTGCATTATGAAGCAGAAATGTATAAAAAAAAATAAAAAAATACAGAGTTAAATAAGTTTGGGGAAATAAATGGGGGGAAGTGCAAAGGGAAAAACATAAATAAATAAATACATGTAATAACAATTAAATACATAAATAAATAAATTCAATAATTAATAAATACATTTAAAAATAAATTATAAATAAAACATAAATTCAAAAATAATTAATTTAAAAAGTAAAATACATAAATGGAAAATTAAATAGAAGAGTAGATAGATGGGGGAATTAACACAAAGGTAAATCCATCCATAAATACATACATAAATAAATTAATTTAATAATGAATAAATACTTAAAAAAAAAAGATAAATAAAAAATAAATGCAAAAATAAATAAATAAAAATAAATAAAAGGCCAATTTAAATAGAAGAGCAGATAGATAGGGGAATTAATACAAAGGTAAATAAATAAAGAAGAAAATGTAAACAGAAATATCAATTTATGTCACATTTTATCAATTAATTTGCTTCTTTATTCATAACAGCCCGCTTATTTGCATAATAAAGCAGAAATAAAGAAAAGAATACAGAAGTAAATAAGTTTGGGGAAATAAATAGGGGGGGAAATGCAAAAGGAAAATCATCGATAAATAAATAAATACATAAATTCAATAATGAATAAATACATTTAAAAAATAAATTATAAATAAATAAATAAATGCAACAATTAATAAATATATTAAAAATAAATAATTTCAAAAAATAAATAAAAGGGAAAATTAAATGGAAGAGTAGACAGGGGAATTAATACAAAGGTACATAAATAAAGAAGCAAATTAAAAAAGATGTATCAATTTATCACACACATTTTATCAATTAATTAATGCCAACATTTAATGACATATTTATTTATTGAGTCATTTATTTATTAATTTATTTTGTATTTTGGCAGGCTCCATCCTCCATACTGAGGGGAACAGAGAGTGGATATCTTTTAAAAGAAAACTTAAAACACACCTTTTTAGCCTGACTTTTATCTACTTACTAGTTTTATTATGCTGTACTTTATTTCACTCATTTAAATGTTGCTATTTATTTATTCAACTTTTGTTCTTTTTAACTCTTTATGTTCAGCACTTGATGATGTATTACTTGTGCTATATAAATAAAGTTTGACTGATGAATAAAATCCTCATTTATCATCACAGGCAGCAGGTTTAATT
The DNA here is from genome assembly GCA_916701645.2 of Sebastolobus alascanus. NCBI lineage: Eukaryota > Metazoa > Chordata > Actinopteri > Perciformes > Sebastidae > Sebastolobus > Sebastolobus alascanus. The sequence goes on from CAKAOJ020000065.1 coordinate 2,079,600, forward strand.
ATGGAAACGTGTAATTTACCATGAAAGGAAACCACATCCAAAATACGGTGGCTCCTTTTTCATGCAGGATTTTCACAAAATAAAATGTAACATATCAAATAAATATTCCTCTTGCTGTGTATTGTGACAAACATTTCCAAAGAGGCCGATAAAGCTTATTGATCAAATCAGTCTTAAATGATGACAAAAAACATTGGCTGTATACTTTGCTACAGTTTTTTACTATTGCAGTACACACCACTAGTGCAGCAACACAATAGTAAAATTGTCAACACAGCGTTAAACAAATTTATACCCAACTTCAGCACATTTGAAGTGAGACACAAAAATACATTAGAATATTGAATCGGTGTCTTCCTGTTCTGTATCTGCAGAAACAGGAAAACCACGATAATCATATCACAGCTGCTGAGTCTAAAAGTCAACATGCAGCGATCAAACCCAGATGTTAAGTTTGATCTATTGTTCAGATGCAAAAAAAAAATCCTTCTCCTCCTGTTATTAAAGCGTTATTTGCAACCCTAACAAAGGTAGAAAAAAAAAAAAAAATTATTATTCATATTGAAACGTTTTGTGGCATGCAAGCAACAGGAAACCGCTCTGGTGAGCACAGCTCTCATGAAAGGAAATCACAAGCGACAAACAAGAAGAGAAGGAGAGAGTACACAATTTGAACATGAGTGAGCCAGGTGTTTCTGTGTTCATGAAGCTGTTTTGGTTTCGGCACATTATCTAAATAAAGTGGTTGTATTGACTCAGATTAAACTTCTACTACTGCCTCATCTGCAACAAACAGAAGAAATTTCAAACTGTTGCTCTTGTCTCATACGGTTTAAAGACATGCAGGGAAATCCGATAACATAAATGTGTGTCAATGTAACAGTCAGTATAACTTTGTTAGCTATGCAATAGTCAACACTATTCCCATAATTCAACACTCAATGGACAAGGACCAAAGGCCCTCTAGTTTCACTGTAATCACTTCAGCCAGCTCTTTAAACGTGCAATGTGTAATACCTGGCCACCTGCTCCACACCACTAGGGGGCAGCACACATAGCAACGGTCTGCCATACGTAGCAACTGTCTGTCATACATACGTAACAACGGTCTGCCATACGTAGCAACTGTCTGTCATACATACGTAACAACGGTCTGCCATACGTAGCAACTGTCTGTCATACATACGTAACAACGGTCTGTCACACGTAGCAACGGTCTGTTATACATAGCAAGGGTCTGTCATACATAGCAAGGATCTGTTATACATAGCAAGGATCTGTTATACGTAGCAACAGTCTGTAATACATAGCAACGATCTCTTATACATAGCAACGATCTATTATACATAGCAACGGTCTGTAACACATAGCAACGGTCTGTCTGTTATACATAGCAACGATCTGTTATACATAGCAAGGATCTGTCTGTTATACATAGCAATGATCTTTTACACGTAGCAACGGTCTGTAATACATAGCAAGGATCTGTTATACATAGCAAGGATCTGTTATACATAGCAACGATCTGTTATACGTAGCAACGGTCTGTAATACATAGCAACGGTCTGTTATATATAGCACGGTCTGTCACACGTAGCAACGGTCTGTGACACGTAGCAACGGTCAACGGTCTGCTATAAAGAAATAACAGACCGTAGAACGCCATGATTGACCAATCAGAATCGAGTATTCATCAAAGTCGTGTAATAACTGAGTATAACCCAACAGGACAAGGGAAAGTTGACCAAGGTTCTGCCGGGTTCCAAGCTTGATCAACTGTTATTGGAACACAGAGCGAAAAGGGGCGGGACTTAGGAAGGGTCAGTTGTTAATGTCATTAGTAATACTTGTGCAAGTCAAACATGTCTGTTGAGACATTAAAGAGAGTTAAACACACATGAAGCTTCTATCAGGTCGACAAGTGGAGGCTTTGAAATACACGTATACAGTACATACTGTAAGTCTGCGTGAACATTTCAGGGCGTAGGTTTTTAGGCGTCTCTGGATCAGCAGAAACAGAAGCAGCGTCAGTCACTAAGAATGTCACAGAACCAGTTTGTTCTTTCCCTGTTTGGCGGCTGCACATTAGTTAGTGTCAGGTGGTTGATCGTTGTCTCAGTGTGATGTCGTCCATCAGACCAACAACAAGACCTTCTGTTGACTGACTGACTCACTGCGGAGAAGACATAAGGTTTGTTCCGACATCTTTTTGTGAATGTAAACAAGAGCACAAGTAGACTTTAACACCATTTAGGTTTCATGTAAGAACTTACACAAACCTAAATATCTTTTTCAGTTATTTGTTTTTAAATATCGGATTCGTCTTTTATTTTCTTGTTAATAATCTCTTATAATAAAACATGCCATTGTGTCTGTTTGTATAAAAGGTTATATAATGAACTGAGTATGAATTATCATAATGCTGATGTCTACTGATACTTTAACACGGACATCAAATTTGGCACAATCGCTTTGCAGTTTTAGGGTAAAATATTTCCATCAGTCCACATTCAACAGATTAAAGCTTTGCTAGCAGTGGGAGTGAACTCATGTTCTATAATTCTCCGTCTGGAAGCAAAAAATGCCTCAATAATTTACATGTTAGACGCAGCTGAATACTTAATTTAATCTGACTTTGACATACGTGGTTTGGATTTCCCTTTGACATGTTCTCAAAAACTTTTATTGTTTATTTATTTAAAATCTGAATTTTTGAACCTTAAAAAAATAAGTAAAATCAAGTTTTTCAAATTACACATTTAAAAGAGGGAAATTCAAACCACATATATGATGAACCCATTGTGCCCAAAGACTATATTTAGTCCGATAAGGAAAAATGCCACAACTTTTGTTCTGACTGGTTAAAAGTCTTGAAATGTGGTGCGGACATACAAATATCTAACAGTACAACTTTAAAATGTTTTGATCACATGAAAAATCACAGTTTTAGCAATAATCAAAGTTTTTGAAAAATTAGGAAAAATGCTAACATTGCATTTATTAAATGTTTTCCATATGAAATATTTTTTTCATACTGCATATCTTTGATATTCATCTTGTTATGAGTTTATATACTGAACACTTGATTGTGCTCTTTGTAGTTCATGAGATATTGACATTTTCTTATCACACTTAATCTAGTATTTGGGCACATGGGACGTCTGTTTTTTTTCCTAAAATATAATGGAGTCTATAGAGTGCTGCAGAGATGACCTATTTTTGTCATCCAACAGGAAGTTAGCATCACCCTGGTTCCCTTGACAAAAACCCAATGGGATTGTTCCACTGGGTTTTGGGTTATTGCAGAAAATAAGCACGACTACACACAACGAGGCTGTGAGTCGGCGTGATGACGTTTAGTAGTCTCATTTAGCCACTTGTTAGCAACCGCCTTTTTTAAGACACGTAAAGGCTTCAAAATTCAGCAGTGGGATATTTACTGATGTATTTTATATCGTAGAACAAAATGTTAAAATCTCTTCAGCTTGTCTTAACCACAGACCTTATTTCAGACATCTAACTAAAAACCCATTGACTTCCAGATGAGGGAACAGGAAGTGCTAAAATGTAACTCATTTCCAGGTTTTAGGACTCATTCCTGCAGCACTCTATTGCAGCCTGATGCATCCCATCTTGTGCCCAAAGAATAGATATAGTATGATAAGAACAGTTTGACCGATTTTTAAAGATTTCTTCACATTTGTGCTGAGGCAAGCTCAGAGAACCCTTCAACCAAAGGACAATAAAAGTGGGCACAAATGGGTTAAATATTAAGTCTTTTTCTTTGTCCTGCAGGTCAGCTGGCTATGGGTGGCTCCTCTTCTAAGACAACCTTTATTTGGCAGAAGAAGAAGAAGAAGAAGAAGAAGTCGCCTCTGGACAATGCCTGGAGTGAGCTGAAGGGGGCGTTACCCAATAAGAAACGCAAGAAGAAGAGTAAACTGAATCTGAACCTGGATAACCTGAAGAAGGAGAAGAAGCGTCCCCACAACAAACAAACAGACAAGAGAGAGGCGTCGCCGCTGAAAAGACTCTCCCTCAGTAACCCGATGAAGGAGTGGACGCAGAAGTCTCCTCCGGGGAGGAGGAAGAAGGACGGAGGAGGGCTGGAGAACATAGGAGAGCACATCAAGAAGACATTTTCCCTCTCGACGTGATGCAACGAAAAGAGATCCAAAGCTAATTCAGACAGAAAGAACCTTGAATGTGGCAGGAAGACAAAATTTAACTTTAATAATGTCACTGTCAGTTACTCATCATGGCTGAAAATGAGACACAGCGTTACATAGAAGCTTTTTCCAATAAACATCTTAATATTAACATAAATCAGCTGCAATATCACATTTCAACCATCATTAATAAATTGATAGTCAATTAAACTTTAGTTATTAGTTATTTCACTGATGACAAACAATGAAATGATAATTAATAACAGTTACTAATTAATTAGTAATGATATAATTTATGTTTTAATACGGTTTATTGTCGCACACAACATTTTATATATTAAGTATTTGTTAGTGATTTGCAAAACATCTATAAACATTATTTAGATAGATATTTGTAACACTTTGTTAATGGTTAATAATTGGTTTGTAAACCATCTATAAACATTATTTGGATGGCTATTATAGAGCTGACTATTACAAACGATGATTATAATACCATGTTCTATTGTTAATATAATAAAGCATCTATAAACATAAACAAACAGTTTGTCAATGGTTAATAATTGGTTTCTGGTCCATCTATCTATGTAATGTTTATATGTATTTTACAAATTATTAAAAAAATAAAATGTTTACAAATCATTTGGTAATCACTAATAAATACTTAATATAGTATATAAAATGATGTGTGCAACAATAAAATGTTAATAATTTACTAATGTAATCAGAATGTAATTATTATCGTCTCTTACCAGCTATCATACAATATAGAATTTCTAAACTAATTATTTCATATAACTTTCATAATAATTAGTTAACATTATCATTTCATTGTTAACAATAAAATATATAATTTATGTATTAATATTTATTTTTTTATTTTATATTTATGCTATAATGTATGTTTTAATAGTTTATTGTTGCACACAACACTTTATATATTAAGTATTTGTTAGTGATTAACAATTGATTTGCAAACATATGTAAACATTATTTAGATAAATATTTGTAACATGTTTTTAATGTTAATAATTGGTTTCCGGTCCATCTATCTATGTAATATTTATAGATGTTTTACTAACAATTTCTTAAATATTTATAAATCATTTGTAATCGTAATCACTAACAAATACTTAAATACTACTGTAACAAATTCTACTGTTAATAAATACTTTACTAATGTAATCAGAATGTTATTGTCTCTTATCAGCTATGATACAATATATAATTTATAAACTAATTATTTCATATTACACAAACTAATGATAAAATAAAAATTATAGCATTTAGTTGAAGCTAATGTTTACAGCAACAATTAGTAAACATTATCATGTCATTGTTAACAGTAAAATAACTATTAACTTAAGTTTAACTAACTATTAATTTACCATTTATTAATGATGGTTATTATAAAATGTTACCCACACTTGTTCTGTTCGCTCAGTCACGTTTGACAAAAAGATTCATTTTAAACATTAAAACATTACTAGATATTATCCTCATGAAAAATGACAAGCTTGATTTCCCTTTGTGGTGTTTTTTTTTTTGTTGCCTCTGATGGCAAATCTGTTTACGTTTACTAAATACTGTACATAATATCTACAATTACAATGTGATCATAAATAAAGTTTTATATCACAATCAATTTACAAAAATAATTTTGTGTCATTCCAGCGACAGAGACAATTAACATCATGCAAACACAACAGTGTACGCGGCAAACAGTGATGAAAGAGAAGACGCGGCGTATTCGCTCCATTACTGCATTATAGGGAACAAACATAAGAACAGTACAAGTCTAACAGTTCACGTCGACATTAAAAGGGCGGGTCCATCTGCGTTCTGCTCCGTTCAGCCGTCAGCAGAAAGCAGCTAATCAATAAGGTCTTGAATAATGTGAACGCTAGCACTAGAAGAGTCAACGTTAGCTGGGCTAAGTTCGGAAATAATTGAAAGGGTTAGTTCTGATTTTTTGAAGTGGGGTTGTACGTATACTCCCGTGTTCTAAGAGGTAAAATTACTGTTTTTGTGAATGGAGTCTGGTGGCTTTGAAGAGAGCGATATAACGGCTTCAGTTCATCATCAGATTTTTAGACACCTAAAAAAATCAATATCAGTTTAAGTGTTAGGGGAGAAACAATCCATCGATCTGGATCGATATACTGATGCAATGATCAACAATCCAATACCATCGATGCAAAGTGAAAATATTGATACGTATCGACTTTAAGATACGCCTTTATTTATACATTATTTATATTTTTTGTTTTTAGTAAAAAGAAAATATCGTTTTTCATATAAATGTCTGGAAGAGCCCAATAATAAAATGGTCAAATCATATTTTAGCTGTTTTTTGTGAGTTGATATACATCAATGTACACGATTGTGTTAAACGGGCAGATGATATCGTCTCATATCGATCGCAGCCCCCTGAATTGAATCAAATCAAAACGGTATCGTGGCAGATTTTAGGAAATCAGCAAATATAGTATTGTTGTCCAAAGTCGATATAATATTGCATCGTAAACGTTATATTTAGAATATTTTCACCGCTTTAGCTCGCCGTCAGACAGCTCTTTCTGATGGGGAACTGAAGCCGTTATATCACTCTCTTCAAAGCCACCAGACTCCATTCACAAAAACAGTAATTTAACCTCTCAGAACACGGGAGTTGCTGCTCTACCGCTGCATCGATCGGTTAGTTTGTTTGTGTTATTGTGTGACTTTCTGATCTAAGTTACTGTATGTAACGTTAATACACTGACTATAAGGATGTATATATATACTGTACATGTAGCAGTGCCGTCATGCAGAAACCTACGTCTGGTCACGATGTTGGAAAGAGTTTTTAGAAGGTTTGAAGGGAAAATAGCATTTTGACGCTAAAACATACTCTGACAAAATTTTGAATGTTGGGATTTGAATATATAAAAAACACCACTGGGAGGCTACAGAATGAAATAACCTAAAATAATAATAATAATGGACCCGCCCTTTAAGAGAAATAGTTAAATCTAGAATAAAATGTGCATCATAACATGCACATCAGAGGATTTGTGTCTCCTCCACTTTGTGAAGGGTAAACATACTCCAACGTGTGTTAAAATATTTGGGTAAAAACTATGTATAAGTAAAAATGTTATGACTATCGAAGCAGAATCATAAACCCAAGAGGATGATGAACAAATGGAGAACTGGTTTCTACACTTTAAATTCTAACTAAGGCTTTAAGGTTATTTTAGATCAGTGATAAGCCATTAATAAGAAGAACTCATGAGTTGCCAGGTTGGTTGGTGTTTATCCTCTTTTATAATTGGCAGTCTTTCAGTCACGAGTATAACGTCTTTAGTTTATGATTATATCATCAAATAATGCAGTAACAATCATACCACTACTAATACTCCAACATTTAGGAGGAGAAAGTTGTACAAAGTGGAGGTGACAATTATATATATATATATATATAAATTAAAAAACAGACCTGCAGGCAGCGACTCCGAACCAGACGGCAGCCGGGAGGCTCCGGCAGGCGGCTGGAGCTCTGATTAAAAAGCAGCAGCAGACAGTAAATCTGAAGATCTTAAGAAATGATTTTGGTCTGGATGCTCTGCAGCTCTGCAATAAGAGAGAGTTTTCCTGCACTTAGTAAAACACAGAGCAAGTTAGACATCTTTCAAAACCTGTTAACCCACATGTTTCTGTTAATAATAGCCTGAGACTGATCAATAACATATTGGTAAGTGATCATTAGTTACAACTTCTACTCCTTTATAAAGGCCAGTATAGAGTCGTACTGAGCTGTAAATGAACCCTGGTTCCAGTGCTTCCATTTACACTCAGTTATCAGTTTATTAGGTACACCGAGCTAAAACTAATGCAGTCAAATCGTCTTTCATGAAGTTTGTGTTGAAACTGTTTGAGAGAGGAGTTGATCCAAATACATGGTACAGCTGCACAGTTAATTGAATATTAATCACGATTTTTGACGTGATCGACTGTGAGCCACTAACTATACCATCTTTTTCATTAATGCAATTCAATCTTTCAAAGGTTGTAGCAGGCTCAGTTTTAAACCTAAGGAATAAATTGGTACCAACCATGTCATACTAGCTTGTCAGGAAGGAGGCTAAATAACGCTTCAAAAGTTACGCTAAATGTTGGCGATTTTCAAAGGGGTCCCTTGACCTCTGACCTCAAGATATGTGAATGAAAATGGGCTCTATGGGTACCCACGAGTCTCCACTTTACAGACATGCTTACTTTATGATAATCACATCCAGTTTGGGGCAAGTCATAGTCAAGTCAGCACACTGACACACTGACAGCTGTTGCTGCCTGTTGGGCTGCAGTTTGCCATGTTATGATTTGAGCATATTTCTTTATGCTAAATGCAGTACCTGTGAGGGTTTCTGGACAATATTTGTCATTGTTTTGTGTTGTTAATTGTAATAAATATATACATACATTTGCATAGAGCAACATATTTGTCCACTCCCATGTTGATAAGAGTATTTAATACTTGACAAATCTCCCTTTAAGGTACATTTTGAACAGATAAATGTGATTAATTTGAGATTAATCGCGATTAAATATTCTAATCAATTGACAGCCCTAATTAGACTGCATTACTTTTAGCTCAGTGTACCTAATAAACTGGCACACACATGAATCCATCATGAGGACATGACTTAAACCCTTTTACTTCTATAACTTGAGCTCATATTTCTGCTTTCACTCAATTCTTCTGGTTGTTCAGCGGCCGTCAGTGCTGATTCTTCTGCTGCCGACAAACGGCAGTTTATTTGTGTCTCAACAGGAAGTGAGCTCTCCAGTGCTCCGTGTTGTCTGAATGGCCCGGTAACGAAGGGTTCGCCTCTGATCGTCTGCTGAAGGTCGATGAAGCGGCGCCAACGAGCCTCTTCCTTCTGTTTAAATTAGAAGAGACGTCCAGCTGATATTAGAAGTTCGGTTCTTCTTTTGTCTGACGGCAGCACAGGTATAGATCCAGTTTGATGAACAGTTTTTGACCTTGTCCCAACAGGAATCGCGGGTCTGAAGGCTTGTTTACGCGAGCATACACAGATCAGTGTGTCTGCACGTCTTCAGTCTTTGTCTGAGTTCAGGTTTCTGACGAGGCAGGGATGTCTCCTGTACAGCCGCCATCCATGAGAGGCGTCCCGTTGCTCCTCTCTGCCGGCTCGGCAGAGCGAGACTTATAGTTCTAGAGACAGAGAAGAGTTGAAATGAGGTGAAGGAATCAGGAGAGGGGAAAAGAAAAGAAGGAGCGGGGATTAGATGCAGCAGAAAGTAACAGGAAGTGGAAAAAGAAACGAGAGAAAACGGGTTAGTAGTCACGATCAAACTAGCACGAAGAGCGAAAGGAGCCGAGAGAATAAAACATGTTGGTGTTAAAGAAGCAATGACGCAAAGCAGACGTGACATCACACATGTAGGCAGATTTATGCATTTATTTATATTAGTTTGAACAATGTTTGTACAAAAATAAACCCCAAAGCAAAATGTTTCTGAACCGTCAAAATAAAACAGGCCTACAATATGAAATCTGAAGGCAGAATATAGCTTGAATATACGGTTATCCCTTTAACAGCTTACCATTATCCATAAATGTCTAACTTCCGGTTAATCTTACTATCAACATCTCACTCCTCTCCAATTTCAACGTCACCAACAAAATCTGTAAAACAATGTTTCTGTGAATCAGGTTACACACAAACGAGACCACACACGTCTGCTCTTCCTGTTAGCAGCAATAACAGGCTGCATGTGTGTGTGTGTGTGTGTGTGTGTGTGTGTAAGACGGAGTGCATGCCTCCAACATACACACATACCAGAGTAACCAGTCAGAGGAAATGTGGCAACGGAGCATGAGCCGCTCTAACCAGCAGCACACATCTGGACTACTTTAAGACAACACACACACACGCATGCACGCACACCCAGAGAACACGCTGCCTCTGAACGAAAAAACAACGTGGTGACGGTGTTTATAGTCCGACGCAGAGGGATGGAGGTCAGTCCTTCATGTTTTGGATGAACGCACATCTGTATGGAGTTATATTTGTGTCTAAATTCTGCGTGCAGGACGGGACACATGTTGAGATTATCTGCACGCACAGAGATTATATTTGTTGGAGAAATTATTATCAAACAAAGACGAGAAACTACCTACTCCAATTCTCTGATTGGCTAAAATTGTGACGCACTGTAACACAATGTGCAGATAAACTGGAGATGTTAAGAGAGGAGAGACTATACAGGTGAACAGAGTGAAATAAATAACTAATAGATATCGCCATAAAACTTCCCCAGTTGATTACTGACATTAAGGTAATTCTTTTTTGTATTACAAGTGAAATGTTATGTTTAAATATGCAAATGAGGCATTTTCTAATGATAACTGTTGGTGAATTTAGGAAAAATCTACAGACGCACGAAAAATGATGTTTTTGCCTGTCATGTCTCGCCTTAATGCTGTGTTCAAACCAACTCGCGCACGTTGGACCGCCGGTATCTTTTGCGTTCATTCGCTCTAGACGCGCCGAAGAGGAAAAGGAGCTTGTCTCCATAGATACCAACAACTTTTCTTTCCTCCATCAACCATGGAAGAATAACCACTGTTGCTGCTTTGTACATATTGTGGAAGTCCCAGATATGTCAGAAAACCAAACACTGTCGTGTCTGGGTTCATAATATCACCCTGTATTCACATACAGTGCCATTGCACTGACTGTATCTAGCAAGCCACATGTCGCTACTGTGGTATGAACCCAAAATAAACAGATTGTGCAGTGATTTAACTGCAATAAACTGATCAAAATGATGCTGAAATAACTACATAATAATGTTGATTTGTAAAAAGTCTGTATTCATGCTTTGTCAGGTCTGTCCGCAAGACGACAAGCAAACAACTTTTAAAATGTGAGGCAGAGCAGCGATCTGCGAGTGTCGATGCTTCAGTGACCCACACGCTCAGTGCGTTTTAGGACCTCTGTAACGCCGAGCTCACACCAGAGCAGCGGTGAAGTGCGGCCTGTGGTGAGCCGCCATGCAATGTCTATGAAAAGCTGTGGCGTTTGATTCTGCAGCGAAGTGTGACCAGAGAGGACCAGCCAATCAGTTAACAGATCCTGTGACTCCTGTGACATGTTGACCTGTGTCACAAAGAATTTCTTCCGGCCTGAAACACTCCCGGCCACAGAAAAATGTCATTATTACGGCGAGCCGTACTTCGCTGCTGCCTGGAGTGAATTCAGCGTAAGACACGTAAGTTCTCTGCTCTGGTTTGTTCATTAACTCATGAACAGGATGTCGCTGCAGCACAGCAGAGCTTCTATATTCAACACAGTGTTAGTCACTCATGTTCACTCACAGAGCACCTGAAAGGCAGAAGCAGCGCGGCGGTTTACATTTGGTCAAAACAGCAAATTAAAGCCGGACAGACAAAAGGTTGAAGTGTAATGACTCCCTTGCAAAATCAAGATTTTTTATTATTAGCTTATGGTTACTACCGAAGCTCAGCAGCCCTAGCGTCATATATTTCTACCCACGTAGTTGTTGCATGTGAATTGAAAACACATTTCCACAATGCGTCCCTGAGCACCTCCCGAGGTGATTTGGCTGATCGGATCACAATCCGTCCTCAATGTGTTTTGGGTGCATTTACACCTGTACTGTCATGTGGTCAAACACTACCGGTTACAACCTGATCACCCAAAACACATTTTAATGCCAGGTGTAAAGAGGGTCTACGGGGCCGTACACATGCAGCATCTTTTGCACGCTCAAATCCATTACTGTCAATGTAGACGCGCGGCAGGCGCGCTCAAACGCAGGAGCACCGCGAAAGCGTTCCCAAGCGCCTATTTTTCAGGGCATGACGGCTGCGCCCCGAGATAAAAATAGTTAAACTTCTGAAACGCTGCAGCGCGCACCACATGTCATGTGATGAAGAATAACCAATCACAGCCGGCAGATATCTTTTCTTTCTTCCGTAAATATCAGTCTACGGTAAATATATGGATGAGAAGTTAATCATCATAGTGCAGGACTACCCAGAGCTTTACAATCTGTCCCACGGACTATTTACAGCTTCAGCCTTTCTGACCACGAACGTCACAACATCCGGTTTTGAAAGATCAGCCTAAACCAAACTGACACATGTAGACAAAACGAGCAGTAAAGTTACTGTGAGGGATTTACGGTGCTGGAAATGTGTTTATCTGTGATTTTGTTTAGTTTAGTCAGTGAGGCTTTTACTGCTAAATTAGCACAACATCATTGTAATCGCAGCACGCAAATTTTGGTTGCTTAGTAACAGCAGGCGCGACAGGAGCGCAACCTCCAAAGCACCTTTGATCAAAGGATGAAGCTGCACGGCTGGCGTTTTCCATGCGTTTTTAGACGCGGCATGTGAACGGTGCCTACGAATGTGAACCAGAACGGAGCGATTAACATCGAGCTGAAACTCCGTAAGGGTTTAGCTGATGACTCTCTGCAGGTTCATCACTACCAGACACCTTTGTTTTCACAAATTCATTTACTAAATTGTTTTTGTGAAAATAATAAATATTATACTACTTTAATTGAATTAAATTTAAAAAAAAGACCTGTTAAAGGTTCATAGTGGTTTGGTTTAATTATTGTTATTTGATGTTTTTAAATCATCATTTTCAGATTTTCTTTTTCGGAGTGAAAAGTAAAACTACTGAAAATAACGCATTTAAACGTAACCTCAAGTTGTCATGGTAACCATTTATCTACAGTCAGTGGCTGTTTTGTTTGTGAGCGCCGTCGCTGGCTCCGTTGCTGTCTGACAGTACCTCTTGCTCCAGGGTGTTAAAGTGAACGCCGGAGCTGCTCCTGTCCTTGCCTCGCCGGCACAGGCAGCACAGGATCTCCTTGAAGGTCCTCCTCATGTCCTTGTCCCTGAACGAGTAGATGAGGGGGTTGACGAAGGAGTTGCACTCGGCCAGCACCAGGGAGAACTTCTCGAAGCGCAGCACCTGACACTTGTCACAACCCAGACCGTCGAGCAGCAGCACGACCAGGCCGGGCGTCCAGCAGATCACGAAACAGCCTGCAGGGGGGCGGGAAAGGGACAGCGAGCATCAGGCTCTGTTCAGACCTGGTATTAACATGCGTCCTCAGTGATCGGATCACAAGTGGACAGCTCTAAGTAAAGGTGTGAACGCATTCAAGACGCACTGAGGACACATTGAGATCCGAACGCTCAGAAGTGGTCTGGGCCACATATGGCCCCGCCGGTACGATAACCTTTTATTTTGATGATATAAAAATGTTAATAAAATGTTAACAAAATGTACCTGAATTCACGAATATGTAGGATATTACTACTGACATTCCTGTAATATCACGTCACAACGTCTGCTGTATTAGCCGTGTGTTTACTACGTGTTTATTTGCATATAGAGCGGGGAAGTGAGATCGGATCGTAAGTGGTCACTGGAGACGCATGTGGAGACGCATCCTAATACCAGGTCTGAACAGGGCCTTAGAGAAATAAAAAAAAAAATAAAAGGCGTGAAAATGAAGCGACTGCAGACAGAGCTGTAAAGAATGTGAAGGGATGGGGGGCTAGCTGAGGGAGAACGGGAATGTACTGTAAATTCCTCTGTAGACGATGCACGCACACACACACAGATACAGAGCATGTCAGCATGTGGACTGGGTTTAGTCTCTGTGATCAGATTTCATTATCCTAATACTCAGGAATTCATTATGTGCACACACTCCCAGCACTAATATATGCACACGTACGGACGGAAATGTGGAGACGATGTGGTTACACACACTCGCACGCACGATGTGTAATGCATTCCTCTAGCCCCGGACCACAACCTCAACTGTCACAACGACAAGCAGAACCTCCGATCTACAGAGAGTCTTAACCTTCAAATAGCAACGTGAAGACATGAGGAACAGATATCCTCAGTCTCAAGGTCATAAACTGAAGTAGAGGATCACTCCTCCCCTACACACTCTGCGCGGAGTCATACGGGCAGTAAACAGGCAGAGCTATGCAGCTTCCTGTCAGGGCACGCTCGGGGTTTTTACTCGCCCTCATCACATGCCAGAGGTGCTGGCTGCCGAGCGACGGCACAGAGATGTGCAACATTTTTAAAACTTTGAGGAATTTAATCCAAAGTTCAAAATGCGAGAGCGAGGAGGAGCGAGTGAGCACGGTTAGTTCAGCAGGAAACGAGAGGAGTCAGCGGCGGGAGAAGGATGGGAGGAGTGGATGTATGTTTGGTTGGTTAAAGTCTGGTTTAACAAGTACAGACAAGCTGAAAGAGGAGCTGAAGGAGCCTGCACGGTGTTTAAGAGGCTGTTGTTTTATTCTGTGAAGATTCAGGCGAGCTGAAAACAGCGTGGATCTCTTGTACAAAGAGCAAAATGAGTAATATGAACCTGTGGTATATATACTGTATATGTGGGTTTGTACGATTAAAAAGGCAAAAAAACAACAACTTTCAAACCCCTTCATAAACCCTTAATCCACCAAAATTAGCACGTATATGCAGTAGGCTTGTCGAGGTAGTCGGTGTTACATGGTGGTCGGGCACACACCGACAATGCTACGTACCCACCGCCCCCACCGTCGTTTTTCTTTTTTTTTTCTTTTTTTTTTTAACAGAAATAAAACCTATTTAGATCATTTTGGCGTATCAGCAGAAAGTTATCAATAGATAGTCGGACGACGGACGCTACAAACTGAAAGTGAATGCATCAGCTCCATATGGAGTCTCAGCTCAGAGTAGCAGGAGTCAGATTTCACACAAAGGCGGAGAGAGAGTTGACAGACTGAGAGATGGCGAAAGGATTTGGTGTTGAAGTGAAAAGCAAACGCGCCTATTTGGCAATATTTCAGATTTAAACCCAATGATATAAGGGAACCATAACGCTAATGAGGTAATCGAGGACGGAGCGTTCACAGCTGGTGTGCGGGTGCAGCGGCACCAGGTAGACCCCGCTGCCTCGCAGGAAAGCTGGACCGGAGAGGCCAGAAACATAGCCCCCCCGACGGTAAAGATCAAAGTAGGCGCGCTACACATATTGACCGTCATCTTTTCTTGTAAAATGTCCGGTGTAATCTGTAACACCGGCGTTGTCACAAGTTTATTAACCGGTGGGAAAATGTCCTCACCGTCACATCCCTATAGGGCGGTCACTCACTGTGCAGCGGCGATGACACATCGTACAGATGCGGGTAATTGCGGACTTGGTCTATTAGCTCGTCTTCAAAATGTTCCACCGTTGTTGTGGCTGCCGACCCCTTCTGACCCTGTCACATCACCACACTGCCCCTACCGGTCATGTGCATATTGCATCTTGAGACGTGCACAACCAACGCTCCAAACGTAGTTAAAAGCAGGTATCAGTGTGTGTGCTTCCTCACCCAGGATCATGGAGACGGTCTTCATCAGGTTCAACACCGTCTCTCGGTGTCTCATCTGGGTGGTGTGCTGAGACATCTGCTTGCTCTTGTGCCTCACGTAGATAAAGATGCGGGTGTAGACGGCCACCATGATGGAGAAGGTCAGCAGGTTGAGGACGGCCCAGAACACCAGGTAGCTGCGGCTGTACATCGGCGCCATGGTGGAGCAGTTCGGCAGGTCGCACAGGCAGTGCCAGCCCATGGTGGGAACCAGGCCCATGATGATGGCCACCAGCCAGATGAACAGCATGATGACGAAGACGCGCCGCGTGCTCATCTTACTGTGCAGCTGCATGTTGAAGATGGTCTGGTGGCGCTCCACGGCCACGGCCAGCAGGTTGAGGACCGAGGCGGTCAGGCTGGTGTCGATCAGCCCCTGACGCACAAACCAGCGGTACTTAGACAGCTTAATGGTCCAGGGACCAGTATGGAACATCAAGTGGAGGTAGGAGACACCTGGAAGAGGAAAGTATGGTTTAACGACAGAGAAATAAAGACAGTCTGCATTTCAGGATTAATACCAACAACAGGACAAACTTCTAAATGTATGATGAACTTTGTGTTTATGGTTTGTCTTCACAAAGTCACCACTTTCACTATTAAAAAGTATGTTCCAGGTGAAAATGTTGATATTAAGGCATTAAGACCTCTTTAATATGCAGGACGGAACCTGCCAAAATAAAAAATAAATAAACAAATGACTGGATAAATTGATGGATATGCCATAAAACGCATCAAAAATATTAAAAATAAATATAGGCATTAAAGCTTCAGTAGTCAAAAATGTGAGAGTGCAGGTCGTATCTACGCCGACCCTCCACCATCTTCTTTTTTGTCGTTTCGGCTCGCTACGGTTTGTTTTGGTTGACGGATACGGAACGGATATGACGTCACGTTACTCAGACTACAACAATAAAAGCGGTAAATTCCTTCTACCTCTGCAGAGATTCAAATGACGCAAATATATCGATTTTGGCACTGAAAAAAATAATTTCAAAATTGTAAAAAAAATAGAATAAAATCGCGATACATAGGTGAATCGATTTTTGTCCCGTCTGGGATTCTTTCACAACACGAACCGCTAGCTGTACATTATCCAGCTTATTACACGGCTACTTACCGAAGAAAATCAATATTTTGACACAAAAACAGTCCACCGGAGTCCGACATTAGAGCTGCGCCCATAGCAACGGTCTGTTGTACATAGCAACGGTCTGTTATACATAGCAACGGTCTGTTATACAGAAATTACAGCCGTGTAATAAGTAGTAGTAACAACCAGAAGGTAAACCAGTCGTACCTGAGAAGAGGTCAGCCAGAGCCAGGTTACCCAGCAGGTAATAGATGGGATAGTGAAAGCGTCGGTTCTTTAAAATGGCGCCCATGACCAAAAGGTTGGAAAAGATGACGATGAAGCAGACCGCCATGCCCAAAGTGACGACCGCATAGTCCCGTTTGCGCCAGTGGTCGCTGATGTTCTTGCCGCTCTGCTCGTAAAAGAACTTGACGCTGCGGTTGTAGAAGCATCCCTCCGTGTCGTCGGTCAGCGTATCCATGGCGACGTATCCGTTGGATGTGGGATCAGAGGAGAGGTGGAGAGGACGGAGAGGAGAGCAGCGCTGCAGACAGGAAGCAGAGGGGACGGTCGAGGGCGTTATTCAGACTCGCCCTCTCTGGTTGGTTGGAGATTGGCATGCCATCAGCTGGACAGGTGAGGACTGGAGGTCTGTACGGCTGTCTGGACCCACTGCTCTTCAGTCTGAGGACAAATTCATTATTAGTTTAAGAAAACAAACACAAACACAAACACGATTAGAACTGCAGCTAACGATTCTGTTCATTATCAATTAATCTGACCATTATTATAGATTTTATAGATTAATTGCTTGGTCTATAAAAAATGTCAGAAAATTGTGAAAAATGTGCATCCCAGTTCCTTAAAGTCCGAGGTGATGTCTTTAAATGTCTTGTTTTGTCCAAAGATATTCAGTTTAAAGGGGACATATCATGCTCATTTTCAGGTTCATACTTGTATAGAACCTTTTTGTGTCGACGTCATGATGACGTCACGGTGTTACCTGGAGACAAAACAAAGGAAAGACTGGAGGCTAACACTAACAGTGGGCTAAAGGTACACATCTAAAATGTCATCTTGCTGTGTTGTTGGGTACCAGAATCCAGATATCACATACATTTGAGATGACAAACTGTGATTCGAGGCTCTAGCGAGCTACAATATCGGAGACGTTTCAGAGATGGAGAGAAAATGTTGCTCCAAACTGGATCTAAATTTTGGCGAGAAAAAACTGTCATGGCTATTTTCAAAAGGGGCCCTTGACCTCTGACCTCAAGATATGTGAATGAAAATGGGTTCTATGGGTAACCACGAGTCTCCCCTTTACAGACATGCCCACTTTATGATAATCACATGCAGTTTGGGGCAAATCATAGTCAAGTCAGCACACTGACACACTGACAGCTGTTGCTGCCTGTTGGGCTGCAGTTTGCCATGTTATGATTTGAGCATATATCTATATGATAAATGCAGTACCTGTGAGGGTTTCTGGACAATATTTGTCATTGTTTTGTGTTGTTAATTTATTTCCAATAATAAATATATACATACATTTGCATAAAGCAGCATATTTGCCCACTCCCATGTTGATAAGAGTATTGAATACTTGACAAATCTCCCTTTAAGGTACATTTTGAACAGATAAAAAATATTTGATTAATTTGCGGTTAAATATTTTAAAGGGACTATTTGTAACTTATCACGCGCATAAATCTTAACGGGTCGCAATCCCATGCGCGCTCGCGTGTGGGTACGCGAGCGCGCAGCAGCTCTGCTCCTGCCTGTTTGCACACCGCGCTCGTTCTCACCCGTCCGGCTCGCTCCACCTCCACGTGAACGCGCGCACACTACACACTGCAGAAGAGTTAGTTTAGCTCTGAGAATATCTAGTGAATGTGCAGTGGACGTTTTTGCAGAAATAAATGCTGCAGCTCCTCCAGACCAACAGAGGTTTCCCGTGTCTTGTGAAGTGACGGAGCTCCGCAGAGAGTTACGTTATCGTCCCGACCGGGTGTCGGTGTCGCGCTCCCCCCCCCCGACCGGGTGTCGCGCTCCCCCCCCCCCCCCCCCCCCCGACCGGGTGTCGCGCTGCCCCCCCCCGACCGGGTGTCGCGCTCCCCCCCCCCCGATGGGTGTCGCGCTTCCCCCCCCCGTTCCCTCCGCGGTCCGCAGGCTGAACAGGAAAAGCCAGCACTAGGATCAGCATTGATTCATGGAGAGACCTTCCTCTGGTCAGCTAACATTACTGCCAAGCAGGTGAAATATAGAGTGATATTGTGTGTTAGCTGACGTGTGTCGCTTCACTGTTTAGACCGGTGCTCGTTCATGTCAATGTAGCGCGAGCGCGAGCAACAGGACGCTGACTTTCGTTGACATTGCGGCCACAGGTGTCGCTGTGAACAAGCAATTTCTGATTCTTACATATAGCCCCTTTAATCGACTAATAAAAAATGCTGTTTTCATGCAAAACAGCAAAAATTAATTTTTTACCTCCAGAAACCAGAAACTGTTGATCAGCAGCAGCAGCTGTTAACATTATTAGGACATTAAGACCAACCATCTGCACAGGCTGACAAGTCCCAACAGGAACACTATGACTGAAACCAACCACAGCTCAGGGCTCAGCTCAGCCTTAATGTGGCCAACAACAACAACGTGCTTTAATCCTGTATTTACGGTAAACTTGTACGAGCCGCACGGTGCGTTTGGAGTCAACAACACTCCCTCGCACATTCTCCATTTTCCAGTGAGAGCCAGCGCAGCACGGCGACGACGCGTACCGCACCGCCGGCTCCAAGTTCAACTCGCTCTCAACAATGGAAACAGCAGAGCGGCTCCCTGCAGCAGAGACACACCTCACAATTACACAATCCAGCTATGTAACCCAATCTCAATCCAAACACACACACACACACACACACACACACACACACACACACACACCCTCACACACACACACACACACACAGGGAGGGAGGGAGGGAGCCACTCTCCCTCCAAGATGCCAAATCACAACAGAAAAATGTGGAGAGAGGGAGAACTTTAGAGGACATGATGGATGACACGACTTTAAGGGTTTGATTCAAATGGAAAACAGTTGAGGAAGAATAAGTCTGCAAGAATATTATGATAATAATAATAATAATAATAAAAATAATAATGAAGCATTGGTGGAGTGTATGCATGCACGTGAGTCTGTGTGACTGAACAATGTTCTCAGGCGTGCAGAGAGGAAGTGAGACACGGAGACTTTCTTCCATTTCCCTCGAAGGCTTCAGTCCCAGTCTGAGACACCAGCCATCCATCAACCATTTGTACTCCAGTTGATCTTCGACCCCAGACTGTGTGCACACTCACTCGCTCCACTTCCTCCCTACATCAGGACACACCCATCAACTCCTCTCACTGCTTTACAGATTAAGCTGACCCACACTAAAAGATGTTTCAAATCTTACCAGATGTGTAAAATGTGAGACATAGCGACATGATATGTTCAATTTAACAGTTTTGTTCCTATAGTGTGTGGAGAGCAACGATTTGGCCAAAACAGCAGCACACCACACAATAACAGATTCATTCATGAACAACAAGAGTCCCCACTAAAAAAAATGGAAATCTCACAAGTCTCTCGCGATCAAACGTGACTTTAGTGTAAACAAACATGGCGGACGACGGGCAGGAAGAATTAGAGATGTTAGTTTTTACTTTGTACTGAAAATTCACGATGGATGGATGAATGAAGTCATGGAGACTAGGGATGCAGTGATACTGGACTGGATATCGGGCTGATACTGACTCAAATAGCTGGATCGGGCATCGGTGACAAAGGGGCCGATCTATTAAATTCAATTCTATGTTTATATACTATATACATTATATACTACTACATTATATAATACCTGTTTAAGTTTTGACCAGTTTTATGCTGCATTAAAAAGGTTTACACTTGAAGTGTAATTGAAGTAAATAATTCCTGTTAACTTTGCAGATTTCTTTACCAAGTTGCTCTTGTACGATTTATTGTTTCAATAATAAATAACAATTCAGTACATTTATATCTGTATTTGTTACATTTTATTTCACAAAGTTAGGAAAGCGATGTTTAAGTCAAGCCTGATGTTGTCTTACACATAAAAGAATGAACCCAGTCACTTCCACACAGTGAGGCATACAGCTTATTAATTATACACTGGTGTTCGGATCGGTACTCAGTTTCGGACGATACCCAAAGCCCAGGTATCACTATCGGTATCGAGACTGAAAAAGTCCTATCGGTGCATCCCTAATGGAAACACGTTAAATAAACACAAATCAACAAGTTGTTCCTCCATTTCTAAGCTCCATCTTATTACTACTTTATTCTTCACGTGTTGAAGCATTAGCTCATGTATTATCAGCTGTCCTCGCGGTTCTCCACACACAACAGGATATCCCATCGTAAATACTGAACATGTTGTTATATTTACGATTTGAAATCGGTGCGGCCAGGATGGACTTCTGAGCCGATCGGGGGGGACTGGTCTGACTCCAGTTCTCTCTCTTTTCTACATTTAAATTAGAGAATTTGTATATCTGCTGATACCAACAGAGCTCTTTTTGTATAAAATTTGCACTGTATTGTAATTTTGCATTAAATTTAAATGTATTCCAAAGCATTTGATTTGAATTGTACACGTGTCTAAACATGTGTGGGAGTGCACATTTCTATGACAACTCCTTTAATGTTTAAAAAATAACTTGAACAAATCGAGTGTACATTATTATCACCTACTAGTAGATTTCTATACACGAGTTAAAAAGTAATAAGAGAATTTCAAAGAGGAGGCAACTCCTTCATAAGGTTTTCAAAGTGAAGTGATTTGAAATAAAAGTTAAAGAACTGTGTAGAGAATAGAGAGAGAGAATAGAGAGAGAGAGAGAGAGAGTGAGTGAGTGAGTGAGTGAGTGAGTGAGTGAGTGAGTGAGTGAGTGAGTGAGTGAGTGAGTGAGAGAGAGAGAGAGAGAGACACATCACATTTGATCGCCTGGTTAAGCACCCAGCCCTGCTCCACAGGCGCATCAGCGGTATCGGCCAACGCCTTTCACCAAAGGGCGTATTTGAAGCTGCCGCGTCTGTAGCGACGCGTCTTGATGTGATCAGCACCTTAAAAATCAGCTGGAATAGTGGTACATATACGACAAGTTAGATTACTACCCGCTAGAGGTAGCCTAAATGTTGAGTGGTTTATTCAGAGCAGGGCGAGTGACTCTCGCCGCCGGTTTTAAGAGCTGAAAGACCGTCAGTGTGATAAAACAAACCACAGGCCGGCTGCGTTGCCCGGTTGAAAGCCGGAGGACCGCTACTGTGAAAATGCAAACGATAGTAAAGTGTTTGTCAGCGGCACAGAGTTGGCTACATCTGAGACTGACTGGTCACCGAATGAAGCCGATCAATCTTTAGACAACATTTAGCATTTGAAAAAACTTTGGCTTCTTCTACTAACTGAGGAACAAACCTGACGAGTAGGTGTGTTGGTTCATCAACAGTCAAAACTAGCCACATATGACTGAACAATAGCTTGTATTTCAGTGTGCAGGCTGGAGGCTGGATCCTTTCATTATCTGTTCCAGTGCACTTTACAGTCAGGTGAATTCGACTCTGTGTAACTTCTGTACCAAAGGTCACAAAACAACTAAGCTCTTGCTTATAGAAGTGCAACAAACATCTAACAGCTCTACTTAATAAAAGCATATAAAAGATCTAGACTTTGACGCAGCTCTAAAGGTGGACGGGTGCAGTAGGGGACAAACTTCATGCTTCTGTTTGTATTTGGTGCCATAAGAACATGACCTTGGCTCTCGTGGGCGTGCATGTTTAATCATTCCAGTCCTAAACTCAGATAGAACATGAAACCAGACAGATTATGCAGTAACAGGCATCAAACACAGGCAGCTGCAAACACAGGAAGTGAAACCACCCTCTCCCACTTCCACTTCGTTTGCACGTGAAGGGTCCGCCATATTAAGTGCCATCCCAAACCAATCAGCGGGGAGTGGAAGTGAGTTATAAAACCCTCCAACAGCAAGTCTGCATCGATGCCGACTTAACCAGCTGTCCTTACGGACGACGTGCAACGCCGTTTTTATGTTCGTCATGGAACACGATCCAATGTCAGTTCCTTTTGACTACCGGTACAAACATTTACTGCTCAAACTAAGACACACATTTAATTTATTCTACTTTATTGTCATACAGATGTTAACAAATCAAAGTAAATAGATTGTATTTAGGATCAAATATACCCTTGTCCAGACTAGAAAACGGTAGACATGATAATTAGATTGTACAGTGTTGTATATTTATACATATATATATATACACACACAACACATATTTATTATTTTTAACCCCTATCAGCAGCTATAACCCCATAATTTATTATATCTTCGACTGTGCAATACTGACTTCACAGTACAATAATTTAGTGCAATAATCTGGTTTACTCCGGCATTAATGCTGCATTTATTTAAACAGAACATTTAAACTAATATTCATATTTATTTATACTATTCATGCATTTTTACACACTTAATGATCGATCCTGTTTTTCAGCATTATTATTTGCACTGTTGTTATACATCTTTCTTATTTATATTTTGTTATGATAGCTCTAGGCTATGTTTATATTTCTATTCTAGATTGGGAGAAAAACGTAACGTAATTTCCCCCCCGGGGATCAATAAAGTATTTCTGATTCTGATATTTATTTATTTCCTTGCAAGAGGAAGGGAAGTTCGTGGAATTGGGCCTTCATCTGCCTACCAGCTTATATCTAAGTTGTTTAAGCTGCACAAAAAGCAAAGTGAAAAAATGACTTTGTCTCTGAGCTGTTGTCTGTAAACCAATGGAGACTGCAGGAAAAAGTCAGATCAGTGTATCCACTGATATTGAATTTCACTGATATTGGTAACGACTACTACATTTCTACTGTGGTGACATCCCTCCGAGTGAGTATGCCAACATTAGAGTAAACTGATGTCTAATTAAAGCATTCCCAGCGTAGCTCAGTGAAACTTTAGATACAGTAAACGTGACCTCATTGTGTTTGACTCTGTGTGGCTCTTAAGACGACTGCATGGCTGTGTTTTCATGCATCATACGTCTGTTTGTGTGTGAATGGACTGAGCTGAATCAGTAAACACCAGTTTGAAAGCAAACCGGTCATTACCAGAGCGGCCACACCCGACTTCTTCTTCTCCTCTCTCTCTCTCTGGAAGCAGAGTCTTAGCACATCCACACATCTGTGACTGACTGCAGCAGAGCTGGCGGTTGTGTGTGAAAACAGAAATGCTGCTCTCAGTTTGTTTGATAAACAGCCTCTCCTACAGCGTGTCCATCCTGCTGACCTGGCTGTCATCTGCATAATGATTCACTTCAACTGTTTAATCACACAGACTCACGCAAAGACACTTCCTTTAACCACACAACGTGGTCAATCTACCAGAGAGGTCACCTGATGGCACCAAAGCACATGGCACATGCGGGAATCAGAATTTAATTTGAATCCACTGACTCAAGTTTCAGTGATGATTTAGACCACATTAACAAAGTCAAATGCAGTTAAAGGCAGTCCGACACAGTTTCATAATAAACCGAATATAATTTTACACCTAAAAAAATTGATACACCTACTTATCACAATTTTTCAATACCAGAATCTATATATTTGCTTCATTTGAGTCTATGCGGAGGTAGAAGGAAGTTACCGCTTTTATTGTTGTAGTCTGAGTAACGTGACGTCATATCCCCTTCAATAACCAAAACAAAGGAGCAGCGAGCCAACACAAGAAAGCAGAAAATGGCGGAGGGTCGGCGTGGATACGACTTGCACCCTCACATGTTAAATCCAAAGTGGTAAACACTACACATACAGTAAAGGATGGAAACACTTTGGGTTTCACATATTGCAGGAAAAGCAGAGCTAGACATCACGGCTAAAGCTGCATGCTAACTCTGTCATGGAAAGGAAACGTTATCGTATCGCGGTAACGTGGCGGAGGAGCCGGCTGTTACTTTCATCTCCGTGGTCAAATGGGCCGACGCTACAACTGTAGAGCACCCATATACTGACATTTATGTTAAATGCAATTCAAACGGCCCCGATGGAGCTGACCATGGATGGATAGAGAGAACGGAGCTGACGGGAGAGCTAGAGACGACCTTGGAGAAGTTAGAGGAAGTTTACATGTGTGACTACGTCCGGTTTTCAAAATAAGGTGTTAACAAAGGGAACTGTATGTACAAAATATTACAGCACCCCTCGACCAGAGTAGGGTAATTATTGTAAACTAAAACTGAAATTAAAATGAAAATAGATATATAATAATAATATACAAATATATTTTTAATAAACTGGACTTTTAGTTAACTAAACAAAATAAAAACTATATTCTTAAGAAAAACTAAACTGAAACAATATAAAAACTAATAAAAAAATGAATGGAAATTCAGTTCAGTTTTAGTTTTTTAGCTCTAATATATGACTACTGAAAAAAGGAGACGGCGTGAATTTCCTGTCTGAAAAACTGTAACTAAACAAAAATGAAATTGAAAAGTAAAAAAAATAAAATAAAATAAAAAATAATTGAAAATTAAAAACTATTATAACCTCTCACGGATATTGCTGCTTCCCGAGACCTCTGGACATTTATTTTGTAAATATAAACGGCTCATTCGAAGGTAACGAAAACACAACAACTCTTATTTTCAGGTATATTATTATATAATATTATATTCCATTTCTACCAATATATCTCCTGAAATCCTACACACTGGTCCTTTAAGCAAGCGTGCTCGCCTTGCTAGAATATGTAAAAATATAATGTAATGCATCAAAAAAAGTCGACTGAGGGTCACCGACGGATGATTTGACTCATCGACCTTCAGGGGGGGGGGCGGTCCTAACACATACCGTCGCTATGCATCTGGACTACTGTCATTAGGGACCGTTTGAAATGAATCTCCTCATATCAGAATCCCTGGAGACACTGTCATGACTGAAAAATGAGCTAAACATCATCTATAAAGAACTGGATTTATTGAAGCAAATCTAGCTGTTGGCTGCTAATTTCCAACCCTGGTTGTGTGTATTTAACTCTCAGAATCTTACTGCAGTTATCTAACAGGAAATCTTGCTGTAAACTGTAAACTGTAGTTACGACGGTATTAGTCAGAATGAGACGTCTGCGTTTCCTGTAGGTGGTTCAGATTAAATCTTCTCTTTGACAGAACTGATTATCTGTTGGTTCACCAGCACAGTCAGTTGTGTTTAACACGAGTTTTGACGACGGCACTTATTTGATAATAAAAGTGTAAATTGTAGTGAAACTGACTTAACACTTTTAAGCCAACAATATCAGGAGGGACCAATTGTTTATTTATATTATAATAAATACAGTTATTTATGAAAATAAATACTTAATTAGGGGGAGTGGGGGGGGCTCCAAATCCGAATTTTGCCTATAGGGCACCAAAAGGGCTGGAGCCGTTCCTGGTTGTACTTTAGACTTCCTATTTTTCACAATTTTCTGATAAACAATTAATCAAATAATTGACAATCGATAATGAAAATTATCGTTAGTTGTAAATGGTAAACACAGAATCACATATGAATGTATTGGAGTCCGTCACTATGTGCAGGGTTTGTTGCAGGGCTGTTTTGTGTATTCCTGCTGGGCTGCATCAGATTGTCCAGGTAACATAAAAACTGGCAACACCTGCACACTGTACAATATGAACCATAAAAGCACATAATGGTGTGTATCTGGACACCAGGACCATGTAGGATCCTTTGTGCCACCTACTGCTGTGGTTACACCCAGATGTAAACCTGCAGTATTAAATACAACATGAAGAAATAGAGCCGTGTTTCTGCAAGACAGAGTATGTAATAACGTTAATGAGCTCCAGGTGCGTTGAGACACTTCAACATGAACAATGAAGACCTCAGTTTCTTCAAATAAACTCACTAAAATAAAAAAATACACCGGGGAGAAAACATTGAACTCACCTTTTTCTCGCGTGTGTGTGAACTCGTTTGTCAGGTAAACCCAGATCCGCGTCGAGCTGAGAGACAACGTGTCGCACCTGGACGCACCTTTCAGCCCTCTGGAGCACAAAAACACGCAACTAAAGTTTAACAAAAAGTTATTTGCTCGGTTTCTGTCGAGGCTCCATTCCAGGTCTTTCTTTTCTTTTCGTCCCACTAACTCTTTGCTCCGTGTCCACCACCTCCACCACCTGTGTTTGGACTCCTCTGCTGCTTCCGGTAGTTTGAGCGGTTACCTGTGCGGAGTGATCCGCGCTAGAGGAGCAGAAAGGGTGCGGCACGGTCCTCCTCCTCCGCTGCTGCCGCTCTCTCACGGGGAGGAGCGGGTTGGTGTTCTGCTGCCAGCCGGAGGAGCGCTCTGGTACCCGCCCCCACCTCCTCCAGCTAACCCCCCCACAGCTGCCCCCCCCAGGAGCAGCCAATGAGAGTGGAGCTGAGGAGTTAAGGTTATTTAGGGCAATTAAAACTCATTATGGACCTGGTCAGTGATGATCCCTCTCTGCATGCCAAAGGACAAACTAATGTCTTAAAGCTTCAGTAGGCAACAATTTTTTGGCATCATTTGGCAAAAAGTCCATAATAACCTTTCAACACATTGTAATTCAAGTTTTCTGAGAGAAAACTAGACTTCTGCATCTCCTCATGGCTCTGTTTTCAGGCTTTAAAACATCTAGCCTGTGACAGGAGACTTTGACCAATCACAGGTCATTTCAGAGAGAGAGAGCGTTCCTATTGGCTGTGCTCAGGCTGGTGGGCGGTGCTTTGGTATTTCCTCAACTTGATCTCAACATGGCTGCCAGGTCACAAACTTTCTCATTTTACAGCTATAAACAGTACACTACAAGCATAGGCGCAGTTTGAACTTTAAGGTTTGGGGTTCGCAAAAAAATAATAATAGAGGGAATGTGATGTGTACAACGCAGGGAGGTCTAATGTATTAGGATGCATATAGCAAAATCAGTTTGATTGTATTGTTTTCTATAGGAGTGTCCGACCCGGTTTCTATTTATCCCCGTCGCTCGCTTTGAAAGCGCCGAAACGGACAAGGAGCGGCTGATTCATGAAGTTGAATGAGGAGTTATCTGTACGATACCTCCTCATTTCACTACAAACACCTAAATAAGAGAGCCGGCTGGCTGGAGGGAGATCGCCTGAAAGTTTACATAGGCTACTGTTGGCTAAAATTGTTTGTCATTTTCAGTAAATATCACAATATAAAACCTGTGTTTTCTGTTTAAAAAAACACAAACGTCAGAAGAAAGCAAGTACCCATCTTTTAAGTGGCTGTACGTCTCTAGTCTGATCTTGACTGCACAGCTGATGGCACGTGGTTGATTTACATGGCGTAACAGAAGTACATATTTAACAGAGAGTGTTATTAGGCTATAAGTAAATAAAAAGACCACAAATACGTACTACTAGTATAGTATGGGGTTTCGGATACAGCCTCATTTTCATTACATCCAACGTGCATCAGTAAATATATGCAGCAGTAAATATCGTCAACGCAGTTAGACAAAACGTTTATTTTTCCAGTGTTTACCGCTGTGACCACCAGCAGCCCTCGTCTCATGTCATGTTGCTTTTTCATACGTCAGCGGACTAATCAGCCTAATCTTCACAGGTCTTTAGACCGCGGTGGAAACACAGACAACAGTGGGCTGAAGAACCTTTTAGTTCCTTGAAAAGTATGGTTCCTGGGACTAAAGGTCCCGGGAACAGGTCCCTTCGTGGTTAAAATGTATAACAGATATATGTGATGGTGGTCCAACAGCAGCTGCCCCCCCCCCCCCCCCATGTTTCCTGTCACCTTCTACAGTAACTGTCCTCTACTGAATGACGGGAAATGCCTGAAATACTTTCATCTGCTTTAAAAGTAACTGACAGAGAAGGGAGGCTCAACAGCTACTTTCTGCTTTCCTTTAAGACTGCATATATACTATACTGTATATTAAAGCCCTTCAGATTTCCACCTTGTATAAAAAGTTGTGTGCATATTGATATAATTTTTCAGTAATTCTAGTTCAAAACAACTTCATTAACCCCAGCAAGGGACGATTAGTTACAAGCAGCTTGTACGCAGAGAAAACAACAACACAGAGGAGGTAAAACGTGGAATAAATCTCTAAATAATGATGGTAAAAAAAAGAAACAAATGGAGCATTTAAACGTGGGACTGCGGAGGAGATGAATGCAGGTAAAACATAACACAACGTCCTGATGGCAGCAGAGAGAATTCCCCTGCAGGAACCTGAAGAAGCCAAAACGCTCGTTGGTTCTCGGTTTCAGTCTGATGATGATCTGAGAGCGGATTTATCTAAAGGTCCCATATTGTAAAAAGTGAGATTTTCATGTCTTTTATATTATAAAGCAGGTTTAAGTGCTTTATAAAAGCTGTTAAACTATCAAAACGCTCAATATATGGAGAAATACACACAGCCCGTATTCAGAAATTGTGCGTTTGAAACAAGCCGTTAGGATTTCTGTCCATTTGTGATGTCACGAATATACAATATTTAGACCATTACACGGTTTTAAACAAAAACTATCTAAATGTGTCCCAGTTTATTTCCTGTTGCAGTGTATGTAAATAACATCAGCTGACAGGAAGTAAACATGGACCCAAGCTGTTGCCTAGCAACGCAATTCCATTGCAATTCCATTGCAATTCCTTTGAAATGCACTAAAACTGAGTGTTTCAGACATAGGGTAAATACAGGTATATTCAGGCAGACAGTATGAGGAAAATAAAGTGTTTTTTTAACATTACAGCATGTAAACATGTTCTAGTAGAAACACAAAATACAAGTATGAACCTGAAAATGAGCACGATATGGGACCTTTAAACAACAGGCTGTTTCTGTCTCTCACTGTGAAACCAGTCCGATCGACGGACCTGACAGAAAAGGAAAGAAAAGTTATTTATCATCGTTCTTCCATCATTTAGTTTTACTGTCACATGTTGTTGAAGCAAGCCGAGACAGAAGCTGTAACTTTGTGATCTCGTATATATAAGTAACTGATCAAATGCATTGATTAAATCAGGATTACAGCTACAGAGTTTATACTGTAGACGAAGTGGGATGGGATTGGGATTATGGGAGAGGGATTTGGGGACTGAGTTTGGGGAGGTGGCATGGTCTGATGCTGTGGAGTCGATAGGGAAAATCTTTTTGCGTAATAGGCTAACAGAGAGTCAGTACAAGATTCTCCACAGATTGGAGCGCAGTCCCCAATCCCTTAATTCTTTCTATCCTGGGATTTCTCCCCTCTGTGTCAAGTGCAAAAAAGGGGTTGGGTCTTACATACATTGCGTTTGGTACTGCCATCTGATATCTAATTTCTGGGGAAAAGTCTCACAGGAACTTAACTCTATTTTTGATAAGGAAATACAAATGACTCCTGGTCTGTTTTTGCTGAATCTTTCAGGGGAGAGGCTCTCTTTTACAAGTGTCCAACAAAAACTTCTGAACAAGCTTCTCCTATTCGCAAAAAGATGCATTCTATTCCAATGGATTAAGCCCAGACCTCCTACTGTTAACCAGTGGTATGGAGAAATCTTTAAAGTGTATAATGTATCCAAGCCATGAGACTTCTGCATAATGTCTTTTCATGTAATGTATAGATCTACCACAAAAACAGTAATTTTACCTCTCAGAACACAGGAGTTGCTGATCTACCGCTGACTACCGTGACTTTCTGATCTGAACTAAGGTGGCGTCCACAGCATGACATTGCTTAGAGGAACAGAACGCAGACGGACTCGCCCTTTAACATCTTCAACATTATTGCTTTAAGTTCTTTACAAAGACCCAACTGTATCGCACTTTGCAAACTTGCACATTTTCCAAGTTTTGCAACCGATTCAAATAAATTCCACAGAGTTTTGCAAAAACAGTTATTGTGAGACATAAACAAAAAGCATCAATATGAAATGGTGCAGGACCACAGCTGATCACAGCACTTCAGGTGAAATAGACTCATATATAATACTATCCCTTCAAAGCCATAAAGTTAACGATTGATCCAAGAAAAACATCCAAGATATTGCCACAATCATTTCCCATGTTGCCATCATCTCTGAATGGATCTTATTGATCAATAGGTAGAATGAAAACTGCCGTATGATGTAATTTCATTTCAGACCTTAGATTGGACAGTGTATTGCTGTGGCTTGCTGGTCACCCTGGCCTAACAGCGAGCAACAGCTGTTTCAGAAGGAATGGAGATGCAATCAGCATCCTCGTTGCCGTGGCGACGGTGAACGCAGCCTTTGGGGCAGCAGCAGCTGTGTGTGACGCTGAGAGGAAGCAAAGAGAATGGAGAGGCCTTGATGTAACAAAGTGGAAACTATGATCGCTGGAACACACATACGAGTCACCTAATAAGGAAAAGGGACTGTACGCGTTGAACAAACACTGTCACGTCTCACACGCTAACCGCCACAAACTGTACGTAAACAGGAAACAGCCTCTTCACTCCTGCTCCATTCTCTGATCGCCGTACAGTCTTCCTGTTGTTTCCTCCTCTTCATCTCTCTGCTCATTGTCATTATGAGACAAAGTTCTATCGGCTCATCCTGAACTTCAGGTTCAGACCTGTAACACAAAGATAACAGCTGACATTTGTTGCTGGATTCAGCCTCTCACTGGGCTGCTGAACTGGGCTGTCTGAATAAATGATGAGGGTGGTGTTTCTGTTTCTATGGCTGTCATTGTCATTAGTGTACTGTAGGACTACTAGAAGCAGATTTGGTCACACTAACAGATTCATTCATGGACAACAAGAGTCCCGACTAAAAAAAAGTAAATCTCACAAAATCTCTGGGCCGTCGCCATCTTGGTTGTTGGCCAACGCATCTTGGATTTTGGCCGTCGCCATCTTGGATTTTGGCCGTCGACATCTTGGTTTTGGGCCAATGCTGTCTTGGTATTTGGCTATCGGCATCTTGATTTTTGGCTGTCGCCATCTTGGTTGTTGGCCAACGCAACTTGGTTTTTGGCCGTCACCATCTTGATTTTTGGCCGTCACCATCTTGGTTTTTGGCCGTCACCATCTTGGTTTTATGGCCGTCGCCATCTTGGTTTTATGGCCGTTGCCATCTTGGTTTTTGGCCCTCGCCGTTTTGGTTTTATGGCCGTCGCCATCTTGGTTTTTGCCTGTCGCCATCTTGGTTTTTTTACAACCAGAAGTGATGCATCCCCTGCTTTATGGTCTATTTGACTCTAAATGGGACCATAATTTACTAAATGAACATCATGCTGTATTGAAGAAGACTTGAAACTAGCGATTGAGACCATAAACTCATGTTTACAATGTTTACTGAGGTAATAAATCAAGTGAGAAGTAGGGTCATTTTCTCATAGACTTCTATACAATCAGACTTCTTTAAGCAACCAGAGGAGTCGCCCCCTGCTGGATATTAGAGAGAATGCACGTTTAAGGTACTTCAGCATTGGCGGCTTCACTTCTCAGACCTGGAGGTTGCCCCACTGAGTTACACAGCACCACAAACCAACATCTGAATCTGAGGTTGGGATAAATAACGTGCCAGTGCTACTGATGTAACTAGAGGCTCATAATGAAAGAAAGAAGAGTGCTCTGTTGCTAAAAACAGTCAAAACAGATAAAAGGAAGCTCTATTTTAGGAGAGAAAGGAGGAAAAGGAAATGTACTGTGGATCCCAAGACAACGAAAAGCAGAAGTGCTCTGGACTGATTTATGGAGGAGGGCGTGGACATTTTGAACCAGGAGAAAAGACCCAGTCACCAGCTGAATGACAGCCAGATCACCTCCCACCATAAAACACAGCGCTCAGAGCGAGTTGCGTGTGAGCAGCAGAATGTGTCAGCAAGTGTGTGTTTTTGTCTTGTGCAATGCGCTTCGGTCTGAATTGTGACTGTCTGCGTGTGCATGAAGCACATGTGGAGCTGCTTATTGTCATCTGGCATCGATTTCTGGGAGAGCCTTGATGTACCACTGATTGCCCTCATCACCGATTTCCACCCCCCACCGCTCTTAATGCCATTAACGGGAAGACTGCAGTGGCTCTTACACAATCTGAGAGTGGAGAGGAAGCCATGCATGTGCAGTACAAGCTGCTGGCATGTTTGTAAATCCCCTCCCCACACACACACACACGCACGCACGCACGCACGCACGCACGCACGCGCGCGCGCACGCACACACACACACACACACACAAATGTACACATTTTTCTCTCATCACAGTTCCCTAGAAATGCACCTCTGAGTAGGCGCAGCCCTCCATGTGGCCTGTTAGAGGACGAGAGACAACGCGGGTTTTTGGTTCTGTTTGCTGCAGCAGAGACCAGATGTACGGAGGCCCTGAGAGAGAAAAGAAGAACAGGTGAAAAAAAAGCCTCAGCCTTGGGCTGGGCAGGGTTAAATCAAAATCAAAATCAAATCAATTTTATTTGTATAGCCCAAAATCACAAATCACAAATTTGCCTCGGGGGGCTTTACAATCTGTACAGAATACAACACCCTCTGTCCTTGACAATGCAACCCTCACATCGGCTAAGGAAAAACTTAACCACAAAAAAACCCTTTTAACAAGGAGGAAAAATGGAAGAAACCTCAGGAAGAGCGGCAGAGGAGGGATCCCCCTTCCAGGATGGACAGAAGTGCAATAGATGTCGCGTGTACAGAGTAACCACATAATGAAAACACAACATAGACAATTCATGACAAAAATGAATACATATAATGTGAATATATGTGAGAAGGTGGATCCAGGAGGATGTCAAGCAGCTTCCAGGCGACGCCAAACAGATAGAGCCAGAGCAACACGACCTCCTCTTGACGTCAAAACCGGTAGAGCCAGAGCAGCACGACTTCCACTCCACGCCAATCAGATAGAGCCTTAGCTGCGTAACCTCCTCTCAACGCCATACAGGTAGAACCTGAGCAACACAACCTCCTCTCCATGCCAGATCGATAGAGCCAGAGCAACACGACCTCCTCTCCACATCACGATAGATAGAGCCCGAGCAACACGACCTCCTCTCTACCATGCACCACCAGAGAGTCAGAGCAACGTCACAGAGCGACTGATGGTCCATCACGGAGAAGCCTGATTCAAAGGAGAGAGAGGGGAGAGAGAGAGCTAACTAATTGAAAGTTAGGGCAAAAAGATGGGTTTTGAGTTTGGATTTAAAGACCTTCACAGAGTCTGACTGTCTGATGTCTATAGGGAGGTTATTCCAGAGGAAAGGGGCTCGGTAAGAAAAGGCCCTTTCGCCTGCTGACTTCTTTTTCACTCTGGGGACAGACAGGAGCCCTGTATTCTGAGAGCGGAGAGTCCTGGTTGGAGTATAAGATTTAAGTAGATCAGACAAGTAGGAAGGGGAGTACCCATTTACAATTTTATAGGTCATCAGAAGCACTTTAAAATCTGATCTAACATGGATCGGGAGCCAGTGTAATGAAGCTAAAACTGGTGTAATATGGTCAAATTTTCTAGTTTTAGTTAAGATTCTAGCTGCAGTGTTCTGAACCATTTGAAGGCTTCTGGTACTAGAACGAGGCAGACCTGAGAGCAAAACATTACAGTAATCCAGTCTGGAAGATACAAAGGCGTGGATTAGAATCTCTGCATCGGCCATGGATAAAGAAGACCTGATTTTAGCGATGTTGCGTAGGTTCTTAACTGTTGAACTCTGGGATACCACACAGTTATCTAGAGTTACTGTTACCTGGTCAAATTTATGTCTGTGTCGAGCAGGTCCAATGACCAGCATCTCCGTTTTATCCGAATTTAGGAGCAAGAAATTACTTGACATCCAGTTTTTCACAGCAGACAGGCAGGCCTCTAATTTAATAATTTGTGATCGATCCTCCGCTTTTATCGGCAAACAGGGACCTCAAGGACATTTAACTCAGTCTGTCTTTCCAATAACTTATTTTTGATTTATTTTTTAACACCAGATTTTTTTTTTACAGAAATATCAAAGTGTGTTGCAATACACAATAAATCATCCTTGCAACATGAATCAACTTTTTTAAAACTAGTATTGCCAATGAAATCTTGTAAATCAAAACTCATGCTTGCCATCTAATGCCACAACTAACGTAACACGTTGGCCATCGCCATCTTGGTTTTTGGCAATAGCCATCTTGGTTTTATGGCCATAGCCATCTTGGTTTTTGCCCGTCGCCATCTTTTTTTTTTTTACAACCAGAAGTGACACAAGAAGGTGGAGCTAAGTACAACCGAACGCTGAATAAGACATTTTTAGGTGACTAAAAGGTTATAATTAACTTTGATGAAGTGAAAACACGCTGTAAAAGGGTTAAAGCTGTAAGACGAAAACACGGACAACTCCCAGACCGGACAACGCCGTGGTAGCGACCTGTCAATCACAAGGTAGCCCCGCCCTAAAGCATCCTCTGCTTTATGGACTACTTGACTCTAAATGGGACCATAATTTACTAAATGAACATCATGCTGTATTGAAGAAGACTTGAAACTAGTGAAAGCCACTTTGGTCAGGTTTCCTAACAGGATATAAGTGAATAATTTAAAATATAATAAATATTCCCTGCCCAGTGGCTCCTTACCGGGCCCAAATTTCCCTCTGAAATGTAGAGGAGAAAAACAAACAAACATGAAGTCTCACAAAGTGAAATGTGTGCTTATAAATGAGTTCCTTTCTGCTGTGATTGGAGCTATAAAACAGAGGAGGTCAAGAATGCAAAGTGCTTCTACATGACTGAACACTCAGAGCTTACCCTCTCTGTATCTGTTGCCACATGTAATAGCAACTAATGCTCCTCATTCCTCTTCTGCTATTCATTCACCTCTCGTGAGCCACGCTCTCTTTTTCACTTCTTCATTCATTGAGCCACAAACGCTCCCGGCTTCCCTTTCCCTGGTTCCATTTCTAGATCTCACTTCCAGGTCGCACAACGCTCTCCGTCTTTATCATCCTCACATTCCCAGACTATCTAGCAACGCTCTCTCTCTCTGCTGTATGTCCTTATCATCCCTTATCTTTATGTTGGCCTTTTCTCATCCCCACCTGATAAATTCAGAGGCCTGCTTGGCACACTGAGTTTCACTGACCTCCTTGCTTTTGGAAATGCAGCAGGTTTCTGTCACGCCCCGGACTTGAGTTTAACAACAAAACCACAGAGGCGCTCATTTGAAAGTCAAGTTTGACAGGAGAAGCTTTCTGCAGAAGATAAAGAACAGATCCTCACAGCAGCAGGGTTATCACTGTGCACGTTACCAGACTGCTCACGACAACAATAACATTATTATTATTAGCAGCGTGTGTGTTCTGAGAGTCGAGGCCTGTCCTAAAATGCAAAGCGGTGATGGTTAAAATCATGTGACTCATGAGGTTTGAACTGGTCTCGACCACAACATCCTCTGTTGTAAACATCCTGCACACTGGGAGAGTCCTTTAACACCTTCCAGTCAAACCAGACAGCGTCCTCTTCACTTTGGACTGGTCTATAGTTCCTTTCTGTTTCCTATTATTATCACACGTTATTCCCACATCGGAACAGGACACTGATCTATGATTGGGAGGTCAAATACTTTAAACTTATATTATTACACGGCTTTGTGGAATACTCGATTCTGATTGTTCAATCACGGCGTTCTATGGTCTGTTATTTCTTTATACTGTAGCTGACCATTGCTATGTATAACAGACCGTTGCTATGGACGCAGTTCTGATGTCGGACTCTGGAGGACCGTTTTAGAGTCAAATTATTGATTTGTTAAGTAAATAGCCGTGTAATAAGCGTGATAATGTACAGCTAGCGGGTCATTGTTGTGAAATAAACCCTGACAGGGCGATGTGGCACGATGTGGACCCCTTACATAATTGTTTTATGCATCATAAAGATGTGCACAACATGGTATGGAAGTCAATGAAACATTTTCTAACAATGTATGTGTGTATACAGTATATATATATATATATATATATATATATATATATATATATATATAAACTACACAGCCAAAAGTATGTGGACACATTAACATTTCACCCATAAGTGAAAGCATGGACTTTTAACCATATAAGGAGTGTATTTCTTTCTCTCCAGCTCCCCCCTTTGGCTGAAACTGGAGCTGCAGCAGGGCTCATTAGGTGTGTACAGTAAGGCTGCAACTAACAATTATTTTCATTGATTAATCTGGCGATTATTTTCTAGATTAATTGATTAACCGTTTGGTCTATAAAATGTCAGAAAATAGTAAAAAAAATGTCCGTCCCAGAGTGATGTCTTTAAATGTCTTGTTTTGTCAGATATTCAGTTTAATAATTTTTTATACTAATATTATAATTATTTTTGGAGGGGTATTTATTATACTTATTTGTAATAATGTATTTATTTGTATTATTATTTTTCTCATTTAATGTTTTGTTTTGAAGTATGTAATATTCTTTGTGAATAATTTCCAATACATATCTTTATAACCAATAAAATGTGATCACAAAAAAAAGATATTCAGTTTAAAAATAGAGAAAAGCAGGAAATCTTATCAAATATCATCATATTTGAGAGGCATCTTTGCATGAAAAAGGTTTTAAACGATTAACAAAATAGTTGCCGATTATTTTTCTGTCGATCGATTAATCTATTAGTCGACTAATCACTGCAGCTCTAGTGTTCAGTACATAATACAGTACACAAGTGTGTGAAAAACTCACAGAAAAACAAATACAAGATTTTTTAAAGATGTTTTTTTAAATATTATTTTAATACTTTTTTTAAAAAAAGATGCTGTACTCCATAATCTGAACAAGATGAATTATCTATTGACCTCAATGCCTCACTCACCAACATCCCAACAGGTTGTTCTGGGTAAAATAAATCAAGAGAGAAATAGCAAAGGGAAAAGAAAACAACTCAAAACAATCAAATATGAAACGGGAAAAGAAATGAATGAAACATAAAAATAATGATAGAATTGAAAACACTCACAGATCTCTGGGCCAACCTACGGAAACCAGGAAAACCTCCCGCTTCCAGAAAAACACACGATGGCACACGACATCCCACAAACAGTTACCGATGACGATGAAGACATTTTAAAAATACTAAAAGAATTAAAAGACAAACGAGAAGCTATTATACAGACGTGAGATAGTGGTGAGAACATGAACACAATGAAAGGAAATAATAAGTGTAGCTACAGAGTGTTTGGGTCTAGTAAAGTAGAGACATTTATGATTTATGAACCGCTTCGTCAAACTATTACTGAGCAAACTGCTGCATAACGTGGGATTTAAAAAGGGGATACGGGAAATTAAATAGCAATAAAAACATAGCCTTTAATATAAAGTGAAAAGAAGATGCATTTTACACGTAAAAAATGTGAATGAACTTTCAGCACTCAATAGATTGGTTTTGGCATAGAGTCGAGAAGAAAACAACAAAAACAGAAAAGGTATGAGAGAGAATAAGACAGACGAAACAATCCTCTCAATAGAATCATAAAAAAGTTTGTTTTTCTTCTTTACAGTAAATTCTACAAAATCAAAACCAGAGATGAACACAGAGACAAGCTTCGCTCCCCGAAATCCTAATTCCTCTCATGTTCTTTTTCGTTGACGTTTTTTTCGTCGTATATAATATATATTCATGTATCTATTTATATATATAATATGTATAATTTGTAGGGTATGATTGTTAGTTTACAGGCCAGAGCGCTAAGGCAAAAAGACACACTCTGAGACTTTTAAAATGCCACCGTTCCTTCCTCATCGCCCACCTCTCCCGTTATATTTGTGACTGAAGAGAGAGAACCGGAGGGGAGTGAAGGGAGGAAAGATGTCGTAGAAAAGTGAGTGAATGTGGCCGGGGTGTTGGGTTCTCACTGAGTAGTGAGAAAATCAACCGACTCTCAGATGACCTGCTGATCTAGACCACACCAGCACCCCCCTCCCAGTTAAAAATCAAACTAAAGGGACAGTTCACCCCAAAATCACAAATACACATTCCTCCTCTTACCTGTGGGGTTATTTATCAGTCTAGATTGTTTTGGTGTGAGTCACGGAGTGTCACTCAGCAAAAAATACATTTGAAAAACTCAACAACATCTCTTTTCAGAAATCATGACCATAACAATTATTGTTATACTGTTTTTTTTTTTTTACCGTGGTATCGAATTGGTATCAATAATCGTGGAATTTCACTGGTATTGCTATCGACTACTACATTTTTGGTACCATGACATCACTAGTACGAGGTACTTCTCCATAGTCAGTGTATTATGTTACACTGTAGTATTGTGTGACTTTGGTGAATCCGAATTAAGTCACACAATAACACAAACAAACTCACCGATCGATGCAGCGATAGACCAGCAACTCCCGTGTTCTGAGAGGTAAAATTACTGTTTTTGTGAATGGAGTCTGGTGACTGTGAAGAGAACGTAGATAACAGATCAGGCTGTTCCCATATTCCGTTCGTAGCTATACCTACAAAAAGTAATGCACTTTAATTCGTATATATCCGACGAAATCAATTCGTATGTAATTATGAACCAGGAAGTATTAAGAGCAACGAACGCCGCATAGGGAGGAGGTCGGGGTGGATGGATGGGTCAATAAACACCAGACTTTCAGCCAGGAGACCACTGTTTGTGTCCTGTGTGAAACCAGAAGTCAACGTTGATTTATTTGTCAAGTAACTTCTGTAGTTATTTTAACCCAAACCACCATCTTTTTCTAAAACTACTTTGAAAAGACTGGAGCTTGAAACGCAAGAAAAATGAGGAATAACTTTTTCTTAAAATATCACAGGAACCGTTGTATGAGGATATGGTTACCGGTTGCCTGGTTACTCAAGATAATCCACAGACCTTGTTGTGAGCAGTTTCATGTAGCAACTATGTTCTTTCAATCGAACTACATCCTTTAACCGCATCCCTGAGCAGAAGGAAGTGTGCATCTACTCGTGGACGAGAGGTTTGTGTTTATAATTTATAGCTAACCGATACTGCTAGTTCACCTAGCATCACGGAGCTAGCTAACGTTACAGCTCAGCCGAGGAAGACGCCATTAATGTTTACATCTAACGCTGCCCCGAGCCTCTAGTCCAGCTGATTAGACTGTTGTCAGGCTATGAAATAGGCGTTATCGGTCGCTATAAGCACCAGATGTTGGTCAGAAGGGGCCTACTACACCCATTATTAGGTTTTATCATCTATTGACATGGTAGATCACTGAAAGAAGGTATAAAAGAACACAACAGCGACCTCTAGTGACTGTAGTAATTATGACAGGAGCAGAAGTGGAAGTCAGGTGCTTTAATTTAGACACTCCATATGGGATGGAGGTCATGGGCGATGGATGGGACACAAAACACAGGGGTTTCACGCATCCCCATGTGAAACCAACAACGTGCTGTTGTCTCAGTGTGCACAAGCGTTAAGTTTCACTTTCGAAACGTAGTTCTTTTAAGCCAAAACGCGGTGTTTTTCCTTGAACTTAACTGTTTTTGTTGCCTAAATGTTTCATTCAGTTTAACAACGTGTTGCTTTTAAGTTTCGCTTTTCCCTTTTACAACGTAGTAGGCGTAGTAGGCCCTTACTGACCCACATCTATGGTGCTTATACCGACTGATAACGCCTATTAAATGGTGTGATTACAGTCAAATTGGGTGGAGCGTCCATGAGTAGATGCACGCTTCCTTCTGCACTGTGATACGGTTGGCGGATGTAGTTCAGTAGAAAGAAAATAGTTCCTACATGAAAACTGCTCTCATAATTTCTGAAAAGAGACGTTGCTGTTGAGTTTTTCAAATGTATTTTTTTTCAGAATGCTTATCTAGTTGCATTATATTGGAGAGATGGCCGATATCCCCAACACTCTGCAACTCACACCAAAACAGTCTAGACTGATAAATAACACTACAGGTAAGAAGAGGAATGTGTATTTTTGATTTTGGGGTGAACTGTCCCTTTAAAATCAAAAAGATTAGGGGAGAGAAAAAAACTGAAAGTGATCTGTCTGTTTGTAATTTGTTCACCCTCTTCTCTTCTCTCAGACATTAGAGAATAAGGTTCATTTCTTAAATTAAATCCTCCTCACCACAATTATTTTTTTATGTAAAAGTTCTGTCCCCTCCTTTTCTCGTTCTGCCTTTCTCGTTATCCTCGAGGGAGCCGACGATCTCATTATTTCGCTGTCCGTTTTCCAATCGACAGACACCAAAACGTATCTGAGGTTGGAGGAAAACGAGGGC
The DNA here is from genome assembly GCA_916701645.2 of Sebastolobus alascanus. Lineage (NCBI taxonomy): Eukaryota > Metazoa > Chordata > Actinopteri > Perciformes > Sebastidae > Sebastolobus > Sebastolobus alascanus. Next base: position 2,120,643 of record CAKAOJ020000065.1, read on the forward strand.
TGCTTATTTCACTTCCCCCCTCTCAGTCACATGACACAAGCCAGCTGTTTCAACTAGTGAGAGAAAGGGACAGTTACTATCCAGTCTGTGTGTGTGTGTGTGTGAGCAGCGACCATGTGGATCAGAGCATTCAGGTTTATATGCATGTTTGTAATGTTGTGTGTCTATAGGTCCTTCTCTCTCTCCCATCGTCTGCTTTTCCCTCTCAGAACAGATTCTCCTCGAAAATGGCCATCAGGTCGCTCTGGAAGTTGATGTCAATGGTGTCGGCCATCTGCAGAGGAGAGAGAACGAGAAGCATTAAAGGGAGAGTTTGGATTGTTTGAAGTGGGGCTGTATGAGGTACTGATCCATAGTCAGTGTATTGTTGTTAAATAGTACACAGCTTCTCGATTCTAATTGGTCAATCACGGCATTCCAGTCTGTTATTTCTTTATAACAGACCGTTGCTATGTACAACAGACCGTTGCTATGTATAACAGGCCGTTGCTATGTACAACAGACCGTTGCTATGGACCGTTCCTATGTATAACAGACCTTTGCTATGCACAACGGACCGTTGCTATGTATAACGGACCGTTGCTATGTATAAAAGATCGTTGCTATGTACAACAGACCGTTGCTATGGACCGTTCCTATTTATAACAGACCGTTGCTATGCATAACAGACCCTTGCTTTGCATAACGGACTGTTGCTATGCATAACGGACCGTTGCTATGTATAAAGGACCGTTGCTATGTACAACAGACCGTTGCTATGCATAACGGACCATTTCTATGCATAACGGACCGTTTCTATGCACAACGGACCGTTGCTATACATAACAGACCGTTGCTATGTATAACAGACCGTTGCTATGTATAACAGACCGTTGCTATGCATAGCAGACCGTTGCTATGTATAAGAGTGAGAAACACCACAACTATCCCTTTAAAGATCATCCTTAAAAGTTAAGAATCAGTTGTTTCCGTACCGCCTCTCTCCGGCGCCTCTCCTGCTCGCGGCGGCGTGCAATCTCCCTCTGGTCGAGAGCAGCTGAGGAGGGCGGGGGCGTGGCCTGTTGTGGAGGGGGCGGGGCCTGTGGGGAGAGAGTGGGCGGGGTGGAAGCTGGAGGTGTGGGTGCGAGCGGTGACTGTTGCTCCTGGCGACGGCGGGTATCGTCTTGTGCTCGGCGAACCGGCTCCACGGTGTCCTCCTCGTCACGGTTACTAAAAAAAAAATAATAAAAATTAAAGAGATGGTGGCAGCTGGAACAACTTGCCATGCCAGTTTTTCCTCGCCAAAATTTTGCGTAAGTTTGGAACGTTATTTAGCCTCCTTCAAGATGAGCTAGTATGACATGGTTGGTACCAATGGATACAGATAGTATCTTCACTCTAGCTTTAAATCCCGCTACAACCTAAAAATCACAAGTCGCGTTAATGCGTAAAAGAAATTAGTGGCGTTAAAACGAATTTGTTTTAAAACGTTATCATCACATTAACGTTGACAGCCCTAGAAGCATTTGAAGATACTCCAAGAAATTATGTAACAATAAGCAAAACACCAATGTAGGCACTGGTGGACCATTTCTACTGTAGAGTTCAAAAGGTTAATATCTAGCTACCTACATGTACTAAAGAAGAAGAGGACAGCTGGAGCACCACTGTTAACAGAACGTGATGGTTCATCAGTGAGGATGATCACATGGTTACAGTTGTGTTGTCGTCCCACCTACCGTAGCTTCTCCTGCTCCCTCCTGGCCTGTTCAGCCTGAGCTTTCAGCTGCCTCTCTCTCTCCTCCTTCTCCCTGGCGGCCCGTCTGAACTGTTCGAAGCTGTCGCTGGAGGAGCGCACGGAGGAGGCCGGCGTGGACTGGGACCTCTGAGCCAGGCTGGCCCAGGAGCCGATGTTCTTGACCTTCACATCCTGGGAGGAGACGGGAGAAGGAGGCAGAGTTGGATGGAAGGAGGGGAAACCAGACAGGGCTGGAGCAGCTGTGATGGAACTCACCTGTGTCTTCTTGGGAGCGATGGGAGTTTTGGGCTCTTGCTTGATTTTGTTGTCCTGCTGGGAGTAAGGTGGTGCTGGGGAGTCTGGGAGGCGAGGACCAGGGCGAGAGCTGTCCAACAGCTTCAGGTCTAATCCTGAGGGAGACATTAATGGGGATTAACTATTCACACATGAGCCCCTTTAACATACACATGTTGGCTTGGCTCGGCTCTGTTGAAGGCTAAACGTGACCTTCTTCAGCTTTAGATATGATGGATTATAAACTGATTCTTGTGCTCACTATGTTTGTTGTCGTGTTTGTGTGCGTCTTGACGCGTGGCAGGGCTGAAGGGCGACGGGGGCAGAACTGGCGACTGGGAAGGCTTCTCTTCTTTGACCGCCACCAGGTTGGACCTCTGCTCCTACAGGAGACACACACAGTACGTTTACATACAAAGAAACATTCAAATACAGTAGATTACTTCTCCTTTTAGCAGTTGTGTTTCTAAACTTTAACTGGCTCTAAATATACACTTATGTGAATGTGGCTCAGCAGATTTTGTTTTGCTAGAAATATGTGCGTCTCACATGTTTCTTGGTCTGTGAGGGCGAGTGCTGTCCCATCGGGTGGAACGGAGGCATCTGAGGAGAATGCATCATCAGGGGAGACGGGCTCTCACGCAGACAACCTGGAAAACAAAATCACATTCCTCCATTTAATTCAATGCACAATGGAACTAAATGTGCAGTGACATCTACAATATCTATAAGTCTAGTGGTTCCCATCCCTGTAAATAAGAACAAGCTTAGAATAAAAAACAAATGTAACCACGTGCCAACCCTCCAGATTTTCCTTACAAATCTCCCATTTTTCTCATGATTTATGACAAATGTTCACAACTTTTTTTCCTTTTCGTTGTCTCAACCTGTTTCTAGCGCTGTACAGCGTCTATAAGCTCTACTGTTTCCACCCGGACAACATTAGAGATATTGTTTTGTGTTGTTAATTGATTTCCAATAATAAATATATACATACATTTGCATTAAGCAGCATATTTGCCCACTCAGTATTAAATACTTGACAAATCTCCCCCTAAGGTACATTTTGATAAAAAATGTGTGATTAATTTGGGATTAAATATTTTAATCGACTGACAGCCCTCCTATAAATATGTTACCCGTTGAGAAAGGCTCTGCTTTGCTGCGTGGCGACGGCTGCTGTTGATGATGTTGCTGCATCTGTTGGACCTTCTGCAGCAGGGCCACGCCCTTCTGCTGCTGGGGCGTCGACAGATGGGTATGAGGGAACGGCTGGCGCATGTGCGCGTGGCCTGAGCTGTGTCTCTGCGTCAGGGCGGGGGTGGATGTTGTCACAGCGTGCGTGTGCATCGACGGCATCAGCTGAGGGACGCCCCGCGCAGGCGAATGCGTTTGCAGCGGCTGCGTTTGCAGCGGCTGCGTTTGCAGCGGCTGCGTTTGCAGCGGCTGCGTTTGCAGCGGCTGCGTTTGCAGCGGCTGCGTTTGCGGCTGCGCGGTGGGCCGAGTCTGGAGCGACTGCAAGAAGGTGTGAACCTGGCTGAGGGGCGGGGTTTGAGAACTGGTGGCCGTCTCTTCGTCGTCTTCCAGCAGGGCCTGGGGAGGTTGCGCCGAGAGTGTACCCAGGATGCCGTGCGATGGGGGTGAAGGGGCGCGGGGGCGCGGGACGGGCTGGGGGAGAGTGACTGGAAGCGAGGGCTGAAGCTGGGGAGAGGAGGATGGAGGCAGGGAGGGGAGCGAGGACGGGGGAGGCTGCGAGGGTTTGGGAGGAAGTGGCGCTGCTCGGTTGCTCGGTCTTGATGGTTGCTGGGGAAGAGCGTTGTGGATCGCTGCGAAGAAGAAGAAGAGGAGAGGGATGGGAAGAGAACAGAAGACTATATTAAAAATAAGAAACCTGTGGCTACAACTTTGTCTTAAAATAGACGTGCTGTGTCTCAATTCAGATACTTAGTACATACCGTTAGTACACTTCCATGCAGTACACTGTGTACTCTGTGTAGTTACTTGAGTAGTGCGTGTATTTTGACAGTTTAGCGTTGTCTCAAATCGAACACAGCTGTTGTGACTGACCGGAAATGACGATCACAACATTTGACTTCTTCTTCTTTTTAAAGGCTAATTGCAACCGGCCATCTCTAACATTAAGTACACAGATGCAACGTGTTCCTGAAGAGTACCCACCTGGTGAAGGTATGATGGGTTGCTGGTTTAGGTACGGGTGAGTGTCATCGGGCGTCTGGACAGTGGGTGCGTTTGCGTTGAGGAGGCCAGGCGCGGCGGGGGCACCGGCAGTAGTAACGGTCGGATTGGGCTCGGAGTTGGACCGCGTCAGGTGAGGGTTCATGAACTGAGCCAGGGGATCAAATCCAGAGCCCATCAGCTGTGAGGAGTCCAGAGACTGGACAGGGGGGGGTTTGGACTGGACCACTGGAGGCTGAGTCTGGGGCGGAGGCTGAGGAGCGACTGGAGCCACTACGGTGCTGAGGGACAGGTGGTGCAGCCTCTTGGTGTCTTTGATAGCCGAGATCTTCTTCTGCAACTTGGGAACCAGCCCTGGTAGACAGAAGGGGTTATGAAATATACGGAGGAAATATGATATATGCTGAACAGTTCTCAAAATAATATATGCTGACAACGCTGTGTGTGTAGCTAGTGTTGTCACGATAACAGGTGTGGAAATGTATCGATTGCAAGGGTGCTTTCACATTAGGGACCTGGACCCAGATCCGAGTACACTTGTCCCCAAAGTCCAGTTCGTTTGATTAGTGTGAACGCTCCGTACCGTACTCGGACACGGTTCGTCGATTCGTATTCGAGTCCACTTGAGAAGGTGGTCAGGAGTACGGATCATATGTACTCGGGTACGGTTCGCATCAGGTGTAAAAGCGAACCGTACCAAAACACGTGAGTGGACTGCTATTAAACACGAGTAACGTTAGCAGTCAGCGAGTAGTTGTGAAAGGGAAGGCTTTTTTCAACGCCACTGGTCTCCTCCGAAATCTGTATACATAGATATAAAACAGTTTATCTATGTCTGTATGTGCGCGCAGCATGCGCCGATCTCATCCTCTGAACTGTACGGCCGTAGCCCAGGTGATGAAGCAGGAAGGCAGGCGAGAGGGTCCTTAAAATATAGACAATAGTAGGCGATGGGGTTGGGCGATGTTTGTTATTTTATTTAGCTAATTTAATGGTCTGCCTTCAAAGAACGAGAGCTGCTCAGCGGGGGGGAACAACGTGCAGAGCGACATATTTTCACATCAAACTCGGTGAAATAAGAGTTTATTTCGACCAAACCAGAGTTGGTGATTGTTGGAAAGACTAACGACGACGGTTTTGGTGAGTTTTATTTTGCTTCTGTCAAGTTTGAATGAAGTGTTTTACGATGCTCCGCTGCTAGAACAGCTGATCTCAACATAAATAAATACACGTGAATGATGACGCAAATGTTCTCAGGTACGTAAGAACTTTACTAATGTGAGCGGAGAGGGGGGGCAATCGTACTTGGACACAGTACGGATCAATCGTACTTAATATGAAAACGCCCTAAGATGCAGAGCAATGTAAACATGAATGATTCTGCATCGATGCAGTGACAGAACATAATGTGGACTTTGGTTTCATTTTAGATTCTCTGAACTCATAAACGCGGCTTTCATTAAAACACTGTCATTCTTAAAGTACCGGGACTAATAAAAAGCGGTATCGTACCGTTTTTTAACGGCGGGGTACTGCGATACCTTTCTAGTGTCGGTACACGGTGCAGCACTAGTGTGTATGTTACCATTCTCAGAGTCTTCACTGTCAGAGGAGTCGCTGCTGCCTGAGGATGAAGATCCGGTCTTCATCTTCGTCACAGTAGTCATTTCCAGAGGCTTCTCTGCTGCAACAAAACACAAAACATTCAGAAACAGACAGCTGCTGTCTCACTTCTAGCCAGCGAGAAGAAAAAAAAACAACACTGGAAAAAAGTGAGAAGTGTTATCTAGGAAGTTAGTTAACAGTTGAGCAAACAAACAGTGATTCCTCTGCAGAGAGAGACACTCTTCTTAGTGGGGTTGGGATACATGGAGGAATTCATAATAATGATATTAAAGCAAAAGTTGGACATTTTGAGAAACACTCTTATTGGCTCTCTGGTGGAGAGTCAGATGAGAAATATACAGCCAGCAGTTGGTTAGCTTACTACTGGACAGAGCAAGGCTAGCCGTACCAGATCTTTATGCTAAGCTAACCAGCTGCTAGCTGTAGCCTTATATTCAATGGGAAGATGTGAGAGTAATACAAATCTTCTCATCTAACTCTCCATGAGAAAGCAAACAAGCATATTTCACAAAATGTCGAACTATTCCTTTAACATTTTTTTCAATCATCATCATATATATGTGTATATATGTATATCGCAATATAGCAAACAGATGCTAAATGACATAAAATGTAATTAAAACTGAAACTACCGATTTGCTTCAAATCACTTATGACTATATGATTCCACTGAAAGTCAATAAATGATAATATTAAATAAATCGCCCAGCCCTGAATTATATTTAATGAACAGCCAGGGTTGGAAATTAGCACCTGCCACCAGCCAAATGCTGGTAAATTATGCAAGTGACTTTGGTTAGTTTGGATTCAAAAAGTGTGTTCTGAGAGGTTAAATTAATGTTTTTGTGAATGGAGTCTGGTGGCATTGAAGAGAGCATAGATAACGGCTTCAGTCCCCCTTCAGAAAGGGCTGTCTGACAGCAAGATAAAGCGGTGAAAACATTATAAATATAGTGTACACTTAAACCGATATTGATTTATTTAGGTGTCTAAAATATGTTTTGTTGCTGCCTCCGTTCACAGCAGTACATTGCTTTGCTCCTGTGCTGGTACTCCTGTCTGTTTCTGTGAGGGTTGTTTTTGTTTTGTTGACAGACAAGCAGTCATTCCTGTGTCGTCTAGAAGCTGTAAAACAGGATTCACTAGTCTTTACACAGCATGTAGTCTCACTGCCCAACGGTTACACAGCATTTAATTACAAGTGGTAGAGCAAAACTTTCATGTGTAAGTGTTATGACTCAGGTGGAGGAATCCCAAAAGTTAAGGAGGAAAAAAAAAAAGAATGAATAAATAAATAAATGACTCAATAAATAAATATGCCATTAAATGTACCAACAATGATATTAAAAATATATGTAGGCATTAATTAATTGATCAAATGTGACATAAACTGATATTTCTGTTTTAATTAGCTTCTTTATTTATGACAGCCACCTCATTTGCATAATGAAGCAGAAATGTATTAAGAAATGTATAAAGAAAAGATTACAGAAATAAATAGGTATGGGGAAATAAATAGGGGGAAATTGCAAAGGGAAAATCATGCACATACATTTAAAATAAATGCAAAAATAAATACATTTAAAATTTAATAAATAAATAAATAAATAAAGGGAAAATTAAATAGAAGAGTAGATAAAATTAATACAAAAGTAAATAAATAAAGAAGCTAATTAAAACACATATCTATTTTTGTCAAATTTTAACAATTAATGCCTACATTTATTTTTAATACAATTTTTTGACACATTTAATGGCATATTTATTTATTTATTGAGTCATTTATTTATTAATTAATTTATTTTGATTTTGGCAGGTTCCCTCCTCCATAAAAAGTCTCATGAGAATCCTTTAAAAGAAGTGTATCGTACAAACCGCCTACCTGACGGCTTTTTCTTCTTCTTGAGGCAGCTGGAGACGTATTTCTCCAGCTCTCTCAGCGTGGAGGGCTTCAGCGTCTCAAAGTCGATCTCGATCTCGTCCGGGTTGGAGTTCTTTAGCGAAGGCTCACGCGTTTGGATTATGTGCACGACACGGCCCAGTTTGTCACCGGGCAACTTGTTGATGTCCAGGCTCAGCTGGCGCTTCTCCTCATACGACATCGGCTTGCCCCTGTCGGCGGACACGCCCCCAAACACATCTGGGGAGGACAGCACATTTATAGCAGGTTGATACGATACAAACACTTTGAAACATTAGAATCAGGCTCAAAACATCTGTCATGTACATACCCATTTCATCTTCTGCTTCAAGAGACGCCGAGGGGACGAGAGGGGTCGGCCCCGGCTGAGGGAACACGACTGGGCGACTGTTTTTAACTCCTTCTTTCTTACTGTGATTGACAAATGATTAGATTAGCTCCAGATATTAACACAGCTACAATAACATCACTTATTTCTGTAATATGTCGGCACGTTGTAGGAAAAAAATAAATAAATTACGGAGCCGGTGGAGGGGGTAATATTCAGAGAATAAAGCAGTAAATTTATGAGAAAAAAAGCATCAGCATGTTATTTTCTTCTTCAGTGTTTCTTCAGAGTCCGAATGCTGATGATAATCTGGTGATTCTGGGATAAAATCAACAGTATTTCCTTATTGATAAATCTGATTGCAAATTATAATTTGATGAGGTCATCCACTTCAGGAATAATACACAGCAAGTAGTGGCGTCTGTGGTGTGATGAGGTTCATCCAACCTTGTGAAGAGAAGCGATGTGGTTCTTTTCTCGTAAATTTTTTACTTTAATCTCACAGAATATTCTATTTTTATCCTCGTAAATTTACGACTTTAATCTCCGAGAATATTCTACTTTTTTCCGTAAATTTACAACTTTAATCTCCGAGAATATTCTAGCTTTTCTTGTAAATTTGCAACTTTAATCTTAGAGAATATTCTAGTTTTTCTTGTAAATTTGCAACTTTAATCTCAGAGAATATTCAGTTTTTTTCTCAGAAATTTATGACTTTATAATCTCAGAGATCATTCTTTTTTTATCGTAAATTTACAACTTTTATCTCAGAACATTCAAGTTTTTTTCTCGTAAATTTACGACTTTAATCTAAGAGAATATTGTATTTTTTCTCGTAAATGTACAACTTTAGTCTCAGAGAACGTTTTATTTTTCCCCGTAAATGTACGACTTTAATCTCAGAGAACGTTCTAATTTTTTTCTAATAAATGTACGACTTTAATTCAATTTTACTTTCTCTGAATATTACCCCCCTCCCCCGGCTCCGTAATATATATATATATGTATATTATTTTTTACCTACAATGGCCCTAATACACCGTTGTACTGTTACACCTACCCGGTCTTTTTCCTTTCCTTCTTCACAATGATTGGCTCCTTGATGCTCTTGTTTTTCTTAGAGGTCTGAAGCGTCACAGGGGGCGGGGCCTCCACAGGTTCCTCTGATCCCATCTTCTTCTTGTGCTTTTCTTTCTTCTTCTCCTTCTCCTTCTCCTTCTCCTTCTCCTTCTCCTTCTCCTTCTCTTTCTCCTTCTCTTTCTCCTTCTCTTTCTTCTCCCTCTCTTTCCTCTTGGGCTTGCTGGCTGGGGGCTGGGAGAGAGCTGCCAGCTGTTCATGGACAGCTTTAAGCTAGAGGACACAAACACACACACAGCGGTGGTCTTAAGAGACGAAAAGACGGCATCCTGCACATTTGCTTCTCCGTGTCTCAGCATTCACCCACGTTCGGTAAAGCTGTTCTGCGTGGCCCACCCACCTGTTGTGTCTCATAAGCCTCCCTCCCCCTTCATTTTCCATCCTCTAACCTGTTCCTGTAACTCAGCCAATCGATGTTGCCTTTCGTGCTCTGAGTCTCCTCCCGAGGACTCCGATTCGGAGGAACTGGAGCTGTCGTCTTCCGAGACGGCAGGAGGAGGCGGGGCTTGTCGAGTGGAGGGGGCAGGGTGGAGGGCCGATGACGGGGTGGGAACAGGGACGGGTTCCTCTGGCTCATCAGGCATTTTGGCAAAACGCATCTCAAACACGTCCTGTTAGGATGGAGGACGGCAGGAGAAACTGTGAACTCTACTTGAATCAGAAACCAGTAGATACAACAGGTAGATGTGTTTAATAAACTAGATCTAAAAAGGAACCAGTATCCAACCATTTACAGCTGAACACCACATCCATGTTTATCCTAGATCAATCTCGGAACCCATTGGCTATATTTCTGGGGTTCCCAGCGGCTATCCGGGCCAAGACTTCCTCTTCTGTACGCTGCTCATCGTTTACAGTTCCATTAGCAACTTGAGACGTTGAGACTGGAGTTGAGAGACGACGTGTACGACTGATTGTTTCACAAGTAGCCAGTTTACACTAAATCATCGCCAGACAATAGCCGCTGGGTTCCCAGATTGCATTTCTGCCAATGCGTTCTGCCTCTTTTGCTCTCCACACGGACTGTTTTACCTGCATTCAATCAAAGCCTGCCTGAACGTGATTGGTCGATACTACTCGGACTACAAACGGAAACTAGAACGCTTCCGATAACAAAATCTGGTCCTGTTGATACAGATTCTGCATTCATGTGCAGAAATCGGTTTATAGAGATTATCATTATATTAACTCAGTTTTAAGGCCTTTATTATTTCAGAAAACTGTTTGTGCTGAAATGATGCATTTTCCTAAATGACATTGTGTTTAATCATGTAAACATAGACTACTCAGTAATACATATACGATAGGGCTGTAACGGTTCATGTATTCGTGCTGCAGTCACGGTCCGGTGAACACACCTGCACGCAGAATACATGGTTTGTAGAACTGATGCGGAACCAAAGTTCAAAAACGCGAGTTCCGCCCAGAAACTTTTAGTCGTATGCCGTCACATTATGGCGAGCGCCAGTGCTTGAAGTGTAAAAAAATAATTGCCAGCAATCTCTTGTGACTTATCCCTATTAATTCATTATTTCTTTAAGCATGTTATACTATGTTTTTGACACTTGTTCTACTGTCGATTCAGAATAAATGAAAACAAACCGATCCTGATGTTTTGGGGGTTTGGAGGTCTGTATTAAAGTCACACTGAACCGTGACTTCTGTGTACCGTTGCAGCCCTAGCATACGATGCACATAGAATGGGAGAAACAGGGGCCCTGCTCATATAGTGCATATAATATTTATTGTGAAGTGCTTTGACATGTTGATTACCTGTAATTTGCGCGCCATGCCGACCACGTCATGGTCTGGGGGATTGTACTTGTAACAGTTGGAGAACATCAACCGGACGTCTGCTGCAAACTCTTGAGCGTCTCTGTACTGCCGGCTGTCCAGCTTTCTCTGAAGGAGACAGACAGATGCACCGCCGTGATCAACACCGATACAAACACTAAAAAAAGCTGCGTGTTGCTGAAGGAAAGGAGAGCAACCTGAATATTTTCTTTGTAGCAACTAAACTGTTTCTATAAAACCAAATATTGACTAAAGCCTCCAGCTATAAGAAATCCAAATAAACAGACAAATATTTAATGAGTCACTTGATACTCTTTAGACCAGATATCACCTGTTTTCATCCTTCTCCTGATCATTTTATACTGCAGGTCCATCTGCGTTCTGTTCTGTTTTTTTTTAATGGAAACGCCCACTCAGCCGTTGCTAAAAGCAGTGACGTAGGTTACCACAGTAAGCTAATCAATAAGGTTAGGAATAATGTGAACGCTAGCAGTAGCTGAGTCAGCGTTAGCTAAGTTTGGAAATAACTGAAAGGGTTAGTTCAGATTTTTTGAAGTGGGGTTGTATGTATACTCCCGCTTTCTCAGAGGTAAAATGAATGCTTTTATTAATGGAGTCTGGTGGCTTTGCAGAGAGCGATATAACGTCTTCAGTTCGGTCTGATGGCGGGGAAGCTGCTGTGGACGGGAGCAGCTGAAAAACAGATTTTAGACACCTAAAATAAATCAACATCAGTTTAAGTGTACGCTGTATTTAGAATATTTTCACCACTCTACCTCGCCGTCAGACAGCCCTTTCTGACGGGGAACTGAAGCCGTTATATCGCTCTCTTCAAGGCCACCAGACTCCATTCACAAAAACAGTCATTTAACCTCTCAGAACAAGGAAGTTTCTGGCCTACCGCTGCAGCGATCGGTTAGTTTGTTTGTGTTATTGTGTGACTTTCTGATCTGAACTAACGTGGCGTCCACAAAAGTACGTTGCTTAGCTTCCTACCGGTACTCCTGTCTGCTCCTCCAAACTGGGAGCACGCTGACCGCAAGTTACTGTATGTAACGTTAATACACTGACTATAAGGATGTATATATATATACTGTACATGTAGCAGCGTCATCATGCAGAAACATACATCAGGTCACGATGTGGGAAAAAGTTTTTAGAAGGGAAAATAGCATATTGATGCTAAAACATACTTTGACCAAAATTTAAATGTTTGGATTTGAATACATAAAGAACACTACTGGGAAGCTACAGAATGATATAAAAAACCTAAAAAAATAACAATGGACCCGCCCTTTAAGAGTCACAAGTTTTGTAGAGAAAAGCATATCATTTACATGTATTATATCAAAAGCATCATTTTGGCTTCTGTATTAAAGCCCTGGTATTGTGATGGCAGCCACACGTTGGTCCCTAATCCTAATAAAATCACCTTAATGTTGCCGAGGTCCATGGGGTGCTTGATGATGTCGTGGTAGTCGTGGAGGCTGAGAGCTTTTGCATCGACGGGCTTGTAGAAGGGCCAGGCGTATCCCACGTGTTTCTTGGACATCATCTCTTTGACGAGGCGTGCGCAGGAACGCAGCTGCTCCTGGCGCTTCTGCGTAACCGTCCCCGCCGTCCCGGCTGCCGCCGCCGCCGCCGCCGCCGCCGCCGCCGCCACCGCCACCGCCGCCTCCAAAACGCCTCCCATATGATGCTGAGAGTCCGGCTGCGACGTGTCGTTTTTGGGCGTCTTAGATGGGCGACTGCTCTCTCGCCGCGGCCGAATCTCAGCAGAGACGGGAGATGATTCACTGAGCTGGTCGTTGGCGGTGGGTGTGGTGGTGTCTGCTTTCCTCTTCTGGCTCTTCCTTTGCTGTTGGAACACCAGAGACCAGAGGTCAGAAAATGACAACAAATCAGCTTGTGATTAGTGTTGCACGTTGTACTGATACTAGAAAGGTATCGCCATATGCTGCCGTTAAAAACGGTACGATACCCCATTTTATTAATACCGTTACTTTAAGAATGACAGTGTTTTAATACGAGCCGAGAGTTGCGTCGATGTGCGACCGCAGGGCCGTGGGTGTGTGTGCAGCGCTCTGCTTTAGAGGACGCCATTAGGATCGAGATCCAGTGGTAGCAGGTGGAAAAAAAACTAAACTGTAGTGATAACCAGAAAGATGGAGTGAACAAGTGAAGTTGAAAAGAAGATTAAAGCAGGTCATGAATCTCTCGCCGGCTGCACAGTCCTGCTCTGAGCTGGTGTCTCTATCAGCAGAACTCCCTTCAGAAAAACAAGGAAATAACAGCGCGGCTCTAATTACCGATCAAATGTACCGATAACATTAGATTCAACATCTTTTCTGAATCTGTCCAAGCATCTCCTGTAATTCGGCAAACACATAATCCACCAAAGAGCACGTGTTAAAGTCTTATTTTACCGTGTGTCTCTGTAACGTGAAATAGACGGAGAGGAAAAGCAGTCCGGTGAGAGTGACTCTTCTCTCTCTTCACACCACTTGTTCACAACACAGCTCTTTCTACAGTTACTGTGGTGTCTTCATGATTTTAGCAGCTCTTCTCTCATCAACTTCTCACAGAACTTCATCTGAATTTATTATCGTTTTGTGGGTGTCTGTTTTGGAGGCATCTCATCATCTTCCGCGCTGCAGTACCACTCTCCACCTGAACTGTTACTGATACGCCAGCGGGGGCGCTGTTTTACAAAAAGAAAAGCCTTATTAAACACTGTTTAATAAGTTATATCAGAATTAGAAATTCAAACTCAAATTTATTGATCCCCGGGGGAAAATTACAGTTGTTCCATTTTAGAATAAAAATATATATAAACCTCAGAAAAATAGAAATAAGAAACAAGAATAGAGATGAAACGTAAATATGTGTGCATTATCAAAAAATAAATGCAAATATAAAATTAACTATCAAAGAAATCACATAAACACAAGCATAGAGGACATCAGATTACTGCATACCATTTTAATTTTTTTAATGAATACATTTTTACATATTAATTACATTTTAATTAATTAAAAAAAAATTAGGTTCCATGTTCTGTCGTCTATTATTCCATTACTTTTCCTGATATTTTAGATTTTTGCCGTGGTATCGTTTCAGTATCGGTATCGAGATATTTAGGCAGGGTATCGTATCAAAGTCAGAATTTTGGTATCGTGATAACACAATTTTTTTATTAATTTATGAATTAATAATGGCTGCTGACTTCTCCTTACCTTGATGAGGGCGGGGGGGCTCTGCAGCATCGGGGCGGGATGGAGGCTGGGGTGTGTCAGGGCTGGAGGGGGAACAGAGGTCATGCCCTGGGCCAGGACGTCAGGTGTTGAGAGGGGGAACGGGGGTCCCAGATGGGGGGCGTGGGAGGTGGGTGTTGGAGGCACACGTGGGGGCTGAGGCTGGGCCAGAGGTTGGGACAGGGCTGGAGGGGGGGGTGCAGCACGGATCTGCGGCGTGGTTGAAGGGGATGAGAAGCCCCGGGTGTTGGGGGTGTTGGGGGTGGTGGAGGGGGACGAGGAGTCCTGGCCTGAATCTGACTTGGAGATCAGACCTGGAAGGAAGAATATAAACACAAGAAGATCACAAAGATGGAATAAAGAACGAAAACACAACATTATGAAATGTTAAACAATGGTACAACAAGCCTGAAGCAAGATTGGATTTAACAATACAGATCCAGACTAACTCTTCCACTGGTAGCTGAACTTCATCTGAGTGGGAACCTCTCGTTGTCTCTCCATCCCCACCAGCCACCAGCCTATAGGCCGCTTCACTTTAGGAACAAGGTAACAGCTAAGGGGAATATTAAAAAATAAATTTGTTTCATAAAGTTCTAGACCGCTTTGTACAAGTGTCTGGCGTTTAATTAGTCTAAAAAGTACATAACCTACATACTGTAAAAATAGGGCTGTAACTAATTTTCATTGTTGATAAATCGATTAGTTGTTTGGTCTATAAAATGTCAGAAAGTGGTGAAAAATGTGGATCAGTGTTTCCCAAAGGCCAAGATGACGTCCTCAAATGTCTCAAAGATATTCAGTTTACTGTCATAGTGGAGGAAAGAAACCAGAAAATGTAAGACATTTAGGAAGCTGCAATCAGAGAATTCTGACTTATTTTCATATAAAAATTACTCAAACCAATTAATCAATTATCAAAATAGTTGACTATTAATTTAATAACATCATGACAACTAATCCATTAATCGTTGCAGCGCTACATAAAAACCAGGCGAGTGCACAGGACATGAGTGCACCAAGCAGTATTCGAGAGAAGAAAAGCATCATCGCGAGGGAGCGCTTCTGCTCCGCGTGCACAAATGTGGTCCCATGAGCATGGGGCTGTGACGACCGGCTCGGAAGAACGATAGCCAATAGAGAACCGAGCTGACTGAAGAAGGAAGGACAACCACCGCCGTCATGGCGGCCACGGCTTATGCAAAACGCGAAGGATAAAGTAGTAGTAAGATGGAGCTCAGAAATGGAGGTCCAACAAGTGTTTATTTAACGTGCTTCCATGACTTCATCCATCCATCCTTCATGAATTTTCAGTACAAAGAAAAAACTAACATCTCTAATTCTTCCTCCCCGTCGTCCGACATGTTTGTTTAAACTAAAGTCACATTTGATCGCCAGAGATTTTGTGAGATTTCGGTTTATTTTAGTGGGGATTCTTGTTGTTCATGAATGAATCAGTTAGTGTGTTGTGGCTGTTTTGGCCAAATCGTTGTTCTCCACACACTATAGGAACAAAACTGTTAATTTAATGTCATTTTACACATCTGGTAAGATCTGAAACATCTTTGAGTGTGGGCCAGCCTTAAGACATTTCTGTGAAATTGTCATAATTAGCATATGAATTCTTGAGTTTGTGAGGTCACTGTAACCTTTGACCACCAAAATCAGTGCATCCTTGAGTCCAGGTGGATGTTTGTGCCAAATTTGAAGAAATTCCCTCCAGGTGTTCCTGAGATATCACGTTCACGAGAATGGGACGGACAACCCGAAAACATAATACCTCCACTCCAAAAATGATCTCAGTGTTTGATTCTCAGTACAGCTGATGAAATGGGTAAACCAGTACAGGCAGCATGAGAACTGAACATACAAGCTTGGCTGGTTAGGTCAGTACCATTCACTTGTCACAACCTGTTCTGCTATTGAAGTGAAGCAACAACAACAAAAACAGTATTTTACTGACATGTTGAAGTCTTTATTACATCCTGAACTCGTACCTGGCTCCCGTCTGCCCCCGCGGCGTCCCTTGGTGACCACAGCGATCTCTTTCTCCTCCTGCGGCATCTCTGTGATCTTGTGGAGGAAGACCTTTTCCAAGGCCTCGGCCATCAGGACGATATCATCCCCAGGCTGAACGCACAAACACAAGCACACATGTTTAGATGCTTTCCTTCAGTAGGATCATCTTTCACCTGAACTTAAGAGTTCAGGGTCGTCACATGTGCCCAGCAGTCCCGTGACTGACCTTGTTGTAGATGTAGCAGTTGGTGAACATGGTGTTGAAGTCTTGGATGCACTCCTGGGCATTCCAGTAGTAGTTGTTCTCCAGGCGTTTCTTTATCGTGCCCATGTCCATCGGTATCTTGATGATCTTGTAGTAGTCCTGAGGGGAGAAGGGGAGCAGGTAGACACTTTTAGATTATGTGAGAAAATACAGACACAATGTATGTTTATGCCCTTTTTTAAAAAACTCTCATCCACCATCATCAGTTCAAAATACATCATTCATATCAACCGTGTCATTCGGACCGAACAGCCTATTATTCTATTTTTCAGATCGCTTCTTCTTTTAATTTATTTTCAGGTTATGTCAAATGTAGTCTGTTATATGGCTATTTAAAACATATGTCCGGTAGATTTTCTATATGGCCGGAATCTGGAATATTAACGGAAAAAAAAAGTCTAGCGTAAACCCTGGGTGCATCCCTGGACATCCATCTGGACAGGTGAGTTTACTGCGTCACAAACACATTTTCTATCGTACCCGGGACACTGTTAGTCTCGAGCCCTGACGGTACCTGTAGAAAAACGAGTACCGTCACGTTTTCAGAATATTGGCATCAATGAGACGGTGAGGAAATTTTTCCCACCGGTTAATAAACTTGTGACAACACCGGTGTTACCGATTACACCGGACATTTTACAAAAGAAGATGACGGTCAATATGTGTAGCACGCTTACTCTGATCTTTACCGTCGGGTGGCAGTGTGTCTGACCTCTCCGGTCAAGTTTTCACTGCGGGGACGCACGTTTCCACCCGGCGCCGCTCCACCGCACACTCCGGCTGTGACCGCTCCGTCCTCCGCATAGTGATTACCTCATTAATGTTATGGTTACCTTGTAGCATTGGGTTTAAATCGGGGTTTAAGCGCTTTTGCTTTTCGCTTTGACAACGAATCCTCCTCCATCGTCTTGTCTGTCAACTCTCTCTCGTCCCGTGTGTGTGAAATATGACATCTTCTACTCTGAGCTGAGACTCCGTATCAAACATTCACTTACAGTTTGTAGCTTCCGTCGTCCGACTATGTATTCATAACACGGCGCTGATACACGAAAATGAACTAAATGGGTTTTATTTCTGTAAAAAAAGCAGAACGACGGCGGGGGATACGTAATGTAATCGGTGTGTGCACAACCACCCTGTAACACCGGTAACACTGACTACCGCGGCAAGTCTAGCATCAACTTGATACCGAAGTATCGGTTCTCGTGACATCTCTGGCAGGTACTACAGTTCCAGGTATTCTCTCCTTTTTGACTCTGACAGCTAGAACACCACAGAAGAAGCCCAGTCAGCTGTTAAAATGCAGCCTTTCCTCGAGAATCAATAAAAAAATGGCAGCACACAAACACACAAACACGTGACTCACAGGTAAACCGAGTTTGATGGCATCTACAGGAGCCTGGAAGGGCCACGCAAAGTGGTGCTTCCACAACGTCTTCAACACCTCTTTGAGCAGGTACTGAAAAAGAGCAAAAACATATACAAATCAATCACATCAAAAGAGACACCAGACAACGTTTCCACGTGTAGAAATGTGCGTACCTGCAGCTGGTTGGTCTGTCGTTTGGGTCTGGCGGGGTTCCAGATATCAGGGGGTGGAGCGTTGAAGGCGAGGGGCGGCGGGGCAGAGGGGGGGTTCTGGCTGCTGCCAGCCTCCAGGCCGTCTCCCATCGCAGCGGCGGGTTGCAGTGACTGAGCAGACAGTTTGAGCAGATAGGACCCGGCGGGGGCAGGTGGGACCGGGGGGGCCCCCCTCAGGCCATTACACTCCTCACTCGACTCTCTGGAAGAAAACACATCACAAAGCATTATCAGCGTCCGTCGCCACTGCTGTCACCATTACACATGATTACAGTGATTGTTAGTGAAGCCAACTGTGATTCAACTCTGTCAAGATACAAACCACAGTCAGCCTCGTTATCACAAACCAGCCCAGCATCACATAGACCCAGTATCAACCAGTTTCCTTCCCTCTCCACTGTCTCTATGTTGCTTTAAATCTTCAGCTTCAATGGCATCGCTATGTGTGAGGGAGATAACTTGGCATAAATTAATGGAATTTAAATAAATTAATATATTTAGTATTGTAGCTGCTCTAATGTAGTCGACATTCTCTTGTTGTAGAACTTTGTCTTATAAAAGGGTTCCTGCTCTGAGGACACACGGCCTCTGTTTACACACTACTTTAGGTGTCAAATAAATATTGACTGATGGCTTCAGATAGAATAAAGACTGTTAACCTGCAGCCTTTCTGCCTCATCAGGTAGAAGTGAGAATGGAAAAAGTAAACACATTACTTAAGCTATAAGGCATTAGCATGGGTGCGTGACGTCGCCTAGGGGGGGTCCGGGGTCATGCTGTAAAAACCCTGATTGAGACTCATATTGTGAATGTGTTGTATACAGAGAACCCATTTTCATTCACATATCTTGAGGTCAGAGGTCAAGGGACCCCTTTGAAAATGTCATGACAGTTTTTCCTCGCCAAATTTTAGCGTAAGTTTAGAGCGTTATTTAACCTTGTTCCTCCTAGTATGACATGGTTGGTACCAATGGATTCATCGTTTTCTAGTTTCATATGATACCAGTATCTTCACTCTAGCTTTAAAACTGACCCTGCTACAACCTAAAAATCGCAACTTGCATTAATGCGTTAAAGAAATTAGTGGCGTTAAAACGAACTTGTATTAACGCGTTAACTTTGACAGCCCTATTTTCACCGCTTTACCTCGCCGTCAGACAGCTATACGGTCTATGTTTCTGACGGGGAACTGAAAACGTTATCTATGCTCTCGCCAAAGATACCAGACCCCATAGAAAAAAACTGTAATTTTACCTTGCAGAACACGGGAGTTGCTGGTCTACCGCTGCATCGACTGGTAGACCTGCACGTTCTACTAGATAAAATTATTTATTTTTTTTCAATGGAGTCTGGTGGCGTAAGAGTATAGATGGATACAACGGCTTCAATTCCCTGTCAGAAAGGTCTGTCTGACAGCAAAGGTAAAGAGGTGAAAATATTCTAAATATAGCGTACATTTAAACTGACTCCTGTCTGCTTCTACAAACTCCATCTGCTGTAGGTAATACACTGACTATGAAGAAGGACCTCATACAACCACACTGAGAAACACCACAACTATCCCTTTAAGGTGACAATGTATTTTCTGCAGACTTACATGTTTGTTGCTATGCAGCTGTGGTCTAATCCAATTGTGTGATCATATCTCAGTTGATGAGGAGGCGATTTCCTCAGTAACACCGGAGGTTTGTCAGCGACACGCTGTGGGGCAAGGAAACCACAACACACAGGTAGAGGGCCGAGTGTCACACCTGAGTGAGTGGAAGAGAGAGAGAGAGAGAGAGAGAGAGAGAGAGAGAGAGAGAGAGAGAGAGAGAGAGAGAGAGAGAGAGAGAGAGAGAGAGAGAGAGAGAGAGAGAGAGAGAGAGAGAGAGAGAGAGAGAGAGACGCCTGATTAATACTGATGGGGTAACATCAAAAATACACTTCCAGGTAAACGTCAGCTGCGATCAGAGCCCATAATACAGGCAAAGAACAAACGCTGTTTCCATACACAAACAAGAGTTGCATCATAATATGTTGATGTCATCTGCACCTCTTTTTTCTAACCGGTTCATTTGAGGCTGCAACTTTCTGTTCATGTTTAAAAAGGATCCACCAACAGTCAATTAGAAACAATTAAGAATGTTTTCCGGGAAATGACCTCTCTCTAACTGGAGCTGTACTGATGAAATGAGACTAACGCTGTGTTCAGACCAAGCAAATTTTCACCTCGCTTTACTCGCGCGAGTTGAGCCGCCGGTATCATTTGTGTTCATTCGCTCTAGACGCTCCGGAGAGGAGAAGGAACTTGTCTCCGTAGATACCAACAACTTTTCTTTCCTCCAACAACCATGGAAGAAATAACCACTGTTGCTGCTTTGTAAATGTTGTGGAAGTCCCAGATATGTCAGAAAACCAAACGGCGTCGTGTCTCGGTTCATAATATCACCCAGCGGCGAGCTGTATTCACATACAGTGCCATTGCGCTGACTGTATTATGACTTTAATTGCAACAAACAGATCAAAATTATGCCAAAATAACTACATAATGATGTTGATTTGTAAGAAGTCTGAATTCATGCTTTGTCAGGTCTGTCCGCAAGACGACAAGCAAACAACTTTTAAAATGCTTGTTTTCTGAATGGAGTTTGGATCAATCAGTGACAGGCTATGCAGCTGCTCCATTAACACTCAACATAAATAAGCAAAATATAATATTTGTATGGTTCAAAACAGCCATTTCAGTCGAGACATTAGATAAGACAATAGAATAGAAATAATTTAGTTTTACTTTTGTACGGCACTTTGTAGGCGGACGTTTAACTGGCGTCTGGTAGTCGCTTTCAGTCCAAAATGGGCGGCAGCGAAGCTCTGCTGCTGGGCGCTGAATTTGCAAAGGAACGAACAGTTGACTTTCACTTCTTATCAATATACGTTCTTTGGTTTTATGGATGAACACTGACCCCCTGACCTTAACCCTTTACAGTATCTAGATGCCTGTTTGATAGTACATGTCACGGTGCTCAAAGGTCCTTTTTGGTAATTTCTGTGAGAGACAATCTGTCCATGCACAAACAAAGACTATAGCTCTGTCTTTAGTCTGTCCTGAGCTGATATTTTCTTCCCTTAATGACTGCTGACTTTCTTCCACCAAAGACCTAAATCTTCATATTAAATTTGTGTATGTTAAAAACATATATACAATGCATGCAAGTATTGTAAAACAAATGCCCGTCTTCTGCTACAGGTCCATATTACAATGTGTTAAAAAGCAAAAACTGCATCATGTTAGGGGTCAGTCTCTTTCCTGAAAGAAACCAAAACAAACTAACTGTTGTTGTCAACAAGCTTCCAGACATTAACCTATACTACAAGAATGTAGAATATGCATCTTGAGTCGAGTGTGGAGAGTCATTTCTTAATAAACTATGTCCAATATTGTGATTTGTGCTCTTTTAAAACTGAGGTGCCAATCTACCTTACCATTAATTTATGTAAGGGATAATGTATAGCGATGCGAAGGGGTCTTGCATCACCCTGAAGGGGTTTATTTCACAACAATGACCCGCTAGCTGTACATTATCCCGCTTATTACACGGCTACTTACTGAAGAAATCAATATTTTGACACAAAAACGGTCCGCCAGAGTCCGACATCAGAGCTGCGCCCATAGCAACGGTCTGTTATACATAGCAACGGTCTGTTGTACATAGCAACGGTCTGTTGTACATAGCAACGGTCTGTTATACAGAGCAACGGTCTGTTATACATAGCAACGGTCTGTTATACATAGCAACGGTCTGTTATACAGAGCAACGGTCTGTTATACAGAGCAGCGGTCTTTTATACAGAGCAACGGTCTGTTATACAGAGCAGCGGTCTGTTATACAGAGCAATTGTCTGTTATACAGAGCAACGGTCTGTTATACATAGCAATTGTCTGTTATACAGAGCAACGGTCTGTTATACATAGCAGTGGTATGTTATACATAGCAGCGGTCTGTTATACATAGCAACGGTCTGCTATACGGAGCAACGGTCTGTTATACATAGCAGCGGTCTGTTATACATAGCAGCGGTATGTTATACATAGCAGCGGTCTGTTATACAGAGCAACGGTCTGTTATACAGAGCAACGGTCTGTTATACAGAGCAACGGTCTGTTATACAGAGCAGAGCAACGGTCTGTTATACATAGCAACGGTCTGTTATACAGAGCAACGGTCTGTTATACAGAGCAACGGTCTGTTGTATATAGCAACAGTCTGTTATAAGAAATAACAGATCGCAGAACGCTGTGATTGACCAATCAGAATTGAGTATTCAACAAAGCTGCGTTATAAATATTAATATTAATTCTAACTAATCAGTAAAATGTGGCCAGCAGTGGAATGTAACTAAGCACCTTTAGTCAAGGACCGTACTTCAGTACAAATTCAAGGTACTTGTACTTTACTCGAGTATTTCCACTTACTTCCACTCCACTACATCTCAGAGGTACATATTGTACTATTTACTCCACTACATTTATCTGATGTGTTGACGTTGAATGTTTGTGATAAACTGAAGGATGAAGTGTTCCTTTATGTGTTGAGAAAATCCTTCTGAAGCTAAATAAACTCTTTAAAAAGCCTCTTGGATCAGCTGGAAAATGCATCGTCACAAAGCTGAAAACAGGCTGTTTTTCTGACTTTTTATAGATACGTGTTTCACACAGGACAGCAACGCTACAAACACATGATGATCTTATGGACCATGATGCACTGCTGTGGATTAAACTAGTCAACAGGATATAAAGCAGTTAAAATGCAACATACACATTAAAGCTGCAGTATGCGATATTGGCGCAAATATGATTTTAAAAAGTTATTTTTAGAAAACGGCCGCTATATCGTGACAGTAGTACATGAAACAGGTAACCTGAAAAAAATCATGTTCCTCTGTGTCCTACTGTATCCTCCGGTGCTCCTAACGGCATCTGAAGGATTTCACTTACCGGAGGAAAACAAGGTCCGCTGTCCAGCTGCAGTCTATGAGAGCCGGCTGTCAATCACTCGCGAACTCCGACCAAACGGTCAAACTAGGCAGCGCTGATCAGATATGAATCAATATTCTGTTACTGTAATGCCTATTTCTCACCTCAAATGTTCTCAGAATCATCTTGTAGTGTACTGTTTAGCTGTAAAATTAGAAAGTTTGTGAGGCAGCCGCCATTGTAAAATCTGTTGAAGGAAGCCAAGTTCTGGTCAAATGACCGGAGCACAGCCAATAGGAACGCTCTCTCTCTCTGAAATGACCTGCGATTGATCAAATCTGCAGTCACGGGGCTAGATTTTTCTAAAGCCTGAAAACAGAGACATGAGGAGGAGCAGAAGTCTAGTTTTCTCTCAGACCACTTGAATTACAATATGCTGAAAGGTTATTATGGATTTTTTTGCCAAATTATGCCAAAAAATTGTTGCCTACTGCCGCTTTAACACGTAGATTAATTATTCTACAACATTTATCAGCCATTTTGCTACTATTACGTATCACGTAGCTACCAGTAATGTTATCGGAGGGGAGCTGACGAAGCCGAGTGTCATAAATAACGTTACTTATATCACCAACAGTGAACACAAAGACAATATATTCAAAAAACAACTTGTTTCCACAGCTCTAACCTTCCATGTCAGCACGCCGCCATGACAGCCCTCTGACAGCTCCGCAACGTCAACGGGAGATTCTCGAACTGACGTACGTCGCGCTTCACACGAGCCTACTGCGCCATCGAGCGTAACTTACGCTACCGTTAGGTCGTAAGTTGCGTCACGAATACGGCCTACGGGGCTACAAACAAACAGCCTTAGCAGCTAGCTGGGGTTAGCATGAGAGCAGCTAACGGTGCACACTGACAGCGCGGGAGTGTCCGCCGCCGCGAGAACGACCTCAACGCGGGTATTGAGAGAAGGACGATACAACGCGGGATATGCACAGTAACACCAAATCGCGCCAACTTAAAAGGGCTAAATAAACCGATCTAAGTCGTGTGTCCGAGCCGGTGCAAAGGCCTGCGGAGACAGCTCAGGCTCCGCTGGCCCGACGCGCACACTGACAGCGACCGGAATACGCCCCCGGTGCCCACCGTAACCGGTTCACCGGATCCCCGGGGTTCTACGCTTTCGTTTGATATACCAGTGTCACCCACAGAGAGATATTAAATGCTATTTTTTTACCTTCTTCAGTCGGTTGTCAGCGCTCGCAAGACCTTCCTCGCCCCAAATCCAGAACAAACAGTCCCGTCCGACGTCGGCCGATGACGTCAGACGCACGGAGGCCGATGACGTCAGACGCACGGAGGCAGGACGAAGGGGAACGTCACCCACTCCTCCTCCTCCTCCTCCTCCCCTCCCCTCCCCTGGGGTAACATCATGCAATATCTCCTAATGATTTCAGCGGTGAAACCACAGGGTAAAAAACCTTTTATCCAGTCTATGGTTGATCCATTTGCTAAGTAAAGATGCCAGATATGGCACCTTACTGGAAAATGTCAAAAAAACAAAAAACTGGAAAGTCTCTCAATATTTTAAAGGAAGTACATTTTCTTGAACTCTGAAAAGACTTGAAATGAATGGACATTGAACTCCTCTGGCATTAAGGTTTTTTTTTTTTTTTGTCTTGTTTGTTTTGTACTGTTTATTGTATTCCCTATACTTTTGTACTTGTCTTTTGTTGAAAATAAAGTTCTGAAAAAAAAAAAGTAAAGATGCCAGAAGTAAATAGGTGGGTGTCCTGAAAAGGTAACCCAATCAAATTTGCTCTAATCCTGATCAAAAATGTAATAAAAACCATGAATAAAACCCAATAATGTAATAACTTTACAATGCATTCTACATAAAGGCTGTGGAGGACAAAACCTGCCAAAATCCAAAATAAATAAATGACTCAATAAATATATATAATGCCATTAAATGTACCAAAATAATAAAAAAATAAATGTGGCCATTGATTTATTGATAAAATGTAGCATAAATTGATATTACTGTTGTAATTTGCTTTTTTATTTATTTACCTTTTATTAATTACCCTATCTACTCATCTATTTTCTTCTCTTCTATTTATTTATTTATATTTATTAACTTTTTAATGTATTTATTTTTAAATTATTTTTCGTATTAATTACCCTATCCATCTACTCTTCTTTTTAATTTTCCTTTTAATTTTATTTATTTATATTAACTTTTAAATTTTGTTATATATTTTATATATTATTATATATATACATTTATATTTATTTTATTCATTATTAAATGTATGTATTTATTTATTTATGCATGATTTTCCCTCTGAATTCCCCCACTGCGTTTTTTAACCTCCTCGACAAGCTAGTATGACATGGTTGGTACCAATGGATTCCTTAGGTTTCCTAGTTTCATTTACCAGTATCTTCACTCTAGCTTCGCAAGTTGCGTTAATGGGTTAAAGAAATTAGTGGCGTTATCATCACGTTAACTTTGACAGCCCTAATTAATGTTTAATTTTAAGGCAGTTTTTGGACGCAGATATTTTTGTCCTCGTAAGACATCAGAGCAACTTTTTAGGGTTAAAATCTTCAATACAAAACAGTGAAACTGTGATTTACTCAACAAGTTTATTTCTTATTCAGAGTGAAACATGACATGTTTGTTACATGACTGATATCCATGACTAAATATTCCATATTATTCTACAGAGAGTCCCATCAGTTATCTTGATCTCCCCCAGCTGTAGAATAAAAAGCCCACACTGCTCTAGATTTTACCAAAGAGGTTGGAAATGGACACAACGCTATGACGCTATTATGTAAACTCTGGTAAGACAAAAGTACACAATATCTCTCTTAAACAATTCTAAACAAATTAATCAAAATGAACACTTTGAACAAAGGCACAAGTAAAAGTATTAAGAGGAATAGTTTGACATTCTGGGAAAAAAAAAAATACTCCAAAGAGAGCTGGTACATGAGACATAGCTGCGTAACCCTTTTTAGCTTTATATCTAACTCTACACAAGGATGGATTTCCCATAATGTGGAACTATTCCTTTAACGAAAACTAAAATGATACAAGCTCAGAATCATTAAATGGTGGGAAATGATGGGAGCAGGTATGTATATTTCCTAATATGCCTGGTAATGAGACTGGGTTGACTGGGACTGTGGGGGTCACTGACTGGTCCGGACAGAGGAGTCACACTCGGGGTGCAAAAGTCATTCATCGTTCTTGTCTTCCTCCTCTACCTCTGCTGCCTCGACTCCTTCCTCCTCTTCCTCAGCCTGTAATCCCTCTTCGCCAACCTCATCGTGCACCACATATCCCTCCTCCTCCTCTCCAACTTCAAAACCTTCCTCCTCTTCCTGGTTCCCCTGCTCCTCCTCTTCCTGGTTCCCCTGCTCCTCCTCTTCCTGGTTCCCCTGCTCCTCCTCTCCCTGGTTCCCCTTCTCCTCCTCTCCCTGGTTCTCCTGCTCCTCCTCTCCCTGGTTCCCCAGCTCCTCCTCTCCCTCCTCCATCTTTTCCTCCTCCTCTGCTGCTGCTTCTTCTTCTTCTTCTTCACCCTCGACAACCTCTTGGCTCGTCTCCCCCTCAGCCACTGGCTCATCCTTGACTGGCGCTGCCTCCGTCTGGCCGTCTGCTGTCTCACTTGTTAACTCCAACTCAGACACGTCCATCACCATGGAGTCCTCTGGATCCAGGTCGTCTTGGTTACCAGTGAACGGGTTTTCACCCTGGCGATAAAACAACGTTTTTAAGTACATTTGTTTGTCTGTGAGCGCCCGCATTCACGATCAGTTAGATTCAAGTCTCAGTGAAGG
The DNA here is from genome assembly GCA_916701645.2 of Sebastolobus alascanus. Classification (NCBI taxonomy): domain Eukaryota; kingdom Metazoa; phylum Chordata; class Actinopteri; order Perciformes; family Sebastidae; genus Sebastolobus; species Sebastolobus alascanus. The sequence goes on from CAKAOJ020000065.1 coordinate 2,147,587, forward strand.
TATTCTGTAAAGTTCTAGATGATCCATAGACACATACAACAAGAACATACAGTATATGTATATGTATAGCTAATTTACACACTTTGTTTATTTATCGCTAGTCATATAGTCATCGCAATATTGAACAATGTTATCGCACATCGCAGATTTTCCTCATATCGTGCAGGCCTAATCCACACATTCTTGTCACGGCGTAGGAAAGCGCAGTGCTATCGCCACTTTGTTCGGCTCATTTTCGGTGTTGCATGACAACATGGTGGTATTAGCAAACTAAGCTAGCTAAGTAGCCAGCCGTCCGACCAGCGGGCTGGTGGCCAACGGCAGCGCTGTGAAGATAAATCTTATAAATAAATCGTATAAATATTTGGATCCCTATAGTTAACTGTCCTTCAGTAAAGTCAGTCAAATGAGAGTCGTACAAAATCGGCAAAGCGTTTCAGAGATGGAGAGAAAGGGTTGCTAATAGTTTAGCCTTCTGCTAACCGCAGCCGTGAGCCATTGGCTGCAGTTAGCAGAAAGCTAAATATTAGCAACATTTACTCTCCATCTCTGAAACGTTTCTCCGATATTGTAGCTCGCTAGAGCCTCGAATCACAGTTTGTCATCTCAAATATATGTGATATCTGGATTCTGGCACCCAACAACACAGCCAGAGGACATTTTAGATGTGTAACTTTAGCCCACTGCTAGTGTTAGCCTCCAGTCTTTCCTTTGTTTTGCTTCCAGCTAACACCGTGACGTCATCATGACGTCGATACAAAAAGGGACTATACTCATCTGCAAAGCAGGAGCACTGGTAACTAGCTCACGCCCAGCTACGTGATGACAGTGAACATACCTTGAGGTAGCTCTCCAGCTTCTTGCCAATGAGTTTGTGGTTGAGGATGCTGCGAGCAACTGACAGACTGGCCCTCTTGGACTGCTCCATCATACCCTAGAATCACAGACAGGAGTCACACACAGGGCAGAGTGCAACCCACCCAAAGAACAAACAGCATTACAGCATGGGCCATAGGTTTCTAACAGTATACTGGACCAGTCAGGACTTGGACCGTGGTGCATTTTCAGCTTTTACAGTTCATTCTAACACAATTGCAAAACGAGTAGTGGATGGAAAAAAAACGGTGCTGACATTTAACCCAATTCAATTAATGTTATAAAACACAAGTTCTTCTTTCGACAGCATTAAATTACAAATGTTGGTGTAACTTCATTCTCATAGAAATAATTTTGTCACATACGACACTGTTTAATGTAGGGCAATCGTGATAATCACTTTGGCCATAATCGTGCAGCCATATAAACTAGTCAGCAGAAGAAAGGTGCCATTAGTTTTCTATATAATAATAATAATAATAATCTACCTTCCGGTTGTAGTTATGGTCATGAGACTTGATGTGTTTCTGTATCAGGTGTGGCTGCATGGGAATGAAAAGGTCACATGCTGCGCAGTGTGCAGCTTCCACCTTCCTCATGAAATGCTCCATACCGAGATCTGCACAGATCAGACATTTATGCAATGAGCAGTCATTTAAATCTCTCTCTCTCACACACACGCACGCACGCACGCACGCTGCTGCTGCTGCTGCTGCTTACCCCTGGTGAGGTCCTGCTCTTTGTACACCTGGCAGATAGCAGCACTGTGGTTTTCCAACTGGCCGACCCTCTGCTCTGTCTTCTTAAACTTGTTCTGTAAATAGTCCTACAAACACAAAACCAGAAAGTCTATTAGTTTACACTCCATGATTCATCAGAGAGCCTGCTGACCCTGCTGCATGTACAAAAATAATCAGCACTAAATACTACATGCAGGAATCGTTGAGTTCATCCTCTGTGAGCAGTTCTGGTATTCTTAAAAATTAAGAAAATGCATAACTGATTCTGTTTCCATCTTAAAAAAAATACCAGCAACAACTTAAAATATCATGGAATTCAATACAATAACCTGGCAATGAAAAGTACCTTAGTGAAAATGTTACTATTTCTGTTATTAGCGTTAGATTTGTGTGCGTTTTGATGGACAAACGCACGATAAATACGGAGGACAGAACCTGCCAAAATTAAATAAATAAATTAATAAATAAATGAATATGTCATTAAATGCACCAAAAATAATATTAAAAATAAATGTAGGCATTAATTAATTTTTAAAATGTGACATAAATTGATATTTCTGTTTTATTTTGCCTCTTTATTTATAACATCCCCCTCATTTGCATAATGAAGCAGAAATCCCTAGAAATGTATAAAGGAAAGAAACAGAAATAAATAAGTTCGGGGAAACAAATAGGGGGGGAATACAAAAGGAAAATCATGCATAAAAAATAAATGCAATAAATAAATGTATTAATTAATTAAAAAGCTAATATAAATAAATGTGAAATTAAATAGAAGAGTAGCTAGATAGGGGAATTAATATAAAGGTAAATAAATAAAAAAGCAAATTAAAACAGAAATATCAATTTATGTCACATTTTATCAATTAATTAAGGCATTATTTTTTTGGTACATTTAATGGCATTTTATTTATTTATAGAGTAATTTTTAATTTTTTTTTGGCAGGTTCTGTCCTCCATAGATTACAGGTTAACTTAAAAACAAATGTAACGGACAGAAATACCATCTCTTTGTTTCCTCACGGTTGTGACAGATCAATGTAGCCGGCCGTTATGCCACAAGGCATGGCAATGGCCGGCTTTCTGCCTCCACCTTAGGTGACGTTGCCACAGTGCATCATAACATAGACCCAACTAATCGATGATGACATTCATTGTCAACTATTTTTTTATAATCGATTAGCTGTTGCAGCTCTAACTTCTGTTAAGACTCACAGGAAAGACTGAAGCGAGGTAAATCAGAGTTGACTTGTAAGTTCAGATCTGGGTACAGCCCTACCCCCTGTATTACATAATTAACTGTACTCTTATTTTAGCGCACTTACAATGACGGCATCCCTTGAGATTTAACCCCACATGTTAGAAATCAGTGTCCAAAAGCAAGTTAGTGTGAAGTTAGACAAAGCTCGGTCACCTGGAGGAAGTCTGTGGTGGGCTTGGACAGTTGGCCAGAGAGGAACTTAAAGTGGTCCTTGTGGAAGCGACTGTCAAGATGAGTTTCCATTTCCTCCTTGTAGAACGAACGGAACTTGCACACAGAGCAGGCGAACATCACCCTGAAGAAAAAAAGGTACAGTGATGAAACCCAGTCTGATAATAATCCAAATAACTACACAATCACAAACCATGGATGTGGTAATATACAGTGGAAACCATGGCAATAAAGGGTGAGGGTGAGGCAGTAAATCTTGACTCTATAGTAAGTCCTCTCACCTTTCCAGGAAGCCCCTCCTCTTCCTCATCTTTGGGTGCTTGTCCTGACCTTGGGTCGGAGTCTGTTTGCCCTGCGGACTGTTCTTCTCCTCCTGTTTGGGTGACGCTAAGCACAAGAGCTGAAGTTAGGCATGCCGAGATATCCATGAGAGGTTAGTTAGCTGATGTAGACTGACAAAGAGAAGCATCAGTAGTTGAGCTTACCTTTATCTCCATCTGCAGCAGGTTGTGTCTCCTGTGAAGAAAGGTATCCCATTACTTATTTTCTTTAGAGACATGCGTTGATAACTTCTGTACACTTCTAACAGGTTTAGGGTTGTACCGAATGTCTTTTTTACATTCAAAGCTTCTATTGAGGTTTTCAAATGTCATATTTTATGACGTCTCCTGGAACAAAATCCTCAATTTGAATAAAGGGATTCATCGGATTAGATGAGTTAGTGTTTTTAATTAAATCAACTTCATTTAATGAATATAACTCATCAGTGTGTTCCTGCCTTTGTGTGCAGTGAGCAGGAGAGCAAACAGTTTGTTTTTTGTTACCGCAGTGAAAATGTTGTTTTTGAAAGGCTAAACGCCGTTTTCAGAATCAACTTGGTACTGAAGTATTGGTTCTCATGACATCCCTAGTTTATTCATGAGTTTTAAGTATTGATATAGCACAATAAACTCACATTTAAGACTTTATAGGCAGATCTACTCACCGCAGCTTCAGTTTTTGGTTCACTGTCGTCACCATTTTTCTCTGCTTGTTCTGTGGAAACGGATCACATCAACATCAAACCCAAATAGACATGGGAATGTTGTTTGTTTTTTATTATATCAAGAATTTGTTGAAGTACCTTGGCTAGCTTCTGACCCTGCACTCTCCGTCTTGTTAATCTTGGACTCTGGCTCATCAGCAGCAGTAAGTGTCTGCTTTCTCTTCTTCTGGACTTCACGCTGTGGCTTCACCTGCTACAGTCAACACCATCAATTTGCACTCACAAATACAACAACATGTGGGCAATACAGCCAGAAGTCATCATCAACACATCAGTGGTTTCTAGACTTAATGTTTGCCAAAGCCAATTAGCAGAGTTGGTGTGTCTTCCTTCTCAGGGTTATTTGCTCTTCAATACTTTTAGCCTTATCTTAAGACTGCCCAGGGTTGGGGCAAAAAAAAAAAAAGGAAAGAAAAAATAAAAATAAAACCCACAAAGTGAAATCATTCAACGCCCCACAAGTAAACAAGACAAAGAATTGGGCAGGGAGAGTTGTCACTTGCCTTTACTGTACAAAAGGGGCAGCTCCATGAGGCATTTCTGACCACATTAAATAAGGGCTGGGCGAGTTAATGGGCAAGTGATGTGTAAAATGTGTGTCAGGGATTATTTGGGACAAATTGCTTTGCATGGCACATAGCAGGAAGTAGCACTTTAGGCTGACTTGCCAGTTGGTTGAGGATAGAAAAAGGAGGGAATCAGAAAGGGCTTAACTGTCGCCCAGTGTCTGAGGAGGTCTTATTTGGCTGGAGGTACTTACTTTGTTGAGGGGTCTCTTGCGGCCTCGCTGGCGGCCAGCCCGTGGGCCCCCTCCAAAATGCCTCCCTGGAAAGTCGTGAGGCCCTTGAGTGGAACCCTGATGGAAGCCCCCACTCTCAGGGTACATACGGTTGGACAGGAGGGATGGGAGCTTGCCTCTACCACCTCCTGGAGAGCGGCCGCGGTGGGACTGGCCACCACTGCCACTTCCCCGCCCACCTCCGCCTAATGGAGTGGGGTCAGACCTGCGGCTTCCAAACCCTCCTCCTCCTCCTCCTCCACCGCCTCCTCCTCCTCCTCCACCGCCTCCTCCTCCTCCTCCTCCTCCACCTCCTCCTCCAGCTCCTCGACCCCCGGCACTTCCACCCCTTCTGGGGGAACGTCGGCCTGCTCCAGGCCATCCTCCACCTCCAGAACCTCCTCCCTGGCCAGTGTTGAAGGACTCCCTCATATTCTGTCGCATTTTAGCGACTCCATAGGAAGAGGAGGGGCTGTCAAAGCCTCCTCCTCCCCCTAGCCCAATTCCCCCTCCGAAGCCCGAGCCTCCTCGCTGACTCAACAGCATGTTGTCCTCACGGCCATCGCCATAACCATAGCTACCGCCGCCAGATCTGTAGAGATCTCGGGAGGAGGTGAGAGCGGAGGCGCGCGAGTCGAATGACTCGTAGTGGTCATACCTGCGGGAGGGAGGGAGAGGGTTGATAGAGACGAGCAGAGAGCAAGGGAGGCAGGGAGGCCAGTCAGGTTGGGATTTCTCCACCTGCTATTCCTTCTCCTCCGTGGTCTCGCTTTCTCCTTTTGTTTTCTTGTCACTCCCAGCTTTATTTCAGCAACCACATTAGATCAGAAATTGATGATCCAAAACAAGTTAACACTCTGCTTGTGGTCTTTTATAACTCAGCAATGATTTTTCTCTTATCATTAAGTTTACAGAAACACATCCAGCCACATTCTCTGGTGGAGGTCAAACCTGCAGATTAGGGAGAATGCAGTTTCTTAGGCTGTAAACCTTGAACAGACATGACCGTGGTCCATCAGAGCCAGTGATGTCTTGAGACAGATGCAAGAGGTGACATATCCGGGGACGTGACTGGATTATGGTAAATACTCAACAAAGGGGATGAAACATAAACTGGGGCGTTTTTTTTCGATGTTTTTGTAGATACAGCAGGCAGCTTGCAACTAACAACTGAGCTTGACAGAATAATAATCAAGCTAACACCTGTTAACTCATCTCTCTTGCGTAACCTAAAGCCAGAACACAGGGTTAGGTCACATGGAGGATGAGAGAAACAAAGTGTGGGAACAAATAAAAACAAAAGGCAAGACAAAGGTAAAGATGGACTGGCTTCATGTGCAGGGATGTCAATATGTTACAAATGGAAAAGTTGGTCTATAATTGCACCTCCAACGAGGGGGTCATGCATTTTCATGACGTCTAACGTTTTAAAGGAATCACAACATTTTCTTCCCGGCAATCAGACAAACCACAACATAGCGAATGGAGGGCAATCAAAGCTTCTGAGGCATTCAAATGCAGCCTGTGAGCAGCTCGCACCCTTTTCATCCCAACCAGGAAGTGAATCATTTTCACAAGTTAATGCCTGAGGAGGCTAAAACAGCCCAATTTACTCTGGCAACCTGACCATTATAAAACAATAACAACTACGATTCCATTAGGTCTGGGACGATACACCTATCTCCCGATTCGATACTACCACGATACTTGGGTGCCAATTCAATTTAGTATTGCGATTCGATATTACAATTTATTGGGATTTTTGTTATCTTTTTTAACACTAGACCATGGGGAAAAGTTGTATCATACACTTCTAGGGACTTTTACTTTGGAAAATATCTAAATTAATTCAGTAACAATGTTTGATTTTCAGCATGTATGTAGTCAGAGATATCCTGAAGTCAAATATATCAGTCGTTGTCAGGATTTTTTTTTTTTCCAGCAACCCAAAAATCAAAGAATAAAGACATTTCCCTCACAAATTACTGGTATTTTCTTTTTAATTTATGAGGGACATGTAATGTTTTATACTTCTGGTGAATATAATCCAATCAATCGTATTTCTATATGTATGTTGTAAAGTTCCCTTTGTTAACACCTTATTTTGAAACCCGGACGTAGTCACAAGTGTATACTTCTTCTAACTTCTCCAAGTGCGTCGCTAGCTCTCCCGCTCCTCACCTCACCGCTAGATACTGCCAGATCTTACACACTGGATCTTGAAATATGACAACAGAATAGAAATAATTTAGTTTTACTTTTGAACGGCACTTTGTAGGCACCTGTTTTACTGGTGTCCGGTAGTCTCTTTCAGTCCAAAATGGCAGAAGCGTAGCTTTGCTGCTCGGCGCTGATGTAGCAATGGAACGAACAATTGACTTTCACTTCTTGGCAATATACGTTCTTTGGTCAGGGTTTCCGCCAGTGTATTACAAGCCCGGCGTAACATTAGCGAGTATGTGACGGTGAATATGAAGTTATCAATAACGTTATAGCTGTGAAGGAAGCATAGCAGTGTGTGTACAGTTTATTTGTCTGTGGATAAATACTCCTCAAGACCCAAGCCAAGTTCCTGTGTCTTTCCATCTGCAGATTAAAGTGAAGGGGGTTAGCCCCGAACCTAGCGACAACTCCAGCTAAGGCTCACTTAAGGTGGACCAGCTATTCTCATTTTAGCGACAAGCCGCTACTGAGTTTTGCTCGCTTTTAAAATGTTTTTATATTTATTTTACCAGTTTAACTGAGCATTAATCGGTCAAAATTCTTATTGTCGTTTAACGGTTAATTATTACATCCCTATTACATATGCTATGTTATTTAACTTTTTAGCATGAAAGACACGGCTGGGAAATGTAATACCCTCACTGGCATGGACGAGTGGTAGTGGTATCTGACTGTTGAAGACAGTATAGAGCAGAAAAAGGAAAAACAAGTTATTACCTGTCACCCCGAGTCCCTTTCAATCCCCCCTCCAACTGAGTGAGCATGTCCAGGCGCTGGTTAATCTTGGCAATGACTGCATCTGCATGTGTGCCTGTGGATGAGAGAGGAGAGAGGCCTCTCTTCATGTGGCCTCCTCCCCCATAACCCCCGAGCCCAGACATGGAGTCTTTATAACCTCCCCCATACAGGTCAAAGCCTCCAGAACCTGACGAAGAGATGAATCAAAAGGTGTTAGTAGGAACACTATATGTGGGTGTCCTCATTGTGTCATTATGCAGTACTAGACTATATTCACTCATTTCTTCACCTCTGCTGCCTGACCCGCCACCTCCCCAACTGGAGTAACCTACAAAAGGAGAGAAATCATTAGTATTAGCAAACTGAAAGGTGATAGAAGCCAATATTGAAATGTATACAAATAGGGCTGAAACGAGTAATTCGCTAACTAAAATTAAAAAAAAAAAAAAAAAAAGTTTTTTGCAATTCAGAAAATGTTTTCTTTAAAACCAAGAATGTAATATAGCACTTAAATGCACTTAGGTTTAGTTTAGTTTTGACAGATAACATTATTGGATGCAATTTAAGCAATAAAAATGTGGAAAGGAATGAATCCATTTAGCTGTTCATTTTAAAAGACATGTCTCATCTTCTCGTTTGTATATTTACTATAGCTCTTTAATAAAGCAAAAGTATTTCTTATCCGATTACTCCATTAATTGATAGAATAATCGGAATCCCTAAAATACTTGATAGCTGCAGCCCTACATTTAATTAACCAAATTTAGACATTTGTTACCATACGGCTGTGTAGTTCAAGGTTCTTTATTTGTCAGTTCCAGCAAAGCAGTCAATGGCAATAAAAATCTTTGGTCTCAGGTTCCTTCAACAATGCTCTTAAAATATGTATATATAAAAGGGGAAATCACACAAGTAAATGTAAAAGCAAAATGATAATCCGAGGCTTAAAATAGTGCCGTTAAAATAATATAAACATAAGTAAAGGTGAAATAGTAATGTAAATTTGTAATTTTGTTGACGACAGTATTTCAGATGGGAAAACTGAATGTAGTATGTACAGTATATGCATGATGAGAAGTAATACGTGTACACAGAGGTGTAGATAGGAATGCAGTATGTATAGAGAAGTAATGAATATGTTTATATATATAAATATGTATACATATATATCCCTATATTTTAGAGATTCCGATTATTCTATCAATTAATCGGATAAGAAATACTTTTGCTTTATTAAAGAGCTATAGTAAATATACAAACGAGAAGATGAGACATGTCTTTTAAAATGAACAGCTAAATGGATTCCTTCCTTTCCACATTTGTATTGCTTAAATTGCATACAATAATGTTATCTGTCAAAACTAAACTAAACCTAAGTGCATATATGTATGTATATATATATATATATATATATATATATATATATATATTTATATATACACACAGAGGTGTAACAATTTGTAAACAGTATGTTAAGTATATAAGGTAAGTACAGGTAAAGCAATCATAGTCATGCAAGTAGTAAGTTGTCTAAAATAATATAAAGCAGTATAAACAAGACTTAATAAATAAGCTGAAATGTGTCCCAGTAGTGTGCAGCTGGATGTTCATTAGCTTCTTATCAGTATCTTTTCTTATTCTTCCACCAGGCCATCAGACTGTTGAACCGATAAATCACACGCCCAAACACCCTCTCTCTCACTATGTGCAATAAACAAGTGCAATACTTCAATGCAATACTTCTGTGCAATACTTGTATATATTACCATACACCAAGTTTTCCCTTTATTATTATACTGTATATTATTGTAAATACAATATTATTTTTATTTTCACTTTATCTTATTATGTTATTCTTTGCTACTTAACCTACTGTTTCTTTTCTTAATGGAGCTTCCCAGCAAAAAGCATTTCACACGATTGTACCTGTATAACTGGCGTGACAATAAACATCTTGAATCTTGAACAATGATTCTGTTTCTGTTGCACTAGCTTAACTTGGTGCAAAAGGGAGAATTTACAACTGTATTTAATGACCATAATGTCACAGCAGGGTTATGGAAGCATTTTTTATGAGACGGCCATTTTATTAACTAGCCTTTAAAAGTCTTTTTTCCTCCCCAACATTGACTCCATTTTAACAGAATTAGCCATCAGATTTTGAGCAAAGCATTTAACGCCCCTAACACAGCAGCCTAACAATGGACCTCACAGCGCTCTGGGTTAGCATATAAACAGGCTAAGTGGCTAACCTAGCACAGCTACTTTCCATTAATGTGAGCTAACGGGCCTGGGGACGTTTGTTCTGAAATGACTGTATTAAACGGATAACTATAACAGATAAAAAACATATTAGCTACTTAATAGTAAGCAAATGCTTCTTTGTTTCAAGCTGCAGCCGTTAGTTGTTGAAGCTAACAAGCTAAGAAGCTAAGAAGCTAACATGCTAACAGCTAACACACTGCGGCTTGTTTCATGGTAACAAAGCAAGCGGCTAACAAGACAAAGCTAATAAATAAACGTAGCCACAGTGAAGGCATCTGCAGCACAGGTTAGGGTCTCTAACGGTGGATAGTTACCGGAACCGTAGCTCCTGCCGTCCATGGTATTTTAGTGTCAATCCGACCGAAACAAGCAGCAGCAGAGTATCGCTCCTGAGAAAGAGACGCGATGTCCCCGGATGTACCGAAAAAAATCACGTGACCCACCAAGGCCTCGTTACGTCACACAAGTAGCCCTTGGAAATCTAACTAATACTAATTAGGATAGTAATTGGAATATTTTCCCCAATTAGCCTACATGTTTGATCCAGTTGGTGGGATCAAATTTCTATTAAAATGTGACTTCTGTGTTGATAAAAATCCATTTGCATTCCCCTCCTTATTTATTTCCCCCAAACTTATTTATTTCTGTATTCTTTTCTTTATACATTTCTTAATACATATTTGCTTCATTATGCAAATGAGGTGGCAAGCAAGCAAGCAAATTAAAACAGAAATACCAATTTATGTCACATTTGATCAATTAATTAATTAATTTTTAATATTATTTACTCTTCTGCTTAATTTTCCTTTTTATTTATTTAGGTATTTATTTTTATTAATTAATTTATTATTTTTACAGAGACGCGATGTACCGATACGCGATGTACCGATACGCAAAAAAAATCACGTGACCCACCAAGGCCTCGTTACGTCACACAAGTAGTCGTTCGAAATCGAACCCGGGGCTCATATATTAGGATAGTAATTGGAATATTTTCCCCAATTAGCCCACCTGTTTGATCCAGTTTGTGCCAACTCTGCCAACTCTGTGGTCTCTGACACCATCTATTTTTTGCACTGCCCCTTTAGTCCTATTCACGTTTTTCACATGTATATAATATTTATTTACACTACTGTTATCGCACATAATTTATTTATAATTTATTTATTATGCACATATTTATTTACCTTTTATTTACCGTTATAACATAATTTTACTAGTGTTCTTATCTTGCTTACCTTGGATCTTTTTTATTCTTATTTATTGTATGCCCTGTCCTAGTCTTATTTTATGAACTGTCTTTTGTTAGAATCTGTGCTGCTGTGAAACTGAAATTTCCCCAAGGGGATAAATAAAAAGCTATCCTATCCTATCCTATCCTATCCTATCCTATCCTATCAAATTTCTATTAAAATGTGACTTTCTGTGTTGATAAAAATCCATTTGCATTCCCCCCTTATTTATTTCCCCAAACTTATTTATTTCTGTATTCTTTTCTTTATACATTTCTTAATACATATCTGCTTCATTATGCAAATGAGGTGGCTGTCATAAATAAAGAAGCAAATTAAAACAGAAATACCAATTTATGTCACATTTGATCAATGAATTAATGCCTACATATATTTTCAATATCATTGTTGGTACATTTAATGGCATATTTATTTATTGAGTCATTTATTTATTTATTCATTCTTTTTGTTTTTCCTCCATAAACTTTTGGGATTCCCCCACCTGAGTCATAACACTTGCACATGAAAGTGTGCAAGTGTTTTCTTAATACATATCTGCTTCATTATGCAAATGAGGTGGCTGTCATAAATAAAGAAGCAAATTAAAACAGAAATACCAATTTATGTCACATTTGATCAATTAATTTATTTTTAATATTATTTACTATTTAATTTTCCTTTTTATTTATTTATGTATTTATTTTTATTAATTTATTTATTATTTTTTACATCTATTTTTTTTTTAAATTTATTTTAAATTTATTTTTAAATGTGTGTATTTAAATTAATAAAAGTAAGTAATATTAACACCCACGTGAACAGTTTGTAAAGCAGTCTGATCTTAATTTGAGATACTGTAGCCTACTTACATATAATATCAGCAAATTTTCCATCAACAGGGTGTGTAATTGGCTTGTACCACAAAAACAGAAACAGTGCTCCAAATATATTTATTCAAAGGTATATGTCCTGTTAATTCAAAAGAGGAAAATGAATCACTGAATCACTCTGAGGCAAATAGCACACTGTTGGGTAGTCAAATAGTGGCACCTGCTGGTCAACACTTAGTATTGAACATTATGAGACCACATAATGAAACATCTTTCATATTTTGTTTTATAAAACATATTTTTGTGTATCAATACGACCTAAAGTATAGGGGACGAATAGTGCCTCCGACTGACAGATAAAGTCAGTCTATAAACAACCAATAAATCCAATTAATGTTTACAGGATTAGCCTTCAGTAAGTGATTCAAATCTCCACGAATGAGCTGAATGGAAATCTCACTGAGCCAATCATCAGGTGCCACATTAAAAGTTCCCCTCTAAATCACTTAATTCTCCTTTAATCAACTAACTTACAAAATGTCCTGTTTTGTTTTTAGCTCCACACATGTTGATGAGCAATTACATCTATCCTGATCATTATTCTGTGACTCTCTATGTCATGTTTCAAGTCATTTGTTCCACCTGTTGAAGAGAATTATGGAGGACGCAACCTACCAAAATAAAAAATAAATTAATAAATAAATAAATTATATATATGTTGAGTGACAGCCCCCTTATTTGCATAATGAGGCAGAAATGTAAATAGAAATATGCAAAAAAATATGTATAAAGAAAAGAATACAGAAAGTAATACGTTTGGGGAAGTAAATAAGAGGTGAAATGCAAAGGGAAAATCGTGTATAAATAAATAAATAAATATACTTAAAAATAAATATAAAATGAATTTAAAAATAAGCGCAAAAGTAAATAAATAAACAAAAAATAAATGCAAAAAAATAAAAAAATAAATGCAAAAATAAATTAATAAATTTAGAAATTAATAAAACTATAAAAAAAATAAAAATAATAAAAAATATAATTTTATGTCACATTTTATCAATTAATTAATGGCTACATATATTTTAATATTTTTTTTGCTACATTTAATGACATATCTATTTATATATTGAGTCATGACTTCAGTCATGAGTTGCCAACTTGTAAAGGAAAGAAAAATCCTTGTTCAGTAGCAGAAAGTTGTCCTCAACTGTGTGGCTTATTGGCAAAAGTTTCAGTTTAAAAAAAAGAAATCACTCTGTTGTAATTTAGATTTTAATCTATATAACATCACGGTAAAATACATACAGTAATAAGAATAAATGGATATGTGCAGGGGAGGACGGAAGCAAAGAGGCTTGTACAAAGTTATCCCCCAGTAAATATGAGATTCAATATCAGACATTATTATCAGACAAACAAGACAAAACAAACAGGAATAAGCCATAACGAGATTTGCTATTAAAACATAATAAGAAAAATATTTAATCATGACATGAAAATTGTTATAATGCAAAACTGATTTATGGTCTGATGGTGGCAGCAGGATGCAACAAGTCACTACTTAGAAATGTTTTTAAGTCTTACTGTTCTCAAGCGCTTTAACTAAGTGATTTTAAAACCCAATGCATTATATTATAATTATTATAATTCTTCTTCTTCTTATTATTATTAGTTTAAAACTGTTTATTTGTTTACTCTCATCTAATTTCTCTCTCTCTCTCTTTCTCTTTCTTTCTCTCTCTCTCTCTCTCTATATATATATATATCTATATATATTATTTTTCTATTTTAAACTGTATTGTTTTAAAGGGACAGTGAGTAGGATTTGGTGGCATATAGTGCTGTGGTTGCAGATTGCAACCAACTGATGAACTTTCATAACTAATGAAAACATAGTTAATATTATATTCCATTTCTGATAACAGATCCCCCAAAATCCTACACACTGGTCCTTTAACTTTGAATTGATTTGTTCTAACTTTATATTGTGTTGTTTTAACCTTGAACTTACCTCTGTGTACGAAACATGTTTTTATAAATACAGCTGCCTTGCCGCCTTACTGGTTTCACAGAAAGTTAACACAAACCAGCAGCATTAGAAACACGCAGTAGCTCTTCCTGAACGGATGTGTGACAGATAAGGGCCGTGCAGATAAATGTTTGTTCCTTTTTGTGAGTTCACAGATGCCTTTGCAGTGCTCAAATATGTCTCGCCAACTAGTATCTAAATGAACAACACACATATATACTGTATATATATATATATCATATATACAGTATATTACACGGTGTCTTCCTGCTGCTCTGCTGGTTCTCTCTGTGCTGCAGGATTCGTGGTAGTGAGTGGTAAGCTCTCATACAGCTGGTCCACCTGAAGACCAGAGAAAACAGATGACACACCTGGACACATAAACAGTCATTTACAGGTCTCAGGTTCTTCACTCACCTGTCCAGTTTGTCCTTTGTCACTGTGCTCAGCAGCGGAGGTCAGAGTTCTCTTCTTCCTAGATTTTATTGGTCATATTAAGTGAATTACTAATGTTAAAAAACAGACATATTTAAGCCAACAAGAAAACTTTGAATACAGGAAATTAAATGGCAGATTATCAGGTACTTTACCTCATCTTCAAGTAGAGGAGGAGTACAGCAGACAGGATCAGGAATACAACAGTCAGTTTTATTGCGTTCAGTATCGCTATTGATGTCCGAGCTGGAGACAGAGATTGATGTGAGATGTGAGTTACTTGTGAAACATGTTTCAAAATAATAAATTTGTATTTTATAGGTTTGGGTCATCATTATTATTATCATCCCTCCCTGGCCATTTTATACGTTTTTCAACTTCATTTTATCCTTTGGTATTTTTGCTTTCATATCTTGTTCTTTCTAAATGTCCTTACCGCAACATTACAATGATGTTCATTTTATATATTTTGCTTTTTTAATTTCTATAATATTTCTAAGACATTTAAATTAATTTTCATCACGCTTTGTGCATCATTGTAAATATTGATATAAAAACATTTTCTAAAAATAGGGGGATTTCAAGATTTTCTCTACATCCTGAAAAATGTAGACAGTAGCCATAGATGTCAGTCTTCATACACAAAAAAATATAAAATATGTTGTATTTTATGACAGATATTTCAATTCTAATGTCTAATGTCTTTACTGTAAGGACTTCATTTATTATTAAAAAATATTATTTTATTCTTGGAACTTGAAAGAATGACATTTTTGCAAATATTGCAGATAAATGGCAGCTAGCGAGGTCTGCTACGTTAGCTTTGACTCTTAGCATCTAATATACAGTACATGAATTCAACAGTAATATTAAGTTATTTTTTTAAATGTTATTAAGCTGTATGGTAAGAAGAAGAAGAAGGAAAGGTGATCTAGACTTTGTTTTCTTGATCTTTAGGGTCACCTATGTGGGCGGCCCAACCTGTCATCCATGTGCTCAACTGCTAACTTCTGTTTCCATGGAAACTAGATTTGTATGGCTTTGAATAAAACTTTTACTATGGTATTTGTTCACTGTCACGGTAAGGACTCAGAGGTGTGGGACAGGCACATTTAGATGAAAAAATCATATAAATGATTTGAAAACAAAAGATAATTTTAATATGGTGTGAAGTAATATATATATGAAACAATTCCATTTAAAATAATGTCATATTGTAATTGAATTAGCTCATTTTTACGTATCTCAACATGAAGAAAAGTGGTGTTTGGACCCATAAAATGCTTCATAAATTTTAATAAATCATATTATTTGGTAATTATTTAATTTAGTTATTGTCAAGATGGGTAATAACACTGTGTATAAATGTATCAAGCATTGCACTTCAAATTTTAACATGAATCCAAAATGTCATTGCTGGGACTTAAAAATGCTCGTAGCTGCAGAAACACTCTTTTATGATCCCTCTGTTGTTTGTATTTTATTCTATTGTTGTTGTTCCAGTTTCTGGCTTTTATCTGCTGTTTTTTTCTTCTTCCGGAAAACAAAGTGCTATATAAATAAAGTTTATTATTATCATTATTATTATCAAACCATAACCTGTGTCTGCCTGCCTGCATCTGAGTCTTAACTTTCCTTCTACCAGATGAGTGAGTTACAGCAGGCTGTTGTTTTCATATTGACCCTCGAGTGCACAGTTATGTTGATATGCATTGTCAGATTAAGAGTTGGTGAACGTTGTACTTCAAGAACATTTTGCTTCAGCTGTTAAAGTGCTTCACCATCAATATTCAGTTGAAATGAAAAGACACGCTCACCTTGAACGGTGAGAGTCTCTTCATGAGAGCTGCTGTTGTTGTGGCTTTTGACACCACAGGAGTAGTTTCCTGCATGCTGACTGCTGACTGGGTCTAGAACCAGGTGTTTGTTTTGGTTCTCTGTCAGGTTCAGAGGTCGACTGTTGAAGAACCAGATGTAGTTGGTGTTGTCAGTCAGAGGACAGCTGGTACTGCAGGTCAGTGTGACTCTCTGGTCCTCTGTCACCACTGCAGAAGGACTAAACTGAACTTTCAGACCTGAAAGATGGTTAATATGTCAGTAAATGTAGAAGAGACATTGTTTAAACTTCTGTTGGATAAACTGGCATGCAACCATTAAAATACCTGATGCCAATTATTTCAGAGAACAGTAGAAAACAATAGAAAAAGCAGAATGCAGGGCTTCTATCCAGGACTAAAGGTTTGAAAATGTAAATGAAAATGTACACAACATTTCCACATTTATTTAGTTAAACTGATCACATATTGGAAATCTAAATGATTACTTTCTCTCCTGAAAAAACAACTTAATAATATCTTTTTTTAAGGCTTAAAAACAGCTTTTGTGGCAAGTAAAGGATGATAACCATGGATGTATTAACACTGGCGACGCTAAGCAAAATAATGGCACTTCTGCTCTAGATGGAAGTGAGAACACAACATAACGAAATGTGGAAGCACCCTAGTTCAGGCAAAGAATAAGGTGAATTGTGGAATTACATTTTAATATTTTAATGAAGTCCCCTATGGGCTTCCATACAAAAGAATTACCTGTGACAACTAAAGTGACTCCAGGCAAATCAGACTGTTTCCATCCTTCATCTTGTTCCTGGAGTGTGAATGTGTATTCTGCTGAGTCATTCTTTGTCAGGTTATTGATTCTCAGGATGTGGTGATTCTTCATGTTGTCATCATACTCCACACGATCTGCAGCCTTCATTGGCTCTTCAACTTCGTCTTTAAACCATGATTTATATTTTTGCTGCTGGTTCTCAGAATATTCACTAGATATGTTCACTGAAGAACCTTCCAGAGCACAGATTCTCCTGCTGACATAATTTACTCTCCAGCAGTTGTGGTTATCAAGACCTGAAATATAGATGAAAGACTTTTAAAATACGTTTACTTTGAAAAATACTTCTTCCATCTAGGATTTCAAGTGGTTTTAAAATGTTTCTTTCTCATAGACTGAGAGTAATACACAGCGTCTGAGGCTGAAAAAACAGAAGTTCTTGCAGCAGCAATAACTGTAAATCAGAAAGAAAAAATAAATGTAAATAAGTGAGTCGATGACAAAATAAATAAATATGCCATTACATGTACCAAAATTAATATTAAAAATAAATGTAGGCATTAATTGTTAAAATGTGACATAGATTTTTCTGTTTTAATTAGCTTCTTTATTTATTTACTTTGTATTAATTCCCCTATCTCTCTACTCTTCAATTTAATTTTCCATTATTTATTTTTTTATTAACTTTTAAATGTATTTATTTCTGCATTTATTTATTTTTTATTAATTTCTAAATGTATTAAATCATTATTAAATCTATGTATTTATTATTATGTTTATTTATTATTATATCCATTATTAATAATAATAATAATAATAATAATAATAACAATAATAATAATTGTTATTATTATTATTATTATTATTATTTATTGTTATATTTATTGTTTATTCATTGATGCATGATTTTCCCATTACATTTCCCCCCTATTTATTTCCCCAAACTTATTTATTTCTGTAATCTTTTCTTTACACATTTCTTAATACATTCCGGCTTCATTATGCAAATGAGGGGGCTGTCATAAATAAAGAATTAAAACAGAAATATCAATTTATGTCACATTTTATCAAATAATCAATGCTTACATTTACTTTTAATATTATTGTTGGTACATTTAATGGAATATTTATTTATCGAGTCATTTATTAATTTATTTATCTATTTATTTATTTATTGTTTTTGATTTTGGCAGGTTTCTTCCTCCATACAACACAGAATGAAATGAGATTTGAAATTGAAAGATAAGGTGATATTTAATTAATAATAACTTAAATGACCAAAACTCAAACATTATTAATCTCAAAGTGGTGTTTACGGCAGAGACTTTTCTGTTTCCCGCCCTCCCTGGTGTTTGAACATTATTTAAGTTATCAGTTTCTTATTATATAAGATATAAGTTGGTTTGTACTCACAGACTTCATCAGAGCGTAGATCTTCATGGCCTTTTACAGCACAGGAGAGGGTTGCAGAAGACGGGTTGAAGACTGTGAGGTGTTGACTCTCACAGTCACTGTATAACTCTCTGTTCCAGTACCACCTGTAGGTAGTGTGAGGGTCAGCCATCGGGCAGCTGGTGTTACAGGTCAGTATGACAGGGTTGATCAGAGGAGTCATTGGAACATGCACTTCTGTTGGGAGATTACACTTTTCATCAGTTGCTGTGATATGTATTTGGGGATGAGGAGTGTTTGTATAAATGTTTATGGAAACTCAACCTGTTTGATATGTGAGGGAGCAGGGCTTTTCCTCTGATGTCTGCTGATAAGAACACATTCTCCCTTTAGCATAAGTCACATTAAAGCAGGTCGATGAGACAGAATCTGGACAAAAAGAAACAAAGAGTAACTTAACACCCCCTGAAAATCTTGTTTTTATTCACACACATTTATCCAGATGTTTCATCATATAACAAGGAGCTGATGGTTGTCACTCACCCACTGAGACTTGAGGGGCTCTGAGATCCTCGTAGCCTTTGATAGCACAGGAGTATGTGACTGCTTCCTCACTGCTGACCAGATGTTGGTACCAGGGAGACCAGTCCTGATAGAGGAACTCTCTGTTCTTGTACCAGATGTAGACTGCAGGGTTTTCAGTCAGAGGACAGCTGGTGTTACATATCAGTGTTACTGTCTGTCCCTCTGTGGTGGGAATCACCTTCACCTGCAGGTCTGGGATGATGGCATTAATTTAGACTTCATATATATTGTTATTATTCTTAAAGTAATGAATTAGTAATGAATTATTGACAACCACTGTACCTGCAACACGGAGCTGAATTCTGTTTTCCCCGCAGTTTTCTAGTTTGTCAGTAGTTTCTCTGCAGCAGTAAACATTTGTATCTCTCTCTGTCAGATCTTTGATTGTTAGAGTGAAGTTACTCTCTGCAGACATGTTGTACATTAAACGATTTCCATCTGCAGAGATCTCATTCAGAATGTAGCTGTAGTTTCCAATCTCTTCAGTGTACCACGTCATGTTTGAAGAGAGACGTTGAGCTGAGCAGGGCAGATCCACTGATGAACCTTTTAAAGCACAGATGCTGTTTGCTTTTTCCTGAACCCCTTTACCAGAAGATTTTATCAGCAAACATCTGGACACATTTATACTTTTTTATTATTGGATGTTTACTAATCGTGACTGTATGATATAAAAATATTGAGAACTGATATGTGATGTTTTTTTTAATCTTTGTTTCTGTTTTTTGTAAACTACTGTTGAAAAGTTATGAACCAGCTGTTTATCCTTCAATAATAACTATTCTAACGGAGATAAAAAAGAAAAAACAGTATAATCATGACACCAAATGTTTTATTTAAAGAAGAAGAATGAAATGATTCAAACATCCATTTAGTCGAAGTCCCCCACAGTGTGAGGGAGGAGTGAACCTGCCAAAATCAAAAATAAATAAATGAATAAACAAATAAATGAATGACTCAATAAATACATAAATATGCCATTAAATGAACCAAAAATAATATTAAATATAAATGTAGCCATTAATTTATTGATAAAATGTGTCATAAATTGATATTTCTGTTTTAATTTGCTTCTTTATTTATTTACCTTTGTAGTATTTCCCTATCTATCTACTCTTCTATTTAATTTATCTATATATTTTCATTAACTTTTAAATTATTTATTTATTTTTGCATTTATTTTTTATTTATTTTTAAATGTATTTATTCATTATTAAATTTATGTATCTATTTTTTATGATTTTCCCTTTGCATTTTCCCCCCATTTAATTTCCCAAACTGATTAATCTCTGTATTCTTTTCTTTATACATTTATGCTTCATTATGCAAATGAGGAGGCTGTCATAAATAAAGAAGCAGAAATATCAATTTATGTCACATATTATCAATGAATTAATGGCTACATTTATTTTTAATATTATTTTCAGTAAATTTTATGGCATATTTATTTATTTATTTATCGAGTCATTTATTTATTTTTTTATTTTGGCAGGTTTGGTCCACCATAGTCACGGACTGAAATGAGAGACACTGTAAAAAATACTCTGTTACAAGTAAAAGTCCTGCATTGAAAAAGTTACTTCAGTAAAAGTATGTAAGTATAATCAGGCAGGAAAATGTTCTTAAAGTATTAAACTAAAAGTACTCTTGCAGAAAAATGTCCCCTGTGACTGTTATTATATATTCTATCATTCCATTATTATTACTCATGCATTAATGTAAAAGCAGGATTTTACTGAGCTGGAGCTAATTTTGAACTATTAACTAATGATTATTTTCATTATGGATTAATCTGCTGATATTTCTCTGAATTAATCGATTGATTGTTGACACTTTCACATGTGTCTTTTGTCCAACCAACAGTTCAAACCTCAAAAATTATTAAAAAAGGAATTCAAATTTTTAAAATAATTAAAAGAAAAATCTGCATTTATGAAGCCATGAAATGTTTTTGCATTAAAAGTTACTGAAACGATCAAAATAGTTTGCAATTAATTGTCTGTCAATTGACTTGATTACTGTACTTGTATAAACTGTTTGGTAATTAAATTTAGAACAAAACATCTTATTTTATGAGCACTTCATGATTTTTCTTTTATGCAAAAATTTAATTTGTAAAGTAACTAAAGCTGTCAAATAAATGTAAGTAAAAAGTACAATATATTTAAAGCACGAAGCAGCATGAAAACTAAATAAAGTCCCTTAAATTTCTACTTCAGTATAGTACTCGAGCAAATATACTTTCCACAACTGCTGGCAGCAGATTACTAATTTTTCAGCAGCAGTGTAGATTTACATAAAATGTCTTTCTACAGTTCTTTCCAATTTTAGTCACCCGTTTTCCATGATTTAACTCCTACACGTAATATAAAATATATAGATAGAAAATTAAAAATACAGTTGATTTTCACCTTTAGTTTTTTTTTTTTTTTTTTTTTTACAGATTACAGCTAATAATCACACATATTATCATACATATCATGTTTATAGTTTAGCATTGTACAAGAATATGGAGGAAGAAAATATATAAATGACTCCATGAATAAATATGTTTGCCATTAAATGTACCAAAATAATATAAAAAAATAAATGTAGGCATTAATGAATTGAAAAATGTGACATAAACTGATATTTCTGTTCTGTTATTTGCTTCTTTATTTATTTACCTTTGTATTAATTCCCCTATATATCTACTCTTCTATTTAATTTATCTATATGTTGTCATTGACTTTTAAATTATTTATTTATTTTTGCATTTATTTTTTATTTATTTGTATTTATTTTTAATTTAATAATGAATGAATTTATTTATCTATTTTTAAAATTTTATTTAATTTTCCATTTTATTTATTCAATTTAATTATTTATGTATTTATTTATGCATGGTTTTCCAATTGCATTTCCCCCCTTATTTATTTCTGTATTCTTTTCTTTATACATTTTTGCTTTATTATACAAATGAGGGGGCTGTCATGAATAGAGAAGCAAATTACAACAGAATTATCAACTTTTTTAATATTATTTTTGGTGCATTTAATGGTTTATTTATTTATAAAGTCATTAATTTATTTATATTTGATTTGGGCAGGTTCTAAGAAGGGATAAACAGTAAATCCTACCTGAGATGAGCAGGATGAAACCCATAAACACACATCCAGCTGCTGCCAACTGCATGGCTGCTGTTGTCCTTCAATTCCTAATCAGAAAAAGAAGAAGAAATAAAGTATTTGTATCCGCTTTTTTATAATGGCTAAATTAAGACCAGAGATAAAACTGTTAAAATGTAACTCACCTTTGAAAACCGACGGCAGTGTTTCAACAAAGTGAGGCTGAAGAGGACCGAGTGGACAGACAGCACGCAGCTCTGACCTTAAGACGTTTCTTCCTTCCTCTTTCAGAGATTAACTGATTTATTTAATGTCACGTTTTTACACGGAAACTCTTGATTCCATCTAAAGGCAGTCATTACTTACTAAAGTATAAACGTTATCAGTTATCAGAGCTCAGCTATGTGAAGCTGTAGAAAATGTTAAAGTGTTATCTGCTCTGTTGGTTTGTGGTGCAGAAAGAAACAGGATGCAGCTGTAAATGAAACCTCACTGATCTTCACCTTCCTTTCTAACACATTTTTTATCCTTAAAGGGAGATTTGTCACGTATTTAACACTCTTATCAACATGGGAGTGGACAAATATGCTGCTTTATACAAATGTATGTATATATTTATTATTGGAAATCAGTTAACAACACAAAACAAAGACAAATATTGTCCAGAAACCCTCACAGGTACTGCATTTAGCATAAAACAATATGCTCAAATCATAACATGGCAAACTGCAGCCCAACAGGCAACAACAGCTGTCAGTGTGTCAGCGTGCTGACTTTACTATGACTTGCCCCAAACTGCATGTGATTATCATAAAGTGGGCATGTCTGTAAAGGGGAGACTCGTGGGTACCCAGAGAACCCATTTACATTCACATATCTGGAGGTCAGAGGTCAAGGGACCCTTTGAAAATGGCCATGACAGTTTTTCCTCGCCAAAAATTAGCGTAAGTTTGGAGCGTTATTTAACCTCCTTCACTACAAGCTAGTATGACATGGTTGGTACCAATGGATTCCTTTCTAGTTTCATATGATGCCAGTATCTTCACTCTATCTTTAAAACTGAGCCAGCTACAACCTAAAAATCACAAGTTGCGTTAATGTGTTAAAGAAATTAGTGGCGTTAAAACGAATTTGCGTTAACGCAACAGGTTCAACAAGTGCTTCCTGTTTTCCTGATAACCTACATCATGTTACCTTGAGAGCTCACTTATACACATGCTGCTAAATGATCATTTAATTAAGCGGATATCACTGTATCGCTGTTGCTGTCTTTGTTATTTACAGCTATCCCTGGTGTATCAGCCTCTAACACTATATATACAGACAGCAATCCAATTTGATTGTATATGACACTTTACAAATACTTTTGGGGATATTTTAGTAATATTTTTCTGATATTTTACTAACATTTTTGGGATATTTTATTTGTTCATCACTTTAATGTTGCAGCTGGTGAAGGTGGAGCTCATTTAAACAATGGTTTTGCTGGTGATGCGTTTCTAGCGACGCCTCCCCGTTTGATCGGGGCCTTTCATATCAGCAAACTGCATCTTAAGTTGATATCAACCTAATATACCTAACAATATAGGATATTACATTATTATACATACACATTATACATAATAAGCTAAAGCTGCTGTTAAAATGTCAACTGCACAACAAACCCTACAATGAAATATTCAAGCTGCGTTAATTCTTTTGGCCCCTCTGGGAAAGAAGAACTGCACAATAAGCTGACTGACTGACACATCCATTATCCATCAGACACAGATTAATATTAACATTCATTTGGACCGGGGTTATTATAGTAAACTAAAACTGAATCTAAAATAAGCAGTGAAAAATATTGTTAGTAAACTGAAACTAAATCAAAAAAATATTCTTTAAGAAAAAATAAAACTAAACTGAAAAAATATAAAAATTAATAAAAAATAAAAATGAACGTAAATACATTGCAGTTTCAGTTTTTTTTAGCTGTAATACATCACAACTGAATGCTGAACCACAGAAACTGACCGGACTTGACTTTCCAGCAGATGGTGCTATGACGCAGATGCTTCACAAAAGCAGCACAAAGATTAAACATTAAATATTATGGTCATTCCTTCGCAGTTCTCCAACCATATATTTTATATGTAGCTACAAACTTCTGAGACATTATAGGTGGCCCTAACAAAAACAAACTAAAACTAAACATATAAAAACGAAAATTAAACCTTTCTGAAAAACTGAAACTAAACTCTCAACTCTCAAACACACTCTGAACTGACTAAAATGAAAGTCAATACTAAGAAATAAAATAAAAAGTAATAGAAAATTCAGATTATAACCTTGACTTTGTTTGACAAATGTAAATCCATCATTCAACAAAATATACATGCTGCATATTGCAGTCGCCTTGACTCTCGTGTTTTTCCAGTGATCATCTCTTGTAACTAAACGATAAAGACGTGCAGACACCCTGTAGACACATATAGACACGTATAGACACATATAGGATTCTAGTGTCTTCCTGCCGTCTGCTGCTTCCCTCTGAGCTGCACGATTCCTCTCTGAGATGTTGTCATACTGCGAGTCCATCTGTTGTTAAAACAGAAGCTTTCAGACTTTTACTCACTCTTAAAAACAAAGTCAGTAAGAAGATGTTGATTACAGGAAGTACAACTAAAAACATGTAGAAGTGTTCTACCCAGAGGTGGAAGAACTTGTACTGCAGTAAAAGTAACTTTACCACAGTCTAGAAATACTCTGTTTCTAGAGTTACTTAAGTAAAAGTCCTCCATTCGAAATCTTACTTCAGTAAAAGTACAAAAGTATTAGCATCAAAATATACTTTAAGTACCAAAAATTGAAGTACACATTATGCATAATAATATTATATTATTGTATTATAATTATTGATGTATTAATGCGTTCATCACTTTAATGTTGCAGCTGGTAAAGGGTTTTGGATATACTACTAATATTTTTCTGATATTTTACTAATATTTTGGGGATATTTTGCTAATATTTTTCTGAGATCTTATTAGTATTTTTCTGATATTTTACTAATACTTTTCTGATACTCTTTAATATTTTTCTGATATTTTACAAATATTTTGGGGATATTTTACTAATATTTTTCTGATATTTTACTAATATTTAGGTGATATTTTTTTCTGATATTTTACTAATATTTTTCTGACATCTTACTAATATTTTTTACAGATATTTTACTAATACTTTTCGGATAATTTACTGATATTTTAGAAATATATTTCACTAATATTTTTCTGATATTTTTCTAATCTTTTACTAATATTTTTCTGATATTTTTCTAATCTTTTACAAATATTTTTCTGATATTTTACTAATATGTTTTTGTGATATTTTTGTGATATTTTATTTGTTCATCACTTTAATGTTGCAGCTGGTAAAGTTGGAGCTCATTTTAATGACTTTATACAGTATACTGCTGGGTAGTTTTTTAATTTAACCTGGGTTCAACAAAGTTTCATCTTAATCTAATATTACAACATAATTTATTAGTTCATTATATTTTGCATTATTAATCTGAATCTGTAAAGTAACTAAAGCTGTGTGATAAATGTAGTGCAGTAAAAAGTACAACAAGAAAATTGAAATACTTAAGTAGAGTACAAGTACCTCAAACTTGTACTTAAGTACAGTATTGAGTATATGTATTTAGTTACTTTCCACCACTGCTTTTACCTGATCCACAGGTGAAAGAGAAGAAGAGGAGTTGGGATCAGTAACACAGCTGTCAGTCTCACTGCATTCAGTACTGCCATTGACGTCCCGAGAGCTGGAGAGAGACAGATGTCAGATTTCTAAAAGAACTTCTAATGTCTACAAACGTTTCAGTTAAAATGAAGAGACGCTCACCTTGAACAGTGAGAGTCTCTTCATGAGAGCTGCTGTTGTTGTGGGTTCTGACCGCACAGGAGTAGTTTCCTGCATGCTGACTGCTGACTGGGTCTAGAACCAGGTGTTTGTTTTGGTTCTCTGTCAGGGTCAGAGGTCGACTGTTGAAGAACCAGATGTAGTTTGTGTTGTCAGTCAGAGGACAGCTGGTACTGCAGGTCAGTGTGACTCTCTGGTCCTCTGTCACCACTGCAGAAGGACTAAACTGAACTTTCAGACCTGAAAGATGGTTAGAGCGGTCAGTAAATGTAGAAGAGACATGTTATCATTGATATCTATTGGGTGAACTGACTTGCAGTACACATTATAGTTAATGAAACAGTGTAAAACATGCACTGATCGCTCAGAGTTTGACCGTGTGGTGAACCACATTTAGTCCTCTTGTACAGACAGAGTGGAGTCTGCTGTTAGCATGCTGTGAGGGAGCAACACATAGTGAAACATATTCAGGTATTTAATATAAAGAGTTACCTGTGACAACCAAAGTGACTCCAGGAGAATAAGACTGTTTCCATCCTTCATTATTTATCTGGAATCTGAATTCGTATTCTGCTGAGTCGGCCTTCTTAAGGTTATTGATTCTCAGGATGTGGTGATTCTTCATGTTGTCATGATACGTCACACGACGACCTGCATCCTCAATCAGCTCTTCAGCTTCCTCCTCCTCACTACTTCTCTTTATTTTATACCATAATTTAGACTTTGGCTCTTGGCTCTTGGGTGAGTGGGTGAGAGTATTACGGTGAGAGCTCTTGGCTCCTGGGTGGGAGTATTTACTTGAAATGTTCACTGAAGAACCTTCCAGAGCACAGATTCTCCTGCTGACGTACTTCACACTGAAGCAGTTGTTGTTATCAGGACCTGAAATACAGATGAAAGACCAAATGTTTATAGGTCGACTCCATCTGCGTTCTTTTCCATTTAAAAAAAAAAAATGGAAACCAAAAAAATCGATATCAGTTTAAGTGTACGCTATATTTAAAATATTTTCACCGCCATCGCCATCAGACAGCCCTTTCTGACGGGGAACTGAAGCCGTTATATCGCTGTTTTCAAAGCCACCAGACTCCATTCACAAAAACAGTCATTTAACCTCTCAGAACACAGGAGTTTCTGGTCTAGCGCTGCATCGATCGGTTAGTTTGTTTGTGTTATTGTGTGACTTGCAAGTTTCATGCTTGAGGAGGATTTTTCACAACCTGGCAACCCAAAAGGTGTTCTTATTGATGGCATATAACCCATCTATAAAGCTTTCGTTAATGATTTATTAACCCATTAAATTATGTTTATTATCGCCACTCTGATGACACAAATGCTATAATTTGGTTCATACTCACAGACTTTATCAGTGTGCAGATACTCGTGGCCTTTTACAGCACAGGAGAAGTCATCAAAGCTGTGGGGAACTGTAAAGTTTTGACTCTCCGTGTACCTGTAGAGGCGTTTACCCCAGTACCACCTGTAGGCAGTGTGAGGGTCGGTCAGAGGACAGCTTGGGGTGCAGGTCAGTCTCATATACTCCTTGTCTAAAGGAGTCAGCTGCACATGTACCTCTGTTAGGGGATGATAAACACACTGCCATGTTACATAAGAAACATTAATAATAAATCACATGAATTATGTTCTTTTTTAATGAATAAACTATTGAAATTAAATCGCCGACCCATCTCCATGAAAATATGACTTTTAAAGAACTTTAAAGAGGATCTCCACACCAAACTATTATATTTCTGCACTGTACACAAAATCACAGATATAAATATATAAATGATAAATATATAACTATGCCCTTAAATGTACCAGAAATCATATTAAAAATAAATGTAAGCATTAATTCAAATCAAATCAGATCAAATTGATATTTCTGTTTTAATTTGCTTCTTTATTTATTTACCTTTGTATTAATTCCCCTATCTATCTACTCTTCTATTTAATTTTCCCTTTCATTGATTTATTTATTTATATCAACATTTAAATTTATTTAATTTTTGTATTTATTCTTTTTTTTATTTGAAATTGATTCATTCATTATTAAATTGTATGTATTTATGTATTTTCCCCCCTATTTATTTCCCAAACAATTATTTATTTATGTGTTATTTTCTTTAAACATTTCTTTAAACATTTCTCTATGCTTTTCTGCCTCATTATGCAGATGAGGGGGCTGTCATTCAATGTGTATCATAGGGTCAACTTTTTGCCTATTGGTTGATCGACAGAGTGTAAAAATAGATAATATTAAAAATAGATATAGGCAATAATTAATTGATCAAATGCAACAAATTGACATTTCTGTTTTAATTTAGTTCTTTATTTATTTACCTATGTATTAATTCCCCTATCGATCTACTCTTCTGTTTAATTTTCCCTTTTATTTATTTATTTTTTATCATCTTTTAAATGCATTTATTTATTTTTGCATTTATTTTTTATTTATTTACGCATGATTTTCCCTTTGCATTTCCCCCCGTATTCATTTCCCAAAACGTATTTATATCTGTTTTCTTTTTTTATCTATATACTTTTTTGCCTCATTATGCAAATAAGGGGGCTGTCATTCAACATGTGTCATGGAGTCAACTTTTCGCCTAATGGTTGATCAACATCAGCATAGGTCGACTATATGCTGCATGCATAAATAAATAAATAAATAAATAAATAATGAATGAATACATTTCAAAATGTATTTTAAATAAATAAAACATGAATGCAAAAATAAATCAATGCATTTAAAAGATGATAAATACACATAAATAAAAGGGAAAATTAAATAGAAGAGTAGATAGATAGGGGAATTAATACATAGGTAAATAAATAAAGTAACAAATTATTTTTGATATTATTTTTGGTACATTTAATGGCATATTTATTTATTTATTGAGTTGTGTATTTAATTTTGATTTTGGAAGGTTCTCTCATCCATATATGTGTGTGCACGTTTTTTTTGGAGGTCCAGGGAAACTCAACCTGTTGGATACGTGATGGAGCAGGGCTCATCCTCTGATGTCTGCTGATAAGAACACATTGTCCCTTTAGCATAGGTCACATTAAAGCAGGTCGATGAGACAGAATCTGGACAAAAAGAAACAAAGAGTAACTTAACACCCCCTGAAAATCTTGTTTTTCCTACCCCCCAGTGGTTTAACATTTCACCTTGCTGTAGAGATGCATCCTTTAAGATTAATCTGAAAGCTTCAACTAAAATAACATATTTATCCAGATGTTTCATCATATAATAAGGAGCTAATGGTTGTCACTCACCCACTGAGACTTGAGGGGCTCTGAGATCCTCGTAGCCTTTGATAGCACAGGAGTATGTGACTGCTTCCTCACTGCTGACCAGATGTTGGTACCAGGGAGACCAGTCCTGATAGAGGAACTCTCTGTTCTTGTACCAGATGTAGACTGCAGGGTTTTCAGTCAGAGGACAGCTGGTGTTACATATCAGTGTTACTGTCTGTCCCTCTGTGGTGGGAATCACCTTCACCTGCAGGTCTGGGATGATGATGATGATGGGGAAAATAAGAATTCATATACTGATGTCTGTCCTAAAATAGTAAAATACTGACAGCCACTGTACCTGCAACATGGAGCTGAATTTTGTTGTACCAGCAGCGTCCCGGGTTTTCAGTTATGTTTCCGCAGCAGTAAACATTTGTATCTCTCTCTGTCAGATTTTTGATTGCTAGAGTGAAGTTACTCTCTGCAGACATGTTGTACGTTACACGAGTTCCGTCTGCAGAGATCTCGTTCAGAACATACTTGTCGTCATCTAGATCCCACTGTAGAGTGTACCACGTCATGTTTGAAGAGAGACGTTGAGCTGAGCAGGGCAGATCCACTGATGAACCTTTTAAAGCACAGATGCTGTTTGCTCGTCCCTGAACCCCTTTAACAGAAGATTTCATCAGCAAACATCTGGACACATTTATACCTCTTAAATCATAGATGTTACTGTAGCTACAGTGTCTCTCATTCGCTTTGGCTCAGTTCTTGAATGAGAATAATTTGTTTCAAAACAATAAGTTTAAATCTTTTTACGACTTTTGGAATAAAATGACTGTTGTTTATATAGCCTATAGGCTACCAGTCAGCCCAGTCGTACAGCAGTTTGTGAAATAGTCACGATATGTAATGTATTGATTTGAGTACATAGACACAAATTTCACATTTATCAATTCTTATGTAATACGCGTAATGAGAACCGGGAAGTATAAGTATAAATTCACCAGGAGACCGCTGTTCATGTCTCGTGTGAAACCAGAAGTCAATGTTTATTTATTTGTCAAGTATCTTCCGTACTTAAGTTACAGCATTTCCGGTGTTATTTTAACCCAAACTGCGACCTTTTCCTAAACCTAACTAAGTACTTTTATTTTGAAAAGACAAACAACAGACAAAGGCAACAATATATCTGTGTGTAAGCAACAATATATCTGAGTGCAAGCAACAACATAGCGGAGTGCAAGCAACAATATATCTGAGTGCAAGCAACAATACATCTGAGTGTAAGCAACAATGTATCTGAGTGTAAGCAACAATATATCTGAGTGTAAGCAACAATATATCCGAGTGCAAGCAACAATATATCTGAGTGTAAGAAACAATGTATCTGAGTGTAAGCAACAATATATCTGAGTGTAAGCAACAATATATCTGAGTGTAAGAAACAATATATCTGAGTGCGAGCAACAATATATCTGAGTGTAAGCAACAATGTATCTGAGTGTAAGCAACAATATATCTGAGTGTAAGCAACAATATATCTGAGTGCAAGCAACAATGTATCTGAGTGCAAGCAACAATATATCTGAGTGTAAGCAACAATATATCTGAGTGTAAGCAACAATATATCTGAGTGCAAGCAACAATGTATCTGAGTGCAAGCAACAATATATCTGAGTGTAAGCAACAATATATCTGAGTGCAAGCAACAATGTATCTGAGTGCAAGCAGCAATGTATCTGAGTATAAGCAACAATATATCTGAGTGCAGGCATACAGTTTGAGCAGAAGCAGAGTAAATCTTAGCGCAAGCAGGGGCTATTTGAGTGCGAGTGCAGGGTTTTTAGGGAAAGCATTACAAAATCTGAACGTGAAATCAATGAGTCATACTTTCTGAGTAAAATTAACCTTATGTGTGAAATGGGTGAAATGCCCCTTTAAGAGTCATGTCACACATAGAGTATCATGTTAACAATTGATCATGGTATAAAAAGGGATACAGAATCATTCCTACCTGAGATGTACAAGATGAAACCTGTAAACAAGCACCCAGCTTCTGCCAACAACATGGCTGCTGTTGTCTCTAAACTGTGATCAGAAAAAACACATATTGAATAACTGTATTTGTATTGGTGTGTTCACAATGACTGCATTCATCAAAATCAACCAAAAATTAACACTATAACTGAGCAGTCTTTGAAGGCTGAAGAGGACAGAGTGACTGTTGGTCAGTGTGCAGGAGGACAAACAGCAACACGTCACTTCCTTCCTCTTGATTCAATCTGAACACACTTATTTTACATTGATTCTGTCTACAGGCAGCTCATACATTCATCTCTTCATGCTTTATCTTTAATAACACTTCTGACATTTTTTTAATTTGTGTATTGACTCTCCATGCAACATGCATGACTATTAAACTATTAACTATTAACCTGACTTTATAAACTGACAAACATGTCCATCAGTTTGTTACATTGGTTCATATTAATGCAACACAGCCATGTCTCCATTTTACATTTCATGGAGAAAATAACCAGGCAATTTCTGGGGGGTTGAATTTTCAATTTCTTTTTTCAATCCATCGATAAAATCCTTCGTAGTCACATAATTTCAGTAGAAAACAGAATCAAACTATCGCCAGGAATGCAAAACACACAATGAACTATCAATGAAGACAATTAGAACTAAAGAATTAAACAATATCAACAAATCAGTCACAATAGATAATGATATTCAAGCACATGAATTAAAAATTTGACCCTATTGAATGCACTTTATGATTACGCAATAAACAGTAGAAAAGGTTACTGTCCTTCTGTAAATTATCATAGTGAGTTTTACAAACCTGTGTACGTGATTCCAGACTTAGTGGACCTACTATCACCAGGTCTATCAGGTGAACGGTGGCTTTTTACAGCTTTTTTGCAGAAGAGCAGTGAGAATGAACCAAAAAAATAAAGTTGCAGCCTGAACAACGAGCTGAAACACTGTTTTCACATCGTCATTTGATATATTTTACCGTTGACTCAAATATTTTAAGTCAGTCTGGTTTCTCATATTTGGTTTGTTGAAATGTAATTATTTACAGTGTGGTTCATCGTTACTAAGTTGAGTCCAGGTTGTAGGTTCCCACTTAAACCACTAGAGGAAGACTATGTACACTGTTAGACTGCAGCAGGGCCTAATGCACGAGGTTCAATCCCATCAGAGGTATTCACTGTCAGGTATAGTACACTACACTTTTGTATATTTTATGTGTTAAAAAAAATCTGCCCTGATTTATGCGTCTCATATAATCACCGTTTTTGTAATGGTGCTAATTATAATGTAGCCAACTGAGAGCAAAACATTAAAACCTTAGAGCAAAACAGAGGTAAAGGAGTGCCGCGATAAAAAAGTTCTTAAGGCAGCTGGACTTCAATCAACAAGTAGCTCATCATGTTTATGATAAAGTCATTTTAGATCAATTTTGAGATAAATATTTGGGTAATTTGGCAGTAATGCCAAAGAAATTTCAATTAGATTACTTGCTAATTATCACCTAATTACCATGAAATTAGCAGACCTGTAAAATGAAGTGTTATTTCTTCAATAACTTGATTGTATTATAATCACTATTGTCAGCGCAGTAACACAGTTCAGACTATATCGTGAGAGTCAACAGCTGGCAGAGGAGGCTGGATCTCTCTTCTGGCATCCCTCCCTCTCCAGACAGCCTCCTCTTCCTCCCTCCTCCCCGCCGCTGGGAGCTCAGTTGACCAGCGTCGCAATTGGGCGATGCACCTCCCAGCAGCAGCAGCAGCAGCAGAGTCTCTCCCTTTCTGACATCCTCACATCTGGGTGACACTTAGCTGATTTCCTCACAACAACTATTATCAGGACAAGGTTTTCTGCTGCACGTCTGAAAACTGACTATTGTTTTTTTTTTCTTCTTGAACGATCCCCTGTGGGAGGATTTGCTTTTATTGTGAGACAGCTGATAAGTTGACCGAAGATGGTGAGGGGAACGCCGGACAAACTCGCTTGATTTTGGTCATTTGCGTCCTCAGATTGTGTCAACTTGAGGCTCGATAATATACTATACTACAGGGAGCAGAGGAGGCTGGTCACCGACTACAGGCTGCAGGAAGGTAAACCTGGCTGCTCTTCTTCATCATCATCATCCTCACAACTAACCTCCTTCATGTTTAACATGCACTGTAAATGATTTCACCGTGCATTCACAGTAAATTACTGGCTACTAGTTGCATTGCTTTCACAGTAAGGTACTGTGAAATGTGACCTCACTGTAGTTATGCCAGTATATTACTGTGATTTAGGTGTATGATGCTGTAAAATTATTGTATCTAACTGTAACTTCACAGTAAATGGCCATCAGAATATCGCAGTATTGATTAACCGATTAGTTGTTTGGTCTATAAAATGTGGATCAGTGTTTCCAAAAGCCCAAGATGATGTCCTCAAATGTCTCAAAGATATTTAGTTTACTGTCATAGAGGAGGAAAGAAACCAGAAAATATTCACATTTAAGAAGCTGGAATCAGAAAAAAAAATCACTCAAATCGATTACATGATTATCAAAATAGTTGGCGATTAATTTAATAGTTGACAACTAATCGATTAATCGCTGCAGCGCTAATCTAAATATCAACCGATACTCCTTTTTACACAAACAAACCCTCACCACCAGATCCTTAGATTATTTTTAAAAACTAATTTTTTAAAGGTATTTTACACTTGAAATAGACATTTTTGTAACATTTTTTTTGACTTTTTTCAGAATTTTTTTTGACATTTTTCAGACATTGTTTGGGACTTTTTTCAGACATTTTTGGAAAATTTTGGGACATTTTTCTTTTTTTTTTTTTTTTTTTTTTTTTTTACATTTTTTGACATTTTGCGGACATTTATTTATTTATTTATTTTATTTTTTACATTTTTCGGACTTTTTTGGGGACTTTTTTCAGTTGAAAGCGTTCATTTGTCAGGACGGACCATAACAAGTGTTTATCGGCTGTAGAGTGGCAGCAAATTGGACTCAACACCAATATCAAATGATGCATTTTCCATGACTGCACGTCGTTGAAATGTGTTGTAAAGTTATACAGGACCTAATATTTACCAAACAGCATTCATCCTAGATCCTGCCCATAGAATTACTGTATTAAACTTTAACTTCACAGTAAATGTTTAGATTACTGTGATTTAGCAGTAGGCTGTTGTAGAATTACTGTATTTAACTAACTTCACAGTAAATGGCCATCAGAATACCGCAATTTTGCAGTATGCTGCTGTAGAATTACTGTATTTAACTGTAACTTCACAGTAAATGTTTGATTTAGCAGTAGGCTGTTGTAGAATTACATTGTAAACTGTGTAAAATATTTGACTGACAGTAAATTACTGGCTACTGGTTGCATTACTTTTACAGTAAGGTACTGATTTGATTTGATTTGATTTACTGTGAAATGACAGCTGTATACTGTGACCTCACAGTAGTTATGCCAGTATATTACTGTGATTTAGCATGAGGCTGTAGTATTACTGTATTTAACTTTAACTTCACAGTAAATGGCCATCAGAATACCGCAATTTTGCAGCACATACTGAACATGTTAAATATTTATGATTTGAAATCGGTGCGGCCAGGATGGACTTCTGAGCCGATTGGGGGATGTAAAAAACACTCTAAACATACCTCACACCACAGGAATATCTGGAGAGATCATCTTTTGATCCATCAAACAATCAGGGCTTTGCTGACAATTGTCAGCAGGAATCAGACCCAAAATCAGCTTGATTCTCG
Source organism: Sebastolobus alascanus (assembly GCA_916701645.2). Lineage (NCBI taxonomy): Eukaryota > Metazoa > Chordata > Actinopteri > Perciformes > Sebastidae > Sebastolobus > Sebastolobus alascanus. Next base: position 2,182,862 of record CAKAOJ020000065.1, read on the forward strand.
TGTAGTGTGTACCCGGCATTATTTGAAGTTGTCACAGTTAAAGAGATATATTTCCACTCTTAGTTGTGTTTTGTCTCTAATGGCAAAACAATCAGAAGTGACATTCTCCTCCTCATCTACAGCTCTCTACCAGTATGGAGTTCCCCAAAGGTCTATGCTGGGCCCTCATTTATTCTCCTTATATACCACCGGGTATAAATATAAATACTGTTTTCTGATTTCTATTGGCCCAGTATATGTGTGAGGGTGTATTCCATTAATCTCCTGTAAATCATCGAACTTTACTTTCAATCATTCATAAATTGTTTCAGGAATTTTTCAAACTAATTTTTACACGGCTTTGTTGAATACTTGATTCTGATTGGTCAATCACGGCGTTCTACGGTCTGTTATTTCTTTATAACAGACCATTGCTATGTATAACAGGCCGTTGCTATGGGCGCAGTTCTGATGTCGGACTCTGGCAGACTTAACTTGTGTCAAATTATTGATTTCTTCAGTAGGTAGCCGTGAAATAAGCGTGATAATGTACAGCGAGCCGGTCATTGTTGTGAAATGATCCCTTACTTAATGCGCACATAGCAGCACTGTACAAACAGGGTTGAGACTATACCTCCCTTGTTTTCCTCCCAGTTTGGGTCATCCAATCCCACCAGTCCTCCATCCCCATGACCCGACTGCCCGTCACTGATCATGGCTCCTCATCCTCCCTAAAGGACGATGCACCTCCCCATTAGAAACACAGATTCTCATGCTTTCACTTATTAAACTGAAACTCTGCGAGGTCCCGAGAGGCAGGGCAGGTTTAGGGAGTGACCTCTTCCTTAGTTTTCTGAGATGCATCATGGTGGTCAGGGTGTTTTAGAGAATGGGGGGTTTTTGTGTGACGGCAGCGATGTGCAGGTTGCAGGCTCGTTGCATCATGCTGTTCTCTGAAGGTTGGATGGATTTTTAAAAAAAGGCCCGGATCCATGCAAACTCCTTTCCTGTTGTTGTTGGGTGCGTCTGCCGTCCAGCCCACTTCCACCCACACTGTCTGCTGCTCATACATACGACATATAGGAGAGTTAAAGTAGTGTGTATGTAGAAAAGAAGGAGGCAAGGGAGGGAGCTAGCAAAGAGGGGTACACAAGGAAGAGAAATAAGAATGGAATAAAGAGAGTGAGAAGAAACTGAAGGAGAGAAAAAAATGGGCAAAGGAAGCAAGGGGAGGAAGCCAAAGAAAACAAAGAGGCAAAAGAAAGTAATAAGAAAGTTGGGGAAGGAAAAGAAAAGCAAAAAGAATGAAGGATGGCGCCCTGGTGGCCTCGGGCCAACCGACTGCAATGAGACACCTTGTTTTCTGTCAACTCTCTAGGAAAGGCATAAAATACCTTAAAAAAGTGCTTTAAAAAGAGTTAATGAAACACAGAATGGCACAGACGTTAACAAAAGTGTAAAGTAAAGTAAAGTAAAGAAAAAAGTTAAGAAATCAGCAAAAATATTAGCAAAAATAATATTAAAAATAAATGTAGCCATTAATTAATTGATAAATTGATATTTCTGTTTTAATTTGCTTCTTTATTTATTCATCTTTGTCTTAATTCCCTCATATATTTACTCATCTGTTTAATTTTCCTTTTAGTTATTTATTAATATATTTATTTTATTAATTTTTATTTATTTATTTTTGCATTCATTTTGTACTTATTTTTATCTTTATTTTTAAATGTATGTATTTATTTTTTATTTTTTAATTGATTTATTCATTTATTTTTGCATTTATTTTTTATTTATTTATCTATTTTAGCATTTATTTTTTATTTATTAATTTATGTATTTATGCATTTATTTATTTATTTATGCACGATTTTCCCTTTGTATTTCACCCCTATTTATTTCCTCAAACGTATTTATTTCCGTATTCTTTTCTTCTTACATTTCTTTATGCATTTCTGCCTCATTATGCGAGGACTGAAGGACACAACATTTAGCAGAAAACAAGAAGGAGGAATGAAGAAATAAGGAGGGAAAGAATGGCTGCAACTAACGATTATTTTCATTATCTAAATAAATGTTGAAAAATGTCCATCCCCTCAGAGTCCAAGGTGATGATGTCTTTAAAGGTCTTGTTTTGTCAGATATTCTCTTTAATATGATATAAAACAGAGAAAAGCAGCAACTCTGCATATCTGAGAGGCTGAAAATAGCATTTTAACGATTAATCGATTATCAAAATATTTGGTTTTGGTTTTTCTGTCAAAAATCTTTTTTCGATTTACTAATCGTTGCAGCTCTAAGTGAAAGAAGAAGAAAAGAAAAGGAAGGAAGGAAGTAAGGAAGGAAGGAAAGACTCAAACTGATGGTGTATACAGCTGAACAGAGTAGAGACCTGCCATCTCCTCTTCCTCCTCCTTCATCTCTTTCCTCGTCCTCCTCCTCCTCATCTATCTTCTCTTCCTCCTCCTCCCCATCCTCCTCCATCTCTCTCCTCTTCCTCCTCCTCCCCATCCTCCTCGTTCTCTCTCCTCTTCCTCTTCCTCCCCATCCTCCTCCATCACTCTCCTCCTCCTGCTCCTCCTCCATCTCTCTTTTCTTCCTCCTTCATCTCTCCCCTCTTCCTCCTCCTCCATCTCTTTCCTCCTCCTCAATCACTCTCCTCCTCTCCTCGTCCTCGTCGTCCTCCTCCTCCTCCATCACTCTCCTCCTCCTCTCTCCTCCTATCCTTGTACTCCTCCTCCTCCTGCTCCTCCTCAATCTCTCTTCTCTTCCTCCTTCATCTCTCTCCTCTTCTTCCTCCTCCTCCTCCTCCTGCTGCTGCTCCTGCTGCTCCTCCTCCTCCTCCTCCTCCTTGGTCCTCTGTAGTCTCATACTCTGCCTGCTGTTTGCACATGCTGGGTTCAGCGGGTTCAGCTCTGCTATAAAAGAGGCAGGAGTTAGCAGCAGCAGCAGGCCTCGATGGGAGGAGGAGGAGGAGGAGGAGGAGGAGGAGGTGGTGGCCTCCCCTGGTTCTCTCCTCTGTTATACAACTCCTCTGACTTTCTCCTCTCCTCTCCTTGGCTCTCTGGCTGCTGTGGTCTGGTCTCTGGGCCCAGCCCTGGACCAGACATTCATTTTTCTCCTCTTAGTTTCTAACCACTAACTAACCGCTGGCTCCCTGCGCCTCCTCCCCCTCCTCCTCCATCTGAGGAATGTCTTATTCACCTCCTCTCTCTGTCTTCCTACATGCTAAAAGCTCACATGCATCCGTGCCAACATCTGCAAATCAACAGACAAATGTACACACATGGTCCGAGCACTAACACACAGACGTGCACACACACATTATGACACACAAAGCCCCCCCTCCCATCAGTGTGTGCCGACCACCTGTGAGGGTACACACACATCCATAAACCTCCCTTTCTTCTCCCTCTCTTTTCCATTATCCTCCTGAGAGCCCAGCGCCGGGGCCTTCACTTCCAAACCAAACATAGACCAAATTCCACAAACCCCACCCGACTCCCCCCCCCTCCATCACTCCCTCCCTCCCCCTCGCCCTCTTTCTCTTTGGTCTGTGTTTGAGGACGGAGGCAAACGAAATGCTGGCCGCCACCAAAAAAGACCTGACAAAGAGAAGGAGTGAACCGTGAGCAGAGAAAGAGAGAAAAACATGGAGGAAGAAAACAAAGATGTCTTGGCAAAGAAAGGAGTTATGATTGTAAAAGAGGGATCAAGTTTCAGAATCAGAAAAACCTCGTAGATGAATAGACTGTTGGCTTATTTCGCTCTCCTCATGATGACATTGACCCATTGCTTTGGCTTTTAGCTCCACCAGAGCTGCAACTACACAACACTTTGATCGTTTGTAATCTATACTGTATATATGACCGATCTTCTAGGGGTGTCACAATACTCCAAATCCACGATTCGATTTGATTTTCGATTTAAACATGCCATTGTTAGACTACAGAGTCTTGGTTCGTAAAGATCAACAGATCATTGGTTTCAACAATGTTGAGTTGAAAAAACGTGCATGTAGGCTGAAATTCAACCGTGGTGTTGTTCTGTCGGGAGATGCAGTGACTTAACGTTAAACCAAGTAAGAGTAGAAGAGCTATGAGTAAGGAAAAATAACTAACTAACTAACTAAAATCCGCTAGTCGCAAGGCTTATTCATGCAGTGTAAAATACAGTGACCAGACATCCTGGTTTGTCCGGGACTGTCCCGGTTTGAAGCTGGACAGTCACTAACAAATTGTCCCGGTTTTCACTACAATTAAAATAACAACAGTATTATACTTACATAGACGTGCATCATGTGTGCACAGGATAAGTGTACAGAGAGTCAGCACAGCGCACCGCTGCAGTCTTTAACTAGAGTGATGTTGCGCGCTGTCTAGCCACAATTACGCACGGACATGGCAGATCCGCTGGTTACATTTTGTTTAATTTTGAACACATGATGTGCACATCAAACCTGTCGTTTTGATTAATTATTCTACACAGTTCCTTCTGCGCATCAATGAGCATTTTGCTCCTCTTATAACTCCCTCAGGACCGTCCGTTCTTGTCAGTCTTTCACCCGGTGTAGGTAGATGTGCAGCTGTGGCGAGGAACATGATGTGATAGAGATTGTTCGGGTTCAAAACTATAGTTGAAAAATAATGTACGTAGTCCCAGACAACAATACGTTGCCTCTGAGGAAAACCTCCTACAGGATTCCCAAACTGTCAGTGCGTCATGACGGGGATAGTCTGTGATTAAAGGGGGTGAAAGTAGTGAATGTGATAAGTCATGACTGTCACAGCCTCTAATGCACCCCCCTATAATAACACCTTCTTTCTGATCCCACCTTGTGCTCAAATGAGCCACAGGTGCGCAAAGTCAGCCATCTTGATGAAAACGCCTATGGTGCGCGATACACTTAAGGGTCCTGGTTTGGGGGTTTGAAAATATGGTCACACTAGTGTAAAATTCCAGAGGCATATGCAGGAAGTGCCCTGAGTATCGTAGCGTCAGGGACGGCCTACATTTCCCATCATGCCTGCCTCGTCCCGAGTGCTGGACTGAGTAGTTTAAGTTTGCTGTTTTATGTTCCAAAATGCAAACGGTCGTGGTTGACTTTAACTTCACTGACTAATGACTCACATGACTCACGTGACTCACAGGGCTGACGATACCGACGAGTCACGTGACCAACGACTGACGTGACAAAATAAGTCAACGTTACTTTTAGTTTCACACGGGACACGAACAGCGGTCTCCTGGTTGAAAGTCTTGTTTGTTTAACTCATCTACCACCTCTCCTTATTCTAGGTTGGAGCAAGTGTCGTAGTATTAATAGCATGAGAGTATCACGCTATTAATACTACGACACTTCCTCCGACTGTTGAATAACACCACAGGTGGGTTTACTTTGGAGTTAATTGAAAGCTCGGTTCGTCACATACTGTTGCTAAAGGGTGCCTCCGTGCGTCGGTTTCCGATGCCGAGGGGCGCTGACCAAACGGCGGTATTTTATAAGTTGGGAGTGAGAACGGGTTGGTTTCAACACTTAACTTTTTTCTCTGCTGATTCCCTTTATATCCGTCTGTCTCTCTTGCTTCGTCTATCCATATTGTTCACTATTCGTGGCCTCTGTTGTTCTCCCCTAAAACTGAATGGTTTTAATCAACTCCTTCCTCCTTTCTTTAAGGTGGAAAAACTCACCCGGAATCAGGGTGAAGTTGGAAGCCGACTTAATGAGTAATTGTTTAAAACACGCTTGTTGGCAGGATGTAAAAGCATTAAGGTGGTTTGACTCTGAAATGAGTACAAATTGGAATTTACTTTTTCAAACGGCGTGCAACTCTTGTGCACGGAGACCACTGACTACCAGACTCATGATGTCTGTTGGCATTAAAACATTATTAATTCTTCCTGCTCAACTCTCCGCTGACTTGTTTCCAGCTCATTACTTCTGTTATTTGATGGAGCCTTTTTCCCTCTCTCTCCCTCTTTGTTTCCCCACCGAGAATGAGAGGAACGGCCTCCAGTACAGCTGGGATTGGTTATTATTTACTGGCTTGGCACTGACACACTCACACACTCACACACACATGCAGTGGAAACAAATTGGGTGAATCTGCTCTGCACGTAGGAATGTGAGGCGCATGTGTTTGTGTGTTTTAGGTCTGGATGACAGAGAGGAGCGAATGAACGAGAGAAAGAGAAAGAAATTAAAGAGAAAAACAAAACAGAGAGACGGAGAATGATAGAGAGAGAAGGAGAGATGAGTTCTCTTGGCCTCGTCTATCTCGCCTGACAACAGAGGTTAAAAACACTTTTCTCCCTCAGTCTCTCTGTCACCAACTCTCCTCCTTCCTTCCTTTTCTTCCACCTTTCATTTCCTAATGTCCCTTCCTTTTTTTGTCATCCCCTTCTCCATAATTTCAACACTAACCTAGAATATCTGCACACATTCCCTGGACCTCGCCTTCGCCCTCCTCTCCATCTTGAGTCTTTCCCTCGCTCCTCAGAGGGCGGTGGTGGATGAAGTGATCGGGGTGGGGGGGCGGAGGGAGGGGGGGGTGGAGGGAGGGGGGGGTCTGTTGCTCCGCTGATGGTGAGGAATTACAGGGAGGGAAAGCAGAGAGGTTTCTGTGTTGACCTTGTACCGCTGCCAAACGGTGGGATAGTGGAAGTGGTGCAAAGGATTATGGGTGGGGGTTATGAGTGAGGAGAAGGATAGAGTGAGACATATAGTAGAAGTAGAAAGATCTGCGTCTATACACCAGACCGGCACATATGGGTACTTCGTAAAAATTCAGGGCCGCGCCCCCTTTTGGGGGATAGAAAACCGAAGATCTCATAGACTTCAATGTAATCTGACGTATGTTTGGATTGTGATTTTCGTATACATTCATCTCTTGTTAAACAAACGTTTGTTTTATACACGTCTAATAATTATTTTGCAATCTTGTCTCAACCTGAGCATTCGCGATACCTTAATAAATTAAGGTTGATCGCCGCCATGTCCCTTCAGTCTTCCCCAGTCCAACACAGTAGCCGGATATTGCTCATCCAGACATCTCTACATATTTGATTGAATCACGTTAGGCTAAGTGCTGTCTGTAGCTAACGTTAGCTAGCCATGCTAGTCGCTGTCACCAGCATCATTTAGCCATTTACCACACTGACAGTGAATATTCACATATCGTATGTGCCTCAAATGTCAGTGTGAAAGCCTCGGTTAACCTGCTACACAACAGCTTTTCATCATTTTCTCTCCTGTGACGGCGAGTTTCTTTCCCCCAAAAGGGAGCGCAGCCTCGGCGATAACGCCATGCTGGTCTGGTCTATAGCTTGGAGCCATAAAGCCCCTCTATTATATCTTTTTTAGGACATGGCAGGTGAATAAATCAGAGATCAGCGTTTTTGGATTTATTGTTGGTGCAACCAACTACACAGCAACTCTTCAGCATAGCGTTATTACTATTACCGGTTTGTTTAAAGTAGAAGTTTGGAGACATGTTTAAACTTCATCTGTTTACTCTGTTACCGTCTATGAGGGACACGGGATTGGTTTCCCCCAAAAGGGGGCGTGGTCATGCGAGCTCTCTCTTGATGACGTATTGCCGGTCACTCTTAGACAAACAGGAGACAAATATTTAGAGTCCGATGGGAGCTGTACACATGGAGAGGAGATCAGCTGGGGTCGTTGGAGTGATGCAGGATAAACCCACCTCATCCGACTTTATCCCTTTCTAGCTCAAAGATGAACTTACCCATGTATAGTCATGATATACAAACTGCTAGCTGATGCTATTTGGAGCATGTTTGTATGGACCAAGTGGTGGCTGCTTCACGGAGGACAACACAGTTTGAATCAGTTTCCCATAAAGGAAAACTAAACTGAGCTCTCTACTTTACATTCACCGAGAAATGGGAGCAAATCATACTTCAGTTAATATCAACAATGGATCATATCACTCGTAGTGTCATCTTTCAGCTCTTTGTTTTCTTATTGAGGATGCAACGTGTGTGATGGCTGCGTAATTATGAATCCAACTGCATTTCCAGGAAAGACCCGCCCTGCGTAGCTGGTTGAGGCAGAGACGACTGGTTGAGGTTTGGCATTGACCTCCAGTAGTTAGGGTCAGGATAACCCATTGGTCAGGGCATAGGACCCGAACATGGACGCCTGGCCAGCCCTAGCGCTTGAATGCTACGCAGGGCGGCCAAGAAAAGCAGTGGGATCATATTCTGTATATAAGAAGTGGACGTAGTCACCGTGATGTCACCCATTGGTTTCTGGACTACAGTTTTGAAGCCTCGAATGCATTTTGGCCGTCACCATCTTGGTTTTTGGCAGTCGCCATGTTTTTATTTGGCTGTCGCCATCTTGGTTTTTGGTTATCGCCATGTTTGTATTTGGCCGTCACCATCTTGGTTTTTGGCCGTCGCCATCTTGGTTTTTGGCCGTAACCATGTTTGCATTTGGCTGTCGCCATCTTGGCTTTTGGCCGTCGCCATCTTGGTTTTTGGCCGTCGCCATATTTGTATTTGGCCGTCGCAAGAGGGTCTAGCCAAGTAAATGACCTGAAAACACTCCGTGAAAGGGTTAAAGTTCTACGCCGAAAACACGGACAACTCCCAGACTGGACAGACTGTCAATCACAAGGTAGCCACGCCCTCAAGCATCCCCTGCTTTATGAAAAGTCAATTTTAGCGGGTTTTGCTGTTTAAAAAAAAATATTTTGGTGCAAAAAGTATCAGTTACTTTCTCTGGTAGAAGCAGAATAAGAACGTCTGGTGTCATATTCAGTCCTAAAGTGGCTGCTACAAACAAAACTCTGCAGATTTAATAAAACCCAGGCATGTAATGAGCAGCCAAGTCTATCTGCTGCAGCCCCTTTTAAAAAAGTATTGTTGTGATTCAACAATAAGTTTAGAGGTGTACAGAAAGAGGCTTTTTCTAGTGAAGAAACTAAATAATGTCTGTCCTGAGAGATTACTCCCCCGCTCCTCCTCCCCTGACAGCCGCCACCCCTCCCCTCCTAACTGGTAAAGACGCCAGTGTCAGACTCCACTGGTGGCTATTGCAGACTTGCTCTGCAGAGTTGCATCACTTAGCGCTGCTGAGACACGAGAGGGAGGGAGGGAGGATAATACTGATACAAATAATGGGAGAAGTGAGAGGAGAGGAAAGGGTGGGAGCCCACGTCTGACTCCCACACTTTCTCTTTCTTCTCTCTCAGGTTTTCTATTTTCCGTTTTCACCCCCTGTTCGCTCTCCGTCTCCCCACACGCTGCCATTTCTCTCGTCCTGAGAGAAATTCATGCTGCTGGGAATCACAGCTGACACGATATAAAACAGCAGTTCAACACATTCAAAAGCTGTGAACACTGACAGTAAATTTCCCTTCGCTGCCGTGGCGACAGAAACCACCGGACTGTAGTTTTGTTTTTGTGACTTGAGTTTGAAACGTGATATGGTCATTACTGTGTTGCATGATCTACGTAAGCATGGGCCCTCGAAAACAGTCAAAAACATTATTGTGTCATTTGATACTTGGATGTGAATAAGAAAAGAAGAACTTGTCTTCTATCTTTAAAGAAAACTTTTTCTGTCTGTGTGGTGAGAGGAACTCTCTGCTGTTCTCTCAGTGCTCACTACGTCCTTTTTCCTCCTCAACTCAAACCACTCGGTCTTTTTGTTTTGGTCCGTTGAAACGTTCGCTGCTATTTGCTGTTCAAACAGGTGTCCAGTTTCATCCAATTACCATTAAAGCTGCAGTTGGTCACTTTGAGCAAATATGATTAAAAGGTAGTTTTATAAAACTGTCACTATATCCTCTCAGTAGTGTGATAATGTGTGAAAAAAATATGTTCCTCTGTGTCCTCCGGTGCTCCGAATGGCATCTGCAAGATTTCACAGACCGGAGGAAAACAACCAATCAGAGCTGATCTGGAGCCTGCCGTCTCTGAGCAGCTGTCAATCACTCGCCAACTAGGCAGCGCTGATGAATATGAATCAATATTCTGTTACTGTAATGCCTATTTCTCTCCTCAAATGTTTTCAGAAACATCTTTTAGTGTACTGTTTAGCTGTAAAATGAGAAAGTTTGTGACCCGGCAGCCATGTTGAAAACATTCAAGATAAAACCAAGCACCGCCCACCAGCCTGAGCAAACTTTCTTATTTTTACAGTTTTATAAAAATAACTTTTCATCATATTTGCTCAAAGTTACAAACTGCAGCTTTAATGCATCTCAGCCTTCTCAGTCTCTCCTTCTGTCTCTGTATGAAAACAAAGCCTTCTGTCATCCTCGCCGTTGCAGCAACGTTGCATAATACCATATAAGGACGAAGGATGGACAGATGAAAGGATGAAACCCCGTAAAACAACAAGGACTGACATCGTTCCTGGAGTGATTGAGCGTCTCCTGTCGCTCCTTCCTCCCACTATAATCCATTCCTCCTCTTCTTTAAGAAATACCAACAACTCCAATCCTGCTCAAGAGCTGATATTCTATCTTCTCAGGTTTTTATTTAATTATCAGATTTATTCTCTGTTTTGAAGACGGAGAGAATGATTATTAAAATCTACCCTGAAGTCAAGAGTGATGCGATGTGTTTCTACTACGACAGAATGACAAGAAACTTGAGGAAAATTGGAAAAGGGAGTTAAAAAAAAATGCTCTGGAGAATGAAAAACTGTGAGAGAAGAAAAAGGAGTGGGAGGTGCAGAGGAGAGGGGAGGAGAACAGGAGAGGTATGCTCTGTTGGAGGACTGGGAGAGGAAAACCACAGGAAGGAGAGAGGGAGGGAAGTAGAGAGGAGAGGCCAGATCAGGGCGCCGTGGAGGCTAAAGTTTCCTGTGAGGGGGAAAGACTCTCTCCTGTGTGTTAGTCTACGTTACAGTTTTACATTTAATTGTGTGAAAAAAACAGTTTCCAGTATGTTTCTATGAGAAACTATCATTTATAAAGTGAGGTTTGGTGTGTATTTACATGTTGCATGTGAATTAGGGGTGTAAGACAATATCGATACATTGAGTATTGCGATATTATGTTGTTAAAGAGAGTGACGTTAATGGGATCATATAAAACTAGAAAACCTAAAGAATTCATTGGTACCAACCAGGTCATACTATCTTGTCGCAAAGGAGGTTAAATAACGCTCCAAAGTTATGCTAAATTTTGGTAAAGAAAAACTGTTATGGCAATTTTCAAAGGGGTCCCTTGACCTCTGACCTCAAGATATGTGAATGAAAATGGGTTCTATGGGTACCCACGAGTCTCCCCTTTACAGACATGCCCACTTTATGATAATCACATGCAGTTTGGGGCAAGTCATAGTCAAGTCAGCACACTGACACACTGACAGCTGTTGTTGCCTGTTGGGCTGCAGTTTGCCATGTTATGATTTGAGCATATTGTTTTATGCTAAATGCAGTACCTGTGAGGGTTTCTGGACAATATCTGTCATTGTTTTGTGTTATTAATTGATTTCCAATAATAAATATATACATAAAGCAGCATATTGTCCACTCCCATGTTGATAAGAGTATTAAATACTTGACAAATCTCCCTTTAAGGTACATTTTGAACAGATAAAAAATGTGCGATTAATTTGCGAATAATGACAAACAAATAATCACTCAATCAATTTAGGGCAAAAAACATGTAATTTTTTTTGCATGCAGTATACATTTGTTTTTTTTGCTTATTCTAAAATGGTGTATTTCTGGTATGTTTATACTATTACAGTTCTACTAAAATTTGATTAAAAAAAAAATTGAAATATATCGCCTTGCTTACAGTATCGCAATATATTGAATCACTACCCCAGTATAATGATACGTGTTGTATCGCCAGATTGTTGCCAATACACAGCCTTAATATGAATGTGACTGAATGTGCGCTGCTGCTTTCTTGAAGCCCGCTGTTCTCATCGACCATTCGTAGCTATACCCACGCAAAGTAATGCACTGTAATTCGTTAAGTTATAGTTATATTATTCGTTTAAAGCAAAGGTGCCTGGCTCTAAAAACTGCGGCCGCCTCAATCTCGTGAGGTTATCGTTGCCCACGTGTGCACGACGTCAGGGCAAGTCGCGACCAAGTCGGACACAAATCTAAACGGCATGCATTGCGCGGCGTTCGCCGGTGATCGATTCTGCGCAGGCCTCGCTCATCTTAAACGAGCCTAATCGTTTTATTGACTTTTATTCGTTTGAGGAAGTCCTACACCCACTGGAGCTTAGGTGTCCCACATTATGGCAACTCACCAAACAACTGTGTGCAAAGCAAAGTCCTCCTCATGTTGAGTGAAATGATGATGATGATAGTTAGTTAGTATTTAGCTGAAGGAGAACACAGGTAACATTAGGAGTGTGTCCTACATGAGGAGGAATGTCTCTCGTGTTTGCTTTGGTGATAAGTTTTACTTATTTAGTTGTGAAGGTGAAGGTTTGGGGCTATGATGCATTATGTCAATCAGGGTCCTCACGAGTATAAAAACACATTGAAATAGAGCGACTCCCTACATGTGTTTACAATAAACACTATATGTGACTGTGTGTGTGTGCACAAGTACACATGTTTGTGAGCAAAGTGTATGTGTTATGCTAGGCAGTAGGGGATCCATAAGAAGGTCCGGGCACGCCGCCCAAACACAGGTCATCGAGGGAAGAGAGGGGGAAGGGGGGGGGGGGGGGCTCACGTGTGCTCTCGTGAGTTTTGTGCATGCCTGCTGGTGTGACTGGAGTCTGCATGCGTGCCTGTATACATATGGTCCTGTGTGTGCGTGCCGTCACAATACCTCCGGATAGCAGTGTGTGTGTGTGTGTGTGTGTGTGTGTGTGTGTGTGTGTGTGTGTGTGTGTGTGTGTTGCTGAGGAATGTGAGACCAGTGTGGTGAGGTAGCTGGCAGGCCGGCTCTCGGACCTAAACACTGACTTCATTGTGGTTTAGCCTCGGCCTCAGATTATGTCGGGGGATCCTGTCGGGGATTGTGGAAGAATTTGTGGTGACAGCGAGTTAAAGAGGTGTAAATGTAGCTGGAAAGTTGCCGGTTTGAATCCCAGATTGCGTTTGGAAAAAGTAAATTAAGAATACTCTTACTGCCAGCTATCATTAAAGAGCCATACAGTGAGACACCCAACGGAGGTTTTACAGTTGTGTCACAAATCTACTTTCAGCTCACGTCTGGCGCCATTCAGGAGTTCCACCGGAGGCAAAAACTGGCTGAATATATAACAACTGGCCAGAAAAACAGATAAATGAAAACATCTTTGTGTTGTTGGTGTAAAGTTTCAAGAGAAAGTGAAAAGTCTGCAAGTTTCGAAACTTAGGTTAAACAGAGGAGTAACGGATTACATGAAACGACGTAAAAAAAGGTAACTGTATTCTGTTGCAGACGTAATCAGATTACTAGAGTTGTCAATTGATTCAAATATTTAATCGCGATTAATCACATGATTGTCCATAGTTAATCGCGAATAATCGCAAATTAATCACATTTTTTATCTGTTCAAAATGTACCTTAGAGGGAGATTTGTCAAGTATTTAATACTCTTATCAACATGGGAGTGGACAAATATGCTGCTTTATGCAAATGTATGTATATATTTATTATTGGAAATCAAATCAAATCAAATATTGTCCAGAAACCCTCACAGGTACTGCATTTAGCATAAAAATATGCTCAAATCATAACATGGCAAACTGAAGCCCAACAGGCAACAACAGCTGTCAGTGTGTCAGTGTGCTGACTTGACTATGACTTGCCCCAAACTGCATGTGATTATCATAAAGTGGGCATGTCTGTAAAGGGGAGACTCGTGGGTACCCATAGAACCCATTTTCATTCACATATCTTGAGGTCAGAAGTCAAGGGACCCCTTTGAAAATGGCCATGTTTTTCCTCCCCAAAATTTAGTGCAAGTTTGGAGCGTTATTTAGCCTCCTCCCCTTCAAGCTAGTATGACATGGTTGGTACCAATGGAGTTCTAGGGACTAAAAGTCTCAAGAAGTTTTGGTGGAAACCCGGCTTTAGAAACTAACTTGAAATCAAACATACCTCGTAGGCTGCTTACTAATAAGAGGGGCCAAACCTTGAATCCTGCATCCTGGTTTCTGCTACGGTAATGTCCTTCCTCAAAAAACAGATCTTTGTGAATTTGACTGTTTTTGCAATGTGGCTCATTTACAGAAAGGAGAGAGTTTTGTGCTAAATGTCTGCATATTACCTAATCTAAATAGGTGCAAATATCACAGGAGTACCGAGACGCTTTGAGTTTCTACTTGTCTTATTTGTGCAGGTTTAGCGGCCGCGCCATCCTTTTATGAATCAGTTTCTTCTTACTGATCGGTGAGCTGACTTTAGAAGATTTGAATTGTAAACATCAGATTTCCATGAAGAGGGTGAGTGATGGTAAACTGAGCAGATGTTAGACTTGCAGAGATTATGTTAAAACAAACAGATGTCTGAGGATGTTGCAGGCTGCTCTCAGGTGTGAATGTGTTATTTAAACAGTGTGTGTATGTGTCAACGTTCACAGCAGCTGTTTGTCGGCAGGTTCGCTCTACTTCACTGCACAGAGATTAGTATTTCCTCTGCAGCAGATATCTGGCTCTTGAGTCACTCGGTCTAAGGAGAACTTATGAGTTGAGTCATGGACCAGGGGGGTTTTTGTCTCATGCTTCACCCAGAGCACCACACCACGATGGGTGGAAAACTACTGCAAGACCTTGTTAAGCCCCTCAGTGAAGGCCGACCACAGAAATGTAGCGGGTCGCAGTAACAAACCCACATCATAATGCTTCTCAGAGGTTTTCCCCCTCAGGAACTGAGCAACAACTAAAACTCACAACACAGAATAAAAGACAAGAACTACAGCTGAATGTTGGGAGAACACGGGCCTCTAATTCCAACTATGGTCAGTTGAGATGGAAAAATGATTTTAATATTAGGGCCGGGATGATAAACCTATCTCCCGATTCGATACTATCACGATACTTGGGTGCCGATTCGATATGAATTGCTATTCGATATTAAGATTTTTGTTAACTGTTTTAACACTAGACCATGGGAAAAATTGAATCATACATTTCTAGGGACTTTTACTTTGAAAAATCTCTAAATTAATACAGTAGAAATGTTTGATTTTCAGCATGTATGTAGTCAGAGATGTCCTGAAGTCAAATATATCAGTCATTGCCAGGCATTATTTATAATAAATATTATATAATTCCCCTCACAAATTAGTGGTATTTTCTTTTTAATTTATAAGGGACATGTAATGTTTTATACTTCTGGTGAATATAATCTAATCAATCATAATTCCATATATGTATTTTGTATATACAGTTCCCTTTGTTAACACCTTATTTTGAAAACCGGACGCAGTCACACGTGTATACTTCCTCTAACTTCTCCAAGTCCGTCTCTAGCTCTCCCGTCAGCTCCGTTCTCTCTATCCATCCATGGTCAGCTCCATCAGGGCCGTTTGAATGCATTTAACATAAATGTCAGTATATGGGTGCTCTACAGTCGTAGCGTCGGCCCATTTGACCACGGAGATGAGAGAGACGTCTGGCTTGACCGCACGTTACCGCGATACGATAACGCTTCCTGTCCATGACAGAGTTAGCATGCAGCTTTAGCCGTGATGTCTAGCTCTGATTTTCCTGTCAATGTATGAAACCCAAAGTGTTTCCATACTTTACTGTATGTGTCGTGTTTACCACTTTGGATTTAACATGTAACATTCAATCACAAAGAGATATTGATAGTTATGATGCTTCTCTCTCCTCCAGGAGAACACAGCAGCAGCCATGCTGTCATTAGACGAGCCGTTGGACTTGAAGCTTCCCTCAGGACGGACCGACGGTCCAGTCCGACTAGGAAAGAGGGCTTTTCCCTCCTCTATCTGCGCCCCTCTCAGCAACACACGACCACGCCTGCTGTACACAACCTTCCCGTCTCCACCCCCCTCCCCAGGTAAGAGTTCACCAGGTACGCTGAAGCACAACAGTGTTCTTATACACAGACAACACACACATGACATGCCTGTGCTGATGCCATGCTGCAGTGATGAAGACTGTCACTGTGATAATGCAATAGAACTATAAGTGGATTATGTGTTCTCACTTTCCCAGTAACTTAATATTGTAAATTCGATGAATGGCAGCCGGCCTCAAATAGACAAACACTGTCCCCAGATTAGTCAGCGTGGCTCATAACAAGAAGAGCGTGACATTGACAGGAAGTGACCTCAAAGAGAACTACAACATGGCCTCTGTGGCAGTCTGAATGGACTGTATAACTTCATACTCTACAGCCCAAGTGCTCAATAATGTGCAGAATGTCTAATGTGTGTTTATTGTCTACTCTGTGTGTATTTTCTTGTTTAATTAATGCCTTTTTGCCCTCTCATTTGTGTGCCATCCTCTTTGGTTCTGAGTAGCTAAATCTTCCCGAATGGAGGCACAAGGACATCACGGGTCCTTCAAGACTTTTGGAGATTCCCAAATAGCAAGATTGGACTTGAAAACTGTGCTCTTAAAGCAAAATTAATCAATATTTCAATCAATATAATCGACTGTGGAATTTTTAAGGTGTTCCTCATCACTCCCAAGGCGTTGAATACGACAGCTTGGTCAGTAGAGGAGGAAGCAGCTCCGCCGCTAGGTGCACACGCATCACGCGCTGTGTGTAGGGCACCACGTGCCAGAAGGGGCACAAACAGCCGGCCATAACACTGCTGTTTGCCACTGAGGTGTCGCGGAGCTCACGGTAAAGATAGCTCAACTTTGGAGCGATATTTAGCCCCTTTTCCCAGTAAGCTAGCATGACATGTTTGGTATCAACGGATTCATCGTAATCTCAAGATTCATATGACACTGAAACACGCCCTTAAAATGACGGTAAAGTTAATGCCAGTCAGATCATTTTCAGAGGGTTAAAAGTAGGCCAGTAAACCAAGAACTGGGGAGGAGAATAATTCCAGTTTTAAGATCATGGTGATCAATGAGACAGGCAAAGTCTAATTAAAAGATGGTGAAGACCAAAATCTAAGACAGCGAAGGCCAAAAACCAAGATGGTGAAACCAAGATAGTGACGGCCAAAAACCAAGATGCTGATGGCCAAAAATCAAGATAGTGACGACCAAAAACCAAGATGGTGACGACCAAAAACCAAGATGGCGACGGCCAAAAACCAAGATGGTGAAACCAAGATGGTGACGGCCAAAAACCAAGATGGTGACGACCAAAAACCAAAATAGTGACGGCCAAAAACCAAGATGCTGATGGCCAAAAATCAAGATAGTGACGACCAAAAACCAAGATGGTGACGACCAAAAACCAAGATGGCGACGGCCAAAAACCAAGATGGTGAAACCAAGATGGTGACGGCCAAAAACCAAGATGGTGACGACCAAAAACCAAAATAGTGACGGCCAAAAACCAAGATGCTGATGGCCAAAAATCAAGATAGTGACGACCATAAACCAAGATGGCGACGGCCAAAAACCAAGATGGCGGCAGCCAAAATGCTAACCTCGAGTCTTCAAAATCACGGTGACTACGTCCACTTCTTGAATAGAGTCTATGGCCGAGCGTCATAGCGTAAAGCGTAGGGCCACTGACCAAGCTGCCATATTTGACGAGTTGCGAGTGAGAACATGTTGACTAACATTCCTCATCTTGACTAACCAAGTTTTTACTCAACTTTTGTTTCTCTGAGGTTGGAGGTTCATCCAAAGTGTAACAAGGGCTCAAAGATCTTCATCAGTTCAGGGGTGCAAAACGTAGCCACACAATATTGGTCAAGAAGATATCCAAATGTACACTAACAGCAACTTTTAGACCTCAGTTATAAGCTAACCTAGCTACATGGGCTCCCTACAGACACTCATCATATGATTATTATATGATTGCATTATATTATTATTTTATTATTATTATTATTATTATTATATGATTGCATTACATGGGAAGGTTTTACTTTATCTCATTTTAACCCTTATCTCCAATCTAGAGTCCCAGTCTTCCTCTCAAGAACGACCCGGGTCCTGCTTCAGTCCTCCAGCCATGGACCTCAGCCTGTCCCCCTCCTCCCGCCATGCCTCCTCCCTCTCCCCGTCTCCTTCCTCCCCCTCCTCCCCCTTCCCTTCCTCACCCCTGGAGTCCCCCCACAGCAGCAGCAGCCCTCAGCCACATCTCTTCTCACGGGTGAGAGCTGACACTACGCTAACAGCAGCTGCTTTTTACATTCGTGAACGTGCTGTGTGATTCGTCTTGAAGCAAAAGAAACGTCAGCCTGACCATATCCATATATCTGATATGAAGGAACATTTAAGTAACTGTTGTGATCAAACTCAATCTAGACTGGATGTGGTGCAGCTGCAGAGTCTGTCCATCTCTGCACAAAGTAATTCTCACAAAAATTCAAACAAACACAGCCAGAGAAGATGCGTTACAGCGGTCGATACCCAGTAATTGCATTTTATAAAATCACATCAATCAGGCCCCTCATTATTTATACATTTGACAGCTGTGCCTGCTTTTGCTTTTTTCACAATAAGAAACAATTATATTAAACAAAAGTGCAAGAATAAAAGATGAAAAGAATAAGAAGTAGAAACATTTCTTGCATTTTGGCAGGTCCTAATAATAGTTTCTGGTTGCATATGACAAATGTTTTATTAAATGAATAGTTTGACTTCCTCTTTGCTTTTTTGCAGAGTCACATGATCGACACCGTTTGTTCTGTAAATACGAAGCTTACAATTAGTGTTGCCTTGGTGACTTTGTTGCTAGATTTAGCGACTTTTCAGACCTTATAAGCAACTTTATTTCTAAAAAGCGACTGGCGACAAATATAGCGACTTATTCACATGGAAAAAAGCGAGAAATATATTATAATGTAATTCATTCCCATGCATGCTGCTCAGAGTAATCACAGTCTTCGTGCACGGGCAGGCAGTCAGCCGACCCCACTGAGCTTTATGCAAATGATGCACGATGATGTCACCAATATGCAAATGAGCATAAAATGTCATCTGGCGACTTTTAGTGAGTTTTGGAGCTAGTGATAGCTAAAAGAGTTGGCAACACTGGCTACAGCTAGCAGCCGCTTAGCTTAGCATAAAGACTGGAAACAACTCTGACAAAACCTGGCTACCAGCACCTCTAAAGCTCATATTTAACGTTATATAAGCTTATCAACTTGTTGGAATATGCCACTGTGCTATTCACAGCTTCAGGTAGTGTACAGGGAGTTTTTAGAGCGGCTGAAGATGACGCTATCGGAGTGAAAAAATACAGTAAAGTTGCAGCCGGACAGCTGAACAGTGAGCTGGAACTCACCTTTTCCTAACATACAGCGACCGAGCGAACTCTGATTAACTGTCAGTTACTGTTAATTACCGCAACTTCTTCATCATCGTCATCGCAGCACATAGGTTTAGGTTGCTTAGTAACGGCAGGTGCCACAGGTGCACAACTTCCCAAGCACCTTGGATAAAAGGATGAAAGCGGCACAGCTGCCATTTTCCACGCGTTTTGTACGTCTCCACAGCCTCCGTCCTTTCCACGCTTCCCAATCATTATCTATGTAAGCAGCCATGCAATGCATTCTGCTAGCGTGGCGGCGCGAGTCGAGAGACGGGGCGTCACGTTGGCTGCTCCTCATTTGCATAAAGTTGAAGTCTAGGCTACTTTATGCAAATCAGGGGCATCCGGTGCGACTCGCCGCCTCTTTAAACTCCCAAGAAACTTTTAAACTAAACGTTGTCGACCCAAAATAAAGACAGATTCAGCAACTGCGTGGATTATTTCTCACATAAAATTTGGTGAGCTATTTTCGTGATATAAGAAAGTTTCCAAACGAGCCGCCATGTTGGTTCCGGTTTGAAAGCTGAGAGCAGCAGCCCACGAGGGAAAGCGTTTGTCCAATCAGGTGCCGAGCGTCTATTGGCAGCGCATCAAGTGTCCAACGCTGGGAAGCGATAAAAAACGCCCCTGTGGACACGTACCGTCAGTGTGTATCTTCAAGTCAGCAGTTAACAGGCATGAGCACAGTCTCAGTCTCCAGCCGGTTACTGATTGTGGCTGAATGCGCTCCACTCTTCTTCTTCAACAGGACTGAATTGAATTGGGATCCTGCGAGTGAATCTAATTTGCTGGTGCAGTGTCTGCACACAGCACACAGCCGCCCAGTGACTTTGTCTAAATCAGATTCTTTTCCATGCTCGAGTGGTAAAACATTAAACACACGGCTTCTTTGTTAGAGCATCAAACCTCCCCTCATGGCCCAGATTCAGCTTTTAGCTCAGGAAGTACACATTTTGTGTAAAACATTAGAAGTGGACTGCAAGAAGAATTCATTATGTCCCCCAGACACACTTCAGAGATTTCTTTGAAGTTGTTGGCAGCAGATTTTTGTCCAGAATAATTCACTTAGCAGATCAGTATGAATTTACTTCCAATTTTAAACACGCAGAACATCTATAAAAAACACAGAGTAGATCATCCATCAATAAATACAGAACCAAAGATGGTGGTTTATTCTGAGACCCATAGCAGCCATTTCATTGTAGTGTTGTGAGACCATTTTTTTTAAACTTGACCTCACTGTATAAAATGACCTGTGGTGACCTCTAGGATAATCACAGCCTCATGAAACTTTACAGCCACAAACTAGAGACCTAGAGCATTCAGAGGATGGATGGCTTTCCTAGCTAGATTGACAATAAGGGGGTTTCTGAGCAGTTTACACAACAGAAGTGCTCGCCAACCAATCGCCGAAAAATGCAAATCTTACAGAAATCTCCAAATGTCAAAAGTTTTTGATACCAAATCACAGCATGGCTTTTTCTATGGTGTTCCTCAAGGTCTTGGTGTCTTAATGTGGTATTTTGGAGGGATTATTGATCATTTTTATCAATTCTCCAGTGGTAAAAAATGGTTAAATTTAGCACCAAATCCGTGTAACAAATGGTATCAAACCAAAAATTGCTGCAACAACTTATGAGACATAATAGAGCATGAAGATGACCATCATATACTTCTATCACAATGTTCTGAACCCTTATACACTTTTACAAATTATTTTTATTAATTTATTAATGTTTATTTCTGATTAGAACAACTCGACACACAGTGCTGAGCTGCATCTCAATGAATCTTCAGGTTCGCAGCTTTCAGATGATGTACACCACTTCTATGTGACATCTACTGTTGACCTGCTATCTCCCCCTAAAGACCCCCTGTACCCCCCTAAAGAAGACAAAAACTGGTCTACTGTGGGTCTCAGAGGGTTAAACCAGCTCGTCTTACCTTTCTCTTCGTCCTCCTCTCTTCCAGGAGCCAGCTCGTCATCGAGGTCTGGAGGGCGGAGCTTCACCGCAGGGTTATCCGTTTTATCTGCCGATCGGAAGTCCACCGCGGGCGTACAGCTTCCCCTCCTCCCTGTTCATTGGTCAGAACCGAGAGAAGCAAGTGTCACCAGAGCCCTCATTGGACGGTCAGCTGGCCTGCCGTTGGATGAAGGTGAATATCATTATGAAAATCAATGCACACTAAGAGGCTTGTGTCACTGTACTGCATGTCATTGTCTCAGTGCAATGACAAGACAGTTGAATCTAATCTTCTTTACAAATGTATGTTTATTAAATTACAATTGCAACAGTTGAGCATTCAGCCCTCGTCAATCAATAACAATACGTCAATCAGATGCACTGCAGAGTTCCTTCTGTTAGAATATATATAATAATATATATAATATAGAGAGCTGGGTGAGAAACACTGCAACTAGTACTCTGACCACTAGGTGGTGCTAACAACTAAATATAATTATGTCTGGCAGTCACAGAAAAAAAGATAGACGATGAATACCAACAGTTGGTGCTGAAATGATCATTAAAATACTATTTTGATTAATAATTATCTCATTTAAGCAGAAAAAGCCAAACATTCATATGTTGTTGCTTTTTTCTGTTTTATTGAATATTTTGGGAGTTGTATAAAAATCGGCGACACTATATAAAAACCATCATTAATAAACTGTAAATTGATAGTTAATTTAAATTTAGTTAATAGTTATTTTTCTGTTAACAAACCATAAAATCATAATTCATAATGTTTACTAATTATTAGTAATGCTATAATTTCTGTTATTTTTTAAAATTATATTATAACATTTTTTATACTATATGTATATAAGTATTTATAGTTAAGTATTTGTTAATGATTACGATTAATTATTTATAAACCTTCAATAATTGGTTCGTAAAACAACACTATTTGGATTGCTATTATAAAGCTGCAACTGATGATTATAATATCTTGTTAAATGGTTAATAAATACTTTGTAAAGCATCTGTAAACAGTATTTAGATAGTTAATAGTTTGTTAATAATTAATAATTGGTTTCTGGTCTATTTATCTATGTAATGTTTATAGATGTTTTACAGACAATTTCTTACAAATCATTTGTTAATCACTAACAAATACTTAAAATAGTATATAAAATGTTATGTGTACAACAATAAACTGTTAATAAATATTTTACTAATGTAATCAGAATGTAATGGTTATCGTCTCTTATCAGCTATGATACAATATAGAATTTATAAACTAATTATTTCATATTACACAAACTAATGATAAAATAACATAAATTAAAGCGTTACTAATAATTAGTAAACATTATTTATTATCATTTCATTGTTTATTAATAGTAAAATAACAATTTACCATTTATAAATGATGGTTATTATGAAGTGTTACTTAAAAATCTAAAAATGTCACCGTGGCCTCTGGGAGCTTAAGATTTTACAGTTTATTCTGACATTTTAAAGACTATTAATTATTATTACGTGTTTTACAACATAACAACTCAAGCAGAATATATTAGGAAAGTTTAAATAAGTTGCAAATATGATAAAAGTAAACAAGAAAAGTTAAAGAAGCATTGAACAAGGTCTTAATTTAAAGTACTTTAAGATAAAAATAAAAATGGTTTTAATGGATTCAGGAAAACAAATAATCTAATCAGGTCAGGATATGGATATGATTGAAAACTAATGTTTTAGTAACAAAAATAATATTACTAAGATTTGATTTAAGAAAAACTGTCCTGAAAATCAGAAAAGTTCAAACCATTAATGGAGTAGAAACATTCAGGGCCGGCTTAAGGTGTACGCCATATAGGCGTTGGCCTAGGGCGCCACCTTCTGGGGGGGCGCTGGTCGCCCTCTAAAATAATAATAATAATAATAATAATAATAATAATAATAATAATAACAATAATAATAATATTAATAATACAAATTCCAGCGGGCGCTCTCCCTCATTTTCTGCATTGAGGTAACAAATGAACAAATAAATAAAGGATAATAAAAGTGTAAATTATAGTGAAACTGACTGACCTCCTTTAAGCCAACAATATCAGGGACCAATCGTTTATTTATATTATAATAAATACAGTTGTTTATGAAAATAAAAATCATTTGGATGTCTGAAAGGGCGAGAGCCAACATTCAAATCAAAAGGAAGTCATAAAATCTTGATGTGAAGTTACATAAAACATGAATGATGTGTGGAATAACTGCTGATCTTGGAGCAGTTATTATGCAGCCTTGTTGCTCATGAGTCCAGTCAGTGACTGTAAATCTCTGTCCTGCAGTGCCACCTGCTGTTCGACTCGCTGCAGGACTTAGTGGATCACATCAACGACTTCCACGTCAAGCCTGAAAAGGATTCTGGGTACTGCTGCCAGTGGGAGGGCTGTGCTCGAAACGGCAGGGGCTTCAACGCCAGGTGTGTTCACACTGTCCTCACAGAGAAGACAACACATTTCACTTATCATAAACTTTTTTAATGTAAATATGAACTCCCTCCGGAGTCTCTATACTGTATGAACTAAAGTTTATTTACATATTTACTGTACAGTAGGGATGTGACGGTTAAAACTTTTCACAACACCGGTGTTACCGATTACACCGGACGTTTTACAAGAAAAGATGACGGTCAATATTTGTAGAGCGCTTACTTTGATCTGTGCCGTCGGGTGGCGGTGTGTCTGGACTCTCCGATAGAGCTTTTGCTGCGGGGCCGCAGGTTTCCACCCTGCGCCGCTGTTATGTTATGGCTCCCTTATAGCATTGGGTTTAAATCTGAAATATTGCCAAATAGGCGCTTTTGCTTTTCGCCTCGACACCAAATCCTCCACCATCTCTCATCCCGAGTGTGAAATATGACACCTGCTACTCTCTGTATGGAGCAGATGCATTCACTTTCAGTTTGTAACGTCCGTCATCCGACTTTGTATTGAGAACACGCCGTTGATACGCCAAAATGAACTAAACGGGTTTTATTTCTGTAAACAAAAAAGCAAAACGACGGTGGGGGCGGTGGGTACGTAATGTAATCGGTGTGTGCCCGGCCACCGTGTAACACCGACTACTGTACAGCAGCCACAGCTTCAGAAACGATACTGAACATTGACACAAGCAAACAAAGTATTGTTTGTGTGTATTATGTAAAGAGAATTTGTTGGATGTTTCATAGGTATAAGATGCTGATTCATATCCGCACACACACCAATGAGAAGCCGCACCACTGTCCCACCTGCAACAAGAGCTTCTCACGTCTGGAGAACCTGAAGATTCACACCCGCTCACACACAGGTGAGGTCACGTCGCTAATCTATATTCTTATTATTGAGAACAAATCCCATGGAAAGACCAAAACCAACAATTGATCCTATTAACAAGTATTATCTATGTATTCACAGCCTGATATATCTTCTTCCTCTTCGCCATAGAGCTCCAGTATTTCTACTAAAAATACATCAATGAGCCCGACTGTGAGACACTGGGAGACATGTTTAAACACCAAATCTGTGACAGAAAATAGTCCTCAACAGAACACTATTTACTCATCTTTGAGTAACGTTTGCTAAAAAGCCGTGGTACCCAGCTGTTTAAGAAAATTATTGTGCCATTACTATTTCACTTTCATATAGGACTGTCTATCGCAAATTAATCATACATACTTTATCTGTTCAAAATGTACCTTAAAGGGAGATTTGTCAAGTATTTAATACTCTTATCAACATGGGAGTGGGCAAATATGCTGCTTTATGCAAATGTATGTATATATTTATTACTGGAAATCAATTAACAACACAAAACAATGACAGATATTGTCCAGAAACCCTCACAGGTACTGCATTTAGCATAAAAAATATGCTCAAATAATAACATGGCAAACTGCAGCCCAACAGGCAACAACAGCTGTCAGTGTGTCAGTGTGCTGACTTGACTATGACTTGCCCCAAACTGCATGTGATTATCATAAAGTGGGCATGTCTGTAAAGGGGAGACTCGTGGGTACCCATAGAACCCATTTTTATTAACATATCTTGAGGTCAGAGGTCAAGGGACCCCTTTGAAAATGGCCATGACAGTTTTTCCTCACCAAAATTTAGCATAAGTTTGGAGCGTTATTCAAAAAGGGAAGAAACTGTTCCTCAGTCTGCTGGTGAGGGTCCTGTATCTTCCACCAGAGGGCAGGAGGGAGAACAGGCTGTTGTGGTGGTGTATCGTGTCCTTAATGACTCGCTGGGTGTACAGCTCCTGCAGGCTGGGCAGCCCGCACCCGGTGATGTGTTGTGTTTTACGGTCAAACACCACGTGACTAAACCAGCAGCTCTGTTATCATCTCTGTGTTTCCACAACAAGCTCGAGCCAGGAGGCATGTATGCTCCCACAAGATTAAATCTGGTCTCTCCGTTGAACAGCAGAGAGAAATCAAATATGTCGCCACAAGAGGTGACAGGGAACAAAGTGAATACTGAGACTGGAATAAACTTGTATCATCAACTGTCTTTACAAGACCTCTAGTCTCATATTCAGCCTTCATAATGTACTTAAGATATAAAAGTATTCTGCCAGTGAGATGAGAGACAGCCAGTCGTGTTTCAGTATCTCAAAACAAGACACGGTTAGACAGATGGAATGATCAGCCAGCGGATTCACCAGGTTTCAATACAAAGTTTTCGATCTTTGTTTCAACACATTAATAAGGTGCCCCTTTGATTGATTTGAACTGATTCGAATAATCTTAATATGCAGATTACTTGAAACATGCCCAGGATGAGAGCTCAGTGCAACAATAAAACTATAAATGTACCTTTAAATTACAAATTAAACATTATCAAAAATAAAATTCCTTCCAAAGTAAAAGATTGTTGAAACAATATAGGCTTAAACCTGAAATCCGTTACTTTCAACACATTGTCACCACGTCTCTGAAATGATGTTCTACAGACTGTAAAGATGGCCGGTGGAAATTGTTGTGGAACTTTTGCACCAGCTGGCGTTGTGTGATACTGCTGGATTTATGCTGTTGATTTTAAAAAGGTGAAAATAAAAACATGGTGTGAAACACGCCACTGACCAGAAGGTCATCAGAGTCTCACTTTACCATAGACTAGTACTAGTAGTTTAAAAAAGAAATACCATAACATTAGAATCCACTTCATATTTAATTGTTTCTGTGAAAGACTTTATTTTGGTTTTCTGTAATGCCTATTGCTAGCAAAACACATTTTGTTAGAACATCAGGTGGTTACCTGACCTACCACATAACCGCAACGAGCCAGGGTTGCACATCCTACCTCTCTCTCCCCCTGGCCCTCCAACCTGGCAACAGAGCTGCAATGTAGCGCAACAAACGTAGCGCAACAAACATAGCGCAACCGTAACAATGTTTTTCCTGGGCTGTTCTATCTCTACTCTCACTATCAACAATGATCTTAAAACCGTTTTTAATCACTGTCTCTCCCTGTCAGTCATGTGCCGTGTGCTTTAAAAGCGTACAACCTGCGGGGGTTGGGTAGGGGAAGAGATGTCACAGCTTTTGTCTCTTTTAAGGAACAGAGCGATTGAAAATCAGAAGTGAGTGATATTTACATTATCACAAACGTTACTGCGGTTGTTTTATGGCGGTCGAGCATCACTTCTGCCCTGCTTACCGACAGTCGTCAAACACAAAAGGGTTCTGTTAACAGGAGAAAACTCGACCCCTCACCTTTTCTTTCTGTGTGTATTTCAACACCTATGACTCAGTATGGCTACACTAATAGGACCTACTAGTCTTGAAGCAATGCAAAGCTCCTGATGTCTTTCCACACCCATGTTTGTAGTTTGACACACAGCTTATGCTAACACACATTTGTCACAGTGGACTAACTATGTGATAATACAAGGAGGTAATACAGGGAGGGAGAATTGTGAAGTGGTGACTGGTCTCATATGTCACAGTGATATGTTTGCTTTGTCAGTTCCTCGACGTTAACAATGAGTTGGGTTTTAAAACCTTCTTCCGTTACCTGTTCTCCCTGCTGGTGTGTGTCAGGGGCTGACATGACACATACATGTTCATACGTGTATGGAGTAATGGAAAATTCCCACCTTTTCCTATGTTGCGTCATGGGAAGTGTTGGATTTCAGCTGTTTTGAAGCCTGACCCATAATATGCACTAAAAGCTGAACTGATTTTGACCATTTAAAAAAAAAATATATGTCTCCCTCTTTTATATTTCTCTTTTTATACCTTGTTTGTCTTTCACTTTATGGAAGTGTGATACCAAATTGCTGATGTACCACTTTAAAGTCCTTGTAAAGCAACGACACAGGATACATTTTCAGGAATCAGTACTGAATGTTAAAAGTTTACACCGAAAAATTAAAAGTTACAGGTTAGCAAGATCCTCTTTGTCCCGATCAAAAGAAGAAAAAAAAAAAAAGGTCTTGCTGTGCAGACAATTTCCAACTGGAGCTATTGCCCAGAATGTCAATAGAATATTCTTTAAGGAACATTGTGTAGCATTTAGGGGGATCTATTGGCAGAAATGGAATATAATATTAATAAATATGTTTAAGTTTGAAGCGTTATTTAGCCTCCTCCTCGAAGCTAGTATGACGTGGTTGGTACCAATGGATTCCTTAGGTTATCTAGTTTCATATTATATCTTCACTCTACCTTTAAAATCCAATCCTCCGAAAGACTGGCGGCCCTTCGGATTTTTAAGAGGTTAATTAAATATCGCAAGTTGCGTTAACGCGTTAAAGAAATTAGTGGCGTTAAAACAAATTTGTGTTAACGTGTTATTATCGCATCAACTTTGACAGCCCTAATAATTTCAAAATGTTTTATAACAACATATAACTGAATATTACTTTACACCTGCATTTATATATTTCAGGGCTGTCTCGAATAAAAATTTTTGGGTGGAGCTGTCTGTCTGTCTCCATCTCTCCGTTTCAGAGCCTGGGACAGCACTACTGTACAAACACACACCTCAACACACAACAAACAGCGATATCCGTCTGAGAATAACTATTTATTATTATTACTAATTCCTTATTACATGGGCTATTTTGGGATTTATACATTATTATAACATACAGAAAATAACAAAAATAAATTAAAAACAAAGCATTCAAATACTGATTTGGAGGTCAAATACCATGGCAACAGTCGAAGTCGAAGCATTCGGGTCAGCCCTAATATATTTCCATTATATTCGTACTGTATTTATACTGTAATCAAGTGATTTATTCATTCTCCCTCCCTCTGTCTCGTTTCTTTTGTCCTCCTCTAGGAGAGAAACCCTACATCTGCCCTTATGAAGGCTGCAGCAAACGTTACTCCAACTCCAGCGACCGCTTCAAACACACCCGCACCCACTACGTTGACAAGCCTTACTACTGCAAGATGGCAGGCTGCCTGAAGCGCTACACAGATCCCAGCTCGCTACGCAAGCACATCAAGGCCCACGGGCACTTTGTAGCCCACGAGCAAGGCACTGCGAGCAGGCTGGGGGCGGGGCTTGGCCTCTCCGGGCACCAGAGCGCTGTTGAACTGCCAGCCGTAGGCGGGGCCCACATCATCATCCCCGGGGCTGCTGCAGCTCTTCTTGGGGGCCTGGGGGCCTCTTTGCCTCTCTCTGCTTTCTGCCACGCCAGAGCCCTGGGCCACCACGGGGCGCCGTTCTTCTCCCTGAGCGGAGGAAGCGGCGTGGGGCACCTCGGCCTCTCGGACTCTCATCTGTTACACTTTGGACTCTCAGCTGCGTCGATGTTGGGGCTGGGAGCTCTGGGAGGTCTGGGACGGATGGTGGGGAAGCAGACGGAAGGCGAAGAGGAGGAGGAGGAGGGAGAGGAGGTGGAGGTGCTGAACCTGTCTGCAGGGGTGGGGCATAGACGGAGCGACCCTTTGTCCTGGGTGGTTGTTCCCTCAAGAGCACTCCTCCTCAAACCAGCTGTCGTCAGCTAGGAGGAGTACTCAGCCACGCAGACAACCAGAGAGTGTGTTTGTGTTGCTCTGTTTGCATGCATGTATGACTGAGTGTGTGTTCACAGGTGTGTGTGTGTGTGTGTGTGTGTGTGTGTGTGTGTCTAAAGGTTGCCGTCACCTGCGGAGCCATATAATCACTAAAGTCATTCCAGCCCAGAAACAAGTGACGGCAGACTGAAAGACTGAAAAGTCTTTGTGTCGAGTGTACAAAGCCTAAACCTAAACTTAAAGTGTTGGGTTGCAAAAGTCTTACACTTTAAAGGGTCAGTTCACCCAAATGACAAAAATAAAATAAAACAGCTAGTGGTATCTGGCCATGCAGATCCATTTTCATCTGCTGACATTTTGAGATATTTTTCTTAGATTTCTGATATTTTGGATAACCCACGGCATCACTGTGAACACTTCCTGTATTTGAACTACAATGAGACTTTCAAATGTCATTTCTAGCCACGCTGGGGAGCGATGGACAACACATTCTCACGCCCAACTCGTCAATACCGCCGCTTGGTCAGTGTCCCTCGGCATCGGAGACCAACGCACGGGGTACCCCTATTGCGTTACTTTTGGACGGACCAGGGACGGCGTTTCAATATACGCTCGTTACATGCATAGTGTCCTTTCAAAATAAACTTCAGTTTTCAAAGGAAGTTAGGTTTAGGCAACACAACCACTTAGTTAGGGTTAGGAAACAGTCGTGGTTGACGTTAACTTCACTGACTAACGACTGACGTGACAAAATAAGTCAACGTTACTTTTAGTTTCACACAGGACACAAACAGCGGTCTCCAGGTTTAAAGTCTTGTGTTTTTTTTATTAGGACTGTCAATCAATTCAAATAATTAATTACGATTAATCGCAAATTAATCACATTTTTAATCTGTTCAAAATGTACCTTAAAAGGGAGATTTGTCAAGTATTTAATACTCCATCAACATGGGAGTGGTCAAATATGCTGCTTTATGCAAATGTATGTATATATTTATTATTGGAAATCAATTAACAACACAAAACAATGACAAATATTGTCCAGAAACCCTCACAGGTACTGCATTTAGCATAAAAAATATGCTCAAATAATAACATGGCAAACTGCAGCCCAACAGACAACAACAGCTGTCAGTGTGTCAGTGTGCTGACTTGACTATGACTTGCCCCCAAACTGCATGTGATTATCATAAAGTGGGCATGTCTGTAAAGGGGAGACTCGTGGGTACCCATAGAACCCATTTTCATTCACATATCTTGAGGTCAGAGGTCAAGGGACCCCTTTGAAAATGGCCATGACAGTTTTGGAGCGTTATTTAACCTCTATGACATGGCTGGTACCAATGGATTCATTTCGTTTCATATGATACCAGTATCTTCACTCTAGCTTTAAAACTGAGCCCTCTACAACCTAAAAATCACAAGTTGTGTTAATGCATTAAAGAAATTATTGGCGTTAAAACAAATTTGCATTAACGCGTTAGTATCACGTTTGCTTTGACAGCCCTAGTAAAAAAAAACATCATGGTTTGGCTTAAAATACGTATGTGAGCGTTGACTTTCAGTTTCACACGGGTCATGAACAGCAGTCTTCTGGGAGAAAGTCCTGTTTGTTTGACCATGCACCTCCCCTCACACCCGCCCTGTAGTGGACTTTCTCGCTTGTTATACTCGTTATTATTCAATGTAACTTTCATTAACGGTCGCTCAATATACTACGTCGCCTACTCTGCTTGTTGCTCGTTGTACTAGTCACTCCGCGGACTATTTCTGAAACGTTATAGACAAACGTAATCCGCGACAAAATACATTTCCCTGATTAAGGGTGCAGTTTCGTTGTATGGGAATTTCATTTTTAGGAGACAGGGCTGGATTTAGGTGAACTGACCCTTTAGACTTCATGGTCAAAAAACATTTTACAGCGGACAATCACCTGCATTAGACTCATTACTCCATGTGATGAGAAGAGCAGATGCACTAACAATTTTGTAGTTTTTATGTTTGACAACCTCCACTGACTGCTGCCAGTCTTCAGTTACCGCAGTTTCACAAGCGTGTTGGAGAAAACGTGACAGTCTCTCTCTAGAGCCAGAGTTTGGTTTGTTCGTTCTGGGCTATTGTAGAAATATGGAGGACTCCGTGAAGAGGACCCACTCCCTATGTAGGTATGAAGGGCTCATACCTACATATGGTACCTACATAGGGAGCGGTATGAAGGGCTCATACCTACATATGGTACCTACATAGGGAGCGGTATGAAGGGCTCATTCTAAGCTAATGAAAACACAACGATCCTTAGTTTCACCAGATTATACACTCATGAAAACATAGTTATGAATACTATATTCCATTTCTGCTAATAGATCCTCGTAATTGTTGCACACTGTTCCTTTAAGGGGTTAAATTTCAAAGTAAGATATCAATCATTTGAAAAATTCGACTCCCACAACATGACGGGTGACATTAAAAACACGTTTTTGTAATTATTTTAATACAACTGTTTACAGAATATGTATGTGTTTGAGAAGACGTGTTTTTGTAACATATTTTACATGTTGGTCTGGTTACAAAATTAATTTAAGGTGATTTGTGATCGTTAGCTGTCATGTATGACATGACACCAGAGAGGACCCCGTACCAAACACAATAATGATCCCCCTGGAGGAAAGGCGAACCTCCTGAGACCCAGCGCCTCAGACGCAGTGATCTCAGTGATCTACTCGTCGTGAAGTGATCTCAGCGTGGCTGACAATGACATTTTCGACACCACGATGTGGGACGGAGTATTATAATCCACACAAAGCTATCTGTTTGACCACGTGACTTTTCAAGTCGCAAGAAGAAAGAAACAAACTGTGTTGACGCAACTGAATGTAAGTTTGAGTTTAAATTCTTGACTTGCAGTTTATTTGAGCTCATTATTCTATTAATCATTCCAAGACAACGATCCAGACCGGATCAGCCAGCTGAGGAAACATTCAACAAGCTAGACAAAGGTGTGTATCAGGCAAAGAGTACACATTGGCTTTACAAAAAAGAAACCATTTAAAGAGCTGTCTCGAGTATTTTCGAAGGGGAATTGTTTGACAATGGCCACCTGTGGCCAGTATCTCTGTTGATTTATCTTGTATTCTTGTTTGCACATTGATTGATCCTAATCAGTATTTCAAAGGTGTCGAAGTGCCTTGTGTTTCATCCCAAATATATCACAATATATGAAACATATTTACACAAAGTGTATAAATGTACTTTTCATTACATTTTAATAACTTGACAACAGATGTGATTTATACATCAGGGCCACTGCAACACTTTCAGAGGACGTCACCAGTGTTGATGACTACGACAACGACTCAATGTCAATAAACACAAATTTAAAAAAAGACTAACACTGTGATGTGTCTATGTGTTTGCAAATCTGCCTTACAGGTTATTTTTTAATTTAATCTTATTTGCCTGCAGAACTTTGAAAAAATTAACTAACAGATATGAACCATAGACTGTATATAAGAAGTGGACGTAGTCACCGATTGGTTTGTGGACTCAAGTTTAAGTTCGTTATTTCTCCATCTTGGTGTTTTGCAACCAGAGTGTCTGTCTATAATGTTGGAGTATTACACTGTAGGCCTACAAAATAAAATGCATAGCCCAAGTATATATAGCAATAAAATCAAAACTGATTATGACTGACACAGTTTAATATGCTTCAAGAAATAATGAATAAATAGGAATAAGTTGCAAGAGACTGTTGATGCCGGCCAATACACACACCAACATGTGAATAAGGGGAATACCGGCACTTGTTTTTTTCCACTTCAAGCACTGACGTCATGTTACTCAGACTACAACAATAAAAGCGTTAACTTCCTTCTACCTCCACATAGACTCAAATGAAGCAAATATATCGATTCTGGCATTAAAAAAAATCAATTTCAAACTCGTACAAAAAAAACCCGCGATACATAGGTGAATTGATTTTTTTTCCCCCAACCCTAGTAAATATGTATACTGATATTCTTCTCATATGTCTTCATATAATAAGTGTTACTGGCATCCTGCACTTTATTGTGCTCCACGTCGTACCTCGATACACACACGAGAGGTGTGAGCTGCAGAAACACAAGCACAGCTTCCTGCCAAACCAAACTCTTAAACTGCACTTTACCAACAGAGGCCTGTACTACGAAGCGAGTTCAACATACCCAGGGTATCTTCTCGTTATCTGGCTTAACCAACCCTAACAAACGAGATCCCTCTAAGCGGTCCTAAGAAGGTGGTTATAAACTCGGTAAATCAACCCAGGGTTTCCCAATCTTGTTATGAGCGCGTGCACACAAAAGGGGTGGTGTTTGCAGCATCTGACCAATCACTAACATGGACAAGTCTACTGCCAGCAGACAGACAGGCAGAGCGGCACATATTACAAAGGAAGAGTAAACTATATTACACAAATACGAAGAAGTTAAACACATAATCCAGACTAAAAGTAACACAGTTGAAGCTGCCAAATGCAGGAAGGACAGCTGGCAGAAGAAAAAAACTCCCGATGTGTGAATGCGTAAATTAACAGACTTATTAGAACACTCAAAAGTCAAATAAAGTCGTCTAGTTTTAGATAGCTATAAGAAATTGTATGGACGGATGGAGGGGTTACACGTCATTATGCCCATTATTTTACATGGGGCGTGTATAACTATTTCAACCTTCTCTCAGGTGCGTCCCCGTTTCCTGCGGTGTGAAACGGATTCAAGACCAAGTAAAAAAATAAATATAAAAATATAATTAAAAGCGGAAAACACCCGCTGCATAAATCCAGCTGTCCTTCCTGCATTTGTCAGTTTAAACTGTGTTGTTTTTAGCCTGGATTATGACTTAAAGTTCTTCGTATTTGTGTAATATTACCATACGATCCGCGCACTGAGCTCTGATTGGTCAGTAGGCGGTGTTTTTATTCGAGTTGATCTCTTATCTGGAACATAACCTGCTCCGGAGCAGGTTAGCCGTTCAGCGTAAGTTACCATGGCGATCTACCCCGGTAAGAAGTGATCCACCTTCGTAGGACGGAAAACCCAGGGTTAACCCTGAAGTTACCTCGATAACGCCAAATCCTGCTTCGTAGTACAGGCCTCTGATCTCCACCAACATCAGCAGAGCCAGGAATCAAACACCAAAACAAACATCAACTGCAACTGTCATTCCAGCTGGTTTTGTGCCAATGATGAGTGATTCTTATCAAGGTGAATCAGAGGTGGCACTACCTGGAACAGGCTCAGACAGTAGACTGGCTGTTAAGTGTGTAGGTGTTTTCATTGATACACAAAACGACCAGAGGCCTGTACTACGAAGCAGGATTTGCGGTTAGCGAGGTGACTTCAGGTTTAACCCATCAGGGTTTTCAGTCCTAAGACGGTTGATCACTTCTTACCGGGGTAGATCGCCATGGTAACTTATGCTGAACACCTAACCTGCTCCGGAGCCGGTTATGTTCCAAATAAGAGATCAACTTGTATAAAAGCACCGCCTACTGACCAATCAGAGCTGAGAGCGCAGATCGTATGATAACATTACACAAATATGAAGACGTTACAGTCATAATACAGGCTAAAAACAACACAGTTTAAACTGACAAATGCAGGAAGGACAGCTGGCTGTGTGCTGTGGGTGTTTACCGCTTTGAATTATGTTTTTATATATTTTTTTTTTACTTCCTCTCAAGTCTGTTTCACACCGCCGGACACGGGGACGCAGCTGAAAGAAGGTTGACATAGTCATGCACGCCTCACATGAGTCAAAAGGCATAAAGAAGTGTGGTCTATTCAAAGTCAGAGTGGTCTCGGTACACGAGAGCACAGGGAGGAACCGGTTCATGTGGAGTCTACAGTGACACAGTTAAACCTCTGTCAGGTTCACTAAACTAAACTAAAAAAGTGGAATACGTGGAACGACGACAGATACAAAGAAAAGGAACTGTATTCTGTTAAAGTTACAGAAAGAACTAGAATTAACACCTCGTGGTTGTTTACCTCCACCAACCAGTCAAGTGTCAGTTTACATCCATGTCTGTCCAAAATGTCATCATTTCATAATTTTATCCTGTTGGACATTTGTGTTAAAATCAACCAGGAGACCGCTGTTCGTGTCCCGTGTGAAACTAAAAGTAACGTTGACTTATTTTGTCACGTCAGTCTTTAGTCACGAGATTCGTCGTATCGTGAGTTTTGTGAGTCACATGAGTCGCTACTCAGTGACGTTAATGTCAACCACGACCGTTTCCTAGCCCTAACTAAGTGGTTTTGTTGCCTAAACCTAACTTCCTGTGAAAACGGAAGTTTATTTTGACAGTCCCCGGTCTGTTCAAAAGTAACTCAAGACGGGTACCCTGTGCGACGGTCTCAGATGCCGAGTGGCACTGACCAAGTGGTGGTACGTGACGAGTTGAGAGTGAGAATGTGTCCCTCCAGGCGTTCGTGAAATATTGCGTTCACAAGCTGAAAACATAATGCCTCTGGCCACGGCAGTCGCCGGCGCAGAGGCATAAAAACACGTAATCAGATTACCGAAGCAGTTAGTAAAAATGGGGATTATTAGCAGGATTATAATTTTAACATACATTTTTAAACAAAGAACAATATAGTACCATTTCAATGCACACACATTACAACACTTCACAGCACCACTATGGTCATGACTGAAACCGTAGAACGTTATCATGGCCTAACGTTAGTGAAAAAAGTGGTTGGAAATTTTGCCATTATTAAATATTTAAAGTCACTGTGAGGAACTTTTAACTGGTAACAGTTACATATAATGCTGATGCCTCTATATGACCTACATCAGCAAACCAGACCATCAGATTGGCTTTTTCTATATAGTTAGTATTAATGCTTGGCATCGGTGACACCGGATCAGACTTCGCACAAAACTGTCATGGCCATTTTCAAAGGGGTCCCTTGACCTCTGACCTCAAGATAATTGAATGAAAATGGGTTCTATGGGTACCCACGAGTCTCCCCTGTACCCCCCTAAAAGAGACAAAAACGGGTCTATTGTGGGTCTCAGGGGGTTACTGAGATGAGTGTTTTCATGTTAATAGAGACAAGATGTCAGGTTGACTCAGATCAGCTGGTTAAACATAATAACAGAGAGCAGTTTAAACGTTTTTTCTCTGTTCTGATTTATTGGTTCACTGTTTACAAGGGAACTTCCTGTTTCAGTGCAAAGATCAAGGTAGTTATACCTATAAACCATAAAACACAACGAAGCGTGATGCCAGCAGCTCTGTGAGGCTGGACTTTGACAGGAATGCTAACATCAGCATGATGAATGAATGAAGTTTTCATTATTGACTCATATAAATATGCCAAACCCACATGGCCTTACAAAACACCAGAAATTCAAAGGAGCCAAGAAAACAACTAAAAGGTTCGTCATAATCAAATCAGCATGGAGAAGAGCAGAGTTCATGAATCACTCAGGAACATTTACTGTGTAGCACTAAAATATCTCAATAAATGCTAACTAAATAATCTATCCTCTCCCTGTGTATGTGTGTGTGTATATGTGTGTGTGTGTATGTGTGTGTGTGTGTTTGTGTATATGTGTGTGTGTCTGCGTGCGTAAAACCAGGTGAACACCTGAAAACCTCCCTCCACATGACGAGGCACGACAGAATGTGACACAATCCCCCTCCTCCCCATGTCGCTCCCTCCCAGAGGAGAAGGGAGGAGAAGGGAGGAGAGCTCTCTATCCTCCTTTCTCCTCTCCCTCATACAAGGTATAATTATCGCCGTTTTATACAGTATGTTAGTCCTGTGAGCAGTAGAGGAGTTGATGATGCGTGGAAGTTATGAGTAGTTAGTGGGCCTAATAAGATTGTCATACTCGGCATAATCAAACTCAGGCTGAAGGATCTATAGAGGGAGGAATCAAGGAAACAAGGACGGCAGGGTCGCAGCAGTCATGTGGGTTCCACGGCATCTCTCAGGTGGGAGCTGCCAGAAAAGGTAAGAACTTCAAATCATCATTCAATCATCATCATTCAACTCCCTTCAAATGAAAGCAGACCTTCAGTCTGACCATCACAGTGAATCAAGTTCTCGGTTTTAATAATCTTAATATTTAATAAGTAGTATTGTTTCATTTATTATTTTAGATTTTTACTTTATTTAGACTCATTTTTGATATTGTCTTCTTTTGCTAGTTATTTGTTTGGTTTAATTATTATCTTGTTTAGTATATTTAGATTTTTGCGTAATTAGTATTTTGTTTTCTTTTGTTAATGAATTAGGAAACTTTGTGAGCACCCGCAGTTATACAAGTAGGTCGGCAGGTAGGACCAGCATGCACCTGGGTGGGCTTATGTTGTTTTACCAGAACAAGAGAGGCAGCGACATCCATGTTTTCTTTGAGATTCGTTTGCTTCCTTTTTTTGGATAAATAAATCATCAGAACATTTTGCATGGACAATGGACTCTTTTGCCTGCATAAACCACATACCCACGATGCATCAGTGGCCCTTTGATTTAAATTCCGACAAATGGCCACTACACTTAAACTTTAAACTTAAACTTTAAACTTAACTTAAAGTTAGTCACAGCATTAAAATAATTAGAGGGAATATCTGTAAATGATTTGTGTTCTTTGGTGTTAAATGACACTCAACGATCCTATAAATAAAGACAATGATAGCACTTATTATTATTAGAGTAGTAGTAGTAGTAATAATAATAATAATAATATTATGGCCAAGGCTGGATTCAGTGTTTCCAGATCAGATTGACAGTTTCCAGCTCAAATCATAACCTGCCAGAAACCCGTTTAAAACCGTAAAACCATTACAAAGCTTCATATCAGCATCAAATAATCAAAGATAAAAAACACAAGACTTTCAACCAGGAGACCGTTGTTTGTGTCCCGTGTGAAACTAAAAGTAACGTTGACTTATTTTGTCACGTACGTCGTCAGTCCCGTGAGTCGTTAGTCAGTGACATTAACGTCGGCCATGACCGCTTCCTAACCCTAACTAAGTGGTTGTGTTGCCTAAACCCAACTTCCTGTGAAAATGGAACGAGCGTAACGAGCGCATATTGACACGCTGTCCAAAAGTAACGCAGGATCAATCAAAGATTTCTCAAATTAAATGATTCAATGATATGAGTGAGGGGAAAATGTTGAATTTTGACCGTAAAATGACAATTTATTTTTTATATTTACTCTCTAAACACTCTTAAAACGGTCACTATATTCTGATAGTAGTGCATGAGACAGGTAATCTGAAAAAAAATCATGTGTCTCTGTGTCCTCCGGTGCTCCTAATGAGCATTCATTTATTCATTTTTTATTTTGGCAGGTTCCGTCCTCCATAAAAACCACAAATATTCAGTTTACTGTTTTGTGGGACAGAGAAAAGCAGCAAATTCTCACATTTCAGAGTCATGTTTGCTTGAAAAACGACATAAACGATGAACTGATTACCAAAATAGTTACTGATTAATTTTCTGTGGATTGACTAAATGGTTAATCAATTACGTTTAGGACTTCAGGACATCTCTGACATGCTGAAAATCAAACATTCTTTCTGTATTAATTTAGAGATTTTCCAAAGTACAAATCCCTAGAAGTGTATGATTCGACTTTTTCCCATGGTCTAGTGTTAAAAAATGTAACAGAAATTGCAATAAATCGATTTATCGAATCACATTACTTAAAAATCGCAACACATATCGAATCAACTACCGAGTATTGTGATAGTATTGAATCAGGAGATAGGTGTATCGTCTATGGTGTATCGTAAAAATGTCTTATTCAGCGTTTGGTTGTACTTAGCTCGACCCTCTCGTGTCAATTCTGGTTGCAAAAAACCAAGATGGCGACGGCCAAAAACCAAGATGGCGACAGCCAAAATGCCAAACTCCAGGCTTCAAAACCGTAGTCCACAAACCAATGGTTGACGTCCACTTCCTATATACAGTCTATGAGTAGAATTCATTCAAAAAGACACTCCTTATACTCCAGAAGTTGCCTTAGAATCATCATGTTTTTAAGGCTTCTTCAGTATCAAAGTAATCCAGTGATGGTTGACTGTACATACATGAGTACATTGCAAACAGGAGCTGCTAATGGCTAATTCGGCATCATTTTAATGGTGACAATTGACAAAATGTGAACAAAAACGATTGTAGCCCACAGCTAAGTCACTGATTTATACATCCTGTTTCCCCAATAAGTTCCCTACTTAGCTCGACCCTCTCGTGTCACTTCTGGTTGCAAAAAAACAAGATGCCGAACTCCAGGCTTCAGAACCGTAGTCCACAAAGCAATGGGTGACGTCAAGGCGATTACCTCCACTTCCTTTATACAGTCTATGAGAAGAATTCATTCAAAAAGACACTCCTTATACTCCAGAAGTTGCCTGAGAATCATCATGTTTTTAAGGCTTCTTCAGTATCAAAGTAATCCAGGAGCTGCTAATGGCTAATTCGGCATCATTTTAATGGTGACAATTTGACAAAATGTGAACAAAAACGATTGTAGCCCACAGCTAAGTCACTTATATATACACATTGTTGGACCTGACCATCCAAGATGGTGGCAAAGACATGAACTGCACTTCCCAGGATTCCTTTGGGTCACTCATTGAGTAGCTCCACCCATGGACTCAGTAACCATTTCCATTGGCTACTTTAACATGATGACTCATTCACAAGTACATGTGAATTTTACGCGGGATAAATAGGAAGGTCTCCTTCTTTGGCTCTGCTCTTTGCTCTTTGCTTTTTGGTCCCTGGCCTGTCAACACCCCTGCCCCGCAGGAGGTCAGCTGCGGCCCTTCTCACTTAAGCTCTCCAGCCAGAGACTGCATGAAGAAGCAGCTCTTATCTGATCTATGTCTTGTTAGCAGACAGACATAGAAACACAAGGAACTTCTAAAGGCAGAAGACGCGAGTGCCTGCCTTTTGATCCACTAACTTCAACCAAGGAAGTTAGCACCAAGCCACCAAGCTGCAGAAACAGGACTGGACCAGTTTCCTTCCAGCTGCACAACTGGATCTCACACAGCAAGGACAACAACAACTTCGACCCTGGAACCACAACCTTCTCCAGTCGGCTTTCTCCAATCCCTCCTTGGAATTACAACCCCTTTCTTCCATGTAGTGGTAACGTACTGGGCTTTACCTTAGCATTAGTAATTGCACACGGCTGAGCAAGACTGTTCAACTTAACTTCTGTAAATGTACATGTATTGTATGGTTTGATGTAATTCATTAAGTTTTACTGTTGTGATAGTGTTGTAGTCAGGATATTTGGTTAGCTGGCTTCGCCACATCTGATGTGTTTAGTTTATGCTCCACACAGACATAGGGTCTTGCATGCAAACTAACCATCTTTTCTAACTATCTTTATCATCTGACACACATTAACATCACTTACATAAACTGTGAATTGGTTTTATACACAAACATACACCATCAGATAACCCCAACCCCCACATCACACCTCTTTGTTCTCCCTGAGCCCATGTGCTCCAAAGGACAAAGAGGTCATGTGGTGACACCCTGGCGGCCATCTTTGATCCGGCCATCTTTGTAGTTTTACAGTGCTCGCCATTTTGTTTTGTAGGCCATGCAGACATCAAAGACAAGTAGCCATCTTGTCTTTGTCCCCCTCTCTCTCTCTCCCTCTCTCTCTCTCTCACACACACACACACACATGCTCACACACTGTGTTTGGTTTGTTTAGTTTAGTTATTTAGTTAGATTAATATTGTGTTTTAACATTTATTATCTTATAAATAAATATTTGTGGATCATACATGCTGGTCTGTTTAATGTTGTACAAGAGTGAATAATGCCAACCGCTGCTGTGTCAAGAACTCCAAAATCCTTCAACCTTTACTATCTATTGATATAGTGATTTTTGGTTATAGTTATTAATTTAATTATTAATCAGAGTTCTAAATTGATAGTTTAGTATATTTAATGAGACTTAGCTATGAGACTACATTAATTTGCTATCGTTTTCTCTTTGTTTTAAAGAGTGGTGCCCCGAGGATGATTTAATACACATTAAATCATATTATTCATTATAATTAATAATTATTTTGATAATTATTATTTACTTTTGATAGCCATTTTAATGTCTTTTGAGCTTATACCAATGTAATTTGGTGCCCTGTTATTATTAATATATATTGAAAATTAAGTAATATTAATTTTATTAATATTGATAATTTTCTTTAATATT
Source organism: Sebastolobus alascanus (assembly GCA_916701645.2). NCBI lineage: Eukaryota > Metazoa > Chordata > Actinopteri > Perciformes > Sebastidae > Sebastolobus > Sebastolobus alascanus. Next base: position 2,224,417 of record CAKAOJ020000065.1, read on the forward strand.
GTCTAATAACTAGACCTGCGTTCCCCAACATAATGGTGCCCCGTGTGAGGCCTAGTATTGTTGGCAAATTATTCATAATTGTGCAATATTAATTTTCAGCATAATTTTTGGACAAAACCAAAAATTTCATATTCCACTTCTAAACGAACCAAAAGTGTTGACATTCTACACCACTAGTCTTCCACAGGAGTAGACGTCCAGCTGTACTTTTAAACAAGTACATTGTGGTTAGAATTATAATTTGAGAGATTTTGTTATTAACACTTTAAGCCTTCATAGTGTCAATTTTAAGAACTTGCTTTTGCTGCTAATTCAAGTTAACCTACTCTGTAGAACTTGAAAGAATTTTGGTTCAGCATTTGAATACCACGTATTCAATTCAATCTCGTCAAGTTGTCATAATTTGCTGTTAATCTAAGTGTTCCTTTAATGACACAGCGTGCCACCGGCCCTGTGTAACATAGAGAGCTTGTACCTGGCTGTCACTGCCATGCATTTCAGCCTGACTGAGTAAGATTGAGCCTGATAAGAGCCACAGCGTGCTACCAGCCCTGTGATATAAGTTTGCACCTAGCTGTTACTTTCACACGTTCCAACTTGAGTCACCTTTAAGAGACATCATCACAACTGTTACTGCCTTGCATCTCAGTTAGTGCATGTTGTGTATAAGCAAACTTGTTTTGTAAACCTGTGTTTACTTTACTGGCCCCTTTTGTTTTATGACCACTAGAGTCACTAGTTTGTGCTGTAGCTGCCCCTCCTCCACAGGAAGCTACCCCCAATAAAGTAAGCCAGTCCATTGTTTTGTTAGGCTAGTGTACCTACTGCTACACTACAAGGTGTCTGCCAAAGCAACACCATAGCCACAACATTATTTTTCTTGATACTAGACACCTTGTTTAGTTTTACCCTCCATTCCAGGCATAACAATGGAGAACCCCTGTGTAGAGCTTTTCATTTCCTCCGTAGCACAGAGCCTAAACCCTGGCTGCCCTGAACTCATCAGCAGGTTGAGTTTCAGTGAGTGCAGGAAAGAAATGGAATCGCTACTCACAGACAGGTGTGATGCGCAGACCGCATCCAAAGATTCATTGTTTAAATGCTTGCTTCTGATTTTTCACAGGCAAACCAGTCTTGCCATTCAGAGCAAAGCAGTCCTGGAGAAGGAGGTAGATTCCCTAAGAACGCAAAATGCTTGTCTCCTCCATGAAGTTCAGACAGCAAACAAAAAGATGATGCGTTACTTGGAAGACCTGCATTCAGCAGAGTCAGATCTTTGCTCGCACAAAGAGCAATTGTTAGGGCTTAGATTAGAACATCTCACCCCACCGCAGTCTGTCAGCCATTGTGATTCTGGTTACTCCGATTCACACTCCTCACTTGATGAGAGGTTAACCCCCTCTCCGCTCAGAAGTGAAAGATTTCCAACTGACTCAAAGTCCTTTGGAATGAAGTCAGCTCCACTGAGAGACAGTGCTAACAGCCACCTGACTTCCCATTTTTCTGATACTGAAAGTGAAGCTACATGTAGTTTATCTTCAAGAAGATATTCTGCTCCATGTTCTTCTCAGCTACTGAGAAATGACATTTTCACCTGTGCTCCTTCCTCCAAAGGTTCAGCCTGTTCAGCCTCCTTTCCACTCTGTCACAAGAGTGATGACAGCTGTTCAGCCTCTGCTTCTCAGCCAGAGAGAACTTTAGCATGTGATGCACAAGTGCATTGTAATGCTAATTTAGTCTCGCCTTCACCAGAAAGGACCCCACAGAGTCCCCGCTATGAAGTGCTTGAACTCATAGCTAAAGACATTGAATGTTTTGATCCAGACAACTGTGATCATCACATTGATGACTACTTTAGAGAATTAGATCATAATCTAATTGATTTAACACACGCCACCCAAAGGGAGAAAGTTAAACTTGTGTGGAAAACCAGCTCTAAAGCTGTGCACAAGTTTATACAATCACAACCTCCCAGTGTCAGAAATGACTACAGTGAGCTCCGTCATGCACTGATAGAAGAATTCTCCTCTACTGCTGACGTGACCTCAGCGATGTTTGCAGCCCTCCAAATTAAACATTCACGTAGTGAGAATCCTAGGGATTACTACAAACGTTTGAGGCATGCATACTTCCAAGGGAAGAATGCACCAGGCTTAGAAGAAAACCCCATCTTCAAGTCCTTGTTTTTGCAGAACCTGCACCCATGTGTTCGCACCCATGTGGTACTCAGGACGCGTCAGGGTAACCCCTCACTGCTTGAGATAAGGAAGATGACACAGATAGCTTGGGAAACTCTGGTCATTTCCAAAAGGGGGGGCAAACCAACTGAGCCCACCAGCTCAAACACTGACGTGTCAAGCAGATCTACCACCTCAAAAGACCACCTTCACAACAGGTCGAAGGGGGGTCACAAAAGGCTGCATAAGGACACTGAGCGTAACCGCCATGTCCACCAGTTGCGTAGAGATAGGCATTCACACAACAGAAGTGTTAGAAAGCCATACTCTGAAATTCTGTCCCAGAATTGGCGTGACCGGTCTGATGATGACCACAGCATCTCTAACCACAGTTCAGACTCTGACCACGGTTCAGAACATGGACATAACCTAGCAGACAGTGATAGCTACTCTGAGTGCCTCTCTGCCTCTGGCTACCTGGAGCGTTACAGCCCTGAGCCACGAGTCAAGCACAAGAGCTCCAGAGTTGTCTTCCCACGGTACTAGCTAACACACAGCTAACAGTGAGACAGATGCTAGATAACGGTGCCTTAATTTTTCCTCTTTTGCAGTTACTAGGGCAAACTTGAGTTTGTTAGCAACAGCAAACCCTAAATTCTGATAGGACTCAGACACCACTGTCCAACTTTACAAGTACACTTGGACCAACTCCTTGGTAGTATCTTGTTTAGAGATCACTAGTGCAAAACACTAGCTTAGGACACACCATTATAGCATCACAGAACCCATCATACACCTGTTCTCATATTTTTAGGTGACACTCTCTGCATCTCACCTTAACACCTCTACATCTCTAACATTCCTGTTTTTCACTAACCTTATAATAACAGAGAAACACTAGTTATGTATTTTATACAGTGCTATTGTTGTTGTTTATCTGGTTTTATTTGTAACTTAGGGACTGTTCTTGCTTAGCCAAGATAGATAGTTTTAACCAATGCCCAGTTGGTCAATGAACTGCCCAGACGTTACAAAATTTGAATGAACTGTTGAATGAACTTTTCCAATCATGGATTTAATGACTTTCGAGTTGTCCCCAGGAGTGGAACTGAACAACCCCCAGGTTGTTTCCAAGGACCTGTGAACTGTTCAACCTCTAGCTTGCTCTTAAGGATGATGGACATCTTTAGACCAAAATGGGGGGATGTTGGACCTGACCATCCAAGATGGTGGCAAAGACATGAACTGCACTTCCCAGGATTCCTTTGGGTCACTCATTGAGTAGCTCCACCCATGGACTCAGTAACCATTTCCATTGGCTACTTTAACATGATGACTCATTCACAAGTACATGTGAATTTTACGCGGGATAAATAGGAAGGTCTCCTTCTTTGGCTCTGCTCTTTGCTCTTTGCTTTTTGGTCCCTGGCCTGTCAACACCCCTGCCCCGCAGGAGGTCAGCTGCGGCCCTTCTCACTTAAGCTCTCCAGCCAGAGACTGCATGAAGAAGCAGCTCTTATCTGATCTATGTCTTGTTAGCAGACAGACATAGAAACACAAGGAACTTCTAAAGGCAGAAGACGCGAGTGCCTGCCTTTTGATCCACTAACTTCAACCAAGGAAGTTAGCACCAAGCCACCAAGCTGCAGAAACAGGACTGGACCAGTTTCCTTCCAGCTGCACAACTGGATCTCACACAGCAAGGACAACAACAACTTCGACCCTGGAACCACAACCTTCTCCAGTCGGCTTTCTCCAATCCCTCCTTGGAATTACAACCCCTTTCTTCCATGTAGTGGTAACGTACTGGGCTTTACCTTAGCATTAGTAATTGCACACGGCTGAGCAAGACTGTTCAACTTAACTTCTGTAAATGTACATGTATTGTATGGTTTGATGTAATTCATTAAGTTTTACTGTTGTGATAGTGTTGTAGTCAGGATATTTGGTTAGCTGGCTTCGCCACATCTGATGTGTTTAGTTTATGCTCCACACAGACATAGGGTCTTGCATGCAAACTAACCATCTTTTCTAACTATCTTTATCATCTGACACACATTAACATCACTTACATAAACTGTGAATTGGTTTTATACACAAACATACACCATCAGATAACCCCAACCCCCACATCACACCTCTTTGTTCTCCCTGAGCCCATGTGCTCCAAAGGACAAAGAGGTCATGTGGTGACACCCTGGCGGCCATCTTTGATCCGGCCATCTTTGTAGTTTTACAGTGCTCGCCATTTTGTTTTGTAGGCCATGCAGACATCAAAGACAAGTAGCCATCTTGTCTTTGTCCCCCTCTCTCTCTCTCCCTCTCTCTCTCTCTCACACACACACACACACATGCTCACACACTGTGTTTGGTTTGTTTAGTTTAGTTATTTAGTTAGATTAATATTGTGTTTTAACATTTATTATCTTATAAATAAATATTTGTGGATCATACATGCTGGTCTGTTTAATGTTGTACAAGAGTGAATAATGCCAACCGCTGCTGTGTCAAGAACTCCAAAATCCTTCAACCTTTACTATCTATTGATATAGTGATTTTTGGTTATAGTTATTAATTTAATTATTAATCAGAGTTCTAAATTGATAGTTTAGTATATTTAATGAGACTTAGCTATGAGACTACATTAATTTGCTATCGTTTTCTCTTTGTTTTAAAGAGTGGTGCCCCGAGGATGATTTAATACACATTAAATCATATTATTCATTATAATTAATAATTATTTTGATAATTATTATTTACTTTTGATAGCCATTTTAATGTCTTTTGAGCTTATACCAATGTAATTTGGTGCCCTGTTATTATTAATATATATTGAAAATTAAGTAATATTAATTTTATTAATATTGATAATTTTCTTTAATATTGTCTAATAACTAGACCTGCGTTCCCCAACAACATCCTGTTTCCCCAATAAGTTCCCACCAGTTTTAACTTTGTCTTTCTTGTCTTTTTAGACAACTTGCTGAGAGCGTGTTTGGTCAGAAGAAGCCGTTTTTCTTGCACTTCTGGTTCCGGATCGTGCTCCTGCTCTGTCTGGTGCTCTTCGTCTTGTGTTACACTCAGTCCGGAAGCTCGCTGAACTGGTGGGACAGCTTTCCACTCCATAAGCACTACCAGAGGATGTTCAGTCTATCTTCTCCTAAACATGTCCATCCCAAACCAAAAATAATTACACCAAATGAAATCTATGAAACCACAGAACTCCCAACTTACCTACCACCTATGATCCTCCTACTGTGCCTCCTACTGTGCCTCCTGCAGGCGCTCAGCTCCATCACGCCCACCCAGACAACTACCACTTTATTATGGATAACGAAGAGGTGTGCAAGACCAAGCCCCCTTTCCTGGTCCTGATGGTTCCAGTTGCACCAGGAAACGTGGCAGCTCGGAACGCCATCCGGCAGACGTGGGGCAACGCCAGCCTGGTTCAGGGCGACGTGGTGCTCACTCTGTTCATGCTGGGCCTCTCTGGAGGAGCTGATGTGGAGCAACAGCAGGAGAAGCTCAAACAGGAGAATCTACAGCACCACGACTTGATCCAGAGTGACTTCATGGACACTTACCGGAATCTGACCATCAAAACCATGGTGATCATGGACTGTTAGGACAATGACCACTACAGATGCACTGAGAAATCACTTGGGTGGAAGGGAATTGGAAGGTTAACTTATTTATAGATTTCTACTGTACTGGTCTGTGATTCTCACGTCATCCCCAGTTCAAAAATGAGTATTGGGATCACCAATGTGGAAAGGTTACAGAGGTTTCTGAATAACTGCTTACAGAAATGGTCAAGAGAAACTCGTTTTTTTGTACTTGTGTGTATTTAAATCTCCTTTGTTGGGTTGCCAACAAAAAAATACATGAAGGGAATGTTTATCTGTACTGATAGTAGAAATGTGAATGAGTGGAATTAAAGGTGCCCTGAGGAGCTTGTGACCGCTAATGGTCAACGCTCAACGGTCTCCGTTTACAAAGGGAACCTTAAGGATACAAGCCATTGACCAGCTGCAGAAAGGTGTAAAAGTTATTATTTATAAAGGGCGGGTCCATTATTATTTTTTTTTTTAGGTTTTTATATCATTGTGTAGAGTCCCTGTGGTGTGCCTTATGTACGACATTCAAATATTGGTCAAAGTTTGTATGTTTTAACATCAAAATGCTATTTTCCCTTCAAGTCCGTCTAAAAACTTTTTTCCACATCGTGACCTGACGTAGGTTTCTACATGATGACGCTGCTACATGTACAGTATATATACTGTATGTACTGTATTTACTTATTTTGTCACGTCAGTCTTTAGTCGCATGAGTCGTCGTATCGTGAGCCTTGTGAGTCACATGAGTTGCTAGTCAGTGAAGTTAACGTCAACCACGACCATTTCTTAACCCTAACTAAATGGTTGTGTTGCCGAAACCTAACTTCCTGTGAAAATGGAAGTTTATTTTGAAAGGACACTATGCATGTAATGAGCGTATATTGACACGCCGTCCCTGGTCTGTTCAAAAGTAACACAAGACGGGTACCCTGTGCGACGGTCTCGGATGCCGAGGGGCATTGTCGCTATCGGTTAAACGGTTAAAAGAAATATTAATTAGAAATATTAATAATTAATTAAAAAGTTGAGCAAAACTCAGAGGAGCGGCTTGTCAGTTAAAGGAGAAAAGCTGGTCCACCTTAACAGTCCACCTTAAGAGAGTCTGAGCCGGAGTTGCAGGATACAGGAAGTTGGCTCCCGTCTTGTGCTCGCTTGAGCAGAGCGGAGCTGAGTAGTTGTAGCCTCGTAGCATTTATTCACCGACAAATAGGCTGTACACACACTGCTACACCTACGTTCACAGCTATAACACCACCAACAACCCCACACTCACCGCCGTCACACAACACACACACTTTCAGACACTCGCTAAAGTTACGCCGCGCTGACAGACCTTATGTGTGTGACAATGGCTGCACGAAGCCACAGCTAGCAGCTAGAGCTGCTAACGTAGCACAAACACACACGGTTTGTTGAACAATCGACAAAATTAGCATCCCTAGTGTCGAGCTGCTGTTCATGCAGGAGCCGCCGGAGGAAAATGTCTTGGGAAAAAATGGGAAGCCAGTGTGCTTGGTGTGTTCACAGCAGCTTTCAGTGCTCAAGGAATCTAATATTTAGCGCCACTATCAGACTCATCATGGCAGAAAATACAAGAACTTGCAAGGTCAACTGAGAACAGAGAAGATCAGCGAGACATCTCAGGCTGTTTTGTAAATTGTTCATTAATTGTGAACATTTTCAGAATGTACCTCTTTACACTAAAAGTAAGAAAAAAATTTGGAGTTGTTGTTATTTACAGTTATTATGCCATGGTTGTACTGGTCCGGCCCACCTCAGATCAAATTGGTCTGTATGTGGCCCATGAACTAAAAAGAGTTTGACACCCTACTGCTCTACAGTATTGTACACAGTGCAGGTGTATTGTGCGACCTGCAGGTGACAGTGGGCACGTGGATTTGCAACAACAGCTTTGCACTAAACATCTTCCTCAGACGATGGACAATAGTTTAGTTTTCCAGCTTCACATCAACAAGAATGCGTCTCCTCCCTTCAGCTTCATTACTGTGGTAAAGCCCCTCCCTCCCCCCTCAGCAGCACCCCCCCCCCATCCAAACACACACTCATAGAAATACCAGAGGGACCATGCAATACATTTTCAGATTACAGTTTGAAGTTGTGGTGGTGGAGGGATGAGCTGGTTTTAATTTGGGGAAAATTCCCAAACAGGATTTTCTCTTTTTTTTCTGAGTATTTGTCATCATACTCTCCCTGTGTGTGTGTGTGTGTGTGTGTGTGTGTGTGTGTGTGTGTGTGTGTGTGTGTGCGCGCGCGTGTGTGTGTGTGCATGTGTGTGTGTGTGTGTGTGCGTGTGTGTGTGAGTGATATCGCGCCAGGTGAACACCTGAAAACCTCCCTCCACATGACTAGGCACGGCAGATTGCGACACAAACTCTCTCCCCCCCATGTCGCTCCCTCCTCCTTTCTTCTCTCCCGTGAGCAGTAGAGGAGATGATGATGCGTGGGAGTTATGAGTAGTTAGTGGGCCTAATAAGATCGTCATACTCGGAATAATCAAACAGGCTGAAGGATCTATAGAGGGAGGAATCAAGGAAACAAGGAAGGCAGGGTCGCAGCAGTCATGTGGGTTCCACGGAGTGGCTCAGGTTGGAGCCGCATGAAAAGGTAAGAACTTCAAATCATTTAACTCCCTTCAAATGAAAGCAGACCTTCAGTCTGACCATCACTGTGAATCAAGTTCTCGGTTTTGGCTTAAAGCGACCGTGACGCACAGATTCCTCGCTGTCGTATTTTACTACTTTAGATGGATTTAGAAATATCGGAGAAACGTCACGTTGTTATCAGTATCCCATAGTTACAGGACAAATACACTTTACCGTGTTCATCAGCTGACTGAGTAGAAGTTAGAAGACACGAGCTGTTGTTCAGCATTAATGAATCAATCAGAACAAAGATCGCACTTCGTTTTAAAACACCAGGTGCGTATTTTACGCACGGAGGCGCACCGCGGATCATGGAGCTACCTGTGCCTCCGGAGATCCGGAGATGTCCGACCCACACACACAAGGTGTCATGCTGTGTCGTAGCTCAGCTCCATGTCCGCACACTAAAACAACAATAAGCTACAGAGTGTTGTTTCATATAATGTGACTTTATCTGGATTATTAGATCCTTGATGAAAACCCCTCCTGGTTCTCTGAGAGCTCTCTGTCCGTCTAAAGGTTCTTACTTTTCCTTCCCTTCACTTTGAATGAATGTGTCCCATAAACGGTGCATTAAACTTGCAGGAGCTATTTATTTGTTGTTAGTATTTAGTTGTTGTTTACGGACCCGCCCCGGGGGGTAAAGTTCGGTAAAGTTGGAAAGATATTGACAGATTCAAACTTCCTGGATCAATAACTCATAACCGAAATGTTGAAACACAAACGACGGCTGTTTCTAACCGTAGTAAGGTAGACAACGAGCTACAACCTCATTTTAATCACAAAGAGCCTTTAGTCCTCTGAGCTGGACACATTACATTGGTCTCTATGTGCAGCCGGCTGTGAGACGAGTGGTCAGGGACCGTCTACAAAGTGCAACACCAAAAAGCAAAAATATATTCAATAACTTCAGTATTATACAGTGTAGTACCATCACCATTACTTCACACATCAATGGTCTCTTCCTTATTATACACTTAGTTTGGAATATGTGATTTTTTTTCATAGTTTTGGTGAAGTTTTATTGGGGGAAAAAATTCAATAACTTCAGTTAGTGCCATCAAATTCAGTTCAACCACTAGGGGTTTCCTGTTGGCTATAAATACTACATTTTGTTTGGAAAGATATGCTTTTGCATAATTTTTTTGAATTTTTAATGTGAAAAATAATCAATACCTTCAGTATTTTGCAGTGTAGTACCATCAAAATTACTTAACACATTAATGGTTTCCTCGTGGTTGTACTACAGCACTTAGTTTGGAAAAATATGCTTTTGCATAATTTTGGTGTTTTTTAATGGGAAAAATATTCAAAAAGTTCAGTATTTTGCAGTGTATTACCATCAAAATTACTTCACACATCAATGGTCTCTTCCTGATTATACTACAACACTTAGTTTGGAAAAATATGCTTTTGCAGAATTTTGGTGATTTTTCTAATGGGAACATATTCAATAACTGCAGTATTACACAGTGTAGTACCATCAAATTTACTTCACTCGTTAATGGTCTCGTCCTGATTATACTAAAGCACTTAATTTGGAATTGAATATTGAATATCTTTCCCATTAAAAATTCACCAAAATTATGCAAAAGCATATTTTTCCAAACTAAGTGCTGTAGTACAACCATGAGGAGACCATTGATGTGTGAAGTAATTTTGATGGTACTACACTGAATAATACTGAAGCTATTGAATATTTTTTCCATTAAAATTCACCAAAATTATGCAAAAGCATATTTTTCCAAACTAAGTGTTGTAGTATAATCAGGAAGAGACCATTGATGTGTGAAGTAATTTTGATGGTACTACACTGAATAATACTGGAGTTATTGAATATTTTTCCAATTAAAAAAACACCAAAATTATGCAAAAGCATATTTTTCCAAACTAAATGTTGTAGTATAATCAGGAAGAGACCATTGAGGTGGGAAGTAATTTTGATGGTACTACACTGTATGATACTGAAGTTATTGAATATATTTTTGCTTTTTGGTGTTGCACTTTGTAGACGGTCCCTGACCACTCGTCTCACAGCCGGCTTCACATAGAGACCAATGTTATGTGTCCAGCTAGGAGGACGGCTCTTTGTGATTAAAATTAGGTTTTAGCTCGTTGTCTACCTTACTACGGTTAGAAAGAGCCGTCGTTTGTGTTTTAACAACATTTCGCTTATGAGTTATTGATCCAGGAAGTTTGAATCTGTCAATATCTTTCCAACTTTACCGAAGTACATCATCTAGGGGGCTCCGTACATCATCTAGGGGGCTCCGTACATCATCTAGGGGGCTCCGTACATCATCTAGGGGGCTCCGTACATCATCTAGGGGGATCCGTACATCATCTAGGGGGCTCCGTACATCATCTAGGGGGCTCCGTACATCATCTAGGGGGCTCCGTACATCATCTAGGGGGGCTCCGTACATCATCTAGGGGGGCTCCGTACATCATCTAGGGGGGCTCCGTACATCATCTAGGGGGCTCCGTACATCATCTTGGGGGATCCGTACATCATCTAGGGGGCTCCGTACATCATGCAGGGGGGCTCCGTATATCAGCAATGCGTGGACTTTCAGGAATGATTGGAAGAAGTGCACTATGAAGTAACTCGTTCCCTCGAGTTAGTAACTCGAGGGAACGAGTTACTAGCTTGAGGGCACGACTTAATAAAAATGTCTCCTAGGTGTCTAGGGGGGCTCCATAGTTGTTGTACTAATAATAAGTAGTATTGTTTCATTTATTATTTTAGATGTTTACTTTATTTAGACTCATTTTTGATGGGTGTTTTCTTTTGCTAGTTATTTGTTTAGTTTAATTATTATCATGTTTAGTATATTTCGAGTTTTGCGTAATTAGTATTTTGTTTTCTTTTGTTTATGAATTAGGAAACTTTGTGAGCACCCGCAGTTATACAAGTAGGTCGGCAGGTAGGACCAGCATGCACCTGGGTGGGCTTATGTTGTTTTACCAGAACAAGAGAGGCAGGACATCCATGTTTTCTTTGAGATTCATTTGCTTGCTTTTTTGTGGATAAAAAAATCATCAGAACGTTTTGCATGGACAATGGACTCTTTTGCCTGCCTAATCCACATACCCACAATGCATCAGTGGCCCTTTGATTTAAGTTCCGACAAATGGCCACTACACTTAAATTTTAAACTTAACTTAAAGTTAGTCACAGCATAAAAATAATTAGAGGGAATATCTGTAAATGATTTGTGTTCTTTGGTGTTAAATGACACTCAACGATCCTATAAATAAAGACAATGATAGCACTTATTATTATTAGAGTAGTAGTAGTAATAATAATAATAATTATAACAATAATATGGCCAAGGCTGGATTCAGTGTTTCCAGATCAGATTTACAGTTTCCAGCTCAAATCATAACCTGCCAGAAACCCGTTTAAAACTGTAAAACCATTACAAAGCTTCATATCAGCATCAAATAATCAAAGATATAATGTTAGATAATTTGGCTATCAAAGAGTGCAGTCAGACAACCAAATACATAAATTGCCATGACGATGACGATGATATCAAGGTCAGTAGGTCCTCCGTTATCCCTAACCAACCCGTTCTAACTCCAAACTCGTCAAATACCGCCGTTTGGTCAGCGCCACGACTGTCCACCCCGTCTCGTTTACCATGCTTATGCGGTGTGACTTTCAGCATTCATAACATACAACCTCTATGTTTAAATTGTTTACTAGAGCACCAAGTTCTTAATCGATCTAGACTCATAATTTTGCTCTCAAATTGGTCCAGATTGGAATTACAATATTCTAAATTTTCTTCCGGGGGAGCATGCCCTCGGACACCCACCACAGTCTCTCAAAATCCTGTGGGAAACACTGTATTACCTCATCCAAAACTACCCCCCGCCCCCCCCCCCCACACTTCAAAACTCATTCCTGCTCCGTTGCGTATAAGCAACAACATCAGGGACCAACTGTTTATTTATATTATAATAATATTATAATAAATATAGTTATTTATGAAAATAAAAATCTGAAGTTCTGTCTTAAAACCATCCAAATCCGAATTTGGCATTAGGCACCAAAAGAGCTGGAGGCGGCCCTGCGTTAATGTCAGTTTCCTCTACCACCTCCGCCCACACATGTCATACTCCTCTCGTTGTGACATATATCCAACGCACCCTTCCTCATGTGGCGGTCTATTTAAACTGAAGTCCACTAACGCTGCTGCTAAACTGCTGTATACCCATTTCACCGGTTCCCTCCCGATATGGCTTCGCTCCAGGAAGGCTCCCCGGTGCGGGCTGTGCGCCCCGCGGTGCGGGCTGTGCGCCCCGCGGTGCGGGCTGTGCGCCCCGCGGGCCCAGCCGCTGCCCCGGCCCGTCTCATCTCACTCACCCTGCGGCACCTTCTCGGCGTCCTGGTGTCCATGCTGTCCGCGTCTCCGCTCCGATCACGGCGACTCCTGGGCTTGTTCACCGCTGAGGTGCAGGTCCAGGGCATCTCGGCTCCACACCAGTAAGCTCCGAGGCTCTTTCCTCACTTTAAAGTTGGCTCCAGCAGCAGCAGCAGGTGTCTGTAGGTCGCTGGTCCATTTGTTGCGGGTTTCGGTGTCTGTTTGCGGGCTGTGATACCTGCTGGCTGCCGTAATCCTCATCCGGGTTTTATCACGCTGCAAAAAGTGGTTTGTGCATTTTGATCCTCTCCATGATAAAATACAGGCGAAACATCACAATAAATCTTCTGTACTCTTATTCCTATTATCTTCTCAATTGATTAATTGTTTGGTTTCCAGAGTTCAGGGTTACATCTTCAAATGTTAATCTGACCAACAGTCCAAATCTGCCAAAATCAAAAATGAATCAATAAATAATTAAATGACTCCATAATTAAATAAATGATTGTAGCAAAAATAATATTAAAAATAAATGTAGCCATTAATTAATTGATAAAATGTGACATAAATTGATATTTCTGTTTTAATTGTCCTTCTTTACTTATTTATCTTTGTATTAATTTGCTTACTTATTTACTCTTCTGTTTAAAGCCACAGTAGGTGAGATTGGAGCAAATGTGTTTTAAAAAAAGTTATTTTTATAAAACGGTCAAGACAGTAGTGCATGAGACAGGTAATCTGAAAAAATCATGTGTCTCTGTGTCCTCCGGTGCTCCTAATGCAGGATTTCACAGACCGGAGGAAAACAACCAATCAGAGCCGAACTGGAGCCTTGCCATCTCTGAGCAGCTGTCAATCACTCGTGAACTCCGATCAAACGGTCAAACTAGGCAGCGCTGATCAAATATGAATCAATATTCTGTGACTGTAATGCCTATTTCTCTCCTCAAATGTTTTCAGAAACATCTTGTAGTGTACTGTTTAGCTGTAAAATGAGAAATGTTGTGACCCGGTAGCCATGTTGAGATCAGTTGAGGAAATACCAAGCACCGCCCACCAGCCGGAGCACAGCCAATAGGAACGCTTTCTCTCTGAAATGACCTGTGATTGGCCAAAGTCTCCCGTCATGAGCTAGATTTTTTAAAGCCTGAAAACAGAGCCATGAGGAGGAGCAGAAGTCTAGTTTTCTTTCAGAACACTTGAATTACAATATGCTGAAAGGTTAACTTTTGCCCAAGGATGCCAAAAACATTTCTGCCTACTGGAGCTTTAATTTTCCATTTTATTTATTTGTGTTTTTATTTTTTTATTGTTATTTATTTATTTATTTGTGCACGATTTTCACTTTGCATTTCACCCCTTATTTATTTCCCCAAACTTATTTATTTCTGTATTCTTTTCTTTTTGCAATTTCTTTATGCATTTCTGCCTTGTTATGCAAATGAGGGGGCTATCACTCAACGTGTGTCATCATGGGGTCAGGGTGCATAGCTTGACTGTTAGCCAGCTCGCTTAACTCCATTCTTCATTTACCTCCGTACAGCGGGTCGTCGGCCTGCTGCTGCCTCGTACTGGTAGTTCAGCGTTTAATGACATTTATTTATTTATGGAGTCATTTATTTTATTTTTTTTATTTTGGCAGGTTCCGTCCTCCATAAAAACCACAAATATTCAGTTTACTGTTTTGTGGGACAGAGAAAAGCAGCAAATTCTCACATTTCAGAGTCATTTTTGCTTGAAAAACGACATAAACGATGAACTGATTACCAAAGTAGTTACTGATTAATTTTCTGTGGATTGACTAAATGGTTAATCAATTACGTTTAGGACTTCAGGACATCTCTGACATGCTGAAAATCCCCAAAAAATTCTGTATTAATTTAGAGATTTTCCAAAGTACAAATCGCTAGAAGTGTATGATTCAACTTTTTCCCATGGTCTAGTGTTAAAAAATGTAACAGAAATTGCAATAAATCGATTTATCGAATCACATTACTTAAAAATCGCAACACATATCGAATCAACTACCGAGTATTGTGATAGTATTGAATCAGGAGATAGGTGTATCGTCTATGGTGTATCGTAAAAATGTCTTATTCAGCGTTTGGTTGTACTTAGCTCGACCCTCTCGTGTCAATTCTGGTTGCAAAAAACCAAGATGGCGACGGCCAAAAACCAAGATGGCGACAGCCAAAATGCCGAACTCCAGGCTTCAAAACCGTAGTCCACAAACCAATGGTTGACGTCCACTTCCTATATACAGTCTATGAGTAGAATTCATTCAAAAAGACACTCCTTATACTCCAGAAGTTGCCTTAGAATCATCATGTTTTTAAGGCTTCTTCAGTATCAAAGTAATCCAGTGATGGTTGACTGTACATACATGAGTACATTGCAAACAGGAGCTGCTAATGGCTAATTCGGCATCATTTTAATGGTGACAATTGACAAAATGTGAACAAAAACGATTGTAGCCCACAGCTAAGTCACTGATTTATACATCCTGTTTCCCCAATAAGTTCCCACCAGTTTTAACTTTGTCTTTCTTGTCATTTTAGACAACTTGCTGAGAGCGTCTGTCATCAGAAGAAGCCGTTTTTCTTGCACTTCTGGTTCCGGTTCGTAATCCTGCTCTGTCTGGTGCTCTTCGTCTTTTGTTTCACTCAGTCCGGACGCTCGCTGAAATGGTGGGACAGCTTTCCACTCCATAAGCACTACCAGAGGATGTTCAGTCTATCTTCTCCTAAACGTGTCCATCCCAAACCAAAAATAATTACACCAAATGAAATTAATGAAACCACAGAACTCCCAACTTACCTACCACCTACTGATCCTCCTACTGAGCCTCCTACTGTGCCTACTACTGTGCTTCCTACTCCTACTGTGCCCCCTACTGTGCTTCCTACTCCTACTGTGCTTCCTACTGTGCTTCC
Source organism: Sebastolobus alascanus (assembly GCA_916701645.2). NCBI lineage: Eukaryota > Metazoa > Chordata > Actinopteri > Perciformes > Sebastidae > Sebastolobus > Sebastolobus alascanus. Next base: position 2,240,180 of record CAKAOJ020000065.1, read on the forward strand.
TACTCCTACTGTGCCCCCTACTGTGCTTCCTACTCCTACTGTGCCCCCTACTGTGCCTCCTACTGTGCCTCCTACTGTGCTTCCTACTCCTACTGTGCCCCCTACTGTGCTTCCTACTCCTACTGTGCCTCCTACTGTGCTTCCTACTGTGCTTCCTACTCCTACTGTGCCTCCTACTGTGCTTCCTACTCCTACTGTGCCCCCTACTGTGCCTCCTGCAGGCGCTCAGCTCCATCATGCCCACCCAGACAACTTCCACTTTATTATGGATAACAAAGAGGTGTGCAAGTCCAAGCCCCCTTTCCTGGTCCTGATGGTTCCAGTTGCACCAGGAAACGTGGCAGCTCGGAACGCCATCCGGCAGACGTGGGGCAACGCCAGCCTGGTTCAGGGCGACGTGGTGCTCACTCTGTTCATGTTGGGCCTCTCTGGAGGAGCTGATGTGGAGCAACAGCAGGAGAAGCTCAAACAGGAGAATCTACAGCACGACGACTTGATCCAGAGTGACTTCATGGACACTTACCTGAATCTGACCACCAAAACCATGGTGATCATGGACTGGCTTGCCACACGCTGCCCTACAGCAGCGTACGCCATGAAGGTTGACTCGGATATGTTCCTGAACATTGACAATTTGGTGATCATGCTACAGAAGCCAGGCATCCCCAAGCAGAACTACCTGACAGGGATGCTTATGTGGAACAGGCCGGTCGTCCGTACAAAGGCCTCCAAGTGGTACGTCCCTGAGGACTTGTACCCAGATCCCCGATACCCGACCTACGCCCTGGGCATGGGATATGTCTTCTCCAACGATCTACCAGAGAAATTTGTGAAGGTCTCAAAGTCAATCAAACCCTTTAACATAGAGGACGCTTATATTGGGATGTGCATGAAAAAGCTAGGACTTACACTGACATCGCCGCCAAATCCCTCCCAGTTCAAGGCCTATAACACAAGATATGATCGCTGTGAATACTCCAAGATCATCACCTACATTCTCGGGACTTCACAAGAGTTGGTGAAATACTGGACAGACTTGAAGAAGCCTGGACCACCTTGTTAGGACAATGACCACTACAGATGCACTGAGAAATCACTTGGGTGGAAGGGAATTGGAAGGTTAACTTATTTATAGATTTCTACTGTACTGGTCTGTGATTCTCACGCCATCCCCAGTTCAGAAATGAGTATTGGGATCACCAATGTGGAAAAGTTACAGAGGTTTCTGAACAACTGTTTTACAGAAATGGTCAAGTGAAACTTGTTTTTGTACTTCTGTGTATTTAAATCTCCTTTGTAGGGTTGCCAACAAAAACATATATGAAGGGAATGTTTATCTGTACTGATAGTAGAAATGTGAATGAGTGGAATTAAAGGTGCCCTGAGGAGCTTGTGACCGCTAATGGTGTTGTAAAGCAGTGCAACAATGCAACAAATGGAATCTTTTTTAAAAAAAGTCTATGCAACTATTAAGAGGTAGGAAAAGCTTTAAACGTATTTTATACATTCAGGGTACACAATATGTTGAGCTCAACGGTCTCCATTTACAAAGGGAACCTTAAGGAAACAAGCCATTTACCACCTGCAGAAGGTGTAAAAGTTATTATTTATAAGGGGCGGGTCCATTATTATTATTTTTTTCAGGTTTTCTTATCATTGTGTAGAGTCCCTGTGGTGTTCCTTTTGTACAACATTAAAATTTTGGTCAAAGTTTGTATGTTTTAGCATCAAAATGCTATTTTCACTTCAAGTCCTTCTAAAAACTTTTTTCTAAATCGTGACCTGACGTAGGTTTCTGCATGATGATGCTGCTACATGTACAGTACATATACTGTATGTACTGTATTAACAGGGTGGATGGTTTGCCTATCTGATGTCACGCCTTTTAATCAAATGTGAATGTTTGAAGAGCTGTCGAATTGTAAATTGATGACGTTTGTCTCCAAACCCACATTAAACAAAGCTCAGGATCTCAAATACATTTAAAGGAAGTAACATTTCTATTAAAACATCTATCAATTATGGACCCGGATCTGGGACTGTCTGCGGCGGGCTGGTAGCTGCTGGAGGCCCTTCTGGAGTCTGAGCTGAAGGAGTTTCTAGTGAACCTGCAGGATCATGTCTGATTTTGCGCAAAGTCTGATCCTGACAGCAATGCAGGGGGGTGCAGGTATGAAAAGAGAACGCCAGAACTGAGTTCTTGGCCAGAAAGTCAGTGTATCTGGATAGGAAACATCAGAAACTCGTGGCATCCAGCTTAGTCCAATGCCACTTTGATTACACACATCTTGGTACTGTAGTCTTCCCGAGCAATGGAAGATAAAACTTCAGGTCTCCCAAAATAAATTGATCAGAGTGGTCTCGGTACACGAGAGCACAGGGAGGAACCGGTTCATGTGGAGTCTACAGTGACACAGTTAAACCTCTGTCAGGTTCACTAAACTAAACTAAAAAAGTGGAATATGTGGAACGACGACAGATACAAAGAAAAGGAATTGTATTCTGTTAAAGTTACAGAAAGAACTAGAATTAGCACCTCGTGGTTGTTTACCTCCGCCAACCAATCAAGTGTCAGTTTACATCCATGTCTGTCCAAAATGTCATCATTTCATCATTTTATCCTCTTGACCATTTGTGTTAAATTGTCATAATTAGCCAACTCGTTCTCATTCCCAACTCATCAAATACCACCGTTTGGTCAGTGCCTCTCGGCATCAGAAACCGACGCATGGAGGAACCCTTTAGCAATAGTATGTGATGAACCGGGCTTTTAGAGGATGGATGGCTTTCCTAGGTAGATTGACAATAAGGGGGTTTCTGAGCAGTTTACACAACAGAAGTGCTCGCCATCCAACCGCTGAAAAATACAATTCTTGCAGAAATCTCCAAATGTCAAAAGTTTTTGATACCAAATCACAGCATGGCTTTTTCTATGGTGTTCCTCAATGTCTTGGTGTCTTAATGTGGTATTTCGGAGGGATTATTGATCATTTTTATCAATTCTTGAGTGGTAAAATGGTTAAATTTAGCAGCGAATCTGTGTAACAAATGGTATCAACCCAAAAATTGCTGCAACAACAACTTATGAGACATAATAGAGCATGGGGATGACTATCATGTACTTCTATCATAATGTTCTAAGCCCTTATACACTTTCACAACTTATAACTAGAACAATTTGACACACAGTGCTGAGCTGCATCTCAAATTAATCTTCAGGTTCCCAGCTTTCAGATGATGTACATCACTTCTATGTGACATCTACTGTTGACCTGCTATCCCCCACTAAAGATCCCCTGTACCCCCCTAAAAAAGACAAAAACGGGTCTATTGTGGGTCTCAGGGGGTTACTGAGATGAGTGTTTTCATGTTAATAGAGACAAGATGTCAGATTGAGTCAGATCAGCTGGTTAAACATAATAACAGAGAGCAGTTTAAACGTTTTTTTTCTGTTCTGATTTATTGGTTCACTGTTTACAAGGGAACTTCCTGTTTCAGTAGCAAAGATCAAGGTAGTTATACCTATAAACCATAAAACACAACGAAGCGTGATGCCAGCAGCTCTGTGAGGCTGGACTTTGACAGGAATGCTAACATCAGCATGATGAATGAATGAAGTTTTCATTATTGACTCATATAAATATGCCCAACCCACATGGCCTTACAAGACACCAGAAATTCAAAGGAGCCAAGAAAACAACTAAAAGGTTCGTCATAATCAAATCAGCATGGAGAAGAGCAGAGTTCATGAATCACTCAGGAACATTTACTGTGTAGGACTAAAATATCTCAATAAATGCTAACTAAATAATCTATCCTTCCTTCTTTTACAGGCTTTTGAGACTAAATTAGCAAAATGAAACATCAGAATCAATCAACCATTCCAATCTTTGCTCATCTGAGCACCAGTCAGGGTTTAGTCAAGCCATTTCATGGAACAATAACCCATGATTGCCGTACTTGCCAACCCTCCCGATTACCCCTGGAGACTCCCGTTTTTCATCTCCCTCTCCCGGTTTCCTCCCAGAGTAACACAACTATGGAAAACACGTCACAAAGGTCAACAAAAAACGTAACTAACGTGACTTACAAAACAAAACAATGGTCAACAACGGTCTCGAACACGAGTCTCCTGGTTAAAAGTCCGGTGTTTGTTGAATTGGTCTCTCTCTCTTTTTATACATCATTAACTCTTACCGTAGCATTTATTCGTGGATGCGTCTACATTGCAGTCAGTAAAGGATACATGACACAGCACCTTTCAGTGCTCAAGGAATCTAATATTTAGCGCCACTATCAGACTCATCATGGCGGAAAATACAAGAACTTGCAAGGACAACTGAGAACAGAGAAGATCAGCGAGACATCTCAGGCTGTTTTGTAAATTGTTCATTAATTGTGAACATTTTCAGAATGTACCTCTTTACACTAAAAGTAAGAAAAAAATTTGGAGGTGTTGTTATTTACAGTTATTATGCCATGGTTGTACTGGTCCGGCCCACCTCAGATCAAATTGGTCTGTATGTGGCCCATGAACTAAAAAGAGTTTGACACCCTACTGCTCTACAGTATTGTACACAGTGCAGGTGTATTGTGCGACCTGCAGGTGACAGTGGGCACGTGGATTTGCAACAACAGCTTTGCACTAAACATCTTCCTCAGACGATGGACAATAGTTTAGTTTTCCAGCTTCACATCAACAAGAATGCGTCTCCTCCCTTCAGCTTCATTACTGTGGTAAAGCCCCTCCCTCCCCCCTCAGCAGCACCCCCCCCCCATCCAAACACACACTCATAGAAATACCAGAGGGACCATGCAATACATTTTCAGATTACAGTTTGAAGTTGTGGTGGTGGAGGGATGAGCTGGTTTTAATTTGGGGGAAATTCCAAAACAGGATTTTCTCTTTTTTTCTGAGTATTTGTCATCATACTCTCCCTGTGTGTGTGTGTGTGTGTGTGTGTGTGTGTGTGTGTGTGTGTGTGTGTGTGTCTGCGCGTGTAAAACCAGGTGAACACCTGAAAACCTCCCTCCACATGTCGAGGCACGACAGAATGTGACACAATCCCCCTCTTCCCCATGTCGCTCCCTCCCAGAGGAGAAGGGAGGAGAAGGGAGGAGAGCTCTCTCTCCTCCTTTCTCCTCTCCCTCATTCAAGGTTCAGTTATCGCCGTCTTATACAGTATGTTAGTCCCGTGAGCAGTAGAGGAGATGATGATGCGTGGGAGTTATGAGTAGTTAGTGGGCCTAATAAGATCGTCATACTCGGAATAATCAAACTCAGGCTGAAGGATCTATAGAGGGAGGAATCAAGGAAACAAGGAAGGCAGGGTCGCAGCAGTCATGTGGGTTCCACGGCATCGCTCAGGTGGGAGCTGCCAGAAAAGGTAAGAACTTCAAATGAAAGCAGACCTTCAATCTGACCATCACAGTGAATCAAGTCCTCGGTTTTGGCTTAAAGCGACCGTGACGCACAGATTCCTCGCTGTCGTATTTTACTACTTTAGATGGATTTAGAAATATCGGAGAAACTTCACGTTGTTATCAGTATCCCATCGTTACAGGACAAATACACTTTACCGTGTTCATCAGCTGACTGAGTAGAAGTTAGAAGACACGAGCTGTTGTTCAGCATTAATGAATCAATCAGAACAAAGATCGCACTTCGTTTTAAAACACCAGGTGCGTATTTTACGCACGGAGGCGCACCGCGGATCATGGAGCTACCTGTGCCTCCGGAGATCCGGAGATGTCCGACCCACACACACAAGGTGTCATGCTGTGTCGTAGCTCAGCTCCATGTCCGCACACTAAAACAACAATAAGCTACAGAGTGTTGTTTCATATAATGTGACTTTATCTGGATTATTAGATCCTTGATGAAAACCCCTCCTGGTTCTCTGAGAGCTCTCTGTCCGTCTAAAGGTTCTTACTTTTCCTTCCCTTCACTTTGAATGAATGTGTCCCATAAACGGTGCATTAAACTTGCAGGAGCTATTTATTTGTTGTTAGTATTTAGTTGTTTTTGTACTAATAATTGGTAGTATTGTTTCATTTATTATTTTAGATGTTTACTTTACTTGTTTACTTATTGTTGTTTTACCAGAACAAGAGAGGCAGGACATCCATGTTTTCTTTGCGCTTTGTTTGCTTACTTTTTTTGGATAAATAAATCATCAGAACGTTTTGCATGGACAATGGACTCTTTTGCCTGCGTAATCCACACACCCACAATGCATCAGTGGCCCTTTCATTTAAGTTTGATTTGTATTTTTTCGACAAATGGCCACTACACTTAAACTTTAAACTTAACTTAAAGTTAGTAACAGCATAAAAATAATTAGAGGGAATATCTGTAAATAAAGTCAATGATATGAGTGAGTGGGAAATGGTGAATTTTGACCTTAAATGACAACTTGTTTGGTAATATTGTTTTCACAGTATTTTCAAAACCTCACTAAATGTTGACAAAAACAGCCCAACTGGGTGGAAACCAGCCCAATGTGGCAACACTGAGGTCCCAGACCCTGAAGGGTCTCAGGTTCGTCCATCTCCTGCATTATGAGCAAAACATACCTTTCGTGCTAGCGACGATTGGACCCTCTGTTGGACCTGCATTATGTGAAGCAGAGTTAGTCTGAGTGGGAGGAGCAGATTAGCCTGCATCAGCTCTGGAAGTTGTTGTCCTTGGAAGACCCAGAGGCAGTGGAGCTTGTTTGACTTGGAGGAGATCAGGCCTGTTTAGTACACATTGTTGTGTAGATACAAAGCCTATCAGGCTACTCTCCTTTCAGCAGACAGCTGAACCCCTTCACACAATGCTGTCTGGCAGCACCTGCATTTCACAGTCAGTGCAGATCCAACCTGTGAAGTTCAGCGGATGACTATTTCTCTCCTCAAATGTTTTCCAGAAACATCTTGTAGTGTACTGTTTAGGTGTAAAATGAGAAAGTTTGTGACCTACCAGGCATGTTGTTACCAGTCCTAAAACCAAACACCGCCCACCAGCCGGAGAAAACTTCCTAATTTTACACCTAAACAGAACACTACAAGATGTTTCTGACAACAAAAAATCGATTCACCTATGTATCGCGTTTTTTTTATGATTTTGAAATTGATTTTTCAATACCAGAATCTATATATTCGCTTAATTTGAGTCAATGCAGAGGTAGAAGGAAGTTACCGCTTTTATTGTTGTAGTCTGAGTAACGTGATGTCATATCTGTTCCATATCCGTCAACCAAAACAAACCGCAGTCGGCCGCCGCGAGCCGAAATAAGAAAGTAGAAAACGGCGGAGGGTCGGCGTGGTTATTTAAATCCAAAGTGGTAAACACTACACATCCAGTAAAGCATGGAAACACTTTGGGTTTCGCACATTTGACAGGAAAAGCAGAGCTAGACATCACGGCTAAAGCTGCATGCTAACTCTGTCATGGACAGGAAACGTTATCGTATCGCGGTAACGTGCGGACAAGCCGGCCGTCACTTTCATCTCCGTGGTCAAATGGGCCGACGCTACAACTGTAGAGCACCCATATACTGACATTTACGTAAATGTCAGTATATGGCATTTACGATAGAAATGTCAGTATATGGCATTTACGCTAGAAATGTCTCTAGCTCTCCCTGACGGGAGAGCCAATCACAGGTCATTTCAGAGAGAGAGCGTTCCTATTGGCTGTGCTCCGGCTGATGGGCGGTGCTTGGTATTTCCTCAACAGATCTCAACATGGCTGCAAGGTCACAAACTTTCTAATTTTACAGCTAAACTGTACACTACAAGATGTTTCTGAGAACATTTGAGGAGAGAAATAGGCATTACAACAGCACTCTATATGCTTACTGTTCAGGTCCAACCAACACATTCTCACTCACAACTCGTCACTGCTGCTTGGTCAGTGTCCCTCGGCATCGGAGACTGTCGACTGGGGTACCCCTCTTGTGTTACTTTCAAAATGAACTTCCGTTTTCACAGGAAGTTAGGTTTAGGCAACACAACCACATAGTTAGGGTTAGGAAATGGTCGTGGTTGACGTTAACGTCACTGACTAGCGACTCACATGACTCACGGGACTTGCAACACCGTCATGTGACTAACGACTGATACGACAAAATAAGTCAACGTTACTTTTAGTTTCACACGGGACACAAACAGCGGTCTCCTGGTTGAAGGTCTTGTGTTTGCTGACCGTCTATCAACCCCGTGGATGGGTTTGCATTGGATTTAGTTAAAAGCCCGGTTCGTCACATACTGTTGCTAAAGGGTGCCTCCATGCGTTGATTTTGGATGCCGAGGGGCGCTGACCAAACGGCGGTATTTGCCGAGATGGGAGTGAGAGCGGGTTGGACTAACCTGCAGTTCAGTCTGTTTAGAAAGAGCACATGTTGTGGGATCTGAAGTGAGGGGGTGATATGAGATGAGTGATGAGCTGAAGATGTCAGATAAGCGTTGAAGGGAGAGATTCATGATCTATGTAGAGATAGTATTTACTGTCATGAAGGGAAAAGCACTTGAAAGAGATTTCAGGAAAATAACAAGGACAAAATATTAATGTCAGGAAGAAGGTTTTTCTCCACAGAGCTCTATGGTCCTGTTCTCTCAGTACCCTTAATAGTTTCTCTTATCATGCTTAACATCGAGACCCTCCCACACTTTCGAGGGTGTGGTGTAATCGAATGTTTATCTCACTTTTCCCATTGTCATGAATGGGACGGGGCAGCAGAGGTATTTTCATTAACGGGAAACAGGGATTTCCTGAGAAAGACAGCGACTTCATTCAGGAAGAGTGCACATGGCACAGAGCACGTTTACTGGTGCACTGCTGCAACTGGACTGGCTGCAGACCTGAGGCCTGTACTACGAAGCGAGTTCAACATACTCAGGGTATCTTCTCGTTATCTGGCTTAACTAACATTAACAACCGCGATCCCGCTAAGCGATACTATGACGGTTGTTATCAACTCAGTAAATCAACCCAGGGTTTCTCAATCTGTCTGTGAGCGCGTTCACATGAAAGGGGCGGGGTTTGCAGCATATGACCAATCACAGACATGGACAAGTGTACTGACTTGCAGACAGACAGACAGAGCGGCACATTTTACAAAGGAAGAGCAAACTATATTAGACAAATACGAAACAGTCTTCCACCCGCTACTGAGGCTCCTGACGGTTTATTAAATGAATAAAGTGTAAAATTGCCAATATGTCTTGTTTGTTCCTTGCTACTGATAGAGAGTTCAATCATCCAATCCACCAAAAAACTCAATACAAGAGTCAATACCAACAGGAGCATACACGGTTTAGCATTGGCAGAGAATTTTGGCAGATTTTACTTGGGCGCTACCCACATAATCAGCTGTGCTGCTCATCCCACAAATGCATGATCCTTACAAGTTGGACATCATAGTGAAGGTAAATAAACAGGCTTTCCAACGATGTAAAATACAATCCCAATTAGCATTGTAACAACAGAGAAATAATCAACCAAACACTAATTTCCAAACTTTTTTTTTTTTTTTTTACCCCTATCAGGAGCTATAGTATAACCCCATAATTTATCATATCTTCAACTGTGCAATACTGATTTAACAGTGCAATAATTCAGCTGTGCAATAATCAGATTTACTCCAGCATTAACACTGCATTTATTTATACAGAACATTTAAACTACTATTCTTATTTTACACTATTCTTGCTGGAAAAATAGGATCTATGCAAATAATAGAAATGCATGCATTTATAAAAATGCATTACTATTTGCACTGATGTTATATATATATTTCTTATTTATATTTTCTCATGATTTCTCTATTTTTATATATTTATATTTATATTCTAGAACAGGAGCCCCCCAGGGATCAATAAACGGAGAGGGAGGGTGTAGGGACCGGATTGGAATGGGGCCGGATTCCCTTAAAGCTGCAGTGCGCGATATTGGCGCAAATATGATTTAAAAAAGTTATATTTAGAAAACGGCCGCCATAGCGTGACAGTAGTACATGAAACAGGTAACCTGAAAAAAACATGTTCCTCTGTGTCCTACTGTGTCCTCCGGTGCTCCTAACGGCATCTGAAGGATTTCACTTACCGGAGGGAAACAAGGTCCGCTGTCCAGCTGCCGTCTATGAGAGCCGGCTGTCAATCACTCGCGCACTCCGACCAAACGGTCAAACTAGGCAGCGCTGATCAGATTTGAATCAATATTCTGTTACTGTAATGACTATATCTCTCGTCAAATGTTTTCAGAATCATCTTGTAGTTACTGTTTGGCTGTAAAATGAGAAAGTTTGTGACCCAGCCGCCATTGTAAAATCTGTTGAAGGAAGCCAAGTTCTGGTCACATGACCGGAGCACAGCCAATAGGAACGCTCTCTCTCTCTGAAATGACCTGTGATTGATCAAAATCTGCCGTCACGGGCTAGATTTTTCTAAAGCCTGAAAACAGAGCCATGATGAGGAGCAGAAGTCTAGTTTTCTCTCAGAACACTTGAATTACAATATGCTGAAAGGTTATTATGGAATTTTTGCCAAATTACGGCCAAAAAATTGTTGCCTACTGCCACTTTAACACCACGGTTGTCTTTTCCTAAGTCCTTCTGAATTCTCCTTCACATCTTTTCCTTGACCTCATGACGTTTTCCATCGAGGTCGAGGAAAAGTGGTTAGGAAAATACATTAGGACGTCATTTGTTTTTACTTCTGGACTGCAGCCCAGCTCCCCTCACACTGCGCATGCGTCAAAGCCCGCAGCCTTCAAACCACCACAGCTCTGAAGGGAACAACAAGGAAGTGAGGAGTGTCGCGTCTACAAGGGTAACCCGCAAATTGCGAAATCTGATCCGAGAGCTACAAGAACTCTCGCGAGACTCGCCGCCCGACGAACTGTCCGAACCTTATCTACTCTCGCGAGAGTTTCCCCCCAACTTGCGGGTTCTCTTCTAGCTTCCAGCCTCTAGCAGCAGTTGGTTGAGGCGGGCGGTGTTCAGGCTCAGGTGAAGCGGGGCTAAACTCATACCTGCCGGGCAGATTACTACTCAACCAGAGGGAAGACAACACGTGATGCTCTAGAGTAAGGACGAGAGGTAAGTTAACTGTACGTTTTTTGTACGTAACTGTTTTTTTTTGCATAATTTGGCAAACAATTCCATAATAACCTTTCAGCATATTGTAATTCAAGTGTTCTGAGAGAAAACTATACTTCTGCTCCTCCTCATGTCTCTGTTTTCAGGCTTTAGGTTTATTTATATTTGTTTGTAAATCTATGTGGAAATGTGCGTGTATCTGGCATTGGATTCTATCCTTTATTATTTTGATGTCCGCCATGTAAAGCACATAATGAGCACTCGTTTTGATAAGTGCTATGTATAGATAACCTTCATTATTATAATAATTATTATTATCAACCACACAAGATGTGTTTGTTAACAGATGAAACCTCCATTGCACAACATGAGACTAATACAATCTAGCGTTAAATATTACAATTACAGATTTAAATTACTCATTTAAAGCCAGTAGCGATGCAGTAAGGTGTGTCCGTTTGGCACAAACTGAGCTTTCACAATGAGAGCATTGTTGGATCACATAAGGAGATATTTCAGGTTTTTAACAGTTACATTGGTTTTCCATTAACAACTATAAATTATTTTTGTTTGCAAAAAAAGTCATTCATCACAGACAAAGAAATGCAAGCAGTCCAGCGAGGTCAAACTCATGCATGACCGAAATCCAGTTTAAACTTTATGAAGGATTTATTGCAGGACTGTATCAGGCTGCACTAGATCTATACAGGCGTACCTGATAAACTGACTAAACTAATCGATTAATCAAGAAAATAACAGGCAGATTAATCGATAATGATTAGGAGAAAATAAAAGAACTTTGAGTCTTGTTTTAAGACATTACATGGAGGTTATACACAGCACGTTTTAAAAAGTGTTATCTGCAGACTCATCTCTCAAAATGGCACTTTCTATTTCAGCTGCTAATGTGTTTTATGTATACGTTTCTAAATGTTTTGTATTTTGTCTTAAGAAAGGTGTTTCCCTGGTTTTGACAGAATCTTAATTTGTCAGCTTGTGTCTAAACTTGGAAGCTTCTGCTCGCTGTCATCAGGAGGAGCCGCAGAGGCAGAACTTTATAACATAAACAGGATGTTAGTGCTGTAACTGTGTTCACAGCTAAGAGCTTCTTTGGTGAGCGCTGCTCGGTTTGTGCTACTGTTACATGTACTTAAGGTTTTATAATGTATGGGTCACATTGCAGTTTGTGTGGCGTGGACAAAGCGCAGTGAGTATGAAATTAGAGGGTGAAAGTAAACAAAGAGATCGCCTGTTACAGGACAGAGCTGCTACTTCCTGAAAGTTACGGTGTGGCACCATCTTACTCTGTTTGTGCATTTGTTGGACAGAGAAGTGTTTCCAACAGATCTGGGGTCCATAAACAATCTTGAATTACATAAATTGGGTATCACTGTAAAGCTGAGACTCTTGTGGATCCAATGAGCCCAACTGTATTCATGTGTGATGATGTTAGTCCCCATAGGAGACATTTCATTGCAGTGAGACCATTTTTTGAAACTTGACTTCACTGTATAAAATGACCTTTGGTGACCTCTAGGATAATCACATGAAGTGACATGCTGACACTTGTAACTAGCGATTGAGACCATAAACTCATGTTTACAATGTTTACTGAGGTAATAAATCAAGTGAGAAGTAGGCTCATTTTCTCATAGACTTCTATTCAATCAGACTGCTTTTAGCAACCAGAGGAGTCGCCCGCTGCTGGCTGTTAGAAAGAATGTCAGTTTAAGGCACTTCAGCATTGGCTTGGCTTCTCAGACCTGTAGGTTGACCACTGACGTGGAGGCATAAAACCATCATAAAATCACTGTTAGGTAGCCTACAACAGATTGGAAGTAGCATATGTGTTAGCTGGGAGCGCCACTTGCCTTGAGTTGAATCTATGACAGGTCTAATGAGTGATGTATCGATATGCAAACAGATGTTTAAGGGCATTTCTACATCTATTCATAGCTACCTGTAGGAGTGGAAATGAGGCTCGTGCACATGCGGCAGTTACACAATGATTGATTCATAAAACGTATGTGTGGCTTTATAAATCTGATGATAATAATGCACATGTATATTTCTGTCTTTGTGCTTACACAGTAAGTTGTAGTAGTTTAGAGTTTTATGGTTTGGTCTGGTTTGTTTGACAAAAAGTCAAGGGTACAGTACAAGCATGTGTTGAACAAATAAAAACTAAAAGGGGAGAAGTTAACTACAATTCTCAAGGTGCATTTCGCCAGTCACTGAGGTTAAAATGCTGGCATGTGAGCCGCTAATGGGTGGATACTAAAGATGATGGTGTTGAGAAAACTAAAGCAGCTGCCCCTCCCATTAACTCTTCTATAGAACAGACTGGGACAGGGTTTAGTGAACTAGTCAGACCAAGCCCCCAGGAAGAGCGCCGGTCGTTGATCCCAACTTTCGTAGTGGCCAAACGGCGGTACTGCAACTTCCGCGTCTGTCACGTGATGCCATTGGGCCCAAAAAGACTAACCGTGTAATGGTCTAAATATTGTATATTTGTGACATCACAAATGGACAGAAATCCTAACGGCTTGTTTCAAACGCACAATTTCTGAATACGGGCTGTGTGTATTTCTCCATATATTGAGCGTTTTGATAGTTTAACAGTATTTATAAAGCACTTGAACCTGCTTTATAATATAAAAGACATGAAAATCTCACTTTTTACAGTATGGGACCTTTAACCGTTTTAACCGATTAACGCTATCGGTTAAAACGGTTAAAAGAAATGTTAATAATTAATTAAAAAGCTGAGAAAAACTCGTCACTTAAAGGGGAAATGCTGGTCCACCTTAAGACAGTCTGAGGTCAGTCTCGGGTCTTGAGCTCGCTTGAGCGGAGGAGTAGTAGCCTCGTAGCATTTATTCACCGGCAAATAAACTGTACACACCCTGTCTGCTACACCTACATTCACAGCTATAACGCCACCGACAACACACACACGGTGAAGTTTCGCTGCGCTGACAGACCGTATGTGTGTGACTTCGGGGAGCACGAAGCTACCAGCAGAGCTGCAGATGCTAATGTAGCACAAAAACACACACTGTTTGTTGTCTGTTGTCGGACAATCGCTATCGTTAATCCGGGCAGACAGAGTATCGTTACGCCAGGCAGACACACAGCTGACAACCTGCTAAACTAAACTAAAAGTGCGGTGGAGACTTTTACTGGGAAAGTGGCTGCATGTCCGCGACACTACACGCAGCATCTTAGTTATCTATCTGCTAAGTTAATGCTCCTGGACGGTGAACTGGAGACAGTGAACGCAGCATACGCTCCCGTACGGGTGAACTGGGGACTCGCACTGCAGCTGGTGCACTGCTGCATGTGAGGCACAAATCTTGTTGGTTAACGGTTAATAATCGGTTAACAAGGGTCGGTTATCGGTTAAGAAAATCTTTCAAAGTTATCATCCCTACTAGGAACTAGTCAAAGGATACTGATTCGCATTACATTGGTATTGTGGGACACCATTTTCTTGCAGCACTTTTAAAGCATTAAATCATGTATTTTTGTTCTCAAACATTGTAGATTGCTGAATTGTGCGTTGCTGTTTTCTCAGAATCAGAAAAGTGCTGCTATCATGTGATAACGTGAGTCTCTTTTCTGTACAGTTTTAATGGATAACGGGAGGAGACGCTCAAAACGCATCTTGATCTGCATCCTGGGAGCAGTGACACTCTTCGTCTTCTATCTCAGCTGTAACTGGCACTTGGTGAGGAGGTATATTCCAGCACCGTTATCAGATCCTGGGCCGTATCATGTGGCCTATCCACGGAAGTATAAATTCATCATGGATGACACGCCGACGTGTAAGACCACGACTCCTTTCCTGGTCCTGATGGTCCATGTTGCAACCAAGGACGAAACAGGTCGGGACACCATCCGGAAGACGTGGGGAAATAAGAAACTGGTTCTGGGTCAGCTGGTGGAGACTCTCTTCATACTGGGCCTACCTGGGGGAGCTGATGCTGAGCAGCAGCAGGAGAAGCTCCAACAGGAGAACCTGCAGCATCATGACCTGATCCAGAGTAACTTCCAGGACAGCTACCACAATCTGACCATCAAGACTATGATGATGCTGGAGTGGGTGGCTGCGCGCTGCGTCAAGACTTCCTATGTCTTGAAGATTGACTCTGATATGTTATTGCATGTCCACAATTTGGTTAAACTGCTGCTGGATCCCAGCACAGCCGTACAAAACTACATGACAGGTTTGGTGTGGTGGCACAGTCCGGTTTTAAGAAACCCATTCAACAAGTTCTACATGCCAAGAACCGTGATTGCTGAGGAAGAGTACCCCCCGTATCCTCTGGGAATGGCCTACGTCATGTCCCTGGACCTGCCTGCCAAGATCCTGACGGTCTCTCCTCACATTAAACCGATCTTCATTGAAGACGCCTACCTGGGGATGTGCCTAAAACGCCTGGGCATCTCCCCCACCGACCCTCCTGAAAAAAACATGTTCATCGTCGACCCCAGGCATCCTCTGAGCAGCTGCAGCCTTTCGAAAGTGATCGCCGTGACAACGACAAGCATCTCACAGATGGTGAGTTACTGGGAGAGGAGCAGACAGCCAGAAGCTAAATGTTGAGCTTCATCAGGTTTACCAAGACTGAATTTAGACTTTTGTTTTTGGACCGCAGAGGGCCAGCCCTACAAACGCAAAAGTCTGTCACTGACTGAGTGATAAAGTTACACGATTGGACGGCCGAGTGTTGGAGTTTCCTCGTTGGCCGTTGCTCTTTCAAAATGAAAAGGCGGGAACAGTCCTCATGAAACTTGGACCAAGCTGACCAAGCTAAACAAGGCGATCTAGTTCTAAAATGAAACGAGATTCAGCAGTGACATCGCAAGCAGAAAACCAGGGACCAATCAGGTGCGTTCCACGATAGGGTACGTCACCGCTTGAACGGCCAGTTGAGTGGGGCAGCACGTCCCCTAGTGTCCTCGTCGGACCTGGTGGACATGTACCGCTGGATTTAACATTATAGACATGACCACTGACTATTTTTTCTCACTGTTAAAAGGTTTTTTTTGTGGTTAAGGTTTTCCTTAGCCGATGTGAGGGTTGCACTGTCAAGGACAGAGGGTGTTGTATCCTGTACAGATTGTAAAGCCCCCCGAGGCAAATTTGTGATTTGTGATTTTGGGCTTTACAAATAAAATTGATTTGATTTGATTTGATTTGATTTGATTATTAGTGGAACAATTTAGCCACAAATTCACAGACTGACCGTACACGGTCCAGACATACAGTCTACTCGGTTTTGACCAAGTCTAGTTTAGACCGAATCTGACAATTTTTTAAATAAATTAAAATGGAGCTTATTTATTTTGTTTGTAGACAACATGAAAGCACCTTGGTTCTTGGTTAGACAGAAAAATGTCTTTTTGTATAAAAGATTTGGACCAAAAACCTTGATTTCTAAAGTGCTTTTCTCAGCCAGCTGAGCTATATGAACTTTCTGAGCTGTATCAGCTCTCACTCCGATTAGAACATCTGCTGGATGCTAAATTATAATAATAAACATAAAGAGTGATTCTCTACGTCATCACATTGTAACCATAATTGTATTCTCCATTTTGCCAGCTGGTCTGAAATGTGTGTTAAACTCACAACCATTGATTAATGCAGATTTCTGTCAACGGATTTAACTCTTTCCTAATTTGAAGGTGAGCGATGTGGCACATTTTCTTGATATTCTTCTGTTTGATCTGAGTTCATTTTTTTTTTTTTTGATAATTAAATACTTGATTACCAGCTCAAGATCACCATGTGGTGTTTTGGTAATTGATAGACATTGTCAGTACTGTATGCACCCGAAGGGCTAAATATAAATATAAATTACAGGGACCTTTTCAGGTGATACCTGCTTTATTACATCATTTTGAGGCCCCAACTTGTAGAAGTGCCTTAAGTTAAAACCATAGACTGTGTATAAGAAGTGGAAATAGTCACTGGGACACCACCCAGCATTTTGGCTGTTTTTGGCTGTCTCCATCTTGGCTTTTGCCCGTCACCATCTTGTGGAGGAATGGAAGGGACGTGCATGCGCATCAGTATTTGTAGAAGAGCCAATAGGAACACTCTCTCTCTGAAATGACCCGTGATTGGCCAAAGTCTTCCGTCACAGGCTATATTTTCTAAAGCCTGAAAACAGAGCCATGAGGAGGCGCAGAAGTCTAGTTTTCTCTCAGACCGCCACATTGAGGAAAAAAAAAATAAATCTGAGATACGAGAATAAAGTCATAATATTACGAGAAAAAAGTCATAAGTTTAAGAGAAAAAAAGGTCATAATATTATGAGAATGAAGTCAGAAGTTTCCGAGAAAAAAAAATGTAATATTATGAGAATAAAGTCAGAAGTTTACGAGAAAAAAAAAATTAATATTATGAGAATAGTCAGAAGTTTACAAGAAAAAAAATGTAATATTATGAGAATAAAGTCAGAAGTTTAAGAGAAAAAAGTCGTAATATGAGAATAAAGTCATAAGTTTAAGAGAAAAAAGTCGTAGTATTATGAGAATAAAGTCATATATTATTATACTTTTTTCCTCGTAAAGTTATGACTTTATTCTCGCAATATTTTACGACTTTTTTCTCGTAAAGGTTATGACTTTATTCTCATTAAATTGCGACTTTTTTCTTGTAATATTATGACCTTATTCTCGAAATCTTTCCATTTTTTTCCCCTTGAATGTGGCCCTAATACTCCGTCGTAATTGGAGGTACATCCTCTCCGCTGGCTGCAGGTAATACCAGAGACTATTCCTGTTTTGACCTGTTAGCACGCTGATTGACAAGCCTTTACTTTATATTCCAAAAGTGTGGAGGTGGATAAATAATAATAAATGCAAATTTGTTGTTTCAGTGTTACAAAGCTCATTCTTGTTGTTTTCTTCAGAATTCTTTACTATCATGGGCCTCTGTATTATGACAGAACTGTGTTCAATTTTTGCACTGGTACAATCCTAAAAATACTCAAAACATTCAAGTAAAACAAACAAACAAACAAACAAGGCTATAATCAAGCATCGTTCTGTCCCACAGCAACAGCTTGGGTCAGATCTGTGGTTGTGTATCCATGTAACAATATCCAGCAGCTGGCTGGAGGCAGTGCTGTGGTGGGAACAGGAGAACTTATTATAATACTCTGTATAGTATAACATTACATGATCTGTGTTGTCTTTGACCATCACTGTGGGGCTGTTTGCATGGCCGCCTGCTCCAAGTAGCCTAAGGGAAATTATAATGCTAGAGAATACAATAAAATTTGAATGTGATTCATATTATGGTAACAGTCTAGGAAAGGCCACTCCCTGGGTCAACATGACAGCACCCCCCTTCACAAAGCGAAGGTCATAAGGAAGTAGTTCAGTTTGAAGCCGGTTTTTCCAGTTTGATGTGACGTGGATTTCTGTGTAACTGTCTCATCTCCCTGAAGGGGAAACTTTCACAACAATGAGCCGCTAGCTGCACATTAACCAACTAATTACACGGCTACTGACTTAAGAAATCTAGCAGTGGGCATGTCTAGCAGAGCTTCTTTCTGCCCCCTATAGCTGCATCTCTGTGACGTTGCACAGAAACCCGTCTATGTGTTTATGTGTTAAATTGTGCAAATTATTAACTTACTAGATATTTATTAAATTAGCTCATTACTTTTATTAAATATGTACTTGGTATCAGGTGGAAATGTTCTCATACTTTCTAGTTCTCATATTTTCTTCAGCTGGAACAAAGACTAAACTGAGGTCGTAGTTTTTGGAGCCAAAGAGGAAAGATTAAAGGTTAGTGCTCACCTTCAATCTGTAATGTTAAACAGCACGGACCAAGCCAGAAATCTTGGTGAAGTCATGGACTCTGACCTGAGTTTTAACAGCCATATTAAGACAATTACAAAGACAGCCTACTATCACCTGAAGAATATAGCAAGAATTAAAGGACTGATGTCTCAGCAGGATTTGGAAAAACTAGTCCATGCATTTATCTTCAGCCGACTTGACGACTGTAACGGCGTCTTTACTGGTCTTCCTAAGAAATCGATCACACAGCTGCAGCTGATTCAGAACGCTGCTGCTAGAGTCCTCACTAAGACCAAGAAAGTGGATCATATCAGTCCAGTTCTGAGATCTCTACACTGGCTCCCTGTCTCTCAGAGAATTGATTTCCAAATACTCCTGCTGGTTTACAAAGCACTAAACGGTTCAGGGCCAGAATACATTTCTGATCTTCTGCTATGTTATGAACCATCCAGACCTCTCAGGTAATCTGGATCAGGTCTGCTTAGTGTCCCCAGAGTCACAACTCTTTTATTAAACCAAATAATTATCTTATACTGCACTATAACTTTTACTCTCGTGTGTTATACTCTATTTTAGCTTCTATTCTAGCCTTTATTTTTTATCTTCTAATCTTTAACGTTTTTATGACTGTTTTAATTATGTCGCAATGTTCTTTTGAACTGTGTCGCAATGTTCTTGAATGTTTGTGTAAAGCACTTTGAATTGCCCTGTTGCTGAAATGTGCTATACAAATAAAGCTGCCTTGCCTTGTGCACGTTGCCATACTTGTTAACTATTCTCCTCTCTTCTTAGCCCACGAATGTGCTGAGCTGCAAAACCTTTAAAAACTGTCAAAGTGGTTGTAGCTCTTTCTGAAGCTTCAGATAGAGCAAGTGTACGTGCTCGGGGCTCCGGTATTTACCTTGCAAAGTATGCTTCATGTTGAAAGACCCGAGGGGGCTTGGCATTTAAAACATGTCACCCAGTTTTTGCTGTTTCCACATGCAGGATGGAGCTGCTGGGTATCAAACCTCAGTAGTGGAATCACTGTTGGTATCAAATCTAAGGTACGATATTGGAACAAGTATCAAAGCATTTGAAGGGAGACTTCGCATTACATTGCAGGGCTCCAGAGTGCGACCATTTTGGTCATATGCGACCAAAAATCTGTTGAGTGCGACTAAATATTTTCATTGGGCTCACCGGTGCGCTTACTAGGTCTGTCTGTGTGTGTGTGTGTGTGTGTGTGTGTGTGTGTGTGTGTGTGTGTGCGTGCGCAAAAAACTGCGCCCTGTACTCCTCCTTGATCAACATCACAAAAACCAACCGGTAATTTAAGATAAAGAGAACTATTCATTGTTTTTGTGTCAAGAAAAATGCTGCGGTGCCTGTTACATCTGTCCCCGGCCGGCCCTGAAGGGCCCAGACCAGACCAGACCAGACCAGACCAGACCAGACCAGATATCATCTGCGGAGGAACTCTCCACTCTCCATTACTAAATGTCCGGTATGGTGACATTCCTATTGTAGGCCTATGGGAGCTGACAAAACGCTTAAAATGTATTATTGCGGCCGCAAAAGGCGCAATGAAAATTTTTGGGTGTACCTAAATTATGCACCCTGATCAGCAGGGTCTGAAAGTACTCACCCTAAAATACGCTATAAAACATTGGCCAAGATAGTAAAGAAGCTAATTTAATTAGTAAAATCAGACTAGTGTTGTACTTTGGATGACTCAATGCTGGAGTGGAGTTCCTCCTGTGTCCCCAGCCTCTGTTGTAGTTGGTCCTCAGACCAGAAGAGGGCAGGCTAACATCAGAAAACATCTACAATCAGCTACCACAGCTGTGACCTGCACTGCATCAAACTCTCAGGATCTCTCAGGGAAAGTTGTCGTCCATGATCAACATCTGAACACAATCAAAAGCACACATTGGAAGTACTTCCCCTACTTCTAAAACTAAAAACTGCAGCACTAAAATGCAGCATACACGTTACTGCAGCAGTAATATTAATACAGAAGCATCAGATATAATATATATAACATCAGATATAATAGGAAAACACTGACAGGGAACATTTTACTGACCCATCTATATATAGATG
Organism: Sebastolobus alascanus; assembly: GCA_916701645.2. Lineage (NCBI taxonomy): Eukaryota > Metazoa > Chordata > Actinopteri > Perciformes > Sebastidae > Sebastolobus > Sebastolobus alascanus. Next base: position 2,261,173 of record CAKAOJ020000065.1, read on the forward strand.
GATTTAAAGAAGTTAAAGTATACTTTTACTTTTACTACTTTAACTACATTTAGATGATAATGCTCACATACTTTAACTTTAACAACATGACTTTATTCTCGTAATATTACGACTTTTTTCTCGTAAAGTTATGACTTTATTCTCGTAAAGGATCTGAGTACCTCCTCCATCACTGCCTCAATGAATGAAACTGATCAGCAGATAGCATTACACACACACGCACGCACACGCACACGCACACGCACACGCACACACACACACACACACACACACACAGTGTAAGCCAGACTGAGTGGTGATTTAGGGGCAGCAGACAGTGGAAGGGTAGAGGCCAAGCTCTGGGTCTCAGACTATCTCTCTCCATTCAGCAGCCCATAAATAACCGAGTGACACGAGGGAGGCTGCAGTTGGAGATGAAGGACGGAGGAAGAGGAGGGAGAGGAGGGGGTGTCGTGTGATGAAGAGGAGAGAGATGAGAGAAAGAAGACAGGTGTGGGAAAAGAGAGAGATACAGACGTCGTGCTGGGTCCACTTCTGGATCAGGGTTCACTTTCAGCTGTGATTAAAACACTGTGACTGTGTTCAATAGACTAGAACAGGCAGTATTGAGTATAGTATAGTATATAGCAGCATGTCTGTAGGTGTAACAGGTTTGCGACTTCCTTGATCCAGAAATAGTCCTGTGAGCAGATGCCTTTCTCTGACTGTGCTGTTGACATCTATGAACACTGCTGTTTTTATCCTCTTTAACATTTTGTCGAATTCCTCTGAACCACGAGGACCCCCGACACTTAGGTTCTCACGATCCCCGACAGAGAGTCACGCTGCTGTGGTCCGCTCCCTCCACGCACAAACAAAAACACACACAAACATGTCACGAGTCGACGTATGTTGTATATACACAGAATAAAACCAGGTCTTCCTCCAGCTTTCTCTCTGACGTCCTCTCACAGCTGCTCTGCTGCTAGTATCAGGCCTGAGTGTGCTTTGTGTTCACCATCACTTATGTATCTCCAACATGTAGTTAACATATTTTAAGGGGGGTCCTTCAGCTACAGTATGTGCAAAGGCTCTGCTCCTTAAAGCAGCCGACAATCAGAGCTGATCTGGAGTCTGCCGTCCAGCTGCCATGTATGAGAGCTGCGAGTCAATCACTCGCCAACTCCGATCAAACGGTCAAACTAGGCAGCGCTGATCAAATATGAATAAATATTCTGTTACTGTAATGACTATTTCTCTCCTCACATGTTTTCAGAAACATCTTGTAGTGTACTGTTTAGCTGTAAAATGAGAAAGTTGGTGATGTTGAGATCTCTTGAGGAAATACCAAGCACCGCCCACCAGCCGGAGCACAGCCAATAAGAACGCTCTCTCTCTCTCTGAAATGACCTGTGATTGGCCAAAGTCTCCCGTCAAGGGCTAGATTTTTTAAAGCCTGAAAACAGAGCCAAGAGGAGGTGCAGACGTCTAGTTTTCTCTCAGAACACACGAACGTTCAACGAAAACTCACAGTCTTCACAATAATGCATCATCAAAGTCTTGAGGCTTTTCTGACCTCATCTGAGGTCCATCTGCTCAACCTGCTAGGAGGAGTGCATTAAAATATAAAACATTTCCTGTTGCCAGTTGGGGTCGCTATGAGTGTGACTCAATATTTATATGTAAACGTCCTCAGGACTGGACCCTTATCATGCCTGAGAAATTTGGGGCAGATCAGACTTTGTACAGTGGAGTTACAACAACTTCCTGTTTCATGGCGAATGGCGCAAAATGGTCGCCACGCCACGGCAAGGTCGTTCCATGAAAACTCAGGATTTTAACAACTTTTCATCCTTAAGGTCCTTAGATGGTCCTGACCAAATTTCAAGTTGATCTGATTAAATCTGTAGGAGGAGTTAATTAAAGTACACGGCCTATAATACGCTAAAGATGGGCGAAAATAGCACATTGAATTAAAAATGGCTGACTTCCTGTTGGGTTTTGGGCATACCTCCAAGAGGCTTTTTTGTGCGTCTCCACATGTTACATCTGCCTACCAAATTTCATACATGTAGGTGAAACCTGAACGAGGGGCTCAATTTTTCCAACTTTGTAGGGGGCGCTAGCGAGCCATTTTGCAACACCCAAACCTGAGACCCTTAAAATAACTAATTTTTCACTGCTTCTGATGAGTTTAACAACTTTTAGAGCACATTAAAGCTCTCCAAAATGCGATTCATCTTTAGAACAATAATAATTCCTACAGTTCCAATCGAGCCTTCGCTGACCGACGTCCCTAATTATAATGTGCTGTACTATTTATAATGTCTAGTTTAGTTACAGTTAATTATATGACAGATAATTATTTCCGGGTTAAAAGGAATGTGACCCTGCCTGTTATCAGCTTGGACTTCTATATGGGTGTGGTAACTATTTTAAAAGAATTAATCATTCAATAAGGACTGTGGTTTGGAGCTGGTGTGCAGGCTTTACTACTGACATGTGGGACCTTTTCTCAACTGCCACTCTAATAATAATAATATTACAAATACTACTGTCTGCTATATTATTTCTGCTGCTGCAGTTTTGTTGCAGCTTTAGTTGTGCGATGGCGTCCGTCCTCACAGAACGTCTCACCACAGCTCATTAGCAGCACTGATGACGCCGAGTAGAAGCTCTTGTGAGAAACGTCATTAACATCTGTTTGCGGTCCACACAGCGAGGTTGAAGGCCGTGTGAAAAAAAAACAACAACACTGACGAGGCCAACAACTGCAGGGTCTGGAGCGTGGACCCAACATGGTTCCCACGTCATCTCCCCTCTTGTTTTTTCTTCAACCCTTTCTTCCCACTCAGCGTCCATCATTAAATCTCATCTTTACGTACTTGCCAACCTTGAGAGCTCAAAAATAGGGAGGATTTCAAAAGCAAAGCGAGGAGGGCATGGGGGTCTGCGGGTCCTCCCCCAGAAAGAAATGAGTTTCCTCTTTTCTCCAAGGAAACAACATTTGGTGTAGCTGTATTGTGGATTAGGGTGGAAACAGTAGGGCTTATACACGCTGTACAGCACCAGAAACAAGTTGAGATAACAAAAAGGAAAAAGGGGTTTGAAATTTTGTCATAAATGGGGAGAAATACGGGAGAATTATGACATCGGGAGGAAACCGGAAGACGGCAATGAAAAACAGGACTCCCCAGGAAAATCGGGAGGGTTGACAAGTATGCATCTTTACCTTTTTCTCTTTCCCTCTGTCTTTCCTTCCTCTTCACTTCCTGTCTTGTTCCCCCTCTTGTTATGCCTCTCCATTTTTCTTGACACATTAATTAAAAGTCACAAAATGTTGACATGTTCATATGGACTCTTCGCATGAACACGGTAAACACGAACCCATTGGAAGGCACCATTAGTCAGTGTCTTTGCCCTCTCTGGCCTGGTGTGTGTGAGACGGGGTACAGGTGGAAACTTCATCATCAGTGGAGAAAAGTTCTATTAATATACCAGAGTCTGAGAGGAGCGCACACACACACACACACACACACACACACACACACACACACACACATGGAGAAAGACAGAAAAGAGAACCCTCTGAGACCCACAACAGACCCGTTTTTGTCTTTTTTAGGGGGGTACAGGGGGTCTTTAGTGGGAGATAGCAGGTCAACAGTAGATGTCACATAGAAGTGGTGTACATCATCTGAAAGCTGGGAACATGAAGATTAATTTGAGATGCAGCTCAGCACTGTGTGTCAAGTTGTTCTAGTCATAATTCAGAAATAAATATGAATGGATGAATTATTTAAAATGAATTGTAAAAGAGAAGAACATTATGATCGAAGTAAATGATTTCAATCTCCATGCTCTATTATCTCTCATAATTTGTTGCAGCAATTTTTTTTAGCTTTACAGTGATACCCAATTTATGTGATTAAAGACTGTTTACGGACCCCAGTATACAGAAATATTCAAACATAATTTTAGAATAGGAGAAAATAGCACATTTATACTGCATGAAAAAAACTACATGTTTTTTGCCCCAAACTGCATGTGATTATCATAAAGGGCATGTCTGTAAAGGGGAGACTCGTCGGTACCCATAGAACCCATTTTCATTCACATATCTTGAGGTCAGAGGTCAAGGGACCCCTTTGAAAATGGCAATGCCAGTTTCTCCTCACTAAAATTCAGCCCAACTTTGGAGCGTTATTTAGCCTCCTTACCGACATGGTAGCATGACATGGTTGGTAACAATGAATTGGTTAATAATAATAATTAGTAAATAAAAGGTTGGTACTTTAGGTTTTCTAGTTTCATATGATATCTGTGTCTTCACTCTAGCCCTAAAACTGAACCTACTAGAGCTGCTGAAAGACAGTAAAGTCAGTCGGGATCGTCAGAAGAAAAAGAAAGAGAGCTGTATCATTATAATACGAGCCAGTACAGTCAGAGAGGAGCAGACACAAAGAGAAACAGGAATAAAAAAAGACGTGGACGCTGTAGTCGTCTTCCTTCAGTGTTCCTGGCTGACGACCAAACAGCCAGTCTGCCTGCCTCCCCCGGGGAGAGTAACTCCAGGCCTGAATTCCTTTCTGTTATTTCATGTTTTCCTCTCCACCGCTACATTCAGCTTTCATTAAAGGAATTGCAACGTTATAAAACACACGTATATATGTGCAGACAGGCCTGCAAGTGTACACAAAGGTTAACACTCCCTCTCTGTGTTTTTGCGGTCTTATTTACATTCCTGTAAAGCAACACGTTGGGGAGTGTGGGAGGGTCTGACAGAGAAAAGACGAGGGTCTCACATGGACAGAAGTCATTTCCGCTGCGTTGGGGAGGTCTGTGAAGGGTCAAGCCTTCCCCAGCCCCGGCTGTGTGAATCACATAAACACTGAAACACTCCTACAGCCTCCTCTGGTGCTGCAGGAGTCTCACTCAGGCTTTTACACACCACTCTGAACTGTACTACATATAATACATTCACATTCTGGTCCATGTTTTAGTGTCAAATACTATTTTCCCTTCAAGTCCTTCTAAAAACCTTTTTTTCCCACATCGTGACCTGACGTAGGTTTCTGCATGATTACGCTGCTACATGTACAGTATATATACATCCTTATAGTTAGTGTATTAACGTTAAATACAGTAACTTAGATGGCGGTCGGCGGCTCCCAGGTTGTTCCTGAACCTGCCAAAATCAAAAATAAATGAAAAAATAAATAAATGACTTGATAAATAAATAAATATGTCATTTAATGTAGCAAAAATAATATTAAAAATAAATGTAGCCATTAATTAATTGATAAAATGTGACATAAATTGATATTTCTGTTTTAATTTGCTTGTTTATTTATTTATATGTATTAATTTCCTAATTTATTTACCCTTGTTTAATTTCCCCTTTAATTTATTTATGTATTTATTATTATTAAATTTAAAAAGTATTTATTTATTTTTGCATTTATTTTTTATTTATTTTATATATATTTTTTTAAATATATGTATTTATTTATTTATGGACGATTTAACCTTTGCACCCCTTATGTATTTCTGTATAATTTCTTTACACATTTCTTTTTACATATCTTTATGAATTTCTGACTCATTATGCAAATGAGGGGACTGACACTGAATGTGAATAAATGCATAAATACATAAATAAAAACATACATTTAAAAATAAATATAAAATAAATGCAAAAATAAATGCAAAAATAAATAAATAAATGTAATCAAAATAAATACACATACACAATATACATTCAGACAGCCAGTTTATTAGGTACACCTAGCTAAAACTAATGCAGTCTAATGCAACGGTCCTGCAATAAATACCTTCATAAAGTTTGTAAAATTCAGTTTTTGTACAAAAAGCTTTTGATTTATTTATTATAGGATTTATTGCAGGACTGTTGTATTTATTTTAGCTAGGTGTTCCTAAGTGTGTATATTTCACTTATTTTTACATCTTTTTTTTTTAACAATGGATTGTGTGATTGATGATTGTGATGTGCCTGGATATACAGCAACAACACCTGTAAAACATTACAGTCAATACAATTTTTTTAAGCCAATGGACATGTAAAATTGTATTCATTCATTTATTATTTATTTATTTATTTACTTTCTTCTTCCTTCATTTTTTTCTTTTCCCCTCACATAAAAATACTGCTTTAGGTAAAAAAAAATGTATTTACGGAGCCGGGGGAGGGGGCTAAGTTTTCAGTTTTCTGAAATTCTGAGTTTTTTTCTCTGAATATTACCCCCTCCCCAAGCTCTGTAATTATTTTTTATTATTTTATTATTATAATAATTATTTTTATGTATTTTTAGTTATTGCATGTTCTTTGTCTTATTTATTTATGGTGACTTAAAATGGGGTGGTGTTCATCGTGTTATTATTTGAATTTTACAAAGCAGTGAGCACTTTGCATCACATCAACTTTAATGGAAATTATTAAAGTGTTTGAAATTCATGTTGGACCAATCAGATTACTGCTTACAGTATATGTCTGTTATTACTTTTTAAAAATGTAATATACCAATACTTCCTGGTAAAAACATGTGCTGTCAGCCCAGACTCTAACTGTTGCACTATTAAATGTACTAATGTGATAATGTTGTCATGCTCAGATTAAATGTAGAGAAAACTAACTGGTTTTGTTGTTGAGACTTCAGGGTTCATGTCCAGTTTAATGTAGTAAAGTATTTAAAGCCACAATCCACCTTCAGCTGACTGATTCCCTTTGTGTTTTTATTGTGTGTGAGTCATGAAGATGAAGCAGGACTTCATCTGGACACTTCTCCTCTTCCTCCTCTTCTAGTCCTGCATGTTCTGACTTGTCTGACTGACTGTCTCATTTTAGACTCTCAGATGTCTCACAGCGTTTATGGCTGTGATTACTGGCTGCTGTAGCTGCACATACTGTATATGTAGCCTAATATACACTACGGATGAAAAGTTAAGGCCTTTACACACCAAGTCCCTATTTGTTGTCCGAAATTGTTGAACGTTTAAAACAAAAAACACTGACTTGGTGTGCAAAGAACTTTAGATCTTCTTCTATCTCCAGTCAGATGGGTGAGAGGACGACTCCATATGTCTGAATGGTCTTTGATGCTTTCAGCTTTGAAAAAAGTCCTCTTTACTAATAGATGTTATTTTATCTAGTGTTCAAATAATTTATTGATATTTTTGGGATATTTTTCAGTCAATTTTCAAAAAAATTTCGCACAATTTTTTACTATTTTTTAGGATATTTTTCACAGATTTTACCATTATTTTTCAGACATTTTTCATATATTTTACTATTATTTTTCAGACATTTTTCACATATTTTACTAATATTTTTCACATATTTTACTAATATTTTTCAGACATTTTCCCATATTTTTTGGACATTTTTTTGATATTTTTCACATGTTACTAATAATGTTTGGATATTTTTCACGTCATAAACATAAATGACTTGATAAATAAATAAATATGCCATTAAATGCGACAAAAATAACATAAAAAATAAATATAGGCATTAATTAATTGATCAAATGTGACACAAATTGATATTACATTTTATTATAATTATTTATTTATTTATTGACTCATTTATTTATTTGTTTATTCATTTATTTATTTTGTTTTTGGCAGGTTCACTCCTCCCTAAAACTGTGAAAACATCGACTGAATGGAAGTTTGAATCATTTCATTCTTCTCCTTTAAATAAAACATTTGGTGTCTGAATTATACTGTTTGTTTGTTTTTTTTATCTCCGTTAGAACAGTTATTAATGAAGGAAAAAAAGCTTATTCATAACTCTTCAACAGTAGTGTATATGTTTGTATTTACATGCCTGTGTGAGTGACATCAGTGGATAGTCAGTGATGCTGTGAAACCCATTTTACGAGGCTGAGGTGAAATGGATGAGAGTTTCAGGTTTCAGAGTGTTCCTGAACACGCAGCAACAGTTGAATATAGTGTCTCCGTCCACAGCTCATTAACAGCTGAGCTGACGGGCGGAAGTATTTGGTTAGTGGTGCACCTACACTAACTTTCCCAAGACTGAGTATAAATACACAGGCTTAAAATGGAAATGCAAACTTTGGTGACTGAACTGTCAATAAAAAAGAAATGTAACCGTTGATGGGTGGACTTTCACGACACAGTTGGCATGGAGATATTTCAAAGAAAAGAAGTCTGATTGTATAGAAGTCTATGAAAAAATGAGCCTACTTCTCACTTGATTTATTACCTCAGTAAACATTGCAAACCAAATACCAAGATGGCGACGACCAAATACCAAGATGGCGACGGACAAAAACCAAGATGGCGACGACCAAATACCAAAATGGCTACGTCCACAAACCAAGATGGCGACGACCAAATACCAAGATGGCTACGTCCAAAAACCAAGATGGCGACGACCAAAAACCAAGATGGCGACGACCAAATACCAAGATGGCTACGTCCAAAAACCAAGATGGCGACGACCAAATACCAAGATGTCAACTTTCAAAAACCAAGATGGCAACGGCCAAAAACCAAGATGGCGACGGCCAAAAACCAAGATGTCTACGTCCAAAAACCAAGATGTCAACTTTCAAAAACCAAGATGGCAACGGCCAAAAACCAAGATGGCGACGGCCAAAAACCAAGATGTCTACGTCCAAAAACCAAGATGCTACGTCCAAAAACCAAGATGGCAACGACCAAATACCAAGATGTCTACGTCCAAAAACCAAGAGAGCGACGACCAAATACCAAGATGTCTACGTTCAAAAACCAAGATGGCAACGGCCAAAAACCAAGATGGCGACGGCCAAAAACCAAGATGTCTACGTCCAAAAACCAAGATGGCAACGGCCAAAAACCAAGATAGCGACGGCCAAAAACCAAGGCCTGAAGGAGGCTGGGTCACACGTCATCAACGCGTCATATCTTTGGGGGTACAACACATGAGCAGTAAAATCTGGTCTTCTCTCGCCAAAATTGAGCTAATCGCAACGCACGACCGCAGCACCAGTTACACTGCGCATGTGTTATACCCCATACGAGAGACCCATGTCCGCCCGTGTCCCAGCCTCCTTCCATAGGCCTTGCAAAAAACCAAGATGTTGACGGCCAAATATCAAGATACACAGCACTGAACCCCTGAAAGTCTCATACAAAACTACAGACTGCCACACAATCTATAAATAGAAATATATAGAAGCAGATATAATAATAACCTATAAAACCAGATGGACAGATTCCTAAATGAACAGACAGTCTTGTAAATTGTATTTGTGGAACAGTTCATCTGAAGAGCATCTTTCACAATAAACCATCTCTCCCGCTGTGGGTATTTTTTGCAGGTGCAGCCCGCCTCGGGGACGCGCATGGGGCGCGCGGCACCGGCCTCCCCCGGTCCCTCCCACATCCCTCCAGCTTGTTTCAGTGCTCGCCTCCTCTTCACTTCAATGAGCGCTATTGTTGGAGAGTCTGTGCGCCCCTGAACGCTGGAGGACCCGGGTCTCCGGAGCGGAGCGCTGCAGTGAGAGGACACCGGCTGGTTTTTACCGAGGACACTAACTGTGCTGCACGACTAGAACAAGGTCTGGACCAGTTTGGGGGGGGTTTTACGCACAGAGACGCGCCGACTAAAGTGGATACAAAGTTTGGGTAGAAGCTGCTGGAGCGCGGACTTTGGATTACTTTCTCAAGGTAAGATCCCTGCGCTCCTCTCATACTAACTTCTTCATGAAATGCATTTTTGTGCACAAAATAAAACTCCGTGCGCTCCTCAGCTGACATTAATGCGACTTCACTGCAGAAGAGAAGCCTGCTCGTCTCTGAGATGCTGCTGTGTGATCGATTACAGCCACAGAGTTAATCAGTTCTCCTCTCTGATAATCGATCCAGACTCAGCCTCTCCACTCAGCCTGAAAGCGTCTCTTGTGCTCGGGGACTCTGTCAGCGTATCCTCGCATTCCGGGTCACCGTGTATCTCGGGTCAGGATCAGACGCGCTCAGAGGGAGGCTAAGACAGAGACAGGAGTGTTTCACATGTGGAAACAGGATTAGCTCTTATCGCTGTCGTTGCTTCAGACCGTGTTTGTGTCGAAAGTATCGGATTAGAGGTGGTTATCTGGCCCTGCATGGGTCCTCCGGCTGCTTTCACTTTATTCTGCTGCTCCCCGGAGACAAATCAAGACGTTCCCATCGGGATTCAAAACGAGTGCACCTAGTTTGCACATCTGTACACTGTAGCTACTCTTTTGTTTATGCACGAGATGTTATTTATTGTGGCTGAACAATTATTCTATTCTATTCTACAGAGCTCAAACAATTAGTCCAGAACTATTTTGATGATCACTTTTTTTTCCAGCAGAAATGTCAAATCATTTTCTGGTTCCAGCTTTTTTAAATATATAGTTTGTTTTTTCTTTTCTTTTATGTTTTATATTGTTGTAAAATTAACATCTTTGTTTTCTGGGAAATCACCTTTTTTTTTTTTTTTTTACTGTTTTCTGACATTTTATATGAATTGATGAGAAGATAAACATCACATTAATCTATTTTTAATTAAAGTCATGGTTATTTGCAGCCCTACTATTCACCATTCTGTCCTCTTCAGAATCAGAATCAGGTTTATTTTGCCAACTATATACATAAAATAACAATAAAATGTCTACATACAGGTCAAGTGTTCAGGTGTTCTATTACTGATGTGAATAGTTCCTCTAAGGACCAGCAGCTTACTGTAAACTGGCTCTAATTAGTGCTTTAAAAACTTACTCACTTAAAAAAATAAATAAACTTTATTGGTATCGTCATATACATGTACTTCCAGAAATGTGTCCTCTGCATTGAAGCCGTCCTAAGGAGCAGTGGGCTGCTGTGAAACGCCCACATGAGAGATTAATCATGATGGCAATAAGTTGCAGCTCCAGCTGTGATATTTGCATGTGCAGTCCTTGTTCTGGTCACATTAATGCTGGCCCAACACTAAAAGATGTTTCAAATCTTACCAGATGTGTAAAATGTGAGAGAGCCCACACATAACGACATGTTGTTAAATTTAACAGTTTTGTTCCTATAGTGTGTGGAGAGCAACGATTTGACAAAAACAGCAACAACACACACTAACAGATTCATTCATGATCAACAAGAGTCCCCAATAAAAGAAACGGATCTCTCGCGATCAAACGTGACTTTAGTGTTAACAAACATGGCGGACGACGGGCAGGAAGAAGTGTTAGTTAGTAGTGTTAGTTTTTGCACTACTTTGTACTGAAAATTCACGAAGGATGGATGGATGAAGTCATGGAGACACGTTGAATAAACACTTGTGTTGTTGCCACAAATCAACAAGTTGGTCATCTTGTTGCTCCATCTTACTACCTACTACAAAATCAGCTTGATTCTCGTGTAGTGTGTACCCGGCAGAAAAGAGGAAAAAAACACATCTTAGTGATCTTTATTACTTCGTATAAACCTGTAGCAATATGTGAGGGGGAGACTGTTGTATGGAGAATCTATGCCGACCATGAGCATGAGTCTTTACCTACAATAAGGGCTCTACTGATCAGTACTGGTGGGTGAGCAGGGAGGAAGATGAAGCCAGCATGGAGGAAGATGAGGATGGGAAAAGCAAAGAAAGGTGGAGACAGACGGATGGACTGGAGGACGTACGGAGAGAGGCAGAGCAAAGCAAACATTCCTGACTCGGTGTCTCAGCGATTTAATTAAGGTTTTTGTGAGATGCTGCAGCGAGCACCTCGAGGTGAAGGCTTAACCCCACTTCCCCCCCCGTTTCCAGCCTGGACTAATCCCAGGGGTCAGCTAATAAGTGTTGGGGTCACGCCACCGTGACAACTAAATAGGGACGAACCCGAAGGAAAGCTCCCCAATCAGGGAGTTAATAACCCCATGAGGGAAGTTAAGAGGTACAAGGTGAAGAAGATGTCTCTGTGTGTGTGTGTGTGTGTGTGTGTGTGTGTGTGTGTGTGTGTGTGTGTGTCTCAGTTGTTATCAGCCACACTAACCTAAAGCCCCTCCTCTCAGAGGGTTAAATGTGCCCTGCGGTGCTCTGATGTTACTCCCTCCCTCCCTTCAGGTCAGATTTCGGTCACTGTTCCACTGCTCGGGGGGATTTTATAAGGAAATTAATTTAACTGGCTGTTCTTATTCTCTGACACTTGTAACTGAAGTCCTGCTTCCTGTTTCCACGTTGCTGTTTTTAATGTTTTTCATCTCCCTGCTGTTGTTGCATTGATGTTGCCTTCTGTCGCTGTCTCTTGGCCAGGTCGTCATCGTAAATGAGAATTGGTTCTTAATAGACTTATATGGTTAAATAAATAAATAAATAAATAAATAAATAAATAAATAAATAGATAAATAGATAAACAGATAAATAAATAAAAATCCTTAGAAAATCTGAAAAATCTCACGTTTGAGAAACTGGAACCATTTGTTCTAGCTAAATGACTCCAATAACTAATTATAATCGATTACTACTGAATATTGCCTCAATATGTGTCCTCTCCATTGCATAACTTGAACTTACTGAATATCCTATTATTTAAATGATGGAAGTTGCTAAACTTGGTTTCTGTTTTCAGCAACATAAAAAGACTCACGTTACATCTTTACAAGGCTGCTTGACACCAGAGGAATTCAAACCTACAACAGGCTGAGACGTAACAAGCTCACCAGAGGGGAACCTCGACTTTCCCTCCTCCCCCGGGGAGGGTTTAGGGGTTGCTACTCCTTTACTAGCCCATGGAGCGTGTCTCTAAGTAGCTTCCCCCCCTCACCCTCGATGTGTGTTTTATAAACACGGCGGTTCAGTAGGAAGGTAAAGAGCGTGACACATACAGACTCCTGGTTACATTCTTCTGTGGTACCAGGAGGCACCAGGACACAAAGTTGTCTCCAAACGGCAGGTCTGAGGTCAGATTACCTGATGCACAAACAACAGGCTGAGATGGAACAAATAAACTTTTGATAACTTGATGTTGACGATTCACAATTTTAATATTTTTTTTTCCTCCTGGAAGACAAAAAGATGATTGAAATGTTCTGTATGTTAGATCTTAATGTGCCAGACTAAGAATAATTCAGACCTGCACCACTTACATGACTTCATGTCATGTTAAAAAAGTAGATTTTATGTCACACAGCTAGAGACTGCTAAGTGGACATCCAGTTTAATAATAAGTTTATTTTAAATTACAACCACAGCAGAAAAGTCCAACTAGTTCATCGTCTCCATTTGTGCCTCTTGACATCAGCCTGATATCTGAAGGCAGCTAACGCATCCTCATTATTCCTCATTTTCGTGCATTTTCCTACGAATGTCAATTTCTGCTCGTTACATGCAAACAGTCTTTTAAAATGCTGTTTTAAAACGAAAGCATATTAGTGTGGATGTTTCCTAAAGGCCCAGACACACCAAGCCGACATTAAAGACGAAGACCGACTGTTGAGTCGCCTCACGTCTCCTTAGTCTTGGCCAAAAAGTTGTACTTGAACACACCACAAAGATGACAGCCAACGGCTAGTTAGCACGTACGTTCTGGAAATAACTCTCCATCCCAGCAGGCGGCGATAGTCTGTATTCGTTATGCAAAAAGGGAAACCGGAAGACCGAGGACGGCGGATATACAAACCGTCGTTATGATACGTACATGAAATAAAGCGACGTCTGCCGACTATTTTCACACCACTCTCACTCACCACTTAGCTTCATTCCAGATGTTCATGTCGCTGTGAAAATATTTATGTATTGGTATGATCAGATGAGATGAAGATGAAAAATGAGAAGAGCCTCCTGTGTCTTGACTTAACTCGTTGGCTTGCTTTCCTCACTTCAGTTTCTCTTCTCGTGCACTAATTGGTTTTAGCTGAACAGTCAATCAGAGCGATTTCTCTCACCGACGAATCAACCTGCTGAATCAGCTGAAAAACCTCCAACACGGGCAGACTAGAGCCGACGGTGCGAGACACACCGCAAAAACTAGACCGACAGATGCTCACCGACGCCGGCTTGATGTGTCAGGGCCTTAAGATAACACCCCCGCCCCCCTCCATCACAGCACTACCTGAGGGCGAGGGAGGTGATTAGGGGAAGCCCACCTTCCAGCTCCTTTATCTGAGCCCCTCTCTCTTTATCCTGAGGGCAAATAGTCTGGCTACACACACACTCTTTCATCCCCAATCAACAGCCCTCATTCCCCTACACACACACACACACACACACACACACACACACACACACACACACACACACACACACACACACACACACACACACACACACACACACACACACACACACACACACACACACACACACACACCGAGGCAGGAAGTAGACCGTGGCGTTGGGGGTCTGCAGGGCCTCACAGGTCTAGATCTTTGACGTCCTGAACAAGTCAACGGCTCAACAGGTGAAGAGTGAAGCCGCTTGTGTTGGTTACCATGGACGCGTGCGCTGAAGTCCACGCTGGTGTGCAGCACGTCGTATGTGTCCGGACGTGTGAGCGATGAAAGAGGCACATGTTGTGTGTCTGTGTGTGCCTCATTGTCATTTTAAACACACTACTAAGTGCATCAATACTGAATCTCAGCCTCGACTGCAGGTCGCCACGCTTATTGTTCCACATACTCTTTTGACTGACTTGACTCGTTTGGCCTTCAGTCAGACGCGTGTTTGTGCTCAGGTGACCTGGAATTACTCTCCTGTGTTGTTAAGTAATCGCCTCAAGTGTATCTGCAGCAACAATAGTTCCAGTTTGTCTTACTCATGTTATGTTGTAATACTCCACGGCTCATTATTTAACTGGCACAGCCCCTCTCCCCTCCCTCCCCCTCACGATGTCAGAAAGCAAAGAATAAAGGTACATGATGTAGAGCTGTTTATTTTCTCCAACCGGATCTCACGGGACGGCGTAAAAATTTCAGGCTTTTACGCCACGTAATAAAACTACGGTAACATCCACAGTTATGTTTAGGCTACAAAACCACTTAGTTAGGTTTAGGAAAATATCACGGTTGGGCTTAAAATGAGTACATAAACTAAGAAGAATATGTACGGAAACAACATGAGTACAAAAAACACGTCACAAATGTAAGTTACGAAACTAAACAGCGGTCTCCTGGTTAGAGTCCTGTGTTTGTTGGACCCATCCTCCTCCTCTCCCTCCTCCATCAGCAGTCACTCTCTCTTTTCATTCTACGTCACTAGCTCTGAGCGTAAACTATTCACGTGGATGCTTTTACATTGTACAAATGACACGCCAAAAGCAAGAAAGGTGTTCTTATTGCACTCTAACTGCCTTACACATTATCCAACCCGATCTCACGGGAAGGTGTATAAATAGCACGACATTGCAAGGACATTAACGCAAGTCATTTGTACGCCAAACAACAAAAATATGGTAACGTCCACAGTTAGGTTGAGGCATCAAAACTACTTAGTTAAGTTTAGGGACAACAACATGGTTGGGCTTAAAATAAGTACGGAAACTGAGTAAAATACGTACGGAAACAACTTAACATCAGTACGGAAAACACGTCACAAACGTAACTTACAAAACAAAACAAAACAAAACAAAACAGTGGTCTTCTGGTTAAAAGTCCTGTGATTGTTCCATCTCCACTCCCTCCACCATCAGTGGTCTTTCTCGCTTTTTATACGTCACTATCACTGAACGAAGCACTTATATGCACATGCATTTACATTGCAATCAATACAGGATACATGGCGTACAAATGACACGCCAAAATCAAGAACGGCGCTCTTATTGCGTGCTAAATACCTTACGCGCACTATTGTGTCATTCGTACATCTTTTCCAACACACGTGCGAACTCTCTTACATTGCTTGTTGCATAGACAGTCTCTCTTCTCTCTATCACACACACACACACACAGTGACAGAGGCCTCTCTGCAGCTGGCGGCGGATTAAGAGGTCAGGAGTCAAAGGGGGGACCAGTCAACCCACAGACCGCCTCACGAAACTGACGAAGCAGAAGAAACACAGTCAGAGAGGGTTGAATCAGAGTCAACGTTACCAGAAGAGATCTGTGTTCTGGTTCATAATGTTTCCATGAAGCTGACCGTCTGATGATGATGATGTTGATGATGATGATGATGATGATGATGATGGACCTCCACAGAGAGACAGACTTTCAAACTAACCGTTATCGATCTAAAATAAAGACAGATTCAGCAACCTCATGGCTGATTTCTCACATAAATGTTTTCAGAAACACATTTCCGTGAACAATTTTCGTGATATAAGAGAAGAACGTTTCCAAATTAGCCGCCATGTTGGTTCCGGTTTGAGAGCTGGGAGCTGCAGCCCACGAGGGAAGGCGTTCGTACGATCAGGTGCCTAGTACTGTACTTTGTGTCTAGTGGCAGCACATCAAGTGTCCAATGCTGGGAAGTGAGGCGATCACTCATGACGCTGAGTGGAACCGCTGACACGTCCGCCCTGAAAACGTAAACAAAAGACTGTTCCCACCTTTTCATTTAGAAAGAGCAACGGCCAATGAGGAAACTCCAACACTCGGCCGACCAATCGTGTAACTTCATCACTCAGTGCAGGGCTGGCCCTCTGTGGCCAAAAACTAAAATAAACAAAGAAGAAAGGGGCTTCATTTAATACGAAGCATCCAAATAAAAGTAGAGTGGAAGTGAGAAGGTTTGTGTAAATCAAACAGCTCTGTCTGGTGCTGCAGTGAGAAAAGGGCAGGACAAAGCTCTGTGTTTTATTGTGGTTGATATTGCAATGCTCGCTTTACTTAGAATATGCAGAAAGCTGCAGGATAATTATACCAAGCAAACCGTGTCCACAAAAAAATAACTTCAAACAGTTCAGTGTGAACAGATTATTTACTCATCATTCACACTTTGCAGGGTGAAGAAGAGCTTTTTAAGAAGAAGAAGACAAACAGCTGTTAGTAGTGCGGTCATGTTATTAGCAGTAGGCTAGAAGGTGCAAACACAGAAACTAATCAGGTTTATCTGGTGACAAAGAGCTCATTAAAGTGTATTAACCAGCTGTCTAAGCAGCCCTCTGTCTGACAGATGAAGCATTAGTCTCTTTGCACTTGACTCGCCACTTCACAGATCCTCTGCCCGCTGAAGCCAGCGTAGAAAGCTGTGGCTGTGGGCGAGCCTGTGGTACTTTTAATTTAGACATCTTGTTCACAGATGAGAACCGAAAGCCACTTCAAAGAGGCGGATCAAAAGTTATGCTGCAGCAGCTTTAAATGGACACTGGTTGGGAAAAAGGGGAGCAGGGGAAGTGTGTGCAAGCGTTCATGCACAAAAGTTAATAATAAAGCAAGAACCTGACAGGTATAAAGAGTGACACTTTGGTAGGGATGTCACGATATCAGAAATGTAGCCGTCAAAACCAGTAAAATTCCACGATTCTCGATAACCAATTCGATACCACGGTAAAAACAACAGTAAAACAATAAATCCCATCAACATCCACTCCTTTATTACCGTTTGCATACTGGTTTTTGCAAATGTACTATTAATCCCCGATGATACTCATTCTTACTGAATAGAGCTTGAACACATCATAATGTATGATGCAACCAAAGAGTATAAAAGCTACGAAGTATAAAAGAGACGAAACTCTGTTTTTTTTTTACAACAGCCGCTGACGCCATTTTGGACTGAAAACACTTATTATTATATTGCCAAGAAGTGAAAGTTAACTGTTCGTTCCATTGCAACATAAGCGCCCAGCAGCAGAGCTACGCTTCTGCCATTTTGGACTGAAAGCGACTACCGGACGCCTGTAAAACGTCCGCTTAAAAAGTGCTGTACAAAAGTAAAACAAAATTATTTCTATTCTATTGTCATATTCTACCAAAATTACCTGTGTTGAACAATAAAACATTATAAATATATTAAACGTTTTCAGTCCAAAATGGCAGTAGCGGCTGTTGTAAAACTTCCAAACTCTTTGATGTAGATGTAAACGGCTCATTGTAAGCTAACGAAAACACAACGGTTCTTAGTTTCAGGTGATTATACATTAATGAAAACATAGTTATGAATATTATATTCCATTTCTAAATCCTACACACTGGCCCTTTAATTTAAGAGGACACTTTAAGTATTAAACGGTAAAAAATGATTAATTTGAGGGTCCACTACCAAAAACGTTGGACCTGCCGGACTGGAGAGGAGAGGAGACGGTGTTTATTTCTTTGTGTCTGTTATGTGTAATGAAGCAGTGCATTAGCGATGGCGGCTAGCTAAACCAAGACACTCCATAAACACAGACAGACCAACACAAGTCCAAGACAAGCAGGCAGCAGGTCAGCCGGCTGCAGAAACGCTGCTCCGTACCTCTGACTGGAACAGATGGGACGCATTAAACACACTGAGGCAGCAGATTGATGGAGCGATTTCACAGCCTCACAGCAGAAAATTAACTTAATATATCTGGGTTGGGTTTGATTGTCGGTCACTTCACGGACTTCTGGCTCATTAAAATGTGAGTGCTGCCATTATTCAAAGGAATGGAAAGTTTTGTGTGAGTGTGCACGTGTGTGGGGTTTAAGAGGCGTTCCTCAGAGCTTTTTGTAGTTCCTACAGTTCACCAGTAGGTACGGTGATAGATTACACACACAATTGACTTCACTTGCTTTATTTCCCTCATATTATAGTCTCTGCTTCATTAGAGTGAGTCACCACCCGGGTAGGAGAGAGAAAAACACATCAGGGTCGGCACACAGGACAGCTGAGAAAGCAAACAACAGAGGACATGAAGTAACGTCCTTACTTCTGGAACAAACAGTATTTTCACAATCTGAAAGCTTGAAGAACAGCTGAGCCGGTAGAGATGTTGACCGGTTCTTTATTTTAACATCTCTGTGGCTCAATGTGTTTTCAGTAAATGTATGCTTTTACCAAAACCTTCAAAGAGGCGGCACTATATGCAGAGTTTAAATGAAGTGGAAACCCAACCTGGTCTCACAGGAAGGTGTATAAATACCACGACATTACACAGATATTCTGCATGACATGAGTACGCCTTTTAGTGTTTTCGCGTGTCATCTGTACGCCACGCAAACGTCCGCAGTTAGGTTTAGGCAAGAAAACCACTTAGTTAGGGTAAGGGAAAATATCATGGTTGGGCTTAAAATAAGTAAGGAAACTAAGTAAAACACGTACGGAAACAATCTAACACAACTATGGAAAACACAAGTCACAAATGTCAACTAAAAACACAAACGTAACTTACAAAACAGAACAAAACATCGGTCAACAAAGATCTCGAACACGAGTCTCCTGGTTAAAAGTCCGGTGTTTGTTGGACTCATCCACCTCCCTGCCACGCACCATAAGTGGTATTTCTCGCTTTTTATACTACGTCACTAACTCTTACTGTAGCATATACATGCGGATACGTTTACATTGCAGTCAGTACAGGATACATGACGTACAAATGACACGCCAAAATCAAGAAAGGCGTTCTTATTGCACGCATTATTGTGGTATGTATACGTCTTTACGTGTGAACGGGCTGGGGAGAAAATTAAATGAAAGGATATTGTGCACTTAATATTTGCACAATTTCTGTACAGTAAAACTGAGTTGAAATGACAGGATGAACTGAATTTGCTGAAACGTGTTACGATCAATTATTACACGGCTTTGTTGAGTACTCGATTCTGATTGGTCAATCACGGCGTTCTACGGTCTGTTATTTCTTTATAGCAGACTGTTGCTATGTAGAACAGACCGTTGCTATGGATGCAGTTCTGATGTCGGACTCTGGCGGACCATTTTTGTGGCATCGCCCTGTCGGGGTTTATTTCACAACAATGACCGGCTCGCTGTACGTTATCCCTTAGCTTATTTTTCTGAGCAGTGAAATAATAAACTCTTTATGTTCAGGGTGATTTTGCAGAACGATTTGAGTTATTTTCTGTGGACTAGCTGTGATTGATTTATGGAAAAACATGTTTGTGACTGAAGGAAGGTGTTTCTGTTCATGCATACCTGAGTGTTAACTAACAGCTGTGGTCAGAGATAATGTGACGGGTCTATCTGACTTCCATCTCTTATCAGATTTACCCTTTAACACGGCCGAACTGCACATGCTCAGAAACCGACCCCACGCTTGGTCGTCCTGGATGTTGTTCAGCTCAGCCTCAGACTAGTTAAAACTCACACGTCTTCCCATGAAATCAAACTGAGCAGATATCATCTTTACAGGAATGTGAAAGGAGCGAGGCATCGCTGTCACTGGCACATTTCAGCTCCTCAAGCTGTATTCTAATGACCATTTAAAACCCAAACTGACTCTATTAAAAACAGCATAGTCATCTCATACCCTGAACAGCAAGTGTTTATAAAGGCCGGCTTTATTCATGCTATCTGTGCTGAATCAGATGAGGTCACTTGTGGCTTCTGTGGGAGTCTGTGCATGTGTGTGTGTATGCACACTCCATCCATCCACACAAACACAACATCATTTTTCTCTCCATTCCCTCTCCAAACATCCCTACAAGCCTCGGGGCGAGTCGTGTGTCAGCGCCCGTTCTGCAGCGGAGCGTGTCCTTCACATTTCTCTTCCTCAGAGTCCGGTTACGCTACACGGCGTGCAGCGAGGCCTGCAGAATGCGTGCACACTATCAGAAAGAAGCATTGCATCGGGGCTTTGAATGCTCGCACGACCTTTTCACGGTCACCCAACAGCTATGACTTCTTCTTTTGTGGGTCATTTGACTTGTGTGGGCACCATAGACTGTATATCAGAAGAGGACGTAGTCACCGTGACGTCACCTGGTTGACTACTGTTTTGCAGCCTAGTCATCGCCATCATGGTTCTTGGTCGTTGCCATCTAGGTTTTATTTTCAGGTGATTATACACTAAAAGAAACATGCTTATTAATATTACATTCCATTCCTGCCAATTGATTCCCCTACATGCTACACACTGGTATTTTAAATTTTCAAATGTAATTTTTCATTGTTTTGAGCAGCAAAAACTCCCATATTGTTTTGGGGGAAAAGGCGGGAACAGTCCTTTGTTTACGTTTTCAGGGGGGCGTGTCAGCGGTTCCACTCACCAGTGTGAGTGCTCTTCTATTGGTGCATTTCCACCAGATCTGGTGACAAAGGGCGTCTTCCATTCATTTCCTATGGAAAGCAGGAGAAGCAGTCACCCAGTGCATGGTGGGAGTGTTGCATCGAGTTGGAGAGGGTCTCTATTTGCATAAAGTTGGAAAATCTCACTTGTTTTTTTTCAGAAGTAGATTTTGGTGGATTGTTTAGACAGAATAACAGGAAGTTTACAAGCAGGGCACCATGTTGTTTCCTGTTTGAAACGGCGAGCAGAAAACTAGTAACCAATCAGGTGCATTCCACGATAGGGTACGTCACCGCTTGAACGGCCAGTTGAGTGGAGCAGCACTTCCCCTAGTGTCCTCGTCAGACCTGGTGGACATGTACCGCTGGATTTAACATTATAGACATGACCACTGACTATTAGTGGAACAATTTAGCCACAAATTCACAGACTGACCGTACACGGTCCAGACATATACTCGGTTTGGACCGAATGTGATTGTGAAATCGTTTTCTTAACAAAAGCAGAAAGTGCTGTACAACCTTTACATGATTGCCGTGTGACATGTTGCTTAAATAGCACAAACTAAACCAAAATGAGTTCCATATTTCTTCTTGTCCTGCAGACACAAAGGCTTCTCAGCGGAGTCGCTGCTGTAGCTGCGTTCACGCTGTGAGAATAACGGCACGGATCAGGTCTGGTCTTGTAAACTTGACGGCCTGGCGCGGCTCTGAACAGCCCCACAAAGAGTTAAAGAAAATCTGATCTGTTTCTGTTGGTGTGTAAAAAGCAGCCTTTGTTTCTGGGTCATGAACCAGACGAGGTCGCTGGCTTTAACTGAGCCAAACAAACACACACACACACGCACACACACACAGTTCAGTTTGCACTAATTGATTCCCCTCCCAGCAGGACGAGTGTGTGTTTACATTAAAGGATCTGTCAGGAGTTTAAGTAAATAGATAAGTGACAAAGTAAACACCAATCTCACACACACACACACACACACACACACACACACACACACACACACACACACACACACACATCTCCTACTTCAGGGATAGATTTCTATACACATCAACTGTTTGTACCTCATATCATATTATACATTGTTTTGTTCGTAATACTCTGAAGGTGAACCTATTTGCCAATTATAATCCAGTTATAATATAATATAATATAATAATGTGTGTGTTTGTGTGTGTTACTGGCAGCTCCTATAGAAGTGTCTCTCAGCAGTAAATCCGTCCACACTTCCTGACCTAACACTGGCTTAATGAGGTGATCCAGCAGCAGGGGACGCTGGGTAGAGGTCTCTCGGCCTGTTTCACTGTGTGCATCTGGTTAAGGATTTAAGTGGGAGCAACCGAGACAGCGTTCATGGTGTAAAGGTGTGTTTGCACGAGACAAATACGACCTGGAGACGTGTGACTGTAAATAACTGCACTGATTGTCGCTGATTTTCCAGCGTGCCTGTAAATTTCCAGCAAGAATTACTCAGTATGTTTTGGTGAAGACAGAAGTCCCGTGATGATATGAAGCCGTGCAGTTTGTAGATTACAGCTGAGGCTGCGGTGAAGTCTGAAAAGTTCACATTTGTTTTTGCACAAATTCCATGTACTGGTTTGGAAATTATTGTTTATCAACAGGAGAAGCTTGCAAGTCCCCACAATATCCAATCAAATATGCTGAAATAGTAAGTCACAATGCATAAAAGAGTGAGTTACTTTTGTGTCTTTATTATGCAAGAAAACAGAAAAAGTATGACGGCAAAACTATCGACATGCAATCAAAAAATGTTTTATTGTGAGTAAATGTGTGATTAAAAATGTGTTAATGCACATCCAAAAGTTTAGTTTGTGAATCCAGAAGTTTCATTTTTTTTAAACAGTTCAGTGCATAACGAGTGTGCAACTACATAACTGCACCCAGAGCAGGCAGATGTTAGTGGCTTGAGCAGAATAAGGTTAGCTTTGAACTGTGAAAGTTGCAGTGGATGTACAGTTTAAGATACAATTTGTCACTTTGTGACTGCTGAGTAAAGTGAAAGTGGTTAAACCTGAACCCTGAAATTAGCAGGAAACAAAGTCTCTGTGGTGCTTCCCAACCTCCGTCTGGAACAGTTAACACGTAGTTGTCACGTGCAGATGTTGAAGAAAGTAAGAATTTAACAAATGTTGGCATTGGACAGAAACAAACCCATCGTGGAACGTAATCCAGGGTTTTGCAGAATTGTCCAATATCAACATTCCTGTCTGGTAATAGAGTCGTACAGGCAGTCGATAGATAAGTTCACACAGCTTCAGTCTAGAGCTGTCAGAGTTAACGCAATAATAACGCGTTACCGCAAATTTGTTTTAACGCCACTAAGTTCTTTAACGCATTCACGCAACTTGTGATTTCGAGGTTGGAGCGGCTCTCTTTTAAAGCTAGAGTGTAGATACTGGTATCATATGAAACTAGCTTCATACTAGCTTGTCGCAAAGGAGGTTAAATAACGCTCCAAACTTGAACTAAATTTTGTTGAGAAAAAACTGTCATGGTCATTTTCAAAGGGGTCCCTTGACCTCTGACCTCAAGATATGTGAATGTAAATGGGTCCTATGGGTACCCACGAGTCTCCCCTTTACAGACATGCCCACTTTATGATAATCACATGCAGTTTGGGGCAAGTCATAGTGAAGTCAGCACACTGACACACTGACAGCTGTTGTTGCCTGTTGGGCTGCAGTTTGCCAGGTTATGATTTGAGCATATTTTTTATGCTAAAAGCAGTACCTGTGAGGGTTTCTGGACAAAATCTGTCATTGTTTTGTGTTGTTAATTGATTTCAAATAATAAATATATACATACATTTGCATAAAGCAGCATATTTGTCCACTCCCATGTTGATAAGGGTATTAAATACTTGACAAATCTCCCTTTAAGGTACATTTTGAACAGATAAAAAATGTGTTATTAATTTGCGATAAATCACGATTAACTATACAATCATGCAATTAAATATTTTAATCTATTGACAGCCCTATTTCAGTCATGAGAATACATATTTAGCAGGGTGGCGACTGCGACTGTGACAGCTTTTTTTTCACTTTATTTTATTGCCGTCTTTAGTCTCAGCTAGAAAGGAGGTGTTTGTTATGATGGCATAAGAGAGAGAGAGAGAGAGAGGTGTTTGTCAAAGTACAGATAAGCTGTAACGGTACAGTATCTGTCTAGACTTGTACCAACTGGAGGGCGGCGTCTACCACCCCCACTCATCCCCCACAGTCCAGCCCAACCTGTACCCTGCCAGAGGCCAGACTCTGCTCACTGACAGCTGGGCTTAACAAGCATGAAGGGGCCTCTGTTGGGTAAGAGTCCCGCAGGTGATCATCACTCAGTAATCAGGCCTGGAGCTGGGACGAGGGAGGGATGGAGATAAATGAATGAACAACAGTAACGAGTCAAGTGTGTTTGACTTTAAAGAGGAGCACAATGATGGCAGGATGCATCAAGAAACAAACAAGTACGGTGAAGTTTACTGCATGGAAACAACAAGGCAAATTAAAACCTCTGTGAACCTTTACTCAGAAACATTTACTGCTTGTGTGGCTTCTGCCAGCAGCTCAGCTTCAGGCTAGATGCCGTATCCAGATGTAAACATCTCATTAAGATGAGTGACAAGTGACGGCAGGGCAGGAACTGACAGATCCAAGCGGGAGGAGCGAGAACTAATAACACACTTCACTGATCTGAGCTGAAGCATTTGCTCATTGTAGCTTTAAGACTTTCATTCTAGAAAGCAAACACAAAAGAGTAGTTAACATAGAATTAGTCTAAGTATAACGTATATTTTATATTTTTTATTACAAAGTATACGTCTGTACTCTGCTGTAGAGACTTTAAAATGTTCTCAGAGAAGACGTCAGAGTAACTGGAGGATTTGCAGCTTCCCTTCTGGGAGGATTAAACAAATTTGTTCACGCAGTAAGAAGTGAAGGACAAGAAAAGAGTCGAGTGTTGTATTATTGCCAGTTGCCCGCTGGCACACCTGTGTGCAGCTTAGTGACATGCTTATTACCACCTGTTGACAGACGGCTCAGAGCCAGTGAAGACTCCGCTGTAGTTGTTACTGCAGAAAGACTAACTGTGCTCGTGGCGCCTCGTCGCTGGCGTTCATACTTCTATCACCTCAGTGGAAAAACCGGTGTAACCAAAAGTCAACCTGGATCAGGGTGTGTGCCCGACTGTGCCACAAGTAAATACCAGACCAGGTCTCTTCTAGGGATATGTTCTCTTCTCTCCCTACTCTCTGCTGGCTCTGTGCAACTCATGTTTGCATTAAATGTTAGTCTGTGCGTAGTCGACTGACAGCATGCATCTAAATACTTTTAGTAGGAAGAGACCAGAGCATACAGATATCTGAGTGTTAAACAAATCTGTACTTGTTCTGTTGCACTCACACCAAGAGTGAAGCGAATTTTCGCCTCGCTTTACTCACACGAGTTGGACCGCCGGGATCATTTGTGTTCATTCGCTCTAGACGCTCCAAAGAGGAGACAACAACTTTTCTTTCCACAATTTCCCTCCATCAACCATGGAAGAAATAACCACTGTTGCTGCTTTCTACATGTTGTAGAGTCCCAGATATGTCAGAAAACCAAACGCCATCGTGTCTGGGTTCATAACAACCGGCAGCGAGCTGTATTCACATACAGTGCCATTGCACTATCTAGCAAACCACAAGTCGCTCTTGTGGTATGAACCCAAAATAAACAGATTGTGCTGTGATTTAATTGCAATAAACGGATCAAAATGATGCTGAAATAACTACATAATGATGGTGATTTGTAAAAAGTCTGAATTCATGCTTTGTCAGGTCTGTCCGCAAGACGACAAGCAAATAACTTTTAAAATGTTTGTTTTCTGAATGGAGTTTAGATCAATCAGTGCCAGGCTATGCAGCTGCTCCATCAACACTCAGCATAAAGTCATCTAAGCATTAATACTCTTACAGCGTGTCTAAACAGGAGGCGTTACAGCTGGAGAACAGATACACATCTATTTTAATCAATCTATATGTCAACACAGGCTGCGCAACGGCTCGCTCTAAACACCAGTAGACATCCCCTCTAAGGCTTCAAACTCCAATTAGTCCTCAAAAAGATAGAAGTAGAAACACACACTGGTCTAATGTCAGGTAACTTGTCACTGCAGTTCTGTTTACAGCAGGAAACCAAAATCTGTCTGTTGGCGTCAACCCACAAGCTCCTGAAGCTAAACACAGATCGTGTTGTGGAAACGGCGTTTTAATGGGAGACGGGTCGATACCAAACCCATAGAAGATAATTGAGGTCTGACATGCAGCAGCAGCACACCTAAATGTCACTTTGCATTTTCATCATAGCAGCAGCAGCATAGCTGGCATCTCAGCCATACCTGAGTCAGGTCGGGCCACAGCCATCCACTGAGCTGGCCGAGGTCACAGTGATGATGGGTTATTAGTCAACATTAATTTTATATGATTATCTCCCCAACAACACTGTAACTACGGTGGGTAACCGGGTTAAGGAGTGGTTAATAACTGCCCTGCTGATGTTTCATTCTGATAGTGTGCTCACTCGACCTTCCCCAGTCTTTTTATTATTATTCATACCTGCTGAGTGCACTTTTGTGCGACGGCGTATTAAGGTTAGGGAGTAGGGAAATATTCAGAGAAAAGACTCCACGAAAAAAAATAATTTCTGAGATTAAAGTTGCACATTTACAAGAAAAAAAACTCACAAATTTGCGATACTATAAAGTCCTAAATTTATGAGTAATAACTAACTAAATAGTGGAGTGCAAATGTGGCATATGTGGTGTGATGAGGTTGATCCAACCACGCAACAGTGAAGCGATGTGGTTAACACAGTCTCACCCCCATCTCGTCAAATACCGCCGCTTGGTCAGTGTCCCTCGGCATCGGAGACCGACGCACGGGGTTCTCCTCTTGTGTTACTTTTGGACGGACCAGAGACGGCGTGTCAATATATGCTCGTTACATGTATAGTGTCCTTTCAAAATAAACTTCTGTTTTTAAAGGAAGTTCGGTTTAAGCAACACAACCACATAGTTAGGGTTAGGAAACGGTCGTGGTTTACGTTAACTTCACAAAAAAGACCCATTATTTTTCAGAGTTTTTGACTTTGTAATCTTGCAAATTTGCAAGATATTTCTGGTAAATTTGCCCCTTTAATCTCAGAGCATATCCACGTTTTTTTTTTTCTCGTAAATTTACTTTAATCTCAGAAGTTTTTTCTCAGAATATTACCCCCTTCCCCTAGCTCTGTAATTATTATTATTTTAACCTATGAAGGCCCTAATATGCTGTCGTACTTTTGCTCCAACCAGAAATGGAATTGACTTTAAAATTCAAGCATACCTCTCTTTTCAAACAACAACAGTTACATATAGAATAGTAACTGTTATTTCACCGTATATGACGAGGTCAAGCTGCTGCATCAACAAGCGTTCATATGGTTGTAGCATTGAAGCAGACACTGGGTCCCTACCCAGACCCTGACCTCTGACCTTCACATGGAGGCTGAAGAAGCTTTGTACTGTATGTGAAGAGGTTGTCTGTTCATAAATCTAACAGCAAGTTATTCCTGTTAACGTAACAGCAGTAGAGAGCGAGTCCTGAGCACAGCTCCGTCTGCCTTATCTTCATCATTTTAACTGAGAGAATTCATCTCTTCATCCTAATATAGACTAGATCTCACAGCTGTCACAGTCCAGTCTAGACAACAGTTGTCACCACTCAGGTGTTAACGGCTTCATCGAAGCTGACTGAGCTGCTGAGGATGTCTCACCGTCTCTGTTTAGTTCACATCGTTAAACTATGAAGCTGTTTCACACTAAACATCTCTGGATTATTGGATCGGGACATGGAAGGGAAGACTGTTCCTCCTGTGGCGTCATTTAAACCTTTCCTCCAGTTCTGGTCGGTGGGTCCAAAGTGTTCACAGCAGTTGCAGAAACAGAACCTTTAAATGTCTGAGTTACCATCTGGATTCACATTGAGTTAAGTTACATCATTCATAGATATGTACTGTGTAAAGAATGAGGACACAACATAGACTATATACAGTATAAGAAGTGGACGTAGTCGCCGTGTCGTCACAAATTGGTTTGTGGACTGCCGCTTTGACGCCATGAGTTCTGCATTTTAGCCGTCAACATCTTGGCTTTTGCCTGTCACCATCTTGGTTTTTGGCCGTCACCATCTTGGCTTTTGCCTGTCACTGCTTTGTATTTTTCACTTTGGTTTCATAACTAAAATGAACCAAGTGATGGAAAGTTTGCTTGATTCGCCCCAAATGAAAATAAGTGCAGACATCTTTTGTGTGTTTAGGATTATTGTATGTTATTACATCCTTACACGTGCTTGTTTGTGCATGAATATACTGTGCAACACCCACACCACACATACACTTCATCTGCTTACACAACAGCTTTTGGGACTAAGAGTTTTAGAGAGACTGAAGCCGTTAAACTGATTTTACTGGTAAGCTTTTCAGGCATGAGGTAACAGGATATTCCTCTGTGGGGAGTTTCGGGGGTGTGGGAGTTGAGGTAAAGTTTGTACCACTAACTCACGTCCCCTTTTTCTCTCCATGAAAATGAAGTAATCTCCCCGTAGACCAACTTTCTGACACAATTTATGATCCTCGCTCTCTTTGTACCTTCATTCCTGACTCTGCTGCTCCATCACCTCTCCCACAGTCCCTCCAAAGACTTCTTCGCCCCCTTTTCACTTAATCCTGGAAAAGTTGATTTTGGCTTCATCTCCAGTGAGTAAAGGTCATTGCTGTGGTGTGATTTCACTCAACACTGTACATCCTTTTCATTTCAGTTTCTTTTCTCAGTCATGGTGGATATTGCTGCTCGTACTAACTCAAGTTTTTGTTTGTTTTTTTATTCTAATAAAACTGTAAAAGGAAAAGGCATCACTTCCTTTACACCAGAGCATGTTTAGCTCAAGACAAACCAGACACTAATGTTGAAAAGAAAGTATAATATCTAAGCGAACTAAAGGTAGAGCCACGTTTGTGTTTATCAGTCTGCAATGGAAAGTAAACAATTTGTGTGCTAAAAGATGTTTCAAATCTTACCAGATGTGTAAAATGTGAGAGACTCTACACATAACTTCATGTTCTGTTAAATTTAACAGTTTTGTTCCTATAGTGTGTGGGGAGCAACGATTTTGTACTGAAAATTGACAAAGGATGGATGGATGAAGTCATGAAGACACGTTAAGTAAACACTTGTGTTGTTGCCACAAATCAACAAGTTGCTCCTCCATTTCTGAGCTCCATCTTACTACTACTTTATGCTTCACGTTTAGCTTTAGATCATGAATTAGCTGCGGCCGCCATGACGGCGGTGGTTGCCCTTCCTTATTCAGTCTGCTTGGTTCTCTATTGGCTATCATTCTTTCCCACGTGACGGCGTCATCGGCTGTCCTCAGGGTTTCCCACACACAACAGGATATCCCATCGTAAATACTGAACATGTTTAATATTTATGATTTGAAATCGGTGCGGCCAGGATGGACTTCTGAGCCGGTCGGAGGATGTAAAAAACACTCCTAACAAACCTCACACCACAGGAACATCTGGAAAGATCATCTTTAGATCCATCAAACAATCAGATTTGCTGACGATTATCGTGAGGAATCAGACCCAAAATCAGCTTGATTATTGTGTAGTGTGGCAAATACACAGGACACAACCTCTTCTACATACGTGGTCTGTGGTCTATTGGACTCCATTTTGGATCCTTGACATGAAAAAGTTTGAGATTGCTCTCAAAATCTGTGTGCTGGATTTTTCTACCTTTCATTTATGTCCATCGCTCACTTTCTGCTCCTCTGGGAAGCAGCCGGGCAAAAAAGTTTAATAAATAAATAAGCAAGCAAGTAAATAGTTCTAATAGTATGAATATTTATAATATTTTTTATTGTTCAACACAGGACATTTCGGTAGAGACATTAAAATTATGACAATAGAATAGAAATAATTTAGTTTTACTTTTGTACGGCACTTTGTAGGCGGACGCTTTACTGGCGTCCGTTAGTCGCTTTCAGTCCAAAATGGGCGCTGACGTTATGCAATGGAACGAACAATTGACTTTCACTTCTTATCAATATACGTTCTTTGACCAAACTTCCAACAATAACATCCAAGTAATTAAGCAGACTGATCCTTTAATTGTTCCTGAGTATAACAGTTAGTCGAGCAGCAGTAGTTGTTGGACTCCTTCCACCTCACTTTGAGAGAATCATACACAACCCTGTCATATCTGGCTTCTGTCATGCACTTTGAGTTGAGCGGAGTCAGTCTTTGTTTACAGCAGGTTTAGGATGAATGGAGGCCGTCGTCAGCTACCAGCTATTAACACACAACATTTCTCTCTCTCACTCACCGCCGGTTAGTCTCCTCTCTCTCTACCTTTCTCTTATCGTGGGGGAGGACAAAGGTTTATGTGGGCCTTTCATTCTGTCTCACAGTGAGAGATGGCTGCAGTGTATTGTGGGTAACAGAATCCAGCTGTGTTGTAGACTCTGCGTGTGTGTGAACATGTGCAGGAATGTGTGTGCGCTGCAGGTCTTGTGCTGCGTGTCGAGCTGTTTCGTGTCATCTTGACGGCGATGTTTGGCTTTCATCTTATCTACGCTCAGACAAATAGCGGAGGATGTACCGTGTGCCGTGAAGTCTTAACAGCAGAACACTCAACTGTCACATTCAATCAGGAATTTATGAAAGAGAACTGGTTTTGCAACTCTAAGTTATGTGAATGCGGGAAGAAAATGTTCCTCGTGTTTTGATTGCTACAGTTAATATGGTACATGGCAGGTTGTTGGCTTTGTGATGTGGGCACCCGCTCAATATAAAACAGATGATGATAAAAAAAAAAAGCTTTTTATTCTTCAACTCATCTCTTCGTTTATCCTGGTTTCCCTCCCACTTATTCTGTCATTCCTTTGAAAGGCTGAGCCAATTTAAAAATAAAGGAGGTGTACAGCATCTGAAGCAGCTGAGATTGAAGTACATATCATATGTGTTGCCGCAAGTCTGCTACATACACTTCTCCTAATAATAATCATTATAAGTTATTATTATTGTATAACGGTCTTGGTCGAAATTCTGCACCGACTTCTATAAAGTCAAGACAATCAGCTGAACCTAAAAACTACCGTTATTGCTACCATTCATTTACCAAGTCCAGAAAAACCTTAACCCTCTGAGGCCCGCGATCCCGACTGACTTTACTGTCTTTCAGAGGCTGTAGCAGGTAGTTTTAAAGCCAGAGTGAAGGCACAGATATCATATGAAACTAGAAATCCATTGGTACCAACCATGTCATGCTTGCTTGTTGGCAAGGAGGTTAAATAACGCTCCAAAGTTGGGCTAAATTTTGGCCGAGGAAAAACTGGCATAGCCATTTTCAAAGGGGTACCTTGACCTCTGACCTCAAGATATGTGAATGTAAATGGGTTCTATGGGTACCCACGAGTCTCCCCCTTTTGCATGCAGTATAAATGTGTTATTTTCTCCTATACTAAAACGGTGTATTTGAATATTTCTGCATACTGGGGTCCATAAACAGTCTTGAATTACATAAATTGGGTATAACTATAAAGCTGAGACTCTTGTGGATCTAATGAACACAACTGTATTCATGTGTGATGATGTTAGTCCCCATAGTAGCCATTCCATTGCAGTGAGACCATTTTTTGAAACTAGATCTCACTGTATAAAATGACCTGTGGTGACCTCTAGGATAATCACAGCATCATGAAACTTTACAGCCACAAACTTGGCTTTCCTAGGTAGATTGACAATAAAGGGGTTTTTGAGCAGTTTACACAACAGAAGTGCTCACCATCCAATCGCCAAAAAAATGCAATTCTTGCAGAAATCTCCAAATGTAAAAAAAACAACAACACCTGACAATTCATGAACAAAACATAATTTAATTGCTCCCGCAAATAATTTGAATTGCAGAGAAATGTTAAAATAAAATAAAACAATGCTCCAGATGCTAAAATAAGAAGATACCTCTGTGACCTTTTTGTCTCAGCCCAACCCTGAGGGAGGTCAGAGGTCAGGTTCAGCTACAGAGCAGCAGCCCTGAAGCGTGAAGGGATTCAGTTTCTTAAACAGGGCGGATGCTTGCTGTCATGGAGGTTTGACTCCTTATCCTCTGCGGTTGGGGGTGTTTTTACCTGCCAGTACCACCCAGATGCATGTAGCACAGACACAGTGTGTTTCCCTGAATTAGACTGACACATGCTGTCAGGAGGGTTTACTACAGAGCATGTCCTCACACAGGCCTGAAGCTGCAAGACATACACACTGGGATTACTGGGATTTGACTTGCAGACAAGTGTTTCATAAGACAAAGTGTTTGTTAGCTTTAATTTTTTGATATGCAAACTGTAGGAATAGTCCAAAGCAAAACCTTCCTATATGCATGATTAGTTTCTCTTGTCTTTCTCGACTCTGAAACACTTATTCATTCATCCGTATTCCATTCATTCCTCTCCTCCTCTGTCATTCACTGAGCCAGCGTGCCAGCAGCAGCACCCTTAAAGGAATGACGAGCAGCTCTCATTATAACCCCGTTACTGTTCTACAAACAGTGAGCGAAGCCACACAAAGAAAGATTCGGATTCCTGTAGCGGAGCGTGTCCTTAAACTTGGACATGCACCTCAAACAAAAGCAGTCAAAAGCCTCGTCATAGCAGTGACACTTTGTGGGGCATGCTGTCGGGTGGCAGACAGCTTCATCGTGACTCACTGACAATGAAGCTGTCTGTGTGCATGACGGTGATTCTGAGTGAGAATAATAATAACAGCGATGACAGCAGCTCTTTTCTGAGTGGTTTGGTGACTTTTGCAACATAATACTGACACTAGTTAGTTAGTTATAAACTTTATAGTCCACAATGTGGAAAAATTGTCTTTGGCTTCACCACAATCAACATGAGTTACAAAGTAACATTCACCTTTAGGTTATATTAAAGTCAGTTGCATCTGAATTGTGGTAGAACATGTGAGAAAGACGCAGCATCTGATTCTGCATATCAAATATTCAAAAATTAAACAAGACACTCAGAACTGTTTTACTTGTTACTTCACTTGGATGATTGAGCTTCACCATGCAGAATGATGTTCACTATGTGCACGTACACAACCAACGTATCCTCATACAACGGTTCGTATGATATCTTATGAAAGAGCCCGTTCACGCAAAAAGGCGTGTAAATGCCACGATGATACACAAGGCGTTTAGCGTGCAATAAGTACACCTTTCTTGATTTCCGTGTGTCATGTGTTCTGTACGCCATATATCCTGTACTGACTGCAATGTAAACGCATGTGCGTATAAATGCTACGATAAGAGTTAGTGACGTAGTATAAAAAGCGTGAAAGACCACTTATGGTGGGCAGGTCCAACAAAAAACAGACTTTTACCCAGGAGACTCTCGTTCGAGACCGTTGTTGACCGGTGTTTTGTTTTGTAAGGTACGTTAGTCATGTTTGTCACGTTTTTTGTTGATGTTTGTGACGTGTTTCACTTAGTTTACTTACTTATTTTAAGCCCAACCATGACGTTTTCCCTTACACTAACTAAGTGGTTTTCTTGCCTAAACCTAACTGCGGACGTTTGCGTTGCGTAAAAAATTTAACTTGAAAAGCGGCGCACAAATGACACGAAAATGCTAAAATGCGTACTAATGACACGCAGAATGTCCGTGTAATGTTGTGGTATTTATATTCGCTGTACGAAAAGTCATTCCTCATTTTTTGTGCGTTTTCCAACGAATGTCCAGCAACATGTGTCCATTTCCGCTCGTTACATGCATATAGTCTTTTCAAAATAAACTTCCGTCTTCACAGGAAACTACTTGGTTAGGTTTAGGAAAAGATCTTGGTTTGGGTTAAAATAACTCCGGAAGTGGCGTTACTTAAGTGCGGAAGTTACGCGACTCATACGGGACATGAACAGCGGTCTCCTGGGTGACAATCCGGTGTTTTTTGACCCGGCCATCTACCCCGACCTCCTCCCTATTCAGACTTTGCCGCTCTTTATACTTCCCGGTTCACATTTACTTGGATTACATACAAATTGACTTTGTGGGATATATACGAATTACAGTGCATTACTTTCCGTAGGTATAGCTACGAACGGTGGATGAGACTAGCCTGATATAAGCAGGACTTATCTATCGGTGCCCATTTCCACCTAAACAGAAGTTCCCGCCGATTTTTTGCCCAAACAGAGAAACACTGACTGCACCAACAAGTATCAACGGAAACCAAAATGTACTTGGAAGCCGGTTTGTAAAATATCAGACATCACTCTGTGGTTTACAACAAGACAAGGCAGATGGAGAGAGATTTATTCTACACACTCAAAACCTGTAATCCATCTCATTCTACTTTTCAACCAATGAAGGCGTGGCACTTTGGCTTATTGTTTAGTCTGTCATGTGACTGACAGGTTAGAGGTTTGATTTTTTCTTAGTGTGCCACTGAAGCCCGACCACAAGACAGGCAGCTTCTGGTTTATATTAGCTGCTGCTGACATCCCAATTTTGGTTCTTAAAACACCAAAACACTTGTGTTTATGTGTAAGATATCAATGCTCTCTCTGTCAATAGTTACTTTTTTAACCTCTGTGTTTCCCTCCCTCTTCCCCCGTTTCCTTTCCTTCCTTTCCCTCTCTTCCCTTTATGCCTAATAAAGACAGATTTTGAGAGAATATTGCAAATTCCTGCCAGCTGACGGGGTCTGACCTCGCGTGTTATGAGGAGAGGGGGATAAATGGAGGAGACAGAGGGCAGAAAGGGGACGGAGGTGCACTCCTGACTTTAATAAAACATCTCAGGTTTCTCCTCAGCGAGTCCTGGAAAGGGCAAAAGTTTACTAACCCAGACCAGGTCAGAGGGGAGGAGAGGGGAGCTGGAAGGAAAGGGGTGATGCAGAGTGGTCAGGGAAACATGCAACAGGCAAAAAGCCAAGGATGCTGCAGTCGAATGCACGTGAAGACAAATGATCCACTACGAAACTATTTTTAAAAACATTTTCCTGTTCTTCTGAACTTCTATGTCTTACCTTCATGGTAGAGATGGTGTTTGAAAATGCTATTTATTATTTGAACACAACCAATGATCTTTTTTCTAACCTTAACCAAGTAGTTTTGTTGCCTAAATCTACCCAATCGTTTCACAACGTTAACCACGGGGCATTGTGCATTTCTGCAAGCGTGATACGAGGCTGATTTGAAAAGTATTTTTGGTTCAGAATCATCCACATTCAACGTATCCTGTGGTTTGGAGAAATGTGATATGCCAAAAAAAATTCTGGTGACACATTCACTGTGTGATCTAAACATACTTGCCAACACTCCTGATTTTTCCGGGAGATAAATAATAAATAAATAACAGGTTTCAGAGTGCAGTGGTGCCGTTGTTGCGTTGTGTCTGAAAGGACCTTCAGTGAGTGAGAGATGGAGAGAGAAATGGAGAGTACTAAGAGAAAGACTGCAAGTCACAAAACTCCTTTCTCCCTCTCTAAACACACATTTCCTTCCAATTTCCTGCATTCCTGTGTGTGCCAACACACTCTCAGCATACTGCATTTACCTCGGATATGTCTGTATGTAGTAGCCGTGTGGTGCTGCGAGTGTCGAGCTGTGTTACTGCAGACTTGGTTTCACGGGCTGAGGACCGTGTCATAAACACAGGGAAGAGGCTGACTGGGTTCCTCACTTACCCCAGGAGGGGTCACGCTGGGTGGGCTGTGTTAACCCGTCGCCCCGGCCTGTGGGTCCTGATCCCCGGGGTGTCTGCTCATCAAGGATATACAAACAGCAAATTCACTGCGATCGAGCAGCGAGTGTTGCTGTTTGTTTATATGCATGTGTGTGTGTGTGTAGAAGCTGAGGTTTGTTGATCGGGTAAAGTGTGCTTCTATCCACTGTGTTGTACATTTTTGGACAAAGACAAAATCCTCTGGCATTTATTTATGAGCAAAGCAGGCTTTAGGAATTAGATTGAGAGAGAAAAAATCTTACATAACTTTCATTTATCGATTAATTGATCACCAACTATTTTGATAATCGATTAATCGGTTTGAGTAATTCCTTAAGAAAAAAAAAGTTAAATGTGAATATTTTCTGGTTTCTTTACTCCTCTATGACAGTAAACGGAATATCTTTGAGTTATGGACAAAACAAGACATTTGAGGACGTCATCTTGGGCTTTGGGAAACACTGATCCACATTTTATAGACCAAACAACTAATCGATTAATCAAGTAAATAATCGACAGATGAAAACAATGAAAGTAATCGTTAGTTGCAGTGCTACTTTCATTTATTCCTCAGTAATTATGTTAAATCTATTTACACTCTATTTTATATCTCAATTTGTGACTGTAAAGCCTCACTTTTTAATTGTGACCAGCTTAGTAAGCGAGTATTAACTCCAACCTTTTCTCTCCCTCTATCTTTTATCTTTCAGAGTTTAAGGCCTGACGTCACCATGCTGCCTTACTTCCTGCTCTTCTTCCTCTCATCTGGTCTGGTGTTATCCTCCGACTGCCCGGCCGACTGTTCCTGCCAAGTCCAGGACTCGATATTCTGCATCCATCGAAGCTCCAGCCTTGTGCCTCGTGTCCCCACCACCACCCAGAATCTGTATATCTTCCAGAACGGCATCGACACTTTGTCCCAAGATGACTTCAAAGGCCTGGGGGAGTTGGAGTTGCTAGATCTGAGCCAGAATGAGCTGGCGGAGATCCCAGATGGGGTGTTTGAGATGCTGTCAAAGCTGAAGAACTTAGACTTGTCCTCTAACCAGATTACCCACATTTCCAAAGACACTTTTTCTGGTTTGGTCCAGCTGGAGAGGCTGTATCTCCATGCAAACCGCATTCAGAGCATCCATTTGGAAGCTTTTGAAGGTTTAGAGATGCTACTGGAACTCAAGCTCCAAGGAAACCAGCTCGCCTCTCTGCCATCCCTTCATTTCCCCAGGCTTCTGCTTCTGGACCTCAGCTACAACAACCTCCCAACCCTGGGAACCGCAGACCTCCAGACCCCCCACCTGGAGGCCCTTAAGGTGGCCTCTCTGGGGCTTACCTCTGTGGATGAGGATCTCATAGCCTCCCTGGGGAACCTCCATGAGCTCGACATCTCCACAAACCAGTTAACTGAGGTGCCCCAGGCCCTAAAGCAGGACTCCCTCAAGGGTCTGATCAAGCTCAGCCTGGCTGCCAACCCATTGGGTGAGCTCAGGGTGGAGGACTTCCAGAAACTGAGTGGACTTCAAGAACTGGATCTCAGTGGTCTTAACCTCCAGGGATTTTCCCCGAGTTTCTTCCAGACCTTCCCCAGGTTGATGCACCTGACAGCAGCTGAGAACCCATTTAACTGCTTGTGTCCATTAGTGTGGTTCCCTGTCTGGCTAAAGGATAAGGATGTGAGTCTTGGGAGGCCTGAGGAAACCAGATGTCACTTCCCTCTAGTTAATGCTGGGAAGATGCTTTCAGCGCTGGAGCACAAAGATTTTGGGTGTCCACCTACCACAACGGTGATGATTGGCTCCCCCATTGGAAGTACTCCTGTTCCCCAGATGCCCACCACATCTCCAGAGACCATCCATACCAATGCTATCCCTCCACCCCCTCCACCCAGTGAGGCAACCATCTCCTCAAAAACAGACAGCCCCCTTTCACCAGAACCTCCAGTCTCCCCAAGCTCCACCAGCGGGGAGATAGGGGAGCACATCTGCCCACCAAACATCTGCCTCAATGGGGGCACTTGTAATTTTGACCCATTGGGTCAACTCAGCTGTCTGTGTCCGTCGGGAACCTCTGGCCTCTACTGCGAAAATGTGGATGAGGTTCCTGAGCCTCCGAAACCTTCAGCAACAGAAGCTTTGCGAGTTGCCCCTGAGGTGCCCGATGACCTTGATGCTATCAGCTCACGACAGGTCACCTCCACATCTATCCTTCTTGACCTGCACCGTTTCATCGAGAAACGGCCACACATCCGTGGCATCAGGTTGACCTACCGTAACCTCTCAGGGCCTGACCGCCGCCCCATTATCCTGAGTGTACCGGCATCCTATCCTGAGTACACTTTGCGTGGCTTGAGACCCAACTGTACCTACTCAGTCTGTGCCAGTCCCCTGGGCGAAAGAGTCAACTCTAGGGCCAACAGCTCTGTAGAAACAGGGTCGTGTACAGAGGCTCGGACCGAAGGGGTTCCGCTGTCATCCTCAGAGTCCAGGGTGGAGACACAGAGCCCGCTGACCTACACGCTCATCCCCGCCCTGGCTGCTCTGGCACTGGTTCTGGGGTTGGCCGTGGTGGCAGGGACAATCATCTGCGTCCGAAAGAGGAGGCAGGCCAAGGCAGGAATGGAGCTGGAGCTGGGCCCAGCAGATCCTGATCCAATGGAACTGGAGGGGATAAAGGCCTGCCTGGAGAACGGGGGAAATGGTACTCTACCCCACAAACAGCCTGAGATCGACCGCTGTCACACTCCTCAGCCGCCTCCTTCCTTGCAACAAAATGGGGGTTTGGACTATGAAGTACCCTTGATGCAAGGACACTGCCCATCAAATAACAATCTAGCATCCTTAAAGCCATCTTATTTCTAACACGCAATAAAATACAAAAGACTTGTAAAGATTTTGGAGGGAGTGGGCCCATCAGGACTTGAGAGATCCTGCTTACATGTAGTGGTTAAAAATCTAATTTTCATTCCAATTTCAGATATCCACGATTCGAAAAGTGGCACTTACTATCCTTTGTTGTCCAATGATAACACTACGGACTGGATTGTCTATTTTAGAGATACTGAATGTTGAATTACGGCATATTGGAAATGTGCTAAACCACCGTGGGACTGTGATCAGGATGTGGTTTAAAGTCATCTAGCAGAGTGTGATGGAGGTGAAACCTAACCAAGTGATTAAAATAAGTGCAATCGACTAGAAGGGTCTTAGTAGCAGACTGAAAACGGAAGTGCCTTTTTGCATTGACACAACCAGTGGCTTTTAAATTTTTGTTTATATAAAAGAAACTATGTGAATGAGCTGTAATCCTGTTGCTGGATTTGGGAGATACAGTATGGAGAACAGTGCCCCAGTGTTTGGGCTACAGAACCGGAGGAAGTGGTTGAGATGAAAACAGTGTTGCAGATGTGTGATGACCACACGTCCCGGTACAAAATGGATTTTCGACCGACTCCAGCTGCTCCATGGGGATTATAAAAAGAACTTGCACTGAAAAGAAATATTTCTTTTCCTTTCCAGTGTCCCAGTCACGAAACTGCCACAAGACTGACGATGGTCACATA
Source organism: Sebastolobus alascanus (assembly GCA_916701645.2). Taxonomy (NCBI): domain Eukaryota; kingdom Metazoa; phylum Chordata; class Actinopteri; order Perciformes; family Sebastidae; genus Sebastolobus; species Sebastolobus alascanus. Next base: position 2,300,651 of record CAKAOJ020000065.1, read on the forward strand.
AAGAAATAACACAAAAACTTTGCAAATGACAGTACAAGATGTCAGAACTTCATATTTTGCTGTTGACAGTATCTAATCTGTTCTTCAGTGTCAACAGGTCCACCATAATTCTCTCCACACATCCCGAAGCTTTGGGCTCCGTGGGAGATGAATTTGCTGTTAAAGGTAAATGGACTGAATGAAGAGCCATTGAGAATGGACTTTGCCTGCATTGTTCTGTGCCGTGACGGGAAGGCTGTTTTTGTCTGGCTTATATCATGATATTCTGTTTTTGTCAAGTGTTTTTTTGTATTTTTATTGTGTTTTATTTGCTGTTGATGTCCATTCAGTATTGCTATGGCTGCGAGTTGAAACATTAATAATTGTTCTCCCCTGAAAATCCCTGCTCATGGATAATTTTCTATTTGCATTTTAGGTTACATGGAGCTAAGGCTACATCTACATTAATACGTTTTAAAACGCATAACTTTTGCTGCGTTCATGCCTAGCGTCCTCACTACTCCGGCCTTTTAGAACTCCTTAAACTTCCTCTGGTTGCTAAAAGAAGTCTGATTGTATAGAAGTCTATAACAAAATGAGCCTACTTCTCATTTGATTTAATACCTCAGTAAACATTGTAAACATGAGTTTATGGTCTCAATCGCTAGTTTCAGGTCACTACCACGGCGTTGTCCGGTCTGTGTTTTCGTCTTACAACTTTAACCCTTTACAGTGTGTTTTCAGTTCATCAAAGTTAATTGTGTTTCGGCGTTTTTATTTTAAAACGCGGTTTGAAAACGTATTACTGTGAATGTAGCCTAAAACTTTCCAGAGCTACTTACAGTGACTGCAGAGTAAATACTAGCTTAGGTTCTTGAGCTAAAAGCACTAAAAGCAACAGACAACAATCAGATCTACTAAAAAGTTTTAATTTAACCCTCTGAGACCCACAATTGACCCGTTTTTGTCTTTTTTAGGGGTGTACAGGGAGTCTTTAGTGGGAGATAGGTCGACAGTAGATGTCACATAGAAGTGGTGTACATCATCATCAGAAATAAACATGAATTAATTAACTAATTAATTAATTAAAATAAATGTTGAAAATGTATAAGGGATTAGAACACTGTGATAGAAGTATATGATGGCCATCCACATGCTCTATTATGTCTCATATATTGCAGCTTTTTTTTGTTGATACCATTTGTTACACAGATTTGGTGCTAAATTTAACCATTTTTTAACCACTCGAGAATTGATAAAAAATGATAAATAATCCCTCCAAAATACCACATTAAGACGCCAAGACCTTGAGGAACACCATAGAAAAAGCCATGCTGTGATTTGGTATCAAAAACTTTTGACATTTGGAGATTTCTGCAAGAATTGCATTTTTCGGCAATTAGATGGCGAGCACTTCTGTTGTGTAAACTGCTCAGAAACCCCCTTATTGTCAATCTACCAAGTAAAGCCATCCATCCTCTGAGCTCATTGAGTCTCAGCTTTACAGTGATACCCAATTTATGTAATCCAAGACTGTTTAGGGACCCCAGTATGCAGAAATATTCAAACACACCATTTTAGAATAGGAGAAAATAACACATTTATACTGCATGAAAAAAACTGCATGTGATTATCATAAAGTGGGCATGTCTGTAAAGGGGAGACTCGTGGGTACCCATAGAAACCATTTTCATTCACATATCCTGAGGTCAGAGGTCAAGGGACCCCTTTGAAAATGGCCATGCCAGTTTTTCCTCGCCAAAATTTAGCCGAACTTTGTAGCGTTATTTAGCATCCTTTCCGACAAGCTAGCATGACCAATGGATTCCTTAGATTTTCTAGTTTTATATGATATCTGCACCTTCAATCTAGCTCTAAAACTGAACCTGCAACAGCCTCTGAAATACCCTAAAGTCTGTCAGGATCGCGGGTCTCAGGGGGTTGAATGTTAAATTAAAACATAATCATCTTTACATCATGCACAGAATGCTTTTGTATGAGTTCCCCAAAATGTGTCTGAGGAACTCACCAAGTGAATGTAACTATCGAGTGTCAGACACTTTATTTTCTCTACCAACGCTACACTAGGACAAGCCACAGGCTGTTTTTGACTGCCAGAGCTCCCAAAATTGTGTTCAAAAGCCTTTTTTGCCACAGAACCCACTCATATAAAGCAGCAACGCGTGCCGAGAACAGAAAGCCAGTTCAAAGAGCTTGAAGGGAATTTGCTGTGAGTGTCAGTGAGTTTTCGGCCTCTTGGCGCTGCTGACCGAACCGTTTCTGATGATATAGTCTAGACGGTGTCACACACCCTCTCAATGGCTCTCTGTGCTTCGCTCTAACCATCCAGTGTATTCTGGTCAACAAGGATTATCGGCGTTGTGTGTTTGGAGACTGTTTACAGCCAACCAGACTGTGAAATGCAGGCTAAGTGCACCGTTCTGATGTATTTGTTCTCCGTTTCCTGTCTGGTTCTGGGAATGTCTCAAGCTTTTACTTTTCCTTTTTTTTATGTCTTTTCCTTTCATGAGAAAGAACCCTAAATGGAAAAGTATTATAAGTTTACAGAGACGTGCCTCAGCAACATTTGTGAAGAGCCTTGCTGACATCTTGTTGTGTCACAACCCGGTCTCACAGGACGGCGTATAAATACCACGATATTACACAGACATTTGTCATATGTACACGCAAACGTCCAGAGTTAGGTTTAGGCAAGAAAACCACTTAGTTAAGGTAAGGGAAAATGTCATGGTTGGGCTTAAAATAAGTCAGTAAACTAAGTAAAATATACATAACAGCTACAGAAAACACGTCACAAACGTCACTAACGTAACTTATAAAACAAAACACCAGTCAACAACGGACTCAAACACAAGTCTCCTGGTTAAAAGTCTGGTGTTTGTGAGACTCATCCACGTCCTCACCCGCCCACCATAAGTGGTCTTTCTCGCTTTTTATTCTACGTCACTAACTCTTACCGTAGCATCTATACACCGAAGCGTTTACATTGCAGTCAGTACACGATACATGGCGTACAAATGACACGCGGAAATCAAGAAAGGCGTTCTTATTGCACGCTAAACGCCTTATCGTGGCATTTATACGCCTTTTCGTGCAATCGTATCGTAGTCATATTACATGCTGATGTGCATTTCAAGAACAAAACGGCCTTTATTTTGCCTCACAGGACAAACTGAAAGTGAAGAAACATGACATTTTATGTAAAAAGGTTCTTGGTCTCCACAGTAACGGCAGAAAGCTTGATGACTGGGTTTTATCAGTTAGTTTGTTCAGGCATACGTGTGTCTGCTTTATAATTGAGTCCGTGCACTACAGTACACTCCAGCACTGTCCAACATCAACTCACCATCCTCTGGCTTCTCTACTTCCCTCATTCTGTCAATATTCCAGTACAAACACAGACACAGATGCTCATATATCCCCCGATATATCAACTGGAAGACTCTGGACAATGAGAGGAAATGTTTGAAATATTTTCAACAAGCGTGTTATAGAAGCTTCCCTGTTTATTATGGTTTTGTTTGTCAATTATGTCAAAAGTTTTTTGTGTTTGCCTGAAAAGCGATGCTGAGAAAAAGAACAGTATTAAAAAGATTTAATGTTAAATCTGCCTGTGAGTTTGTGTCACTAATGTACATGTTCGTATGTTTTCTCCTCCTTGTGGATTTGAGGAATTTGAGGCTGTAAGTCGGTTCTGAATGCTGTTAAAGTTAAAGACAAAAACAGAGAGAGGATTTCCAGTAACAAAGAGAAGCAGCCTGTATCTCTCAGTACCTCATTACACACATTCCCACTAACCTCAACCACAACATCATTAGTTTGTGACGTCGTGCTGGTTTGTGGATGGAGGTCGTTTTCTGTATTTCCCGCTAATAGCCAACAACAGATGCCAGTGGAAAATATTACAAAATAACACTCAAGTTTCCAAATAACAGACGTTACTTAGCTCTGCTGCTTTTATAGCAACGGGCTGTTTTCTGGTTGACTCATCATGTTGACATCTCAGCAAAGCAAACAATAGAAACAGGATAAAAGTCTTGAATATTTAGATTATTAATTCAGCTATAAACAGATGGGCGGTTCTGGTTCAGTATCCATGGAAAACAAATAGAAACAATAGTGACTTCATTGTTCAGGTATGTCGGCTCTGACATAAAATAACGGAGCTGCAGACCACACTGGAGCTGAAAGTTCAAAAATACAGACTTGGATGGATCATTTATTTAATGTGCCTTTTTGATTTGTTTAAGCAGGAAAAGCACATAATTACATTAATAGCTACGTGTCATTGAAGTGTCCCAGTGAGCCTGAACGACATGCACACATTATGTTATTAATTACACCTGCTGTACAAACCTTTCCTACTCAGCATACATGAATTCGGGAAGTAAACAAGTCGCCATTACTGCGGTGGCGTCTCCCTAGAGGACACGCCCGTGTGAATGCAAGCTGTCCTAAGAAGTGTACAAGTTTCTATCTTTATATTTACTTTCTATTAGGGCTATCAATTGATTAGAATATTTAATCATGATTAATCACACATTTTTCATCTGTTCAAAATGTACCTTAAAGGGAGATTTGTCAAGTATTTAATATCCCTGTCAACATGACTCCCATGTTTGTTAATGCAAATTTGTTTTAATGCCACTAATTTCTTTAATGCATTTACACAACTTCCTATTTTTAGGTTGTAGCGGGCTCAGTTTTAAAGCTAGAGTGAAGAAAACCTAATGAATCCATTGGTACCAACCAGGTCATACTAGCTTGTAGTGAAGGAGGTTAAATAAATAAATTTTGGCGAGGAAAAACTGTCATGGCCATTTTCAAAGGGGTTCCCTTGACCTCTGACCTCAAGATATGTGAATGTAAATGGGTTCTATGGGTACCCACGAGTCTCCCCTTTACAGACATGCCCACTTTATGATAATCACATGCAGTTTGGGGCAAGTCATAGTCAAGTCAGCACACTGACACACTGACAGCTGTTGTTGCCTGTTGGGCTGCAGTTTGCCATGTTATGATTTGAGTTTCTGGACAATATTTGCCATTGTTTTGTGTTGTTAATTGATTTCCAATAATAAATATACACATACATTTGCATAAAGCAGCATATTTGTCCACTCCCATGTTGATAATAGCATTAAATACTTGACAAATCTTCCTTTAAGGTACATTTTGAACAGATAAAAATTGTATGATTAATTTGCAATTAATTGAAATGAAATATTTCAATCTATTGACAACCCTAGTAAATACCAATACATTATTTTGTGAAATAAACAGCTTTTTTTTAAAAAAAAAAAAAATGTATTTCACTGATAGTTATATTATGTTTTAAAAACAAAATCAGTCCTAGCACTTAAGTTAAATTAATTATATCCGTGGACTTAAAATCATTGTTTTATCTGATGGCATTTGGCCTTTGTGCCCTCAAAAAATTGACACCAAACACCAAAGGCCAAGTGGCCTCAACCCTAAAGTGTTGAAATACCAGGCCTGCTGTCAACACTAGTATAGTATTTGTAAGCTATCTGGACCCAGTTAAAAGGATCAGAGCTTATTCTACGAAGCCCTCTCAGATTTAAATGGTAAATTAGTTAGCTGCCTTCAGTCAGATAGACGCAGAATAAATAAAACACAAATATACTGAGGTCTGAATCAGTCAGTTTGCCAGAAACCAGTAGAAATTCAGTACAGCAACACAAATACCTAATTCTATATTTACTGAACAGATTATACCCTTCAGTTTCTAATGAAAAGGAGATTAACATTAAGGGGATTCTTTTAAAGAGCTGCAGGATTGACAGCAGCCACTGTGGCTCAGAGGGCGGCGTTTTTAGATTATCCTCGTGAATTCCACAGAAAATTACTGGGAGCTAAACATTTCTGTTTGGTTGTTTTGCGTGTTTGCTAAAACAAGAGCCACTTTTGAAGGGTGTGACCTCGGATGGCATACTTTAACTGTGGCAGTAAGGAAAGAGACAGGTCTTTTTTTAGGTGTTTGTCGTGTACACAGAAGTCAAATTAAAGCTAATAAAATGTAGTGCAGAGTGATATAAAAGGGAACTGAAATTGAGCCACTTGAAGCGTGTTTGTGACTGGCTGGGATATTCCTGGTCGACTCCTTGGATCGGCTTCTTGGTGAAAGAAATGAGTGAGAATCTAGTTCCCACGGTTCGTTCTTTACTGTCAAATAAACCTCGAGCAAAACACTGAATCCCCACAGGGTTGATCATACCCTGTCTCCTACAAAATTACATACAACTATACAACTAAACTGCATTCTCAATTACGTTTTCTCCTGGATTACAGTCGCAGTTTTAAACACATGGTTTCCTGTCCATGACAGAGTTAGCATGCAGCTTAAGCCGTGATGTCTAGCTCTGCTTTTCCTGCAATGTGTGAAACCCAAAGTGTTTCCATCCTTTACTGGATGTGCAGTGTTTACCACTTTGGATTTAACATGTGAGGGTGCAGGTCGTATCCACGCGGACCCTCCGCCGTTTTCTACTTTCTCGTTCCGGCTCGCTGCGGTTTCTTTTGGTGGACGGATACGGATTATTGATTACTCTGACTACAACAATAAAAGCGGTAACTTACTTCTACCTCCACATAGACTCAAATGAAGCAAATATATCAATTCTGGCATTAAAAAATCTATTTCAAAATCATAAAAAAAATAAATAAATAAATAAATAATCGAGATACATAGGTGATGTGATGTGTTTCCCACCCCAAAAGGCTACACTTCCTCAACAAGACCTAGCAACACATTCACAACCCAAGATAAACATTTAAAAGAGTGGCTGCTCCTCTGTGAGGTCAAAGGTTGCCTTCACTTTCTCACATCTGTGGTTTTGACTGGATTGGACCAACACACCTGAGGCCTGTACTATGAAGCAGGATTTGGAGTTAGCGAGGTAACTTCAGGTTTAACCCTTCAGGGTTTTCAGTCCTACGACGATGGTTCACTTCCTACCGGGGTAGATCGCCATGGTAACTTATGCTGAACACCTAACCTGCTCCGGGGATAGCGGGATCTCGTTTGTCAGGGTTAGATCAGCCAGATAAAGAGAAGATACCCTGGGTATGTTGAACTCGCCTTCGTAGTACAGGCCTCTGGTCAATATACACAGTCATTACATACACAACATACACTGGAGCCACAAAGAGTCCCGAAATTAAAACAAATCCCAACTTCACAGCCCATCACCCTCATTAGCCCCGAAATGTGCTTCTTGTTTAGAGACCTGCTGCAGGGTGCTGAGAGAAAAGAAAGAGACAGAGAGAGGGAAAGAAAGCAGGGGAGTTGTTGGGGGGGTGATTTATTTGAACAATCTGGTTGTAATGAAAGCAGTCAGGGCTTGCTGGGGGGTGGGGGGGGGGGGCGGGGGTGGATGGATTGTGCAGAGGAAAGAGTGAATGGGGTGAAATCCAACTGCAGACAGATTGTTGGACTTGATAATGGTTTAAACGGACCCTCCAACCCCCCCGCTCAGTGTGTGTGTGTGTGCATACATACTTCTGTGTATACACTGTACCTAACCTACCATATTACAGCCATGAATTCCATGTGCAACCCATTTGTGCTGCAGTATATCTTCCTATCAGTGCTGACATACCTGTGTAACGTAGAAAGGCCAGTGAGAGAGAGATGGAGAGTTTACTACAGCTGCTAGCACACCGAAAGCTGCTTCATGTCTTTTGGACATTTGAAGAGCAAATTCTGGCACAAAGAGTTCGGACGTCTCGGTTAAAAGGGAACCACATACTTCACGCCGTTTAAAATCATTTACGAATGCACTAAACCTTTTGGCACTAATTCACAACACAGATCTACGTTCCTTTCACTGGAATGCATTTCTAATCTTTAAAGGGGATCCTGAGCTGAGGTTTTATGTCCTGGTGATTCATCTTGGATCCTGTGAATCCTCCAACAAGTCCTCCAAAATCAAACAACTAAATATGTCGTTCGTCAATGCCTTCTAGGAATCCATTGGTACCAACCGTGTCATACTAGCTTGATGGGAAGGAGGTTAAATAACGCTCCAAACTTGCAAATTTGCATCATTGCCAGTATGAATAGTTTTGATTTGATTTTTGTGTCTTTTATTCGTCATGCCCCTGGTGTGTAAAGACCTTTAACAAATGAAGACAGGCTTTACATAGCCAAGCAGCTTGCACATTTTACCATTACGGCTATGAACATTTAATGGTCAACATTCAGATCTGAAAACTTGCATCTTGACTTGCTAACAGATGACTGATTTGTTCTGGTCTTGAATGACCTCAAACATCTTCAGGTTGACATTGAATTAAAACACAAAGAAGAGAATTGAATTTCAAAATAGCTCTAAATGTCCAGTTTAGTGGAACTCACCTTTGAGACTGATAGGAGTGTTTACATCACTGCTTTTAACTAAATGACTAAATGAACTGAATCAAGACACAGTGCAGGCTCACTTTGTAGTTCTCTCCAAAATGGCTTCCCACACTGTGTGGGTTGGGAGCTCATATTCCTTATTCTCATGAGAAAAAAACAGTGGATAAAGCTGTGGATGGCTCTCTTCCTCTCTGAAATGCAATACAATGTTTAATTGAATTAGCTTTAATTGCCATTCATTTGCCCGTGGACCAAAGGTCTCCTCTTACCCAGGGCCCGTAATCACTTCCATGTTCTCTGGGGCGGAATTTAACTTAAATGAAAAAGTCTTTAACACAGCAGCAACACGGGACCACCAAGCTCTCGCAGATTGTTGAAACTGGTTAAAACATTTTTCAAAGTGAAATGGAGTTCTTGTGATCTACTAATGAAAGAAATAAAATGTGATGATGAAGAGGCAGAAATGGGAACGTTTCAATGGTTAAATAAACATCTTTTTATCAAATGATTTTTACAACGAAGAATTTTCTAAAAGTTTGCAGAAGAAGAAGAAGCAGCAAAGTCTTTCAATTCCACTAGAGTTTACAGGTTTACAGGTCGATCTAAATAAAAGGAGGTGCAGTCAGCAGAGGTAACATCCAAGTAGATGATGTTGCAGTTAGGGATGCACCGATACCGATACCAGATTGGATATCGGGCCGATACTGACTCAAATAGCTTGATCGGGTATCGGTGACAATGGGGTCGATCTATTCAATTCAATTCTATGTTTATATATACATTATATGCTGGATTTTAATTCATGTTTTGGCCAATATGTTGCTGCATTAAAAAGGTTTACATTTTAATTGTAATTCCTGTTAATTTTGAAGATTTTTGTGTGAGGCATACAGCTTATTAATATTAAGACACTGGTATCGGATTGATACCCAAAGCCAAAGGTATCGCTATCGGGACTGAAAAAGTTGGATCGGTGCATCTCTAGTTGTAGTGATCTCGGGATCTTGGAGCAGCAGCTGAGGGTTTATTGGGCTCCAGTGTTTTTGCGGGGCAACAATAGGCCTTCAGGGCCAGGCAGGGTCATGTTGTGATAGGAGATGACTGCACAGAGCAGGGATTACCAGCGACTTGCACCTTTTTCAGGCCTTCACTGCAAAGCATAACAGATGAGACTAACACTACACCACGGCGTGCCTGTAAACCATATGCTGCAAACATGCACACAATGTGCAAGAGGCATAAATCATGCATGAGCATGGGAAGGAGCATTTGTGCGTGCAGACCGAAACACAGATGCAGAGAGCAGTTGCAGCGATAATGCTTGTACACAGTAAGTTAAATCTATCATTTCTTCTCCATGGCAACGTGTCCTCAGACAACAGTTTGTATGAAACCTTATGAAAAGTTATTCCTCATTTTTCGTGCATTTTCCGACAAATATCCAGCGTCAATTTACGCTCCAGTCTTTTCAAAATAAACTTCCGTCTTCACAGGAAACAACTTCTTTACGGTTAGGCAAGAAAACCACTAACTTAGGTTTAGGAAAGATCGTAGTTAAGTTCCGTGACACTGGTAGTGGTGTAACTTAAGCTTTAGACTGAAAGGGCTTTCAAAAAATATTTAATCGTGATTAATTGCAAACCCTACGTTGCGGTAAGGACTCCTTGATACATGGGGCGTCTGCTCAGCCAGGTGAGCTATAGCGGCGCCCCGAGAAATAGATTTTGATGCAGGAGTGGTTTGAGAATTTTATATGGCAAGTTTACGTATTTATTTTTTACATTAAAATCCATTGCATGTGCTTTAGCTCAAAGCTAACTACAGTTGTTTCCCCCGAGCTACAAGCATCACAGAGCTACCTCTCAACCCTGCAGGCGGTGACTATTTGATACTCAATCGACAGATTTCTTTGATTTCGTTATTGTTTATGACTCGAAACGTCTCCTGATGTTCTTGGAGTCCTTTCCATCTTTATCTTACAAAGCTCCTCTCTAAACACTTCACTGCTGTGGGGCTTGTTCCCCTTGACCTTCCACCTCTCAACAGGCGACCTTTTGACCTCTGGCAGGAATAGGCCATGGCCAGCCTCTTTATGCCCACTTATAGCAACATGAAGGAGGTGTTTGTAGTGTAACTCATCCCATCCTCTTGTCAGCTTTAACTACTTGCTTTCTATCCTGTCTCCCTCTCTGCTGCTGCTTTTAATTAGCGTCACTCCACTCAGCATGTTCTTACTTCATTTTATGAGACATTCTTTAAATCTTGCTCATTCTCGGGTGGAGTAACAAAAGTTACATAAAAAAATTTAACATTTTTACATTCCAGTTTCACTCCTACCTATAGTGGCTCTCCCTCCCTCTCTCCCTCCTTTTGTTTCTTCCTCCCTCAGGAAGTGTCTGGTAAGCCTCTGGGCCTTTCCCCTCCCCTCATCTAAGTGATACCAATTAAGTTATTGAATAACAAAGGGCCTGTTTTACTGCTGTTTGTCAGGCCAGATGTGGAGCAGGTTTTGACATGACCTGACAGGAAGAAGAGGAGGAAGGGGAGAAACCGAGGAGAGGGAGGAGGACAACATCAGACATGTTGATTTTCTGTTTGACATGGTGTTTGTTGTGTGTGTGTGTGTGTGTGTGTGTGTGTGTGTGTGTGTGTGTGTGTGTGCTTCACTAATTGTTTATTGTAGCTATGGCAACCCGCTGGTCTAATGAACTTAAATGATTGGTATACATCAGACCAGCAATGCGTCTCCAGAGTAGGCTCTCATGACCATACTGACATGAGGCAACAAAACTACAATTTCTTTAGGTTTAGGCAAAAAAAACAGTTAAGTTTAAGCAACAAAACTACAACTTCTTTAGGTTTAGACAACAAAACTACAACTTCTTTAGGTTTAGGCATTAAAACTACAAATTCTTTAGGTGTAGGCAACAAAACTACAACTTCTTTAGGTTTAGAAAATAAAACTACAACTTCTTCAGGTTTAGACAACAAAGCTACAACTTCTTTAGGTTTAGGCAAAAAAAATCCTAAGTTTAGGGAAAAACACAGTGTTTTGGGTTAAGATAACTACGAACACAAAGACAACTACACATTGTTGGCTTTAAATGGGATGCGAACTCCGGTTTCCTGGGTGAACACTCTATGTTTTGTGCCTGACTTCCGCTTCTGCTCCTGTCATAACTACTATGATCGCTAGAGGTCGCTGTAGTGTTCTTTTATACCTCCTTTTGGTGATCTACCATATGAATAGATGATAAAACCTACTAGTGGGTGTAGTAGGCCCCTATTGACCCACATCTATGGGGCTAATAGAGACTGATAACGCCTATTTAATAGCCTGACAACAGTCTAATCGGCTGGTTCAGCGCACTTCACAGCACCCGAAGTTGGGCTTTGCGTGACGCAGCAAAAATCCGTTGTGTTGAGGCGCAAGTCATTGGAAATAACGGATTTCAGAGCGCAGTGGTGGCGTTGCCGTGTTGTGTCTGAAAGGACCTTCAGTGAGTGAGGGACAGAGAAAGAAATACTCAAGCAGGAGCAAAACATGAATGAATCAATGATTATTTTATGCCAGAGATTCAAGCAAGTTCATGACCTCCTGTCAGGTTGTTTTACGCACTTTGGACTTTCCAGTGGTCTGTGAGACGGGCAGCCATCATAACCATTAAGGTTTTGAACTCAGGGAGGAGGATTATGTTTTTTCACTGTGGTTTCTGCAACCAAATGTTGAGCCTGTCTTCTCCAGATTCACTGTTTCCTACTGGAGATGTTGGTGGTTGTTAGTGGAGCTGTGAGGAGGAAAACGAATGCAGTGGAATATAAGTTCAGTGTATGATTCATACTTTAAAAAGCCATCCGGTGTCCTTTAAAAGCAGGAAATGTAAGGTTTCACATTGGGTGGAGTGTGTCTCGTGTCTCCAATATTTCATAAAACCCATATTGTTCCCTGCACTTTTATGAGCATACTGTGCTCTTTACTCTTCCTCATTAAATTGAAAATAGTTTTTTCATTTCTCCGCTGAGTACAAAGAGCTCTGTCCCGCATTAATCCTCCCATCTTATATTATATGTTGAAGAGCAGCCAAGTTCAGGATGTCTCAACTATCATGAGAACATTTAGATTTTTACATCAGGCTGCTCTGAGCTTGTTGACGGACAAACATCAGCTCATTTCCTGTCACAAAGATAAATCCCCGAGAGCCTCTGAACAAATGAGTGACCTCCACTCTCAGTTATGAGTTTTTCCTCCTCAAACAAAAGACATTGTGTCCGTCTCTATTGAAACGGCCGAGTGTGATGAAATATTTCATCTGGTCAGACTCTGTGTGGTTAGCAGGTGCAGGCCGGCGGGGAACAATGACTTCACCTCGGAGACCAGACAGACGAGGTCAGCTATGTGAGAGCAACACACACACAACACACACTGAATACGCACATACATATTTATGTTCTCATAAACCCTTTAAAAGAGGAGGACGAGGAAGAGTAGCCCCGCCCTAAAGCATCCCCTGCTTTATGGTATATTTGACTCTAAATGGGAACATAATTTACTAAATGAACATCATGCTGTATTGAAGAAGACTTGAAACTAGTGATTGAGAATTTTTTTTTCTTTTCTGTCAGTCTGATATACAAACTGAACATCTTTGTGCCAAACACACACCCTCCCCGGTCAGTCTAATCCCACTGCATCCCTCTCTCTCCCAACACACAGGGAGATTAGAGATCAGGGTTGTGTGGGATCAGCAGTGAGCTGTGTGAACACTGAAGAGCTCACAGGTGGAGATTGAATATTAAACTCAGCAGCAGGCCGTGTGCAGACCGCTGAGAGGAGATATGAGAGAGCGGCGTGCTGAAAAACAACCAGGCCTCATGATGTGTTGATGTGTGTGGTGATGGGATGTCTGGGAGAAATCAGCGGAAAAATGTTTGAACAAAGAGCAACAAAGAGGTGTGTGTTTGAGAGAAGAGGAGTGTGTTTGTGGTGGATGTGTTCAAATATTCAAAACAATTAGGGGTGGGGGGGAGAAAAAAATCGATTCACCTATGTATCACAATTTTGAAATAGATTTTTTAATGCCAGAATTGATATATTTACTTCGTTTGAGTCTATGCAGAGGTAGAAGGACGTAACCGCTTTTATTGTTGTAGTCTGAGTAACGTGACGTCATATCTGTTTCGTATCCGTCAACCAAAACAAACATCAGCGAGCCGAAACGAGAAAGTAGAAAACAGCGGAGGGTCTGCGTGGATACGTCCTGCACCCTCACATGTTAAATCCAAAGTGGTAAACCAATAACCAATGGATTCCTCAGGTTTTCTAGTTTCATATGATACCAGTATCTTCACTCTAGCTCTAAAACTGAGCCCGCTACAACCTAAAAATCACAAGTTGCGTTAATGCGTTAAAGAAATTAGTGGCGTTAAAACAAATTTGAGTTAACACGTGATTTCTGACAGCATGTCTTTTTTACTCAATCACACATTGACATCCTGTTAGTATTCTCCAGGGTTTCTTAGCCAGTAACCTGCTGGTTTCAACACAAAAACAAGTCCTGTAAGTATTTATGTGACATTAATCTCATTGTTCTCAGCAGGCCGAGACCTCCTCATCATCTAGCATTGTAAAAGCTGTGTTATGTCACATTTTAATTAGGAATAGATGGATTAGAGCAATAACTGAGGATCACGAGCCAGCGTTGCACAATCAGAACCACCAACATAAAGCCGATCTGAATCATCTTACTAACTGATAAACTACTCTCTGTATATATAAAGTATGTGTGTTCCTGATGTGTTCTTTCAAAACAACCGACCACAGACAGGAGCTTTGGTGTGACGTTTTTCTGAAACAAGCTACCAGAACAAAAAGATAATGAAATAAGTCGGTCCCTCCAGGAATTTGCGATGATGCGATCGCAATAATTAATGCAAATTCGACCATGAACTTTGCACAACCTTGCAATTTTGTCCAATCACCGCAACTTTTTTGCAAATTTGACGGATCATATCAGTCCCCCCGGGCCCACGTCACCAAACTCACTTCCTCCTTCTTTCTGGTTGCGAATATGAATATTCTGTAAATTATCGGTTCAACGTAATCTCACACAACGGTTTGTATGATATCTCACGAAAAGTTATTCCTCATTTTTCGTGCGTTTTCCTACGAATGTCCAGCGTCAATTTCCACTTCAGTCTTTCAAAATAAACTTCTGTCTTCACAGGAAACTACTTGGTTAGGATTAGGCAACAAAACCACTTAGTTAGGTTTAATTAACAATTACGGGGATTACATACAAATTGATTTTGTGGGATATAAACAAATTACAGTGCATTACTTTCCGTAGGTATTGCTATGAACATTGTATGAGATCAGCCTGATCAGTTGGCTAACGTGCTCTACGACAGCTTTTTGTTCTGAGGTGGATACACTGAGTAATGCTCCTGTTGTTCTTCTCTGGTTTTCTCATTCAGCGTCTCCATCTCTCCTCTGAGCTTCACCAGCAGACCGAGCGCTGACTGACGTCCCGAATGAAGAACGTGCAAACGCTCTGGCAACGCTCCCCGCAGTACCTCATAACGTTTAATCAAAACCATGCCCGCCACTTGCCCCCGACTTTCCACCGCAGCTCCTCCGGTATTCTTAAGCACAAATTAAAGCAGTCCTTTTTTTCATACAGTGGAAAGTTTACACAAAGGCGAGCCTTATCCCTGGAGCCTGCCTCGCTCTCTCCGTTCCAAATACCTGCAGGATGAAATCAAACTCCCTTTTGAAAATTACATTCTAAGTCTCTCTCTCTTTCTCTCCCTTCCCTCTGAGCTCGTCAGATCAGCCCAGCTTTGCCTCTCTCCAGGAGAGGATCAGCCTTCACTCTGTGGGCGTCAGACGTCGGAGCAGCTCTTAATTAATGCAAGGGGGTTTCAGGGGAAGAAGCTTTCTGCCAGAGAAAATACAGGAAGCTGGAACAGGTAAGATACTGTTTAGATGGATGGATGGTGAGTTCTTAGCTGATGACGCATGAAGCTCAACCAAACTCTCTGGCACCCGTCTTCTCCAAGTTATATGGTGAAAGAGGGTGATAAGAGACCCAGAAAATACAGCTGAGTGTACACAACACTGAATTAACTTCCAATTAAATAAAATACACAAAGAGTTCATTCATTCTCTCCTTGAGCCATGTGTGCCTCTGTGTATGGTAAATTAGTTTTGCATTAAAGTCACAAATAAAATGACTGTGACAGTGATTATTTCTGGTGTTTCTGTTGGCTGACATGTGAACCAGACAAACACAGACAAACACGTTAAAACCTGAACTGAATGAAACTGGAGCTAAGAAAATGTGTGAACACAGGTTTCACTTTGAAGGTGATAAAGTCAAACAGAAATACTGGTTTTATGGAAAATATTGAGCTTCAAGGAGGGAAAACGTCAGAGGTCAAAGGTCAGGATCAGCTGCAGAAATGAAACTTGGAGGGGATTCAGACACTTAAGCCGCCCACACATGATCAGCGGTAAAACCACTCTGCGCTGGCTGTGCCGTTGTTTTCCTATGGGGAGAGTGGTGACGCCCGACTAGGCTGAAGCTCTACCCTTGGCGTGGCGCGCTGCTCAAAAAATTAAAAAAAAAAATGCTTATTTGCTTTTATTCTGAGACTCAGATTAAAGACTGATCCCTCTCATTTCTGTCAGTTAAAAGAAGAGTTTGACATTTTGGGGAATGTGCTTATTTGCTTTTGTTTGGCGAGAGTAGATGAGATGATCGATACCACTCTCTGTCTGTCCTGTAGCTGGAGACAGCAGCCAGTTAGCTTAGCTTAGCTTAGCATGAATACATAAACACTAGGAGTGGGAAATAAAATCTACTCACCTATGTATCGTGATTTTTTTTTTTTTTAAATCAAATTTTTAATGACAAAATCGATATATTTGCTTCATTTGAGTCTATGCGGAGGTAGAAGGAAGTTACCGCTGCGAGTCGCTACGAGAAAGTAGGAAACGTTGGATGGTCGGCGTGGACACGACCTGCACCCTCACATCTTATATCCTAAGTGGTAAACACTACACATACTGTAAAGTATGGAAACACTTGGCGTTACACCCCTAAAACTCGGCCATGCTGCTGTTTGACGACAAGCAGAGAAAATGGAAAACAGGAAACTAGACTACAGTGCTATCTGACAGAAAAGACCACAGATATGTGGACGGCGCTATCCTAAATCTGGTCTCGATATATCAGATACTAAACAGGGAAACAAGGAAAACAAACAAATTGAATTTTACTCCTAAGATGATTTTCTTTTGTAGACGCAAGCCAAAACAACTGATGAGGATGAATGTGGAACTTCCTGTGAGCCAACGTTCCTACAGTAGTATTCAGCTATGGGTTTGTTGGATTAATGGAATAAGAAGAGGGAGTTCACTGAACATTATTGTGGATGGAGCGGAGAGTGTTCCTGCTGTAAATCTAAAAGGTGTAGCAGCTGATGGATTTACTGCAGTCCTGCCCAGGGATCCAAGGCTCATGTCATAATTTGTTCTTCTGACTGAAGGTTTTATTCAGAGATGACGAAACAATTCCTGTTAAATGTATACCCCATAATCTAAAACTCATATTTCTGTTTCCTTCAAGTTCATATCCATAAGTTTTTTATGGCTTCTTTGGGCTGGGCCGTTTTCCCTCCTAAACCTCATGGCAACCATTCAAGTTTGGAGGGCTTCCTGTAATTCATGTTATTCAAAAAGAAACTTTAAGAAAGAGAGGAAGAAAAGAAGGACTGAATATGAGTCCATGTGTTTTACTGTATATACATAAACATAAACAGCTCTGTTTACCACTGTTAGAGCCTGAATGTCCGAAAAAAAAAGTTTGAAAAATGTCCGAAAAAAAAGTTTGTAAAGTTTCCGATTAAAAAGAGTTTGAAAAATAAAAAAATAAAAAATATCTGTAAAATGTCCGAAGAAAAATGTCCGTAAAAAAATTCTGAAAAATGTTCGAAAAATATCTGAAAAAACAATTCTGAATTTTTTGTGAAAAAAAAAACGTCTGAAAAATGTTTGAAAAAAAAAAAAAAGTCTGAACATTTTTCAAAAAAATAAGTCTGAAAAACATCCTAAAAAAAATGACTGGAAAATGTTCAAAAAAAAGTCAGAAAAAAAAGTTTGAAAAATGTCCGGAAAAAAGTCTGGACAAAAAAGTCTGAAAAATTTCCCAAAAAATAAGTCTGAAAAATTTTCGAAAAAATAATTTTGAAAAATGTCCGGAAAAAAAGTCCGAAAAATGTCTGAGAAAAATGTTTGAAAAATGTCCGAACTTTTTTTTTTTTTTAAATGTCCGAAATTTTTTGGGGAAAAATGTCCAGAAAAAAATTCTGAAAAATGTTTGAAAAATATCTGAAAAAAAAATTCAGAAAAATGTTTGAAAAAAAAGTCTGAAAAAATTTCGAAAAAATAAGTCTGAAAAATATCCGAAAAAAAAAGCTTGAAAATGTCTGAAAAAAAAATTTGAAAAATGACCAAAAAAAATTTGAAAAATGTCTGAAGAAACAGGCTGTTAAATGTTTGGAAAAAAAAAAAAAAGTCTGAAAAATTTTCGAAAAAATATGTCTGAAAAAAGTCCTAAAAAAATGTTTGGAAAATATCAGAAAACAAAGTCCGAAAAAAAAGTTTGCAAAATGTCTGGAAAAAAAAGTTTGAAAAATGTCTGGAAAAAAAAGTTTGAAAAAAAAAAGTGACAATTTTCGAAAAAAATAAGTCAGAAAAATTTTCGAAAAAAATAAGTTTGAAAAATGTCCGGAAAAAAGTCTGAAAAATGTCTGAAAAAAAGTTTGAAAAATATCTGAATAAACAAGTTTGAAAAATGTTTGAAAAAAAAGTATTTTTCGACTCAGCATAATTTTCTATTTCCCTTATTTAACGACTTACTTTTTCTGTTACTATTATGGTATAAAATAGATATTTTCTCTGTATTGTTGTCTATAATTTTAACTTAATTTATCCCTAATGTAGAATATATCTTCTGTGGTCAGCTGTGTGTCTGTTGTTAGTGTGAGCAGATGGATGTTGAGACACAGGTGTTGTTGATAAAAACTAAAATCCTTTCCCTGTACAGTTGTGGTTTTATTCATTATTAACAATCAATTAAAAGATGCATATCTAAAGCTCACAAATGGCATCATAGTATCATCTTATTTTGAACCAATGGACAAAAGTCATTGAGTATAATACATATGAGTCTATATGTTGAGCGTGCAGCAGTCGGACAGAGAAAAATAAACTTGACATTTTATTGGTTGCTGTTAATGACGAAGCCTCCCACCGCTGTCAGTCCTGTCACGCCTCATCTGCAGCTCACTATGTGACTTTACTTCAACATGCTCCCCTTCCCCCAAACAGCAGGTCACAGGTCTCAACACCACCTCCATCACCACCTCCATCACCAGCTTCATCACTCTCATCTTTGTTTTCTTGCTCAGTTAATCATACTCACTATTCAAACATCAGCGTCCTGCCAACAGATCTGCTTTCATTGAGACGGAAAGAGTTGTTCTATAAAGACACAGAAACTGAAATCATAACAAGGTCAAGTGTTCACTCTGTAAACTGAGCTGTCGTACTGTATTGTGCACCACACGCAACCGTGAACACATTATAACAGCGATCACAGTTGAATCCCATTCATTCATGAGCTGAACAACATTCCCTTTATTATAAATCTGGTTTCTTCTCATGCAATGTGCGAGCATAGACAGCGTGTTTTACATCACACAAATCAACGGGCTGCATGATTTCAGTCGGGTGTTATATGAAATAGATAAAGTCTGTGTTGTTTGTTTCAGCCTGAGGCCATTCTGCCAATAAACAATCCTGTAATTTCATTTTTTGGTAGATCTTTTGAGGAAATGCCAAGCGTGAAACGGCCTTTTCAAGGGTGTCACATGATCACGTTAGCGAACACGTTGCAGGCTATGTAGAATATGGTGCATGAGTCTAAAGCTCTGTTTATGCATGCCTCCTTCATACAATGTTTTTATGGTGTAAAACTCACTTTACATGCACATATAGTATCATCACAGTGCTCATTTTAGCTTTGGCAGCAATTCTGATTCTACTCGGGTTAGTCTCTTATAGCCATACCAACCTCTACACTCTAAGATGCAAAATAGATAGCAGAAGGTAGGGGTGGGAAAAAAAACTGATTCACCTATGTATCTCGATTTATTTTTTTACGATTTTGAAATAGATTTTTCAATGCCAGAATCGATATATTTGCTTCATTTGAGTTTATGCGGAGGTAGAAGGAAGTTAACACTTTTATTATTGTAGTCTGAGTAACGTGACGTCATATCCGTTCCGTATTCGTCAACCAAAACAAACCACAGCGAGCTGAAACGAGAAAGTTGAAAAAAACGGAGAGTCGGCGTGGATATGACCTGCACCTTCACATGTTAAATCCAAAGTGGTAAACAATACACATCCAGTAAAGTATGGAAACACTTCGGGTTTCACACATTGAAAGGAAAAGCAGAGCCAGACATCATGGCTAAAGCTGCATGCTAACTCTGTCATGGACAGGAAACATTATCGTATCGCGGTAACGTGCGGTCAATATCGTCCCGTGGAGCCTCTGGTGACTCCCACCTACTTCGGTAGATTTTTTTCAAACTGTTGTTTTTGTCACGAATACAGAACGTGAATATTACGCGGTGAAAAAGTGACTTTTTTCCAGAACAAGGTTGTTTTTCTGAGCTTTTGCACTGCGAATAAAGACAGTGAAGACCAGATCCCTTCTTCCCTTTCACAATAAAAGCCCTAGTCGTGTTGTTTATTCATCACGCTGCCCGTGTGGAAAGGCCTTAAAAGCATGACAGTTTTGGAAAGTGAGGACATTTTAACATGTCCGCTTTTCTTCAACATGTTGTTTAAGGGTTAAACTTAGATATAGGTTTAAGTTAAATTAGTGTTTGGTTTGGAGTTGCAGGCATTTATTTGTAATGTTTGAGGTTAGGGGTTCTCACAAACTTCTCTTCTCCTTAATTTAAAGCCATAAAAACTAAAGTCAAAGAAATATGCTAAAAGAATGAAACCACTGTCATCACATGTGATAAATTACACAAAGTGGTTTTGAAGGGTTTAAGATTCAGTTCAAGCAAAAAGAGAGAAAATGACCGATTTGCAAATATGTGTGTTTTCTGCTAAATCAGTTCAGTGTGGTGACTGTTTCCACCACAGCACATTTCCTCAAAGCTGTGTGACACAAACAGCCATTTGTTTTTAGGTTCGACTCCACCAGAAAGGAAAAAAAAACACACACTGGAACGTGTACTTAATCAAGGCTGCATGCTGACTTGGCCAGAAATAAGTGTGAAATGATTACCCTGCAAAGTTTTTATTGAGAGGGTCTCGTTTTTAGTTTGAAGAATGAGGTGTTGAAGTGAATGCCTTGTGCAAGCTCAAAGCAGATTAAAAAAAAGAAACTATTTGTTTTTCCATTGCTGCACCACATAGTGTAGGAGGCTGCAGCACTTAATCTTGTTTTAGTTAAGATGAAGAGAAAGAGGAAGAAGAGACTGAAAAGACAGATCCCAAAAGTCTGAAGATAATTAATTAGCTTTCATGGAACATATGACTCACAAGAATTTCCTCTCGTCATGTGATTCTCCTGCAGTTTGTCTAAACACAATCAAACGTACCACACCAGACCTGAGTGAGAACATCTTAAGACCCGTCAGTGACAGCTGGGTGGGGGGGGGAACGCAATCAAACATTCAGGCAATCACAAAAACACTTTAGTCAACTCTGTGTACAATCTGTGATAGGGCTGTCAATCTATTAAAATATTTAATAGCGATTAATCACATGATTGTCTATAGTTAATTGTGATTAATTGCAAATTAATCACACTTTTTATCTGTTCAAAATGTACCTTGAAGGGAGATTTGTCAAGTATTTAATACTCTTATCAACATGGGAGTGGGCAAATATGCTGCTTTATGCAAATGTATGTATATATTTATTATTGGAAATCACTTGGCTACTATGACTTGCCCCAAACTGCATGTGATTATCATAAAGTGGGCATGTCTCTAAAGGGGAGACTCGTGGGTACCCATAGAACCCATTTTCATTCACATATCTTGAGGTCAGAGGTCAAGGGACCCCTTTGAAAATGGCCATGACAGTTTTTCCTCGACAAAATTTAGCGCAAGTTTGGAGCGTTATTTAACCTCCTTCACTACAAGCTAGTATGACATGGTTGGTACCAATGGATTCCTTTCTAGTTTCATATGATACCAGTATCTTTACTCTAGCTTTAAAACTACAACCTAAAAATCACAAGTTAACTTTGACAGCCCTATTCTGTGATGCTGAACAATCTAAATAATATTAGAAACACCTCAAACTATAACACAATAAAATCCATCAGCGCCCCAAACTACAGCAACCAAAGTAAAGTTGAATCAATTCTAAAACTGAACATGAAGCTAGGATTTGTTGGAAGACTGTTTTATTACACTGAGTTAGATGTACCAGCTGCTAGATGAGTGTATGTGTTCACTATACAGGGGAATGAAACTTATTAGAGCAGATACAATAAAAAAGGCAAAAAAACAAAGCACAAAGACACTAGAGTGTAAAGTTGGGTCATCATGGCTCCTTGCTCAGAATATGAACTGTAAACTGGTAAAGCACCAAACCATCTCCGATCTTTTCCACAACCCTTTCCCACTGCTGTAACAGCTGAGAGGTCGAGGCCAAACCACCTGCAGGGTCACCACTGGGGGTTAGTCTAAAACAGGACCAGAGGTGAGGAGGGTCGTCTCTCTCCGTCTACATGTGGAACGTCAGGAAAAAACAACTCGCCTCTATTTTTATCTTTGAAAACAAACCGGACGGCAGAACGGTTTTCTTGGAAAAACGCTTTAAGAAACATCAATCTGACGAAGCGTCAACCTCCATCCTCCCTGACCGTCGTCTGATCTCATCTGCTGCACTGCTGCAAAAACAACACGGCCCCTAAAATTAGGTTTAACACGATAAACTGGCAACATTACTGCAACGGCCCCTGAAATTAGGACCACTTTGGAGAAACAGTCGGGGCTGAAATGACTTAACGACAACAATGAATTTGCCATTTGTGTCTGAACAGTTTTGTTTTGATTTGTGGGCTTTAGGCCACAGAAGGAGAGATGGATCAGCTTCCACAGGATGGAAGAAAAGGAAAGTTTACTTTGACGAGGAACATTAACACATTTTAGATAATGTTACTCCTAAAGAAGTAGTTTGACATGTTGGGAAAGTTTATTCACGTTCTTGCAGAGATGAGATTGTTTCCACTCTCACGTCTGCACAGTTAGTATGAAGCTATAACCTTACAGCCAGCAACCGCTTAGCATCCATAAATAGTGGAAACAGGGAAAAGGCTAGACTGGCTCTGTCCAAAGGTAATAAAAACGGGTTTTTGCTCCCCAAAAAGGTCCTGGTCGGGGGGTAGTACTTTCTGAAAGTACCAGAACTTTCGGGGTGGAGTTTGCACGTCGCTGATTCGTCAAACACACACAACGCCACTGCTTCAACTCTACCGCTTTATTCATAAAACAAGGAAGTACTCTTTCTGTTGTGGTTTAAGTAGAATGTGTTAGTGTTGACTGCTGCTACCAGACGTATATCTGACACATGCATGTTTTAAAGAGGGTTTGAGCAGGTACTGTGAACAGGAGAGTCCAACTGAGTATTATTGCTCTTCTGTAGCCGACTGATGTGTGATCTCGCTGGTAAAGAGCAAACTGAACTTCTTAACATCGACCACATGAATCAATGTCACGTTTTTAACAGTCCAGAACTAAGTTAGTTCAGTTCATGAAAGTTTCTCATCACATAAAAGAACTGCTGTTTTCTTTAAAGCAAGTAAAACCACAACAACGATACCTTCAGTCAGTCCCAACAGACAAAACAGACGTCCTCACTGCAGGGCAGCTGATGACAGCGTTTTGTTTCATCTCTTCTTCATCTGTTAATTTATGGGTTTGAGCTGTCAGAGCACTTCAACATGCTTTCAAACATACAGAAACAGAAACAGCAACAGACATCTAACCGTATGGAGGGATGGAGAAGATAAAGAAGTGGATGAGTGACTTGTGGTTGGATGGATGAGATGAAGAAGCCAAGAACAAAGGTAAAGACAGATGAGAGGATAACTTCACAATGTCAGTTATAATGTCTCCGGAGAAAGAAAAATGAGAAGAAAAGACAAAGTAAAAGACAATATGTGAGACCAAGAGCAAGATAGAGAGAAGAGAAGAATAAAGGAAGGGGGATGAGAGAGATTGTTACCACATGACAAGAGAGAAATATCAGATTGTCTATGAAATGCAAAGGGGAATATTTCACTGACTTCAATGCATTCATCATCTAAAGAAAATTAATGTAACAAAACAAGGCTGTTTTTCTTAAATGAAAGGTTGACTTTGAAAATCTGAGCAGGAACTTCAACATCTGTGCTTTACATCTGTCCAACTCAGCAGAGGAGACACCTACAGTATAAAAGACACCAGTGTTCCCACCAAACAGGACGTTTCCACTCAAAATACCTTGAAAATACTACATATACTACTACAAACACACACAGGTCTGATGTTTGGACCTAAACTGCTTTTTTTAATAATCGTTTTTTATTCCTGCGGCACTAAATCCCGAGCCTGGACACCAGTGACTGTGGGTTTGAAAGTTAACTGGAGAAACAGACACTGAAGCTTACAGTGTGCTCTGTGCAGTCCACTCCCTGGGAGCTGTCACAATATGTTTGAGGAAATGTAGGAACTTCCTCACTGATCAACCCTGATCTAGGCTCTGGTCATATTAAAATAACCACACTAAAGAGCCTTGACACAAAACTACAATCAAGTTGAAATAAAATAGGTCCATAAAAAGTACAGTAGGTATTGACAGAACTACTGGAATGCTTTGAACATCACAGGTTGATATGAGAGTAATAGTATCTGAGGTTTGGATGAGAATAAAAACAGTGTCTTCATCTGTAGAACAGAAGTTTCTTTGTGTATCGCAGATGAAACACACTGACAGTAGATGAATGTTATCTGTCACCATCGCCTGCTGCGTTCTTTACTTCTATACATAGAGATGTGTAAATACACGGCAGCCTCGGGGCATCACGGTGGCTCAGGTTGCTTTCATCTCTGCACCGGTATGTTTTCCCCACATACAGCGCAAAGACCACCAATGTTGTTGAACTTGGCTCCCTTTCAATACGAACAAAATAGGACATGCACACCAGCACGGCGGTGTTCGTTTCTCCTGTAAAAACCCACTGGGTTTCAGTACGGTTCTGTTTCACAAGCTGCAAAAAGATTTTCACATGTGTGTGTGTGTTTTACTTCCCAACAGGATGCCGACAAGAACACAGCGACAGGAGGACAATACATACAACAGCCACACATTCACATTTGTTGAAAAGATGTTTTCTCTGTTAAATCTGCCTTGGAGGGAGCGCTGTGGTTTTTTGGGTAAAGTACAGATGGTTCTGAATAGTTTTGCATTGTAACAAATTGTGTACAATTACGCAAACAACCACAAACTTAAAACTGCATAAAGTCAAAGTATCATAAAGTCACATGAAGCAACTTAAAATGTGGTTTTAATATGCAAGTTTCTCTGTATGACATCAAGAAATCATAATTAAATAAGCAACAGTTAAAGTTAAAGTTCGAAAAACAAACTTCTGAAGTTAGTTTAACCTTAAAAAAGCTGCTTCATCAGGACGGTGTTTCTCTTCCACAGACAAAAACCCAAATACAGAAATCTCTCGTGAAATAATCAAACCTGTTCCAATCTGGTTCGAACATTTTGACCCCATCGACCACAAAGTAAGAAGCTGATTGTGAAAGCAGATTATCAGCCTATAAAGCTTGATAAATGATGTATACAGCGTGGAAAGCGCATAAAAATATACACATGCATGCATCTCTATAAACCAAGCTAATTAAAAGATATTAGGAGTTAATGGGGGAACAACTGAGCACAAACTCTCCAAGACCTCACATACTTCACATCAATCCCTCTTCTTCACGTTCTCCTCTTGATCATTAGTTGATAATCATTAGCATATCACACACTAACAGATTCATTCATGAACAACAAGAGTCCCCACTAAAAAAAAACGGAAATCTTGCAAAGTATCTTGTGTAACTTTAGTGTAAACAAACATGGCGGACGACGGGCAGGAAGAATTAGAGATGTTACTTTTTACTTTGGACTGAAAATGACGATGGATGGATGGATGAAGTCATGAAGACACGTTAAATAAACACTCATGTTGTTGCCACAAATTAACAAGTTGGTCCTCCATTTCTGAGCTCCATCTTACTACTTCTTTATGCTTCACGTTTTGAATTAGCTCATGCATTAGCCGCGACCTCCATGACGGTGGTGGTTGTACTTCCTTCTTCAGTCAGCTTGGTTCTCTACTGGCTATCGCTCTTTCCCACGTGACTGCGTCATCGGCTGTCCTCGGGGTTCCCCACACACAACAGGAGGTCCCATCGTAAATACTGAACATGTTAAATATTTATGATTTGAAAAACACTCTTAACATACCTCACACTACAGGAATATCTGGAAAGATCATCTTTAGAACCATCAAACAATCAGGGCTTTGCTGACCATCGTTGGGAGGAATCGGACCCAAAATCAGCTTGGTTCTTGTGTAGTGTGTACTCGGCATTAACAGAATGGTTTCCTATTATGGGGTTTACACTTATTTGCTTTCTTGCCGAGAGTTAGACAAGAAGACTGATACCACGGTCATATCTGGCTACACTAAATATGAATCTACAGCCAGCAGCTGGGTCTCTAGTCCTTTAATAAGAAGCAGAAAGTAAAATGCACAAAGAAGAAAAACATGCAAAAAAACCTGCAGATGGAACTCTGAGGAGTAACTTGTTAAAGCTGTCGTACTTTTCCTCCCTCTCTCCAACCCTTTCACATATTATTCTTTCCTCTGTATTCTTTATCACCATCTCCCCCTTTATCTCCCCCATCTTCTCATGCGGCCTCCATCAACAGACCTGGTATATTTTTCTGACTCAGTTCTGCTCACTTCAGTTGGACTCCGTGTCCTGAGGTTGTTGATGCTGACTGCTAATGGCTTCTCCAGACTGAGCATTATTCTCAATGTGCTGTGAAACCACTGGCCAAAGACAACAACGGGCCCCAAACAATCACTTTGATCATAGCGAGGGCCCGTCTTAATGGCTGCTAAATGCTGTAGAGTGGAAAACTTTCTGGCTTCAGGCCGACGGTTTGATTCTTGCAGGAGCGAAAGACCCGTCTTATTTCACTCAAAAAGCAATTGTGGTGTTGTAACCATGTTTTGGGGTTTACATTTTCCAGGAACAGTTTTTGCTAAGTGTGCGTGCTTGTTTTCGCACCATACTGCTTCATACAGTTTGATGAATTCACACTCGGAAGCTGCCCGGTGCACCACAGTCTTCTACTGTTGGCAACTGAAGCTCTCCTCTTACTTGCACCATGAATCACACAAATTATGTTTGTCACTATAAAAGATAGTTTTGCTAGTCAAGAAAGTCGCAGTTTGTCGTAGTATCTTTTAGTTTTGTTTGAAACCGCTCAGTGAACTACATCTCTCGTCTCGCACAATATACGTCACCAACACTAGCTAGCTAGCTAACTTAGCTATGACCAGGCACAGATGAACCGTTATCTGACCTCATGTGTTTTATCCAGCGACTCCTGTCAACGTAGACTATACACATCACACCATAGAGCCCAATTATGTCCAAACCAACGATATATTCCTTTCCTATAGACACACTTTACAGCCTGAACATACAACTTATGATCAATAATACAACCAGAAAAGACACTAACAGCAAATAAAAGAGCTATGAACACCACGGCGGGTGCAACAAGCATCATTTAAACAGCCTCACACTTCTAATAGAATCAGCAGCAGAATAAAACATCACCAAAGCAGACTTCACCGACATGTTCAAACAATATTAAACTCCACAGCAGCTGCAGCCACAAACACACATATCACAGCAAAAAGAAAGCTGCAAAACATTTAGCACACAACGAGCGTGTTGTTGTACTCACCGGTCTGAAGTCCTCCTCAATCTGCTCCTGGTTCAACTTCTCTGCTCGTTCATTCTCACCGCATGGTATGCAGTCCACTCAGCCTCTCTGGTCCCAGTATAACCAGTCCGCTCAGCCTCTCTGGTCCCAGTATAACCAGTCCACCAAAAGCAGCAAGCAAAAGTTAGCAACTCCCTGGTGAACAAAAAGCAAAAAGGAGAGTAAATATTTAACTCACATTCGTCAGATGGACACAAACAAATCAGTGCAAATGTTGCTCTTTGTCTGTCTAACAAATTACATTTATATTTGTGTTACTGTAACAAGTCGTTTTGGAGTATTTTATACTAGTAAGTATTTTTTTATCTCAATGCACTTCACAACATTTCAAGTTGCATCCGTTACAGAATAAAAACAAAATAAAACGTGAGAGAATGGAACATTGGAAAAGAGATAAATCAGCTGCTGGTTTGTCTGCGGCCACAGGAGGGCACTGGTTTAATGACACAAATCAAACACACCTACGATGTTGTATTCCGAATAGGTGCACGTGGGTCTGGATAACATGCTAAAATGCTCGTGGTGGACCCTCCGGCGGTGATTTCTGCGTTCACTTAGTAGGCTAACCAGTGAGTGATATCTCTCTGTGAGCGCGCGTTTACATTATATCTAATCATTTAATCAATTATTAACATAAAACTATTGATTAATGCAGATTTAAGTGCTTCACCCAGTGGTGCGATCTTCCAGTAACAAGCTCTCTACCCTTTTTATTTGTCTACCTTTTAGCTGACCTGAAAACTGTTAATCAGAAGTGTGTATTCTTTGGATAAGCCCGGTAACAGACGGATGGAGATCAGCTTCAGATTGCACACAATGTGAAAGAGTTGAGCAACCCACAGTGAGACGTGGACATCTCGAGCTGGACATATGAGAGTAGTTAAATCACTTCTGGCAGCTCTTTGAGTGCAGTGACTGAAAACAAAACAGCAGAGAGACTTCATAAAAAAAAGTGCTGAGTAAGGCCAAGGAGCACTGGGCTGTAACAGATGAGAAATGAAAAGGGGATTGAATTGTCAGGAGCAATCTGAGAAGTGAGAGATGTTTTCATTTTCACTGGAATTTAACTGGTTCTTGTTGGATTATTTGCTTTAATAACATCAGTGATGCAGATGATATCTCCTCAGTGACCTTTTTCTTTCCTCATCTTCCCTGAATCCTGCTATTATCCTCCATCACTACTCCTCCAACACTCAGCACATTCAACTCAAATCCAACCTCTGTATCTATATCCATAGCGTCTCCAAACCTATGGAGGACGGAACCTGCCAAAATAAAAAATAACTGAATAAATAAATAGAGGACTCGATAAATAAATATGTCATTAAATGTAGCAAATTAATTGATAAAATGTGACATAAATTGATATTTCTGTTTTAATTTGCTTCTTTATTTATTTATTTTTATATTAATTCTCTTATTTATTTACTCTTGTTTTGAATTTTCCCTTTCATTTATTTATTTTAGTACTGGTTTATTAATTTTTTAATTTGTTTATTTATTTTTGCTTTTATTTTTTATTTATTTTATATTTATTTTTAAATATGTGTATTTGACGAAAAAATAAATGCAAAAATAAATAAAAAATAAATAAAAAATAAATTAATACATTTAAGAATTAATAAAAAGAAATACATAAATAAATAAAAAAATAGAAAAGTTTCTCATGTGAGTACACACGACTCAAATCAAGGGCCTGGGCCTGATTTTGTCCTTCCGACAACAGTCAGCAAAGCAAAGCAACAATTTCTTTATGGTTCTAAACATTATCTTGCCAGATTTTCCTGTGGTGTGACGTATTCTGATTAGGTTAAGAGTGTTTTTTACATCCTCCGATTTAAATATTAAAAATGTTCAATATTTACGATCCGATATCCAGTTGTGAGGGAGGAACCCAGAGGACAGAAATCACAAATCATTGCTCTCCACTACAAGAACAAAACTGTTAAATTTATCATTACATGTGGTTATGTGTGGGCTCTCTCACATTTTACACATCTGTTAAGATTTTTAAAAATCTCTGTGTCGGACAGCCCAGTTATTTTCTGTTATTTATTAATTTAATTGTAAAAAAAAAGTATAAAAATGTGCAATGGACTCTCAAGCAAACACTCGTCTGGAAGATGATGAAAGAAACATTGCAATAAAGCAAAAACAACACTGGTAGGTTGGGTTCCAGCAGTCAGCAGGGTCATTTCAACACATTGGTCCAAATTATTGGATAGATTACCATGACACATTTAGTGCAGGCATTCATTGACCCAAGAGGATAAATGACTAATAATGACTTCAAGATGCTTTGAAATATACTCTTCTCACTCCTCATGATGAATAACTAGTTTATCCACTGTGGAGGAAGTTTTATTCTACATCGGATGACCTTATATTGGATGCAGAGATGGTTCTGGTTTGAAATATTACACGGCTAGCTGTTTATTTGGCAGCTGAGCGCTCCCCTGCTGACAGGAAAGGTAGAATCATCACAACTACCGAGAGAAAACTCTTCAGATTAGAATGAAGGCTAACAGGGGAGGCAACGTGTTATTCCCTCTCTCCCATTTCACTAATAACTCAGACCACAGTATTTTCTCTTTATTGACCTGGGAAAGTTTGCAGGGGAGGTGTTCAGAGACTTAGGGAGGGAGATATCTACAGACAAAGTCTCACAGATACATCTTCCAGCAGAATGCAGCTGAATCAGGTTTGAGGGGCAATAAAGGCGACTGGAGCACACTGACTGACTGATTTGCAGCCTTTAATAGTTTTGTGGATGTCTGATGGGGGTCCTCGCTGTGCTTTTTACTCTTTTCAGCCACTTAGCAAAGAAAGATGTGCATTTAAATGTGCATTATGGGCTAAAAAGGGATTTACTTGCCTTGCATGAAAGTCTGATGAGCATTCTTACTATCTGCCTTGCATTATGATGGTAACACTACTTCCTGCACTGAATGTTGGCGCTGGACGTAAATTGTGAGGTGCCGAATCGCCCAATATGGATGTAATTGTTGAGGACTGTGCTGTGTTAGATTAGTGTAGACCTCTAGGGATTAATGTAAGCCAAGGCAATATTCAACTAGTATGAATTGAGGTACTTGGCTTGTGCTCTGTTCAGAAGAGAAATGAAGAAAAAGATAAAACAACGTTCACAACAACGCGATCTCATCCCTACTCATGATAGTTTTGCCAGGAGCAGCCTTTTGAGAAGTATCTTGACGCTGAAAGTTCACGCATGGTTAACGTTGTGAAACGGTGGCAGGTTTAGGCAACAAAACTATTTGGTTATGGTTAGGAACATCATGGTTTGACTTAAAATACACTAAAATACGATGTCACATCCGTAGCTTAGGTTACGCTTGTAACGTAACCTAAGCTACGGATGTAACGTCATGTGATGATCAGTGATGTAGCGTCACGTGACATAACGTCATCAGTAACAAATACTCAACTTTTGGTTTCACGTGCACGAACGGCGGTCTCCTGGGTGAAAGGTTTGTTTGTCCCGTCCACCACCGCTCCCTCCCGCCGTTAGAGGACGTCTCGCTCTTTATACTACGTCCGTTGCTCTGAGCGTCTAAGGGGCCGTTCACACTCGTCTTTTCAGAATAAAGCTCAAAGTCAAAGCTGTGCTTCTGATCGTGTGCGGTTTGTTTTGTCAGTTCCTCCCAGTTGGTGAGGTCATCACTGTGCGTCAGGTTGGCGGTGCGCTGGGTGCCGTCCCGCAGCTGTGGAGCATCAAGCTGGAAATCCCCTCGTCCTCCATCCTGGGCCTCCGAGTGTGTACACAGTGAACATGAGCGTACCGTGTGTGGGGAGGTGTGTGTGTGTGTGTGTGTGTGTGTGTGTGTGTGTGTGTGTGTTGAGCTTGGCTGCCGGTGTGTGTATTTAGGTGCTGGCCTATGTGGACGAGGTATTTGTGAGTGTTTTTGTTTTGTGTTGTGTGTGTGTGTGTGTGTGTGTGTGTGTGTGTGTGTGTGTGTGTGTGTGTGTGTGTGTGTGTGTGTGTGTGTGTGCGTGTGTAGGTAGATGGTTTGGATTCTGGACTCTCTCAGCACACATGTGGACCCGGCATGTGGTTGTGTGTGGCCCACTGAGAGGAGGCGTGTGGCATCCACTGTGTGCGTTAGACGGAGACGGAGTACAAAGCCAGTTTGTGTTAACTTTCATAACTCTGTTATCTTTTATGTGTGAGAGAGAAAATGAGGACAAGGTCTGTTTGTAGAATCAACCTTCCTAACTTTCTCTCTCTGCTTCCTTCCTTCCCTCCATCTTCCTTATCGTTCTCCGTTTCACCCCGGCGCCCCCGCACACGTTCATACGCTGGCTCACTGTTTACATTTGGACCGACAGAGCCACTTCTCTTTCTCTCTGTATTCCATCACTTTCTGCCTTCATTTTCTCCTCCCCCTCTTAACTTCGGTACACTCCCCTGGAGAGTTGTCCCACTCCCCTCAAGCTCCGACGCCCCCGCCTTCCCCACCGCACGTTCACACAGAAACTCTCCATGACCAACACCATTTGTCTCCAGTTAGTAGTGTGTTGTTTTCAGCCACCTCTCTCTGTGGATGAATGGTGGAGAGAGAGGCAGAGCTGAGGGTTTCTACAGGATGCTGTCTTTCAAATTCAAAGTGTGTTTTTGTTATTCCATCTCCATCTTTGGTGCCAAAGTCTCCTTCGTGTTTCCACGCTGCACTTCCTATCAGACGACCACTTGTCAATCAAACATTGTGGGTGGTAATGGGACATCAGTCCTCTGTTTGCAACCCTGTCTCCTACAAAATTACATTCCCGTACAACTAAACTGCATTCTCAATTATGATTCGAGGGGCGCTCCTCGTGTATTCAAATCCGAATACTCAAATTCTGGTCAACCATGTTTTAGTGTCAAATACTATTTTCCCTTCAAGTCCTTCTAAAACCTGTTTCCCACATCGTGACCTGACGTAGGTTTCTGCATGATGACGCTGCTACATGTACAGTATATATATACATCCCTATAGTCAGTGTATTAACGTTACATACAGTAACTTAGATAGCGGTCGGCGTGCTCCCAGTTTGGAGAAGCAGACAGGAGTACAGACAGGAAGCTAAGCAACGTACTGCTGTTGACGCCACGTTAGTTCAGATCAGAAAGTTACACAATAACACAAACTAACTAACCGATCGATGCAGCGGTAGACCAGCGGTAGACCAGCGGTAGCTTCACTCTATCCTTAACCCCTAACCCCTAAAAGTTAACCTGCTAGTGCCTCTGAAAGACAGTAAAGTCAGTCTGTTTATATTCTGTATTAATAGTCGATAATCTGAAACAACCAGCAGAAATACAACTCCTTACAAACACTAAAACACACACAGAAAAGGGAAGAGGAGGGAGGGTCTCCTTCGTCATCTGTATCTAAATTTAGTCGATGAATTGGTTTATTTATTCCATCTCATTTTATTTATCTGTTTGTTTTTGTATTCAGGAGGGGGTATCTTCCCACGATCTATCTGGGATGGAGCCAGCAGAGGGAGGAGGACGAGTGTCGCCCTTCACCCCTGATCTCACACACACACACACTCACACACACACACACACACACACACACTCAAACACCGACAGTGAACCGCTAGCTTCACACATTCATCTCTGTTCTAACTGGCTCCAGCTCATCACCCTTCACCCCGTCCATATTATGACTGATAACAACTATAAAACAGTGTGATACTGGTACGTACGCCAAATCTAAAAAAAGAAAGATGACATAATAAAAGAGCTGCTAAAATCATGAAGACACCACAGTAACTGTAGAAAGAGCTGTGTTGTGTTGAAGTGGTGTGAAGAGAGAGAAGAGTCACTCTCACCGGACTGCTTTTGCTCTCCGTCAATTTCACGTTACAGAGACACACAGTAAAATAAGACTTTAACACGTGCTCTTTGGTGGATTATGTGTTACAGGACATGCTTGGACAGATTCAGAAAAGATGGTGAATCTAATGTTATCGGTACATTTGATCGGTAATTAGAGCCGTGCTGTTATTTCCTTGTTTTTTTTAAGGAAGTTCTGCTGATACAGACACCAGTTAGAGCCGGATTATGCAGCTGGTGAGCAGTTCATGACCTGCTATAATCTTCTTCTCAACATCAATTGTTGACTCCATCCTTCTGGTTATCACTACAGTTTATTTTTTGACTGGATCCCAATCCTGATGGCGTCCTGTAAAGCAGAGCGCTGCAGACACACACATGCGGTCGCACATCGACGCAACTCACGGCTCGTATTAAGACACTGTCATTCTTAAAGTACCGGTACTAATATAACGGGGTATCGCGATACCTTTCTAGTATCGTTATACCGTGCAACACTACTTTACCACCACTGCTTCATTTCACTCATGTGTCAAACTTCTTGGTCATCTCTGCTCAGATACAGTAACGCGTCAGCTGTCCGTTGAGTTTATTTGCCTTCCAGCAGACCTCGGGGTGACTTTCAGCTTCCTATTGTTGTGCTAGAGTCCAGAGAGGAAACACTGGGATATTTACTGAGGCAGACAGGTTAAGTGCTTCTCTATGTCCAGTAGCTAAAGTGGGACTGAGACGCAAACCACTGGAAACTGACTAACTCTCCCCACAACTTGTTGCTTTTGGAACCAGAAACCTTTTGGGCTGAGGTTCAGGAAAGAAGTGGACTATTATAAGTTAGTGAGTTAGTTGGCGTTCAGGTCGAACCTGCTGAGCCCAGAAGTAGTCGGTGAGATGTGACTTATTCCAGCCATGGGTTGAGCTGACATGTTGGGCAGGGACACGCGGAAACATACTTTATATATTCAATCAAGACACATCAGTTTTTAAATCCATCATGTATTAGTTTTGTTTATAGCTCTAACCCGCAGATAATGAATGACCTATTAGGAGAAAAATGGTGAAAAGGGGGGAAAGATTGGGTGGAGAAGGTTGTGTGGGTGGAAAGGTCAAGCGGGGAGATTTATCATAAACCAGGACGGCGTTTGGAACGAAGGAGGAGGACGAGGGAAAGTCCCGAAAGGTGGAGATGAAGAGAGAGGAGAAGCAGGAAGATGTGAGTCAAGGCCTGGCTTTATTATTGTTGGAGAAGGAGGAGAAGTGTGTTTCAGACTGTGTGTGTCTGACTGACTGCTTACTTGATATCTATAGAGGACAGAACCTGCCAAAATCAAAAATAAATCAATAAATAGATAAATGACTGAATAAATATTTCATTAAATGTAGCAAAAATAATATTAATGTAAAAGTAGTCATTCATTAATTGATCAAATTTGAAATAAATTGATATTTCTGTTTTATGCTTCTTACTTTATTTATCTTGTATTAATTCTCTTATTTATTTACTCTTCTGTTTAATTTTCCCTTTTATTTATTTATGTATGTATTTTTATTAATTTTGAAATGTATATATTTATTTTTGCATTTATTCTTTATTTATTTATTCATTTTTGCAATTATTTTATATTTATTTTTAAATATATGTATTTATTTCTGCATGACTTTCCCTTTGCATTTAACCCCTTATTTATTTTCCCAAACTTATTTATTTCTGTATTCTTTTCTTTACACATTTCTTTATGTACAGTATTCGTGCCTCACTATGCAAATGAGGGGGCTGTTACAAAATTAATAAAAATAAATACAGAAATAAGTGGCGGGTTAGTGGCTAGAAGGGAGCCAGCAAACTAAGGAAACTGGTTCAGGCTAGGAAAGGTCGTCGGGCAGCGAGTCTCGCGAGAGTTTTTGCAAGTTTTTGCAGATCTCAGATCAGATTTCGCAAATTGCAGGCTCCCTTCAAGCCATGACCGGGGGCGGGGGAGATGCTGCAAGCTGAACAGCGTCCACAGTGTTTGTGTAATTACTCTCACTGCCAGAGGGGGAGACAAAAGCTCCACACTGCAGCTTTAAAGTAGAATTACAAAAAGTAACACTGCCTTTATTTTTTTCTGACAACATCGTGGAAGCTCAGAAGAACGAGGACTCTTTTTTCCAAATGAATAAAAATTGCATCTTGCATCATCTAATCATGACATAACATAACTGTGCTGCATCGCTCCCAATGAAACAGCTTACAGTCGCTTGTAACTAAACTGTAATCTGTTTCTCAGATAAAAAGGCGATAAATTGTAAGGCTTCGTGTGTGTGTGTGTGAAAGCAGAGAAGGACCGAGCCAGGGAACGACACCGAGCAATCAAGCGAGCTGAGGAAGATCCAGGCTGTATTTCTCCCTAAGCTGCTAAAAATACCTGTTGGTATGAGAGCGGCGGTCCGAGGGAGGCGGGTGGTCTGTGCTGCTGATACGGCGGCCGCGCCAGAGCTGCGTTCTCACCGGTGTTGTCTTTCAACAGTTGGCACTGAGCCCCCCCCCGCCCCCGAGTACACCGCCGGCCTCATACTGCTGAATCACTGATGTTGAGGTTAATGTGAAGCATCTTCCTGAAAGAGTGTTTATCACAATGTGGGATAAAAGATGTTTAACAGCTGAAACAACTTCTCACTAATCAGATATGTTACAGAACAAGAACATGCAGACTGTTGACATACAATATAAATATTTAGGCAGGAAAATACAGGGAATTAAAGCCCCTACGTGTGATTAGATTTTGGTGATAGTCCTGGTCCTGGTGATAGCGCCAAACATCATCACAATATCAGTGCAAGTCGACGCCGCCACACCAGGAATGACTCTTATTTCTATAAACACGTATGAAAGATGCAACTATCACATAGTGGCTTTACTAAATATCCAGTGACTTGGCCAGTAAGATTTCTTTAACTGTTCTTTTACTTGAGTAAATAACCGAAGAAGTCGCGCCTCACCAAATCTCATATTTCCTAGGACACATCAGAAAAACCAGAGAGAAACCGAAAACAGGCCTGAAAAGAGTGAAACTAATTAGTGGCTGAAGTGAGAGAAAGGGTGGTCTCCTGTTTGAAACCACCAAACATGACCTCAACAAGATCCAAATGGGAATTAAAATGCATTAAAGTCATTAGAGGTCTTAGTAAAGAGACCACTGACCACCACTGGGATGTAAACAGCACTGTGTTCATTACGTCACTCACTGATCTGGTGAAACCACTAACTGAACCGTTTAACCCTCTGAGACCCACAATAGACTTGTTTTTGTCTTTCTTTTAGGGGGGTACAGGGGGTCTTTAGGGGGAGATAGCAGGTCAACAGTAGATGTCACATAGAAGTGGTGTACATCATCTGAAAGCTGGGAACCTGAAGATTAATTTGAGAAGCAGCTCAGCACTGTGTGTCAAGTTCTTCTAGTCATAAATCAGAAATAAACATGAATTAATGAATCAATTATTTAAAATGAATTGTAAAAGTGTACAAGGGTTTAGAACATTACTAATAGTATTAACTATGTCATGACCAAACCAAAACTAGAAAAACAATTCCTTAGGTTTTCTAGTTTCATATGATACCTGTATCTTCACTCTAGCCCTGAAACTGAACCTACTAGAGCCTCTGAAATACAGTAAAGTCAGTCGGGATCGCCCACAATCCCGCGGGTCTCAGGGGGTTAACCTTAACTCATCATGTGTTGTTGCTGTCAAACAGTTCACATGTTCCACACTTTAACTCCTGGAGACACCGCTGTGTTGTCAGCCACTGAGCTGCAGGAGGACGTATTTATCTCACTCTATTATTATTATTGTTATATATTATTAATCCTGAAGCAGACATCACACTGTGAGCTCCATTAACGTCCTCCAGTGAGGCGTCTGGGACACCTGTGTTGACGGTCAAAAGGCTTCTTGCCAAAACAAGTCATGTCATGAACACCTAAATCAGATTTACACACGTATTGTTGTTTCATTAACGTCTTGTCTATGTGTACATGTAACTCAAGTACTATACTTAAGTAAAGTACCCCAGAGTGGTGCCTGAGTAGTTCAATTTTATAGTACATTTCAAAGGGAAATGTTGTACTTCTACTACAGTACTTGTTTATTTACTCCTCTATGACATGTGAATTGAATATCTTTGAGTTGACATTTGAGAGACATTTGAGGACGTCATCTTGGGCTTTGAGAAACACTGATCAACATTTCTCACCATTTTCTGACATTTTATAGATCAAACAACTAATCGATTAATCAAGAATATAATC
The DNA here is from genome assembly GCA_916701645.2 of Sebastolobus alascanus. Lineage (NCBI taxonomy): Eukaryota > Metazoa > Chordata > Actinopteri > Perciformes > Sebastidae > Sebastolobus > Sebastolobus alascanus. The sequence continues at coordinate 2,338,333 of CAKAOJ020000065.1, forward strand.
GATAGATTAATCGACAATGAAAATAATTGTTAGTTGCAGCCCTAAACACACACACACACACACACACACACACACACACACACACACACATACAGACCACATGTTTAAAGAAGACACACGATGAGCCCACACCCACATCAGATGACAGATGATGAGTCTTTGTGGAGAGGAAATGAGCTGGATCAGTCGTAGCAAGAGACCTGTTACCACGGGAACGCCCTGTGTAAATACACACACATTCAGACTATAATCAAAATCTAATGCCAGAGGTTTTCAGCTGGGTCACTAACACACTCCTCTCATTACTGAAACGTGATATGCATCTTTTAATGGAGGCCAGTGATTCTCAAAGTGGGGTCCATGGCACTCTGCCAGGCGGTCCGAGAAAAGTTTTCACATTCAATTATTTAAATTATCATGTAATTATTTTTTTACAAAAGACTACGTAGTTCAACGAATAATATTTACATTTTTAAATCTACACTTTCACCCAGGAGACCGCTGTTCATGTCCCGTTTAAAACCAAAAGAAAGCGTTGACTTTGCGCTTGTTATGTAACATTTTCCGTAACGTTGTTTTACGCAAAACTGCTTCACGCAACATTGTTTTACGTAACATTGTTTTACGTAACATTGTTTTATGCAACGTTGTTTAATATAACGCAGTTTTATAAAACGTTGTTTTACGTAATGTTGTTACGCTTGTTCCGTAACGCTACGTAAGAAAGTCCGCTAAGGGCAGTTGTTATTTATTTACGTAGAAACATTACGTTGTTGCGTTATGATTTTAACATAACGTTGTTTTACGTAACGTTGTTTTACGTAACGTTGTTTTACGTAACGTTGTTTTACGCAACGTTGTTACACTTGTTACGTAACGTTACATAAGAAAGTCCGCTAAGTGCGGTTGTTATTTATTTACGTAGTTACATTACGTTAATATGTTATCATTTTAGCGTAACGTTGTTTTACGTAACTTTGTTTTACGTAATGTTGTTTTACGCACCGTTGTTTTACGCAACGTTGTTTTACGCAACGTTGTTTTGCGCAACGTTGTTTTGCGCAACGTTGTTTTGCGCAACGTTGTTTTAGTAACAACAAGTAGAAATACATTTCTCTTGTGTTGTTGTTTCACATAACTAAGACTATATAAATGTAAAAAAATAGGCTACGTCAAATTATTCCAAGGGACAAACATGAGGGGTCCCCGGTATATTCTCGTTATATTCTCTATCTTTAAGCGGTCCTTGGCTGGAAAAAGATGGACAACCTCTGGTGTAGGTGAGTGTGTGAGTGCTCTTCTGTACATTATGCGTCTCAGTGCTTCTGCCATGTGAAAATGATTTAGGTTGGCAGGTAAGGTTAACATGAGGGAAAGTTGATGAGAGACTGAAGGTTTACCAAAGATGGGAAGAAAGATGGGCAGAGAGAGAGAAGGAATGAGACGAACAGCGGTGAAGGGCAGCGGTCACATCTGGTCAGAGTTAGTGTTGAAGAGAGGAATGGATGCACCGACAGGAGGTCTCACTCACGTGTTTTTGTTACAGTCCTTGCATAAATGTCCAAAATATTCCGATGCACACACACAAAAACTTTGGCATTCAGCCACATCATGTTCTCTAAATCTTAAAAATCTACAAATATTCATCATCATTCAATCCAAACAATAAACAGAGCCTGCTGTAACTATAATACTTTCATGCTCAGAGAGATTCCCTGAGGATTTCTCGGTTCAGCAGGAGTTCAGAGAGAGATCAGGGTCAAGCCTTTGTATATTCCAGGAAACATTAAAATCGACCTCCGAATTAGTTGCCGCTTATGAGAGATGCTCGGATAAAAACAAAGGGATTTTGTCAAACTCTACACTCCAGCCGGTTCCTTGATTGGTGTTTGATTGTTACTGTTTTGGTTTCATTGGTGTGTGAAGGGCTGGAGCCACATGAAAGATTCAGTTATAACATTCATTCACACCAATTTAAATATATGGCCTGCATTTTAACTCCTTAAAGGGACAGTGTGTAGGATTTAGTGACATCTAATGGTGAGGTTGCAGATTTCAACCAACTGAGTACCCCTCCGCTCACTCCTCCCTTTCTGCAGTAAAGACTAAATGACCAGTGGGGTAGTAACGTTACGAGGTAGGAAAGCACATTGCTATTGCCAGGCTCATTGTCTGTAACCAGTGTAGCGTTAAAGCATGGTGGAATTAGCCAGCTAGCTATAGCGGACAGATGGCTAGTTAGCTAGCTTGCTAATTCCGCCATGCTGGTGGCTGGGTCTAATAATCCCTCCGCCTCTCTGGACGTCTCTTACTTTACTTTACAGATTTAGGTTATTAATATATAATTAACTAATAACTATGATGTATTATAATAGGTTAAGCTACCCAGCAGTATACAGTATAAAGTAGTTGAAAGTAGTTCCACCTTTACCAACTGCAACATTAGTAATGAACACATTAATGCTTCATTAATTATAATCCAGTGATATAAGATGTATGATTCTATAATGAGCCACTCTGCATAATGAGTACTTTTACTTTTGGTACTTTAAGTATATTTTGATGCTAATACTTTTGTACTTTTACTTGTAGCAGAGTATTTTTACACTGTGGTATTCATACTTTTACTGAAGTAAAAGATCTGAGTACTTCTTTCACCACTGGAGGAAACACAAAGATCCATCACAGCTTTGACTCGTTCCGCCTCATTGTGAATTTCTCTTTTACTAGTTCCTCTTTCAGACAATCCCACCTGTTGAAGGACCATCAGCCTCCTTCTGTCTCCTAAACATCTGTAACTTTACACACCGCACACCAAACACTTGCAAAATCCACTGAAGGAAATCATAAAACGTCATCAGCAAACACAGACACCTGAGATAGACGCTGTTACTGCTCCATCATGAATCCCACCTGCGTGTGGTCGGCCATCAATGACACTATGTGGGCAAAGCAAACAAAGACAGAGGTGTTGTAAACGTTTCAGTACGCTGTGAGAACTGTTGTGTCCTGGTGTTTATAGCTGACTGGAAAGAGGAAGACGTTCATCCCACAAACAGGAGGTTTGGTTTGGTCACTATAGCAACAAGCACTGCTGAGCTATCTCTAATTTTGCAGACTTTTTGTTCCAGTCGAGTGGCCAAAATTGGTCACATTGCAAACAGATGTTATTTTTAAAAAGAAAAACAGCTTGGTCCAGACTTGTGAAACATCAATCTGCTCCTGAGTGCTGGTTCACACTAATCCATCTCTTGGTGCTGTCACAGCAGAATTATGGGTACTTGGGTTTTGCATTTTTCAAAAGTTGAGAGGTAAAAGTGTAAAAACAGGGACTATTTTTACAACCTCCATAACACACGAATGTTTCTCATTAGAGAATATGAACTGGGTCTTGGACGCACAATGATGCATGAAGCAGCGGGAGATCTGGAGCTGCTAAATACACTAAAGTCAGAAAAAATGTACATTATGGGCCAAATCTCCTGCTGCTTTCCAAAAGTGGAAAGGCATTTCATGTCCAAAGATCTTATGACTTCAGGGAGACGAGCGTCCAACCAAATCTCACATTCACGTCTCTTGATTGCAGCAACAAATCTTCATCCCAGCGATTCGAGGCAGAACTTGGCACCAGTCTGAGCTGGGAGTGTAAATGGACAGGGAGGTAGGAGAGCCCAGTTTGAGCTGCAGACGTAGTTCAGGGAGTTGAGAAGTCTTTCTTTCCTTCTGACGTCCTCTCGAGTCATTAACATGTAGCCTTTACACGCTCCATTTACAGAGCCAGAGTCCTCCGCTGCTGCTGGGAGTTGGAGGAATGTGCTCCACATAAACATTAAATTACAAACTGTGTGTTTCTGTATGCGTGTCCCTCCTCATGCAATCAGGATAATCAACACTTGTAACATATAAAGGCCCAGTGCAGTGTTAATATGTGCTGATGGTTTCTCTCTGCACGGCTACAGCTGTTACAACAGAGACGAAAAATAATAACCCCCTCTGTGTCCACAATGCAACACATCTCTCTCTTCCTCTGTTGTCTCTCTGTCTCTCGCTTTCATCTCCACATCAAGTTATTTACTTTGTGCTTTTTGTTCAAGACATGATGCAATCACATACATAGCTTTTTTATATGCACTTATTTTCTTATAAATAGGTGCAAGCAATGTGGGGTTGATAGTTTGCTTTATGGATTCAGTAGCAGGGCCTAGCCTAAACTAAAACGACGTTGTTGAATTCACATTGTTCCGTTCATTCATGGCGTCTTTGCTCGCCTCACTTTAGTGACAACATTACTGTAAGACGGTTGCATTTTTTACAACGTCAGCAAAACCGCACCTTATCCACAATTTTTCCATCACTGGTGTGGAATCCATAATGCTTCTCAGATGGTTCGTGAAAGATGCTAAATAACACTCCAAACTTACACTAAATTTTGGTGAGGAAAAACTGTCATGGCCATTTTTAAAGGGGTCCCTTGACCTCTGACCTCAAGATATGTGAAGGAAAATGGGTTCTATGGGTACCCACAAGTCTCCCCTTTACAGACATGCCCACTTTATGATAATCACATGCAGTTTGGGGCAAGTCATAGTCAAGTCAGCACACTGACATGTTATGATTTGAGCATACTTTTTATGCTGAATGCAGTACCTCTGAAGGTTTCTGGACAATGTCTGTAATTGTTTTGTGTTGATAATTTATTTCCAATAATAAATATATACATACATTTGAATAAAGCAGCATATTTGCCCACTCCCATGTTGATAAGAGTATTAAATACCTGACAAATCTCCCTTTAAGGTACATTTTGATTAATTTGCAATTAATTGCGATTAAATATTTTAATTGATTGACAGCCCTATTTAAAATGAAAACATATTAGTGTGGATGTAGTCTAAGTTACCGGGCTGCTGGCAGTACCTTCAAATGTATCCTCTTCTATAACTCTCAGTGAGAAAAAGTAGAAATAAGTCTATACTAAAATAAAGAATTTTGACAAGTTATCATATTTTGAACACATTATTTATATGACTTACCAGAACACTTGCTTATTGTTTTATTTTAACTAAATAACACCAAGTATTCTGTTACTACTTTCTACATATAGATGCCTGGCTGCAACCTGAACTGTTGTTCTGATGTTTCAGTGTTTTCTCTCTGCTCTGTTCTGTTCTGGAGGAAATGGAGACTGATGTTGTAATCAGCTCCAGCGCTACACTACAACACAAGCCTGCTCTCCGTCTCTCACTCTCTCTCTCTCATCTCATCTCACTCCGTTACTCAACCGGTCACTCATTTACTCCCACTCACTCTGTCTGCTTCCCTCTCTTTTCTTACCCCCAGCTCCACCTTCTTCTGTTTCACTTAACAAGCCCCAAAACAGAGCAGCAAAGGCGATGAAGAAATGTTGAAATGTTGGGCCAGGTTTCAGAGCTTATTCCCCAACCGCCTCCCCCTCCCCTCCACCACAGGCCCTGTCTCTCCTGCCAACACAGAATCACGGCTATGAGCAGCGTTTCCAGCCACATCTTGTGTAATTTAAACACATGCAAACTCACACTGCAGCTAATTAGGTTCTCGATGCTACGTGCATGTAAAGGGTCATTAGTGGTCATTTCATCTGTGATAATACACACAAAAGCACACTCATATAAAGCACACGACAGACGCGAGGCTTCTCCCTCCCCCCTGCTGACATAGCGCTGCTCTGAGTTCACCTTTTCGGTCAAGACCGGCTGCACGTCTGGAACCTCACAGCCCAACAGGACTGACCCAAGCCTGGGGAGAGGGAGCGCCGAGCGTGGGAGTCCAGTGGAGAACCAGAGAGAGACAGAGAGGAAGACAGATGGCACGTTTCCACCAGTCCAGTCCAGTTCGTTATACATTAGAATGGTTATTATCGCGTCTCCATTAGCAAAAGTTGTGGCTGGTACCAATAGAACCACTCCATTCTTGGTACCAAGCCAATGCTGAAGTACCTTAAACCTGCAGTCTTTCTAACAGCCAGCAGGGGGCGACTCAAAAGAAGTCTGATTGTATAGAAGTCTACGAGAAAATGAGCCTACTACTCACTTGATTTATTACCTCAGTAAACATTGTAAACATGGGTTTATGGTATATCAGCATTCGGTTGTACTTAGCTCCACCCTCTTCTGTCACTTCTGGTTGCAAAAAACCAAGATGGCAACGGCCAAAAGTCAAGATGGCACCGACCATAAACCAAGATGGTGACAGATAAAAACCATGATGGCGAAAGCAAAAAAACTAGATGCCAATGGCCCAAAACCAAGATGGCGATGGCCAAAAACCTAGATGGCGACAGACAAAAATCAAGACGGCGACGGCCAAAAACCAAGATGGCGATGGCCCAAAACCAAGACGGCGACGGCCAAATACCAAGAGGGTGACAGCAATCTGCAACCACACCACTAGATGGCACTAAATCTCACAAACTGTCCCTTTAAGAGGACATTGGCATTAGATAGAAGCTACTACTCGTCTCCATCATGGTCTTACAGATGTGGTAATTATAGCAATACAATAGATGTAAAAGAATGCTTGACATTTATTCATGTAGCACCAAAAGGCATTTAAATAAACCCAACTTCAACAATTCCCCATTGTGTATGATGCTACAATAAACAACAACATGTTATGAATGTCTTGAGTAGACAACAGAGGAAATTGTTTTGTTCCACGATGAAGAAACAATGTTAAATACCAACTTCATAGCTGCAGCCATAAAAAGGTGTTCTGTAACTAACTGCTTATTTTATCCACTTGGAACAGAATCCAGACTCTTGGTTGCTTATTTCCACATCATCAGTACCACACTCATTACTCTCTGGGTTTTTACTGCTCCACTTTCCACAACTGTAAAAGCCAGAAGAAGGAAACAGTGAGCAGTAAGTGTTACTCTCTTTTGACTTGGTGTACTCTGCAGAGCACCACGCCACAAACTTCTGTTCTAAGAAATAACAACAGTTTTAGAGGACAGTTTGACTTTTTATACCGAAAAAAAAGACTGCCTCATCTATCAGATTGCCTTTGAGCAAGGCACTTAACCCCCAGCTGGTCCAGTGAAGCAGTAGTCCAGTAGCCCTCAAGTCCCAAGTCATGGCTGACAAATCCCAAGATAAGTCCCAAGTCAAGACTGACAAGTCCCAAAGTCAAGAATTACAAGTCCCGAGTCAAGTCCCAAGTCAAGACTGGCAAGTCCAAAGTCAAGTCCCAAGTCCAGACTGGCAAGTCCAAAGTCAAGTCCCAAGTCAAGACCGACAATTCCAAGTCAAGTCCAAAGTCGAGTCCCAAGTCAAGACCGACAAGTTCCAAGATAAGTCCCAAGTCAAGACTGACAAGTCCCAAAGTCAAGAATGACAAGTCCCAAGTCAAGACCGACAAGTCCCGAAATAAGTCCCAAGTCAAGACTGACAAGTCCCAAAGTCAAGAATGACAAGTCCCAAGTCAAGACTGACAAGTGTCAAGTCAAGTCCCAAGTAAAAGCCAACAAGTCCCGAGTCAAGTCCCAAGTCAAGACAGACAAATCCCAAGTAAAGTCCCAAGTCAACACCAACAAGTCCCAAGTCAAGCCCCAATTTAAGACTGACAAGTCCCAAGTCAAGACCAACAAGTCCCAAAGTCAAGACAGACAAGTCCCGAGTCAAGTCCCAAGTCAAGACCAACAAGTCCCAAGTCAAGGCAGACAAAAGACAGTTTGACTTTTTATTTCAGATGGAAAATGAATGAGTGTGCCTCTATCTATCAGGTTGCCTTTGAGCAAGGCACTTAACCCCCAGTTGGTCCAGTGGAGCAGTAGCCCAGTAGGTCCAGGTGTGAATGTGTGTAACTGTAAATGTAAAGTAGGATAGTCCTGTAGTAAAAGACACTGTCAGCTTGAGGTGGAGCGGCTGCAGTCTCTCCTCCCTGACCCGACCCCCTCTGGACCGCCAGTCCAGTTGTGTTTACACTGCCGTGTCAACATCTGTTTACATTTCACCCAAACAAAAGCTGCGCCAAGCGCTGCGCAGAGCCGAGATTAAGGCAGACGTCTGCTGTAAAACTGACAGGAGGGGAGAGAGAGAGAGCAGGACCCTCTTAACCTCCACTCATACTGCTGCTATAGACACACACTTTGATCACACAGGGAAGAAACGCTCACACCCTCCATTTACACCACTGACATTTAGAGTGCTCACACACACCGAATGGTAAACACTAAAACCACAAGAGCTTAGAGTGTTTGTGTTTTCTGTGCCATAGCGACTAAAGAGGCCATCGAGGACTGGTAGTCGCACCACAGTCTAAACATCATGGTCATGGAAGGCAGAGGAGGACGCTGACTCGCCATTAAGCCTCCAACATACCAAGAAGTTGACTTTGTTACAGCATTTACTGACATCCTGTAGTGTGGTAGGTGCAGAGCCAGCGCTACAGGCATAGGCGGTATAGGCAAATGCAAACTTTTACTATTTTTTACTACTATTTTAATGTTATTTCGAAATATTACGAAAAAAGCCCACAATAACATAACTACGTAGCCTATTAAATAGGCCCTATTTTCTGGGTTTCTGAGTTAAAGGGGAACAACGACCATTTTTAAAACATTGGTATTATTCTGGAGGCTATATAACATGTTGGAACAAATACTGCAACCTGCTCATGTACGCGCATATTGCGAGGGTGTGCCGAGAGACCACAAGGTGCCAGCGTCATCACGGTAAACAGTAACTGCCTGTTACTATAGAATTTCAACAACATTTGCAATATAAATAAACATGCTGTCACTTTCTGAATCTATTTTATGTTAACAATAAACACTTACAAGACAGGAAAACTGTCATTCCTTTCAGACTTCTTATATTTTCAGTAGTTATACTTTATGCAAATGCTGACCACTGGAAGAGAGAGCAGCTAGCTTGTAGCAGCTAGCTTGTAGTTTCCACAGTGAGGAACAGCACACCAGTAAGGCATCTCGGACTATTCCCAAAAGTCTAGTACAGTATTTATGGAATTAGCTACAGCTAACGTTATTTTACTATATAACTAGATAGCTACCAATATATTGTGCCTGTCGCTAGCATGGTTGCTAGCGGCGGGATGACTGTCACAACATGCGCTGAAATCCTGACATGGATCTCTCCGCTCCAGTGGACATTGTTAACATAAAAAAAATTCAGAAAGTGACAGCAGGTTTATTTATATTGCAAATGTTGTTGAAATTCTATACTCCATTCATATCGCCACTGAAAGGCAGTTACTGTTTACCGTGACGACGCTTCCACCTTGTGGTTTCTCGGCGTGCCCTCGCAATATGCATGTACATGAGCAAGTTGCAGTATTTTTTTCCATCATGCTATATAGCCTCCAGAATAATACCAATGTTTTAAAAATGGTCGTTGTTCCCCTTTAACTCAGAAACCCAGAAAATAGGGCCTATTTAATAGGCTACATAGTTATGTTGTTGTGGGCTTTTTTCGTAATATTTCGAAATAACATTAAAATAGTAGTAAAAAATAGTAAGTTTGCATTTGCCTATACCATAATGTATATATATATATAATATATATATATAATATATATAATGTTTGACCTGTTGGTTTTTCATACTGCAATTTGTTTTTATTGACCACCACATAGTTTTTGTACGTGAATGAAATTATCTTTGGTATCATTTTTTTCCAACTGGTGCTCAGTAACGTAACATTCGTTCTTCATGGTTAAATGGTAAATGGACTTGCATTTATATAGCGCTTTTCTAGTCTTCCGACCACTCAAAGCGCTTTACACTACATGTCAGCATTCACCCATTCACACACACATTCATACACTGATGGCAGAGGCTGCTAAGGTGCCAACTTTGCCCATCAGGATGTAATCTAAATACTCATTCACGATGGCTATGCCTTCGGGAGCAATTTTGGGGTTAAGTGTCTTGCTCAAGGACACATCGACATGTGACCCAGAGCAGCCGGGGATCGAACTACCAACCCTCTGATTGGTGGACAACCTGCTCTACCCTCTGAGCCACAGCCGCCCCTAAGTTAATGGTTCTCTCCTGTAACTTGAATGGATGCTGTCGGATCGGATAAAACTAAGTTTATACTTGTCGGTGATTGTGAGGCCTCATGTAATACCACCTCAACCATCCACAGCAGGTTTCTTACAGTATTATAGTCACTCCTGTATGAATTTCAGTTGATGTGTGAGTTTATTTAAAATATTGTTTCACGGTTCATGTACACATTCATTTAATGATAAAACTGCTGGCGCCTCTGGACGTGACTGATGTGTGCTGGCGGGGTTCGTTTCTCCCAGTAACTACAACCCGTGATGTACGACGACTCAGGACACAACGAGTCAGAGGTCAGAAGGTCATGTTGAGGGTAACAAGGTTATTCAAGGCCACATTGCCCCGTACAGCTAGTATGGTTCCCACGCACACGGACGCTGGGTTTATTCAAAATGAAGAATTATTCAGAACATCAACACACGTGAAGGAGCAGCATGGTAATCACAACCATTAACCACAAAGTGTCCTCAAATAATTCAGTTTTACTCCAGTTTTCGGCTGGTGATGTTGACCTCTGACCTCCCATTTGGCAACAGAAAAAGAAGAAAATACCTCAACAAGATCCCATATATTATAAAACTATGGTATTTGGTTTAGGAAACAGGGAGCTGAAGAATGAGTGTTTGGCACAACAACATTTTGAGAACATTTAGAAGCCTTAAGGGCTGAGACGTCGAGGACATCTCAATACGAAAATTGTACATGAGAGGCTGGACACTTCCCTGTTGACAAGTTAAACTCGTGACCCTTTCAGCAACTTATAACATTTATACACGCCCGACCGCCAAATGACAGAGTTCAGATACCAAAATGAGAAAGTAAGAGAGGACTTTATTTTTACTGGGCATTCTGACACCTTTGTCTTAAATAATCTAGTCTGAATAACTCAAAGTGACTCTATTTCCATTCCAAGTAATTACAGAGCCGGAGCTCTTTGTGCTTGTGTGTTCCTGTAATTAAAGTCAAAGCGGGGGCAAAGTGAGGAAGATTCCCATCCGTTCTGAACGCGAGGCCGCAAAGCGCTGGTTAGACTGGCACATTGCTTCTGTCTGAGTCCAGTAATTATCACTAGATGGATAAATGGAGGGAAGCCCAAAGCAGAATGATGGAGTTACTGAAAAAGATAGAGAAGACTTTCTTTTCTTTTTTTGGCTGTTATTTATCCACAGAGTGTTTCTGAACTAGGGCTATAACCGAAAAATAATTTTTTGATTTGACTCAGATTTGGCTTATCAATACAGATATTTGACTATTCGTCCTTTTTTTTTTCTTCATACAGACTATCTGGCAATCAGAAAATCCATGGCCTGAGTTTCAGTGAATATAACATGCCTGTATGAAGGTGCAGTACCAGCAGGGGGCAACAAAACCACTTAGTTAGGTTTAGGAAAAACATCATGGTTGAGCTTAAAATAAGAACATAAACTAAGTACAATACGTACGGAAACAACGGAACATAACTACGGAAAACACATCACAAATGTCCCTAACGTATCAAAACTAAACAGCGGTCTCCTGGTTAAAGTCCTGTGTGTAGCTCTGAGTGTAGCGTATTCACGCGGATCTACATGGTGTACAAATGACACGCCTAAAGCAAGAAAGGCGTTCTTTTTGCTTTTGCCTTTATCGTTATCGTTTCATTCATACGCCTTTTCGTGCGACCGAGCTGCACTTTTAAATGAAGTGATTCAGACTCACAATTCTTACGTGATTTTTCCACCCACTCCTGACAGGAATTGCTGGAGACGATGGCTTTTTTTAAATCATGAATATCTGCGTCTCGGAGCACTCAAATCCAGAATAAATTCTTATAGGTTTTCTTCACCATCCTGCCAGAGTCCCACAGAGTTAAAAACTCCCTCAGTTCCTCTCTGTTTCAGTTCACCGCTCTCACTAAATGAGTTTCAAATAAGTCAAGAAGAAAAACTCAGAGCGGACAACTTCATTTTCCTCCCGCCATCAAGTATCCTATTGAATACATTCAAAGGAGCATCTATCTCTCAGTAAAATGACCACCACCTTCTCTTTTTTTTCTTTCATTGCTCTTGGCTGTAATCATATTTTCTGTCTCAAAATCTTTCAGTCGACTGTTTTCCTTTTGTCTATTTTCTTTGTCCCATTTCCCCCCCCCTATACTCCAACAGTTGCTTCTTGCCAGACTGTCATTATAAATAATTAGTTCTTAATTGACTGTCCTGGTTAAATAAAGGTTAAATAAATATTGAAAAGCAGATTGGAGCAGAACCACACCTGCAGCATGGGAACAATCAGCCGGGTTGGGTTGCGTTCCTGACCCAACAGAACAGCTCTGGCTCGCTGCAGCGGTGATAAATCAAACAAACCCACCCGCCGGTCAGCTAACTCTCTCTGCTCTCCGTCTTTTCTTTTTTCTGGCAGCTCTGAGATCTGTGACTACGGCGTCTATCTGCTATAACAAAGATATTCTTAATGCAGCCAGAGCAATAAACAAGATGATGTCTCTTCTTGAGGCATGCTGACAGCTTATAGAGTTTTACATAAATAAAGAATGAACAGCATCGTGGCTTTGGGGAATCCTCAGTTTTGATTGGCTTGAGTGTATTTGTGAATAAGAACACAGTTGACAAAGCTGCATCATCAGTGTTTTAAGTTATTACACACAGCTGAAAGGTTACACAAAGTTTTCATTTAAAAAAAAAGTGATTCCCTCAAAAATTATTAAACAATACTGGTTGACAAAACAATCCAACCTTGAAAGGAATAGTTTGACACTTTGAAATATTATTTGCTTTGTTGCTGAGAGTTAGATGAGAAGATATGAGCTGCAGCCAGGAGCATGTTAGCTTTAGCTTAGCATAAACGCTGGACTTACACATTCTTTTTTGTATGGATTAAAAAAAACAGATATAACGTGTAAATAAGCAAGATTTAGACCCTAGACTGTACAAGAAGTGGACGTAGTTACCGTGATGTCACCCATTGGTTTGTGGACCACAGTTTTGTAGCCTCAAGTTTGGCATTTTAGCCGTCGCCATCTTGGTTTTTGGCTGTTGCCATCTTGGTTTTTAGCAATCGCATCTTGGTTGCTGTATTGAAGAAGACTTGAAACCAGCGATTGAGACCATAAACTCATGTTTACTGAGGTAATAAATCAAGTGAGAAGTAGGCTCATTTTCTCATAGACTTCTATACAATCAGACTTCTTTTAGCAACCAGAGGAGTCGCCTCCTGCTGGCTGTTAGAGAGAATGCAGGTTTAAAACACTTCAGCATTGGCTTCACTTCTCAGACCCAGAGGTTGCCCCCGTTTTAGAGCTGCTGGTGGGCGGATTTTGTTACCTTTGGCTGTTTCCCCCTGTTTTCAGTCTTTGTTCTAAGCTAATCAAACCTGGTGTGGCTTCATATTTACTATAGAGAGAAGTTATCAATCTACTCATCTTACTCCAGACAAGAAGGCAAATGAGTGTATTTACTAAAATGTTCTTTAAAGGTCCATTTAGTAGCTGCTCTACATGGAACAATACAGAATTTTCAACTGTTCCCTCTGCCTTATTTCTTCTTCAAACACACACACACACACACACACACTCAGTTCTCCCGCCTTTAAACAGCAGTTAGATTTACCATAAGTAGCTGCAGTTAGTAATAATACTCCATGCTGTGCTTGTTGCTGACCATGCTGCTAAAACTGTGTGATTTATAGCGGGGGGTTTGTTTGCCGTGAGGCCGACAAAACCCACCAGAGGAGCCTGGCCGGGGGAGCGAGTGGGTGGGAGAGACTTTCCTTCACTGAATTATTTAGTGTGCAGTCTGGTCGGCTTCTCTCGGGACCGAGAGCCTGATGATGTTAAGGTCCTGACACATGCAGAGGTGCATGTAGAAACATACATGCACATGTGTATGCATTTAAATAAGTATGAAACTAACACATTCACATGTGACAGCATGCGTCTCCAGCACAGTATACAATGACTACATGAACTTCAGAATACCCTCCACAGAGTACACCAACACTGGTTTAATCCACAATGGATATAATCGTGGTTAGTGGGTACTTTAAAATGTATGTACAGTTGGGCTTGGACGATACACCTATCTCTCGAATCGATACTATCACGATACTTGGGTGCCGATTCGATATATATTGTAATTTTTAAGTATTGCGATTCGGGTTCGGGTGAGGTAGAATCTTGCAAATACCATTAAGAGCACCCGGAGGAGGCAGAGGAACATGATATTTTCACAGATTATTTGTCTCATGCACTGTCAGGATATAGTGACAGTTTTATAAAAATAACTTTTATCATATTCGCTCAAAGTTACTGACTGCAGCTTTAAAGCCTGTAAATGGAAAAGGTCAGCAAAAGAATAGTTTGCAGGTAAAGCTTGCTCTGACACTGAACGTTTTAACGCTACTAATTTCTTGAACTCAACTTGTGATTTTTAGGTCGTAGCGGCTCAGTTTTAACGCTAGAGTGAAGATACTGGTATCATATTGAACATCATGAAGGAGGTTAAATAATGCTCTAAACCTACGCTAAATTTTGGCGAGGAAAAACTGTCATGGCCCCTTTTCAAAGGGGTCCCTTGACCTCTGACCTCAACATATGTGAATGTAAATGGGTTCTATGGGTACCCAAGAGTCTCCCCTTTACTGACATGCCCACTTTATGATAATCACATGCAGTTTGGGGCAAATCATAGTCAAGTCAGCACACTGACACACTGACAGCTGTTGTTGCCTGTTGGGCTGCAGTTTGCCATGTTATGATTTGAGCATATTTTTTATGCTAAATGCAGTACCTGTGAGGGTTTCTGGACAATATTCTTCTTGACATTTTTTTTTTTACATTTTTCAGACTTATTTTTCTTTTTACTTTTTTGACATTTGTCAGACTTTTTTTGTGATATTTTCCGAACTTTTTTTTTTATTTTTATTTTTTTTACATTTTTTGGAAATTTGTCACTCTTTTTTTTTTTTTTTTTTTTACATTTTTTGAAAAATTTTCAGATTTTTTTTTTTTTTTAACATTTTTCGGACATTTAAAAAAAAAAAAAATGTCCAGACTTTTTTTTTTTTTTATTGTCTTTCTACATTTTCTGACATTTTTCAATTTTGTTTTCAACATTATTCAATTTTTTTTTTTTTTTACATTTTTCAGACTTTTTTTCGGACATTTAAAAAAAAAAAAAATTTCCAGACTTTTTTTTTTAATTTTCTTTCTACATTTTCTGAAATTTTTCAATTTTGTTTTCAACATCATTTAATTTTTTTTTTTTTCACATTTGTCAGACTTTTTTTGGGATATTTTTCAAACTTATTTTTTTTTCAAACTTATTTAAAAAAGAAAAAAATTTCCAGACTTTTTTTTTTTTTTTTTTTACATTTTTCAGACATTTTTCAATTTTTTTCGACATTATTCAATTTTTTTTTTTTTTTTTACATTTTTCAGACTTTTTTTTTTTTTTTTTTTTTTCATTTTTTGAAAATTTTTCAGATTTTCTTTTTTTTTTACATTTTCCAGACTTTATTCAATTTTTTTTTTTTTTTTACATTTTTCGGATATTTAAAAAAAAAAAAAACCATTTCCAGACTTTTTTTTTTTTATTTTCTTTCTACATTTTCTGACATTTTTCAATTTTGTTTTCAACATTATTCAATTTTTTTTTTTTTTTTTACATTTTTCAGACTTTTTTCGGACATTTAAAAAAAAAAAAAAATGTCCAGTCTTTTTTTTAATTTTCTTTCTACATTTTCTGAAATTTTTCAATTTGGTTTTCAACATTATTCAATTTTTTTTTTTTTTATACACATTTTTCTGACATTTTTCCATATTTTTTTCGACATTATTACATTTTTTTTTTCTACATTTTTTCATACTTTTATTAGTCAAGTCGTAGTCAAGTCAGCACACTGACACACTGACAGCTGTTGTTGCCTGTTGGGCTGCAATTTGCCATGTTATGATTTGAGCATATTTTTATGCTAAATACAGTACCTATGAGGGTTTCTGGACAATATTTGTCATTGTTTTGTGTTGTTAATTGATTTCCAATAATAAATATATACATATATTTGCATAAAACAGCATATTTGTCCACTCCCATGTTGATAAGAGTATTAAATATATGACAAATCTCCCTTTAAGGTACATTTTGAAGAGATAAAAAAATTTGTGATTAATTTGCGTTTAATCGCGAATTAACTATTTTAATCGATTGACAGCCCTAATTTAGAATAAATTACAGGTATAAAACCCTGGATGAAATGAACATACAGTACATTAAACACACAGCTGCAACGCTCCAGCTCCAAATCATTTCAGCACATTTTGTTTTTTGGCTAAACTGATGGTCTCCCCGAGGCTGTCTGCTCAAAGAGCCGCTGGTTTTATGGAATAATTATCCAACTACGGGTTTTCACCGTGATATTTCTTCTCTCACAGCAGGACTATAAATCAAACCGAAAACCTTAAAAACGTGTGTTTTTGCAGGCAGGCAAAGTGGTCGCTGGGTTGAAAGTGAACAGCGTTACAAATCTGAAAAACATTACCAGGCATGAGGTCATCCGTCAGTGTGCTCTGTGTGTGTCACTGTGTTTCTGTAGCTGGGTGAGAGCTGGAGGACTGGAGCCAAACCAGTACATCAGCCAGTCAGCTCTGGATTGATATGGACCCACCATATGGGAAAGATTTGGCAATCTGGTAATCTGACACTGAATCTGGGGTCAACCTTTTAATAGTAGGTGAGGAGAGGAACATCTCCTTGACCCCTGAGATGGATGTAAATACACACGCATACACACGCATACACACACACGGCGGTGTCGGCCCACATGCATGTGGCAGCGATCTGGAGCCCTAATTAGTGGAGGATGTGGGGTGGAAGGAAGGGGAGGGTGAAATTGGACCTGAGGTTCTTCTGATTGAGGGGAAATGGGAAACAGGCTGGAACCAGTGTTACCCTTTAGCGTCACACACACACACACACACACACACACTGCAGCTAAATGATGGTTACTGGATCAGCAGTGAAATGTCTCTCTGTTGGCCCGCTGCTCGGTGCACATGTATCCCCTGTGATTAAGGCCTCCAGTCCCTGGATGCCAATATCCGTTGGTCCAGAGTTTGGAGTCTGTGGTCACAGAATGAATCACTGGCTAATCTGATTGGGATTACTCACTCTTGCCTGTCTGTGCTGTTCAGTCTCAATAGATGACTATAGTTTAATAAGCCAGATCCTAAACCTTTTATAGAATTTAAGAGCCGACACGTTTATCTCGAGAAATCACATGTAGAACAGATGAGGAGGTTAAGAGGTCAGACCTTAAATGTGAGGTTCTCTGCGAGGACACGTGGGCCTTGTGGTGAGGGAGAGAAGAGCCAGGATCCAGATAACATCGAGGCAGGCGTCCATCCTGCTGAAGAGTCCTTTAGCATTACAGTGATGTCTGGCAGCATGTTGTTCTGCAGCCAGCCTGTAGAGTTACAATATCATTAGAACAGAAACCATCTATAGCACACCAAGATTATATTAATTTATGTAATTCCAACACTGTTTAGGGACCCTAGTACGCAGAAATATTCAAACAAATCATTTTAGAATAGGCAAAAATAACTGCATGCAAAAAACTGCATGGATTTTGCCCCAAACTGCATGTGATTATTATAAAGTGGGCATGTCTGTAAAGGGGAGACTTGCGGGTACCCATAGAACCCATTTTCATTCACATATTTTGAGGTCAGAGGTCAAAGGACCCCTTTGAAAATGGCCATGCAAGTTTTTCCTCGCTGAAATTTAGCCCAACTTTGGAGCGCTATTTAGCCTCCTTCCCGACACGGTAGCATGGTTGGTACCAATGGATTCCTTAGATTTTCTAGTTTCATATGATATCTGTAGCTTCCCTAGCCTTAAAACTGAACATACTAGAGCCTCTGAAAGACAGTAAAGTCAGTTGGGTCTCAGGGGTTAAAACAATAGGGTTCAGAGGCCACTTTTTAAAGACAATAAAGCATCAAATGGCTGTAAGGATTGAACCCTGATGATGTGTGTTCTGTACATCCACACAGAGTTTCTGATTTGTTGGCGATCCACTATTTAAAAGGATTATGCACCATCCAGGTCTCAGGCCCTGCGCTCTCACTTCCTTCCAGGGATGAGGAGTTTTAGGCCCCATCTATAACCTCAAGTGTCCTCCTCAAGACCCGGAGAAGCCATGTGGGAACACGGACAAATCCCAGGCTTAGAGCTCTCCACATAAAACACACCCCTGTTCCCAGTGGACAGGCTGAATAATCCCGGTGAACCAGGCGTAGGATGCCATGGAGGGCACTAAATCTCTCACTGTCACCAGCTGTGAGACGTCCATGTATTCATCCTCTCTAATGCTTCCTGTCACAAACAATTGCTGCCTTTTTGTCCACACAGACGCCATTCTTGAGGTCAAAATGTAATTACCCATCAGCCTGCAACAGTAACACAAGAGAACACACTCAGCTTTTGACTTCAGTGTGCAGCTCCGTGAGAAGGTGTTTGTACTGTAATCACTCCCCATGATGCCTTCCCACTGTTCCCAGTTACTCGCAGCAACCAGCTGTCAGTCACACGTGATTGGCAGACGAAAGCTTTTATCTGTTTGTATAGCCGAGGGTCTATAGGGGTCCTCGCCTTTATGACCACCAGACGAGGTCAGATAAAGTCTTTAAGTTGGTACTTCTGTCCAACATTTAATTAGCTTTTATAAACGTTGGTAGAGTCAGTCTGTCTGGGACTAAATCTGTCACTTCATCATGTTGTAAAGGTCCCATTCAACATTTAACATAATGTACAGCTCTGGATTTGAATGCCGAGCTGTTGAGTGAAAGCCTCCCAGACCTCCTAGCTGTCAGCTTTTCAGGAACTTGTTTTTAACTTGTTGGTGCCAATCTTTGCTTTGGGTTTCATCAGCCCAAAAAGGTCAAAGGTCACCTGTACCCTCAGAGGAACATGCATTCAATTAAATAAAAGTCAAATGTGTCTTAGAGCAGCTATTCTCATACCTGCCAACCTTCGCGGGGTCACAATTCTCTCGTATTTCTCACGATTTATGACAAATGTTCACATCTTTTTTTCCTTTTCGTTATCTCAACCTGTTTCTGGCGCTGTACAGCGTGTATAAACCCTACTGTTTCCACCCAGACGACGATAGAGCTACACCAAATGTCTTTTACCGGTGGAGGAGAGCTGCTCGCAACACCACGGCAAATTATTCAGTTTTCTTTCTTGAGAATTAAAAGTAAAATTAAAAGTAGGCCTATTTAACAAAAAGTGCTGTTGCAGTGAACTTAATATTTTGTTATGCATTTGCATAAAGCAGCATATTTGCCCATAATAAGAGGATTAAATACTTGACAAATCTCCCTTTAAGATACATTTTGAACTGATAAAAATTATGCAATGAATTTGAGATAGATCACAATTAACTATGGACAACCATGTGATTAAACATTTTAATCGATTGACAGCATTACTGTTAAGTAATGTTGAAGAATAAAATCTGATTTTAAAGTCAATGCCATTTGAAAAATACGCAGTCTGTATAAGT
Source organism: Sebastolobus alascanus (assembly GCA_916701645.2). Classification (NCBI taxonomy): domain Eukaryota; kingdom Metazoa; phylum Chordata; class Actinopteri; order Perciformes; family Sebastidae; genus Sebastolobus; species Sebastolobus alascanus. Next base: position 2,357,960 of record CAKAOJ020000065.1, read on the forward strand.
GAAGTTTTCCAACACGGAAAACTTCATATTTACAAAAGGCTGCCAGTAACTGCAGTAGGCCTCTAGTCGTGATGAAACTCTAAGCAACATATGGATATCGATCCATGAGACATTGAACTGTACAATAGTTTGTGCAGTAATTCAACTGTGCAATACTGTCATTAATACTGCAATTATACTGTACATTTCAAGAAATATTCTTTTTAATTTCTTATTCATACTATTCTGGAATTTATATTTAACACACTTAATAGATCCCACTCCTCAGCATTTTGTTTTTACTTCTTTGCACTGTGGTTATTTGTTACATATTGCACGCCTTAATGCAAATATTTGAACATATTTCTTATATTCTCATTTTCAATTTAGTACTTATATTTCTTTGCATATATTGTGTTTATATCGTAGCATTATGTACATAATTTATATGTTACATACTCCTTTATTTCTATTTTCTTTCATCTCTTTTTTTATGTCTTTACAGGACACGTAGCTCAGAGGAAGAAGAAAAGAAGCTGAACGTGCTTCTACTCTGATACACAAAACATGAAGTTTCTATCAAAATGCAGAATCAACCAGAAGATCTCAACAACCAGCAGGCAGTACAGGTTGTGTGAACATAATGAACATAATGTTAGTTGCATTTAGACTTTGCAAAAAGCTTCCGATTGTGTGAATCGTGCACATTTCACACTGCCCAGACACATACTAGTAACGTTACCAGGAATTGTCTCCATCCAGAAGACAATATAGAGTCGTAGTTCTAGTTGTGTAGTTAGGCTAACCATTATTGCACTCTTATGTAGCTTAATGAGGCCTGAGGCTAAATCAGCAGAGTGAACACAAGGAGTTTAGCATGCTAACCTACTAACAATAGTTATTTCTGCTCATTTCATTACGCATACTGTCATCATCACCACTACTGGAGTAACAAAATGTTTGTTAGCATGAGCTCCAGGTTACCTGCTGGTGCTGGTGCTGGTGCTGGTGCTGGTCCTGGTCCTGGTCCTGGTCCTGGTCCTGGTCCTGGTCCTGGTCCTGGTCCTGGGTCCAAACTGCCAAACAGGAAGTGAGAGCATCCAATGGGCTTCATAGTGGAGGGAACCAGCCATGTTGGAGAACAGAAGGGGGGGTTTCATTGTTTCAGGTAATAGTCTTTATAAAGTTCCCTCTATGTTTGGACCACAGACTGGATATAAAGATGGAAGACGTGTCTCCTCTTCCTCCCTCTGTACAAGAGTGAAGCCAAAATGAGTACTTATGTACAAATTAATGTATTTGATGTGCTGCTATATTTTGTGTTTTATGGGATGGATAGCAACATTACCTATATAATTCAGCTTCTGATTATACTTGGTAAATTCCACATCCACAAATGGATATGGTCTGACTCCAAACACTGCTTTCGTGGGTTTCTTGTTGAACTCAAACAGTACGGCACCTTACTGGAAAATGTCAAAAAACAAAAAGCTGTAAAGTCTCTCAATATTTTAAAGGAAGTACATTTTCTTGAACTCTGAAAAGACTTGAAATGAATTGACATTGAACTCCTCTGGTATTAAGGGTTTTTTTTGTTTTGTTTGTTTGTTTTGTTTGTTTTGTACTGTTTATTGTATTCCCTATACTTTTGTACTTGTTTTTTGTTGAAAATAAAGTTCTGAAAAAAAAAAAAAAAGAAGTGAAAGTCAGTTGTTCCTTCCTTTTGCAACATCAGCACACAGCAGCAAAGCTTCGCTTCCGCCATTTTGGACTGTAAGCGACCACCAGAGTTTCATCTCTTTGCTTCTATACTCTTTGATATCGACGTCACGTCACGTCCCGCCTACACAGCCGCCCGAGCCAATCACGAGCCGAGTACGGCCGCAGCTCATTAGCGTTAGCCACCTAGCTGCTACGTTAGCATCACGTTAGCTGTTTGACTAGAAACACACAACAACTAACAACTTATAATATCTCTAGAACTACAGTTCTGACCAAACTGACTCACTCAGACTGGTGGCGGTTATAGAAAGTTAAAGTTAGGTCTCCTCCCGAGCTTCCGGCTGCGACGCCTTCACTCACAGCGGCTGTCAATCACAGCTGTCAATCATCTTCTTCTTCTTCTTCTTCGTGTGGTTTAATGGCGGGTGGCAGCGGTGGTTAAAGGTATAATTAGCGCCACCTGCTGGCTGGAGTGTGAACCTCAGTTATATTTTTAGTCCAGTAGAGGGTAGTGCAGTGCTTGATAAATATATACACTGTTATTACCCATCATGACATAAAAAAATAATTACTAAATAACATTATTTAATACAATTTATGAAGCATTTTATGGGTCCAAACACCACTTTTCTTCATGTTGAGATACGAAAAATGTAGCTTTCAATTACAATATGACGTTATTTCAAATGTAATTGTTTCATATACATATTACTTCACACCATATTAAAATTATATTTTTGTTTACAAATCATTTATATGATTTTTTCATCTAAATGCACCTGTCCCACACTTCTGAGTCCTTACAACGACAATGAACAAATACCATAGTAAAAGTTTTATTCAAAGTCAAACAAATCTAGTTTCTATGGAAACAGAAGTTAGCAGATGAGCACATGGATGACAGGTTGGGCCGCCCACATAGGTGACCCTCAAGATCAAGAAAAACAAGATGAAGATCACCGTTTCTCCTGAAGTATTTATTGGGTGTCCTTGTCTAAATTTGTAAGGGTTCAGAGAAAATCGTGTAATTCCCTATTTTTAAAAATATGTTTTGTCTTAAATGTCTTAAAAATATTATAGAAATTAAAAAAGCAAAATGTATAAAATGAATATTTTTATATTCATATTATTGAATAATGTTGCAGTAAGGACATTTAGTAAGAACAAGTGATGAAAACTATAAAAAAATATATGCATCTGGAGGAGCGAGGATGCACAGCACCTGTGACGTATAAAAGAGGCGTGACAGATTCTCGTCACATTGTACCATGTTGTGAATATATAAAATACAGCAGTACAACAAAACAATATACAGCTGAGCCCCACGTCACATTTAACTGACTTTAAAATGACGGCTCCGAGGCAACGATGTCTCATTTTGTTAAATGCCTGTTGCCTTGACTCCTCTCTTCCTCGCGTCTCCGCCTCGCTTCCTCCGCTCACATCTTAGGTGGGAGGGACTAAGACGTGAGGAGAGGAGGCGAGGAAAGGAATGGAGGATGTACAAACTGAGAAATAAGAGCCCATATATCTGCAACCACTGTCAGAAACATTTAGAAACATCTCTCAAAAATGCATTTTTTACTCTCTAGATATCTAATAAGAAACCGTGAAACTCAAAGAATTACATTTCTTTATATTATTTCACATTATTGATCATAAAGGTCCTTCCAGGGAGGCTGTGTGACATGTTCCTTTATAAAACAGATAAAGTCATCCTTTAGAAACACAGAGATGTACTCGTGTACACCCCTTGTTAACATTTAGAAAGCACATAACAGAAACTACAGTGTGGGGATGAAACACAGCCAGCAGTCTGCTCTACATGTAACTGAGACTTCAGGTCACAACAACAAGTCCTGTTTGAGGAAGACTGACCACTTTGAGTCTGAGCACAGCTGGAAAACCCCGTCTGAAGAGAGTGACCTCCGTGACCTTCAGCTTCTGTTCAGACGCTGCACACGGGGATGAAGAGGGAGGATGAAGACACCGTGCTGAGGGCTGGAGGAGGTTGTACAGCACTGAACAAGGACAAATCCAGACTCACATCGCCATCTACTGTTGACTTTTAGTATTTCAACACACATGTTAAAGATTAGTCTTAAAAAAAAAATGAAAGAAAGAAAGTTAAAGAAAATAATTCGCTTTAGCATTTTATTAAATTACACAGTTTTGTTGCCACACAGGAACAACAAATCATTCTGAGTACATCTATAAGTGTCTTTTATTTCTTGCTATAACATTAGAATATTCTCCCAATGCATTTCACAGAACTGGATGTTTAGTGTGTTCTTTTAACTAAGTTGTGTGGCAACTGCAACACTAAAAACATAGGTGCAGTGTCCTATTTAGAGAGAGGGCGACTGCATAGGAGGCTCACCAACATTTCATACGAGCCTTGGAAAAAGTGTAGTTGAAATGTCGACGTTACGATAAAGTCATGTGGGAGGTCGTCCTCTCTTTTCACGTGGTTTTATTTAATAGTTACTGTCTCTGATGAGCAGTGCAGGTTCACATTAATCAGGGACGAGAAGCTGTACCACTGTAGTCCTCTGTGGTCGCCATCTTGGTTCTCCTCCAGCTGTTGTTGAGTTCCTCAGCTCAGCACCTGTCTGTCTGTCTTGTCTGTCTGTCTGTCTGTCTGTCTGTCTGTCTGTCTGTCGGTGGATATGTGGGGGTGGACCTGGCGTCTACGTGGTCTGTTTGCCGACCGCAGCCTCAACAATGTGTGACTGTGTCAACACAAACCCCACCCTGCCTCTCTCTGGACAGCGTGGAGGCCCCATCACTGGATTTCTTTTCTTCCTTCACATTGTTTACCGTGGTTTTCTACCTGGAGAGAGAAGAGAGGGCGAGTTAGAGTCTGACATATAACTGGAGCTGTTTCTCATGGAGTCCAAAGTCCTGCAGTGAAACCCCACCTGCTCTGAGAGGTTTACACATCCACCAAAGAAAGTCTGAAATAAAAATTAATTAATTAATCAAAATAAATGTTGAAAGTGTATAAGGGTTTAGAACATTATGATCACAGTATATGATGGTCATCCCCATGCTCTATTATGTCTCATAAGTTGTTGCAGCAATTTTGGGGTTGATTTGTTACACAGATTTGGTGCTAAATTTAATCATTTTTTTACCACTGGAGAATTGATAAAAATGATCAATAATCCCTCCAAAATACCACATTAAGACACCAAGACCTTGAGGAACACCATAGAAAAAGCCATGCTGTGATTTGGTATCAAAAACTTTTGACATTCGGAGACAAGAATTGCATTTTTTGGCGATTGGATGGCGAGCACTTCTGTTGTGTAAACTGCTCAGAAACCCCCTTATTGTTAGTCTAGCTAGGAAAGCCATCCATCCTCAGAATGCTCTAGGTCTCTAGTTTGATCCATCCATCCTCTGAATGCTCTAGGTCTCTAGTTTGTGGCTGTAAAGTTTCATGAGGCTGTGATTATCCTAGAGGTCACCACAGGTCATTTTATACAGTGAGGTCAAATTTCAAAAAATGGTCTCAATACAATGAAATGGTTACTATGGGGACTAACATCATCACAAATGAATACAGTTGGGCTCATTAGATCCACAAGAGTCTCAGCTTTACAGTGATACCCAATTTATGCAATTCAAGACTGTTTAGGGACCCCAGTATGCAGAAATATTCAAACACACCATTTTAGAATAGGAGAAATAACACATTTATACTGCATTCAAAAAACTGTATGATTTTTGCCCTAGGGTCAGAGGTCAAGGAACTCTTATGAATATCTGCATTTCATTTTCATGACAACACAGTTGAAATTAATCTAACTGCAGAGACAGTACACTGGATTTGCCGTTTATATATTATTGTTGGATGTATGTCAGTGTGTTGTGGAAGAAGTCAGATGTTCTGTGACTGTTTGAAGCTCCCACCTGCAGCCCGTCAGCTGAACATTTTCTTTATCTTAGAGAAGAAGCCTCCCTCTTCCTGCTGCTGGTTCTGGTTCTGTTCCTCCTCTGAGCTGGTCGACTTCTCACCAGAACCTGAGGAGCTGCTGCCTCCTGCTGGACACAAACACACACTGCATCAGCTCAACTACTGACATCGCTGAGTGTCTCTGGACTGGACTGATGTTTCTACTGAATGAACACCGACCTGCAGAAGGCTGGACACCGTTGACGATCCCCTGAACGTCCGTCTCGTCTTCAGCGTAACTCAGCAGCAGAGAGCGCTGCCGACGGGTCAACTTCCTGCAGGAACACCAGACCAGAGACATCGTTTAATGACACACACTGAATCCTGTTTAACTGTTTAATCACTTCACAGTGTAAGGACGGCAGAAACACATTTATCAGAGGAAGAAAAAAAAATATAAAGTAAGAGAAGAGAATATATAAAATAGACATTTAAAATAAAAATATATATATTATATTATATATTATTAAAGTGAAAAGAGTGTTTAAAATGAAGAGAACAGACAAAAGGAGATGACAGTGTGAAGACAAACCTAAGACAAGTTTTAATTTAACATCAATATTTTTTAAATCCACAATGAATAAATCATAGTTTTGATTTAAAATGCTAATAATTTTGTTCTTGCAATAACTGGAACTAATAATAGTAATTTATTGTCATAATTTGCCAAAACAATTTTTGGTAAGAAACTTGAATAAATCCAGTTGTTTGAAGGAGATGTTTTCACAGCAATATAAAATAGATAATAGAGGGTAATATAACCTGTTTAACTTCCTCACAAAAAACAGTTTGACAACACTAATAAAGGAGTGGATGTTGAACTACATGTGATTTATTGTTTTACTGTTGTTTTTTACCGTGGTGTCAAATAGGTATAGAGAATAGTGGAATTTCACTGGTACTGGTATCGACTACTAGATTTCTGGTATGGTGACGTGTTATTAATCTATTACAACTCTGACATACATTGATAGCACATCTTACTTTGGCACTCTGATCTTGATGTGTACGTAGTGATCTCCGTAGCTGTAGCTGTTCATCCTCCGGATGCCTTTTCCCTGCAGCCGGATCACCTGATCAGCCTGACAGCTGGCAGGAATCTAAAAAAACACACAGATAACTTTCAGACAGACAGACGGACAGAAATTTGCTGTACTTAAACTCTGTGTAATGAAATGTATTTGAAGGCCTTTACACAACATTTTTGTTTTTTTTGAGCGATTAATTCGCTCTTCAATATATTTTTAAAACTGTTTTTGTCAAGAATACTTTAACACCGAACGCGAATATTACATGGAGAAAAAGCGACATAGTTTTTCTACATGGCCTTAAGCCGGCCCTGGATCGGGAGGATGTGCTTATATCAAGACACTCGCGTGCAGGTGCTGCCTATTATGATTACACTGAGTCCGCTCACAGAAATCGAATGCCCGCCCACGGATTTATGTGTACCGCCAGGTCTGACTTTCATTCAGGAGTATTGAATGAAAGGAAACTGGTCCTAATTCAGCATCACAACTCTGATGGGGAGATGGAGTGATGCTGTATATCGGCCTTGTTCCTCACCAGGATGCTGATGGTCTGGTAGAGGCCCGGTGCTGTGGCCGTGCCCCCCAGGATGGCCTGAGCTACAGAGATCAACACGTCCGAGTGGATGTCGAATCCATCTCGTCTGAAGACTGGACTTCTCTGGACCTGCACCGAGACATTTCAGATAAAACACATCAGACTCCAACACGCTGCTACAAATCAATAAAAAAACTAACTAAACTCACCCTGAATGTAATGAGGATCTCTTTTGTTCCCACTGACATGCGCACTGTCTGACCATTTTCCACTCCTGTGAGAAAAGGTCACAAAAAATATTAGAACATATTCCAAATCATAGACTCACAAAACAAAGATTCATTAAATAAACTGACTATCTATTCTGTAACAGAAGTGTGAATGTGAAACCTACCAGCCGGTACCGGTACAGTGACCGCCTGCCTCTTCTTGGTCTGTCCTGAACCTCGGCACAGAGCGCACGGCGTGATGATGATCGACCCTTTCCCACCGCAGCGTCGACAGGCGCTGCGCATCAGGAAAGGACCCGTGCTGATGGACTCCTGCAGGAGGCGGCACAGACAGTCATATCGTGTTTAATGGCTGACAAGAGTCCTTTTGTCAACTACAGGAACTTTCTCCAGGAACTAAGAACCATTTGAGGAACTCAAATTGCATTTTGACCGCAGGGACCAGGGTCTGAATTAAGTTCTGGGGACATTTGATCCCCCCAGAAGGCCCTGGTTGATGGGTAGTACTTTCTGAAAGTACAGGAACTTTCAGGACGGAGTTTGCAGGGATGACAGGAAACTAAAGGAGAGATTAAAGAGTTTGCTGCCACCTGTCGTCTGAGACTCACCGTGCCTGTACCGTTGCAGTAGTGACACTGAGACACTTTGGTACCCGGCTCGTTGCCCTTTCCGTCACATCTCGGACAGGCGTCATCAATGTTCACACTCAGCTCCTTACTGGCGCCTTTTGCTGCCTCTGAAAACGTCAGCTCCATCACAAACTGTGAAAAGACAAAAATTATTCTTTACGATGAAACTTCACACCTCAGTGACCCGTTCCATTTACTGCACGCACGTTTAACTAGTTCTTAATTTAAATAACGCTGTAAAGGTTTGAATAGCTGAATAAAAGACCGACATGTGGAGTTACGGTTCACCTCGGGCCTTTGTTCGAACATGTTGTTGATGTCTCCGAAGCCCATTCCTCCAGTAAACTCTCCAAAGATCTTCCTGAAGAGCTCCTCGGGGTCTATGTTGGTCCCCCCGGCCCGGTAGTACTGCTGCTGGCCCGCTGACCCAGCACGGCTCGGGTCGAAGCCTGCCGCTCCGTATGTGTCATACTGCTTCCTCTTCACCTCGTCACTCAGCACCTTCACACAAACAACGAGTGAGTTTGAATATATGTAATATATATAATATATATATAACATGCACATTATCTCTAACTTTGTACCTCGTAGGCTTCAGCCAGCTTGGCAAATTTCTCTTTGGACTCGGGGTCATCTGGGTTGGTGTCTGGGTGGTACTTCTTAGCCAACTGGAGAGAGACAATAAGTAAGAGGAAAGATGAGGGCAGAGAATGAGAAATTATGGGTGTTTCTCAAAGTCCAGGAAGGATCCTTCAACGCCTGAATTTCAAGGACGCTACGTCATTGAATCCCACTGAAGGACTGTTCCAATGTCGAGGATCCTTCGAATCATACCGAGGACTGAGTCCTTTCATTCAGAGGATCTTTAAGGATGCACATGTGTATCCTCCGCGCTCCAAAAACACCCACAATCCTGTGCACATGATGCATTTCCTCTCCCCAGACTGAAAATACGCTAGTAAACTTTCAGGTATTAATTTCACCTCAGCAGTCCGCCAACATTTGTTCCTGAACAAATTTGAGGCGAGAAATTGGCAATCCAGTTGCTGAATCTTCACTCACATTAGATGTAATAACCTAATTCAAAACTTTATTCACCCAGTAACGTTAGCACAAAGACGCCAGCAACGGCAGAGAGACACAGCTGGGAGAAACAGAGCCGGCAAATTTTCACATCTAACTCAGTGAATTAAGGGTTTATTTTGACCAAACTAGAGTTAAAGGTTGTTGGAACAGTGGAAAGACTAACTAATACAGGTTTGGTCAGTTTTATTTTGTTTCTGTTGATTTTGAAGTGTTTTTTTTTCATTTTCTTTTTTACATACTATTGACATTTTTTTCGACATGCTATACTATGACTTTTTTCAATTTTTTCGACATACTATACTGTGACTTTTTTTTCGCAAAAGATTTCGATATACTATAGTTGGACTTTTTTTCCACAAAATTAACCTACATACTATACTATGACTTTTTTTTGCAAAAAAATTCGATATACTATACTATGACTTTTTTCATGAAATTTTTCGACATACTATACTATGACTTTTTTTTGCAAAAAATTTCGACATATTATAGTATGAGTTTTTTTGCCAAAAAATTCGACATACTATACTATGACTTTTTTCGCAAAATTTTGACTTACTATTCTATGACTTTTTTTTCACAAAAAATTTCAACATACTATACCTTGACTTTTTTTCATGAAATTTCGACATACTATACTTGACTTTTTTTCTGCAAAAAAGTTCGACATACTATATTATGACTTCTTTTCCATGAAAATTTTCGACATACTATACTATGACATTTTTTCATGAAAATTTTCGACATACTATACTATGACTTTTTTTTCATGAAAATTTTCGACATTCTATACTATGACTTTTTTTCCATAAAATTTTCGACATACTATACTATGACTTTTTTTTGCAAAAAATTTCGACATACTATACTATGACTTTTTTTCGCAAAAAATGTCAACAAACTATACTATGACTTTTTTTCATGAAATTTCGACATACTATACTTGACTTTTTTTGCGAGGTAAAATTACTGTTTTTTTCAATGGAGCGGGTAGCATAACAGCTGTTTCTTTTCATATCTAACGTGGTGAATTAAGGGTTTACTTCAACCAAACCAGAGTTAAAGGTTGTTGGAACAGTGGAAAGACTAACTAAGACTGGTTTGATGAGTGTTATTTTGTTTCTGTTTGAATGAAGTGTGCTTTACAATTGGCGAGGTAAAATTACTGTTCTTTTCTATGGAGTCTGGTGGCTTTGAGAAGAGCATAAGGGCTACTTCTTTTCACATCTAACTCAGTGAATTAACAGTTTATTTTGACCAAACCAGAGCTGGTGACAGTTGGAACAGTGGAAAGACTAACCAAAACCAGTTTTGATGAGTTCTATTTTGTTTCTGTCGAGTTTGAATGAAGTGTGTTTTACAATCGACGAAGTAAAATTTCTCTGTTTTTCAATGGAGTCTAGTAGCTTTGAGGAGAGCATATTAATTGCATGTTTTGTACGTTAATAAATAATAATTGTCCAAATCCTTGTTGATTTTATTTATTGTTAATAGGCCTACATGTTTTGAATATGTGTATATCATTTTGAGGAATGAGGAAAATCAATATTCCTACTAGAAATATAATTGTTCTAAATAAAGTTAAAAAAAATACCACGCACTCGCTAGGAAGGAGTCTTGCCTCGTCTCTAGGACCCGACTTGGAAGGACCCGTCCTACCAAGGAAGCATCCTTGACTTTGAGAAACACTCTATGAGTTTTAAACATCTTTCTTAAGGTATCCAAACTAAAGTGTGTCTCTGACCTGGTAGTAAGCCTTCTTGATGTCCTTCTGTGACGCAGTGCGGGAGACGCCCAAAACTTCATAGAAGTCCTGCTTGTTGGCCAACCTGCTGCTGGTGTGGAAAGAGTGGCAGGTGATGCCGTGAGGACATCTCCAGCCTAGAGGGGAAAAGATCCAAAAAAGGAGACATTGTTTGATCAGGAAGTATGAAACTGTACATACAGATCTTCTGCAATGTTTAATATGAGGAGTTTTTTTGTGCACAGCCCCAAGAAAAGCATAAAGAAGCTCGCTGTTAATCATCAACAAGGTCCAGTTATTGCATTTAGGCCCTCAGCACATCATTTATGGACCAATAACATGCCAGCAAGAAACATAAAGTTCCTGAATGTACTCCAGTCAGCAGACACTGTAGATATTAACTAATATAATACTCACAAAGGACGCTGTTGCACTGCAGTGTACCATGCTGTATGCAGGATCACTGGGGAGTTTTCATAGCACACTATAATGGATAAAGTGCTCTAATAACAACTGAATACAAGTCCTCTACTTAACACAAAGGTCCTACATAAAAAAATGTTTTATTTTCCATCTTGTGTTATGCATATTCTATTTAATCCTATTTTATCAAGTGTGATTTATTTTCCATCTTATTTTCCCTGTGTTTGTGTTCATTCTAAAGTCTATTTTCCTTTATTGTAAAACACTTTGTGCTGCATTTCTCGTATGAAAGGTGCTATACAAATAAAGTTTATTATTAATGTTTATTATTATTCTTTGAAGAGTCATACAGTTTGACAGTTTTATTACTTTTTTAGTGATTATAAATTTGAGAGTCTTAGTATATTATTTAAATTCACATAAAGATCCAGTGAAATTGGGGGTAACGGCTGTTACACTGTAATCAATTTTGATATTATGATTAGTTTTACACAATACATACACATACATTTTTTCTATCTTTAGTGAAAAAACATTCAAATAGTCAAACATTGCAGTACTCAACATAATGGTACAGAGAAACAAGAATATGAATTTAAACAAATAAATATATATTATAATAATTTCTAAAAAATAGAATTGTGATAAATAAACTTCAATAATATAAAATTATACAAAAAAAAAAGAAAACATGCATAATGTTCATTGATGTATATGTGTATGCTGCAAAAATGGGTACTGATTTTAATATTATTTTTATCAAGTGTGTTTTATTTCCCATCTTATTTATCCTGTTTTTGTGTTCATTCTAAAGTCTATTTTTCTTTATTGTAAAACCCTTTGTGCTGCATTTCTTGTATGAAAGGTGCTATGGTGCAATACAAAGAAAGATTGTTATTTTTTAAGTTTTAGAGTCTTAATACTGGTGCATCCATCTTTTTGTTTCTATGTAAACAATTAATGTCTGTGCAAACAGTCCTTTTAAACCAATAAAATAAAATAAATAAATGATATATATATTTTAAATTCACATAAAAATCCAGTGATATTGGGAGGTAACTTTTGTTATACTGTCAGTGATGTCATCATACTGTCAGTGATGTCATCATACTGTCAGTGATGTCACACACTAGCAGAGAGCAGTTACATCACACTAGTTGTACCAAAGCTAACTATCTTAAGCAGCCTTTATCTGTCTGTAACTTCACACTCTAACGTCACACAGCATGCAGCCTGCAGGACGGTGTTAGTACATTAAAACAGAAGGTTGGTGTTATGTTATATTATTCTATAACAGTAACAGAAAGCTGCTGATGTAAAGAACCACTGAGGATATAATGCTAACAGTTAGCTCACCTGTGAGTCCTCTGAATGTCACATCACTCCCAGGTGTGCAGGAGCTCCGGCTGCACGCTGCCTCTCCCCGGTGTGTCCGCCACACCGTCCCCGAACAGACTGCTGCATGTCCGGCGGAGAAAGTCAGTAAACGACCGCTACGGTGTCCGGTGGATAACCAGCGTGCAGTCAGCCGGGCAGCCGGGGACGCCATTTATACGTCACTTCCGGTGTCAGCGGGGCGGCGGCGGTGTGCGCATGTGCGGGTTGTTGGTTTACAACTCATTTTGCATTTTACTATAGAAATATTATATTTGGTTGCTACAGTATGTCTACAGTGACAAAGACAGTAATGCATTTTTCCTTATTAATCTAAGTTTAATTATCGCCAATTTCCACATTCACAAATGTTAATTTACACAAAAAAAAAAGCCTAATTTTTTTTTGTCTTTATGAAGGAAATATAACAATATGTGTCAACAATTTCTTCCTCACGAAACACAAAAGCTATGAAAACAATGAATGTGTGCAATATCTTCACAGTTTTTAAGATAATTTACTGTCATACACTCGCGTTTTTATTTTTTAAATTTATTTTATGTTCGATTTGTTTCATTTCTGTTGTTGTTTTTATGTTTGGCACTGCTTTTTTTTTGTTCATGTTTTTGTTATGTTTCATCTGTATGTGAGTGATTCTACTGACAGTTTGAAATAAAAACTATTTAAACAGTGTACTTGTACTTAAGTAGCCTATTTCCATGTTGTGCTACTTTAGACTTGTACTACACTACATTTCAGTTGGAAATCCTATATATACTATATACATATATAATATATATTTTTTACTGTACTGCATTTATTTGCAATGGTGGGATGTAATTAAGTAGATTACACTCAAGTATCCTACTGTACACATTTGAGGTAGGCTACTTGTACTTTACTTGAGTATTTCCATTTTATACTACTTTACACTTCCACTCCACTACATATCAGAGGCAAATATTGTATTTGTTACTGTACTACATTTATTTGCAATGGCGGAGTGTAATTTAGTAGGTAGAAATATACCATAGTTAGATGTGGAATTAACTTGTAATCTTTAAAAAATAATAAAATTAACATATTCTACTCTTGAGAACACAATAAAAATATCTTTGGCTCCCTTACATTGAGGTCAAAGGTCATTAGAATCAGATTTATTTGCCCAGTACGTGTTCACAAACAGGGAATTTTACCTTTTTTGCGTTTCTCTCAACTTACATAGAAATGAAAGCTAGGGAGGGACAACGACAACAAAGCTGGACAAATGAAGATGAAGAATAGACAGAACTGTCATGCACACAAGTAGTGAAAAAAATAGGTGTATATATAAATATTAGATAAATATATATAAAAGCACCAATAAAATAAGAAATAAAATGTCTATATACAAGTCAAGAGTTCTGTAAGTTGTAAACAATACAAATAGGGCAAAATACATCCAGAACAGCATAAAAGTGAGTATTTTTGTTTTGCTTTTTTTAGAAGACGTTTTAGTTTCTCACCATTTCATGAGAGACTCAGAAATAACCTGCAGTAGTTTTGCACTTCATGCTCATGAAATGTGTTCAGAGAATGATTTCACTGAAATGTAATTATATTTAAGAGACTGAAATGCAGTTGTACTGCTGATAAAGACCCTTCCTCATGCACCACAGAGACAGTAGATGGCGTCACAGAGCTGTGAATGACTCGGTTCCCTGCAGCTGCAGTCAGACTCTAATCTCACAAACTGAAAACTGTGATGGGACTTTGATTTTGCATCCTAGGGTGAGGGTTCAAAGGTCACCGAAAGGGTGATGAGATGTTCCTCTGCATCAATCAGGAGTCAAGTCCGGGATAGACATGTTTTGTAGAGCTTCATGATTGAACATTTCTGCATAAAATGACAGAATGTAACTTTTTCTTTACACAAAAAAAGCATTGGATTTCAGTTCATGCTCTAAAGTAGAAGTATAGAGTATGACACAACATGTAGATCTACTTGTTGACATTCGTCCACTCTCCTATAATTATTAAAATGAAGTAACAAATAGCTTTGCATAATAAAATCAATTAAGTAAAATAGAATAGATCTATATTGTCATTGTGCTAAGAACACAGAAAATCTGTTTAGCGGAAATAAGTAAAAACAGTAAATAACAATGGAAGCAGAATATATAACGAGACAAGCGATAAAAACAATAAAAAGGAGATAAAGTGACCAAAATAAAAACAATCACACAAAATGTAAGAGATGCAACACATTACAGAGAGTGTCAGGGTCATGAGGTTTAATTTCTAAAAGCTATAAAGTCATATTTAATACTAGAAAACTATGCTCTCATATTTACTTAACACCACCAAGCAAAGAGACGCTGTCTGACATGACAGGAGGACGGGACGAGAGACAGAAGACGAGCAGAAAGATCAAGACTTTGGTGTCTGGCGTTGTGTCACAGGGTTTATACGGCGGCGAACATGTTGAAAGGATGTCAGTGTGTGTGACCTGATGAAAGAGAAGCTAGCGCTCCCCTCCTTCTTCTCCTCCATCTCTCTCATTCCCCGCCGTCTCCACGGCAACCTGCAAAACAGCATCCCAGCTGTGTGTGTGGAATGTATAACCAGCTGACATTTGCCACCCAGTGATGTAAATATATCACTGTGAGCAGTATCTCAGTAAAGATGCTCTGAACTCTTAATATTCAGAAACATAATATACTGACGTGTCTGAGTGATGTTTGTGTCTCATCATCATCACGTGTGACTGGATTGTTTGAGCCGGTGCTTCGGGTCATTCTCTGCTTTTTAATCTCTCCAGCTATGAGATGGAGGGTCTGAGGTCAAGTCATCCCATCAGTGGGAGGCGGGGCAGGGGTGTCAATCATTACTCAGCTACTTATGATCCTAGTACCCCCCCACCTCCACACACACACACACACACACACACACCACACCGTGTTGTGCAGCAGCGCTCATTGTGAGCCTGTGGTTGTAATCAGTGAGTTTGGGGGTTATGAGTGATGGTAGTAGAGCTCCATATATCAGCCTCACTGCTTCATCACCTCACGACCAAAACACACACTCATGGAGGAACACAAAACCACTGACACACGTTGCTCCTGTGCAGCTCAAACAAACAGTGCTGATCACAACTACTGCTGCTTTCAAATGAAACTCGTGAGCTCGTATTTACAACGTGGGAAGTCGTGTTCACGATATGCTTGGCGTTCAAGTGGTTAAGTCGTGAGAACACCACTGCTAAGCAACCCCAATATTAACGTTTATTATTTATTATTACTATTAATATTAACACAATGCAGTAAAGCAAAGGCAAAAAGACAGAGGAAAAAGATGAGCCGTTGGGAATATCAACATTTTCTCAGGCATATTATATAGTTACAAAGAAAAACAATATACGACTAAAATTACTTTGCATATTAACTTATTATACACCGAAAAATGAACTTCCATGGCCTCTGCCTTTTCTGACAATGTCAACAAATACGTCTCAACTTGT
Organism: Sebastolobus alascanus; assembly: GCA_916701645.2. Classification (NCBI taxonomy): domain Eukaryota; kingdom Metazoa; phylum Chordata; class Actinopteri; order Perciformes; family Sebastidae; genus Sebastolobus; species Sebastolobus alascanus. Next base: position 2,374,173 of record CAKAOJ020000065.1, read on the forward strand.
AAACTTGGAGCTTTCAGAAACTGAACAGAAACTATATACAGTGTATATATATATATATATATATATATATATATATAACAACATATACAACAACATATACCGTGTTGTGTCGGTCGCGAGCGTACATATACAATGGTGGTATACTGTATATATACAATGGTTTATATATATATACCATTGTAAATATACAGTATACCACCATTGTATATGTACGCTCACGACCGACCAACACGGTTTGAGCTGCACTCACATCACAGCATGCGGCGCCCAAGTTGGGCTTTCCTGGATGCAGTGAAAAGCCGGCTTGGTGCAAACCATTGTAAATAACGGGTTTCAGAGCTCAGTGGTGGCGTTGATCCATTGTGTCTGAAAGGACCTTCAGTGAGTGAGAGCAGGAGAGAGAAATACTAAGAGAAAGTACTAAGTACTAGTACTAAGAGAAAGAAATACTCAAGCAGGAGCAAAACATGAATGAATGAATAAAAACTGATGAATATTAGTTTACACCAGAGATTCACACAAGTTCACACCTTTCCTGAGAATTAAAAGTTAAATTAAAAGTAGGCCTAATTAACAAAAACTGCTGTTGCAGTGTACTTATTATTTTGTTATTTTCATTCTTTAAAAGTTACGAGAATGCAGGAAACAAAGTCTCTGTCTGAAACAGACCCCCCCCCCCCCCCCCCTGCTTTGGTTTCGAAATCCTCCCTATTTTTGAGGTCTCAAGGTTGGTAAGCATGATTTGTGTGTTTATATCTCTTGTACCAGTGACCTTCTGTAAATACTGCAAACACTTGTGTATACAGTGTTGTATGTGTTGCATACTGCATACAAAAAATATGCCTTATGCCTCCCAGCATGCACCCCTTCTCCTTCCTGCTGGTTGTTTTGACTGAAGAGGTGGAATCATGGGATGTCCCACCCTCCTCCCCCCGTGGCCGCTGCCATTTTCATGTCACAAACAAACATCAGAGAGCTGGAGGAGGAGATGAAGAGATAAACCGTCTGAACATAATCGATTGGCGCTCTGCTACTTGAGGTTTGCGTGTGTCCAGATCGTGACGACAAAATGATGTCACAGCCAGCGGAGACTGAACATCCCATTCATCATTCAGGAGCACACAGCTGCTGATATCGCCGGAGGGCAGAGCGTGTTAACAGCCAGAGAGAGAAGTCCAACCATGTCCGGCATGATGCTCCATCACACTCCCCTCTGTTGTGGAGATGATGTGGCTGTTATGGTTACAGACTGGGCCACTGGATCACTGACTGAAGTCTCACACTATCTCTCTCTGTGTGATTATACCCTGCAGCCAGGAAGCAGCTTAAGCTTTTGATCATTAATACTGCATTATTTAAATCAACATTATGTAATATTCTTCCCACATGGGGCGGCACAAGAAGCACAGCATTGATTATCGCCTAATAAAGATGATATGGTGAACATGTTGCCTGTTTACACATCCAGCACATTCATGTTTCAAACCTACAGTAGATTAGAGTTTGATACTCAACAGACTCAATTACTTTATATCACTGTTGACTACGTTGATTCTCTCCTTCTGTCTCATTATGTGCCAGTAACTCTCTGAGAGCGGACATGTTGGATGAGATATTGTATCCTCCCAACTGCCTGTAGGTGGTCCCCTCCTTTATTAGATAACTCCTCCACTAATATGAGTCCAGTCTCCCTCTGGGAGTACTGGGATTACACTGCCCTGTTCCAGCTCTTAATCACGTCCATTTCATCCGGCTGCCTAAACCGAGCGTAAAATGCCAATCAACCAGTGATGAGCTCATGTGTTGAATCATAACATCAGACTGCAGGACGTGTGGAACCCAGGCATGTGAAAGCAAACACGCTGTGAGAAACTGGGGCTTATATACATGGCTCAGGGTTTGTCCTTCATCAGTATGGTTGCTATGAATGATGAGAACAACAGCAAGCGATGGCATTGTTAGTCGTGTCCTGGCCACGGGTTTGTGCGAGCAATCCGATGGCTCTCATCAGGATGTGAGGCCTTCTGGCTGTTAGGTCAGTTTGGGATGTTTTTCTAAAGCCTTGGGATAAAAAGTGTCTATTTACAATGAAATTACAGTGTACTCTGAAAAATGGAGCCACTGCTGAGGTGCTGAGAACTGCAGTTCCTCAAATGGCCACTTGAGGCTGGCGCCAAGAGCGAGTCAATCCCCAAAGACCCCCATGTTAAAATGCCCAAATTCACAGCAGAAATAAACATGTTTACAGCCTTGTTCAAATGGTTTTGGTATCAATAGCTAATTTCCCCGTTCATAACAACTGTACAGGGGGTGAATTTTTATATAACTCATTTGTTTAAATTATATTGAGGCTTAAAGTTAGAAATAATTATGTTTTGGAGTGACAGGTGGGTGCTGTACCAGGTTGCTAGCTGCTAGCTGTCTGCGTCACCCGGCCCGCCTCAGCTCCTGGAGGGTTGCTGGGTCAATACCTGCCTCTCTGTAAGGGTATATATGTTTAAGCTTTTACAAGTGTGTCTAACGTTTGGTGAATGAAGATGGACTGCACCTTGCGGTGTGTGTGTTCCCAGAGTAAGAAATCAATTTCAAATAAACAAATTAAATGTCTTTGTTACACGTCTATTAAACCGCAGAACCAAAGTCTTTGCCTCGAGGCTACAAAGTGTGTAAGAGGTTCACGCCCTGGCTGGTTTGGCAGCTCTCCAATACACCTGGAGCTGCTGTAACACTCAGTTAACTGGATGGGGTGTGTGATGATGACAGCACCTCTACGTTACTGTGTGGAAAACAGTGGAAGCAGGCTGGAGGTCTGGTTTTCTCACTTTGAACACTTTTTATATGTCCATTGTTAAAGTTGAACAAACTGCAGTGCAGCTACACTGAGATTGGAAGTAAAGAAAATAGATTATGTAACCAGCGCTGCTCCTTCTTCAGCATATATTCCCTGAGAGCAGCAGAGAGAAAGGCAGCCTTTGTGTGGTTATATTAAGTCACTAATCTGCAGAGTCAACAGACAGAGGGTTTCTCTGCCGCTGTGGTTCTGTTTGGCGGACGGCTGCCAGGGGGCTGCTCGTAAACGTCTTGGTGGTTACCTCTAATTCTCTTCTTCCCCGAGCCCAGCTCTGTGTGTGTGTGTGTGTGTGTGTGTGTGTGTGTGTGGGTGTGTAACTGATGGATATCTGCTGCTTCAAATGAGAGAGAGTCTCTCCAGTGGTCGGACTTTGGGGTTTTGGCCCACAGCAAATTATTGCCACCAATATACTGAGGCAGTGTTGCTCTTTCACTGAAAACAGCTGCAGCTGAATAAATGGCGCTGATGAGAGCTGAACCAAACAGTGAAGCTGCTGGCTGGAAAACCAAAATAATGAGCTGAAAGACGCTATAAAACTGTGGAGAGCTGAGAAGAACTGTAGTCTGGTGTTCCTCATATATTCAAATCCAAACATTCAAATGTTGGTCAAAGTATGTTTTAGTGTCAAAATGCTATTTTCCCCTCAAGTCCTTCTAAAAAACTGTTTCCCACATTGTGACCTGACGTAGGTTTTTGCATGATGACTCTGCTACATGTACAGTATATATACATCCTTATAGTCAGCGTATTAACGTTACATACAGTAACTTAGATGATGGTCGGCGTGCTTCCAGTTTGGAGAAGCAGACAGGAGTACCTGCAGGAAGCTAAGCAGAGTACTGCTGTGGACGCCACGTTAGTTCAGATCAGAAAGTCACACAATAACACAAACAAACTAACCGATCGCTGCAGCGGTAGACCAGCAACTCCCGTGTTCTGAGAGGTTAAATTACTGGTTTTGTGAATGGAGTCTGGTGGCTTTGAAGAGAGCGATATAACGGCTTCAGTTCCCCGTCAGAAAGAGCTGTCTGATGGCGAGGTAAAGCGGTGAAAATATTCTAAATATAGTGTACACTTAAGCTGATATAGATTATTTTAGGTGTCTTAAATTTGTTTTTCTGCTGCTCCCGTCTACAGCCGCTTTACCTCGCCATCAGACAGCCCTTTCTGACGGAGAACTGAAGACGTTATATCGTTCTCTTCAAAGCCACCAGACTCCATTCACAAAAACAGTAATTTTACCTCTCAGAAAACGGGAGTATACGTACAACCCCACTTCAAAAAATCCAAACTAACCCTTTCAGTTATTTCCAAACTTAGCACAGCTAACGTTGACTCAGCTAGTGCTAGTGTTCACATTGTTCCTAACCTTATTGGTTAGCTTCCTGTGGTAACCCACGTCACTTCTTCCTGCTAACGGCTGAGTGAACGTTAACATTTGAAAAAAAATGGAAAAAAAATGCAGATGGATTCAACCTTTAAATAAAAATAGTTCATAGACTGAATGAGAACCTCATGGAAAATCATTATCTTTCTGCTGGCCCAGCTCCCTCCTTCCTTGTTTCTGTTTTTATCCCTCTATCACTCCACCAAACTTTATCCCTCTCCATCAGCCCTGAAGCTCTTTAAACGGCGCTGTGACGTCTTGCGGCCGATCGTTCAAAGCGGTTGCCGGTTGGACTTCCAGTTGGAGGAGCATTTTTGTGGTTTCCGCAGGGGAAAACATTTTCATATTAACTGATAAAAGCCCTCAATAAGTGGAACACAGTGTATGTTTTGTGCGTGTTGTATGTTCATGCATAAAGGAGATGAAACCATGTGCAGATCTGGAAGAGGCCACCCACTCAGAGACTGTGGACTGGGCCGGTCCCAGGACTCTTAACCAGGCCAAACTTAACCCGGCTCCATCCTGATCCTGGGAACATGCTGTACCTGCACTAATAATGAACACTAATGTGCTTTCTCAAGCTGTTTCTCATAAAGACTCCCAACGGTAGGTAGTTATGGTCTTCATCAAATACTTTTAAAATGCTATGTTCAGTAAATCATGTTGGCACCACGTTTGTTTTCAGTCTGCTTCATATTCACACACAGTCAGTCCTCAGAGCTCTGCTGGGGTTGATGTTGGAGATTTATATGTGTAAACTTCACCCTCACACAGTACATTTCCTTCTAACTGCATTTAGAATATATATAAATATAGATTCACTACAGTATACGACAGACACGCAGCATAATATGTATGACATCAGCTGACATTTTGGCAACACAATGCCTTCTTCAGAGCACAGAGAAGTGGAGACCAAAAATAATAATGATGTTATAAATAGCTTCCAGAGCAACTGGATGAATTGTTGTACAATCAGAAATGGAGATGCTTAAAGCTGCAGTGGGTAGAAACGGAGCAAAAACGGTCACTATATCCTGACAGTAGTGCATGAGACAGGTAATCTGAAAAAAAATCATGTTCCTCAGTGTCCTCCGGTGCTCCTAACGGCATCTGCAAGATTTCACAGACCGGAGGAAAACAGCCAGTCAGAGCTGATCTGGAGTCTGCCGTCCAGCTGCCGTCTCTGAGAGCCACGAGTCAATCACTCGCGAACTCTGATCAAATGGTCAAACTAGACAGCGCTGATCAAATATGAATCAATATTCTGTTACTGTTTTCCTAAATAAGGTCCCATGGTGGTCCACCGGGAGAGGCGGGACTTAGGCTCTCTGCTTGTAAAAGTGCTCATGTGAGACCACTCCCACACCTCTGGCCATCCGTTTCCCAGGAAGTCTCTATCTGCTCCATCAGCTCTCTAACAAAGAGTCCTGCTGGTTGTTCACACCGACGGTCCTGCTGCAGGCGCTCCAGCCCGTCCTGTCTGACCCCCCCCCCCCCCCTCGGGTGACAGGTGAACCATGCGGGGCAGCGGCCCACCTGAGTGCAGCCTCTGGCTAGAATGACCAGCTCATTGTCGACAGAGGAAGAGGTTCCTGAGGTCATGTCACATTCGTTATACCTCATGACAAACAACAGAAAAGTGAGAGACAAAGAGACAAGATGCAGAGTTGAGGTCTCTGTGTTCCCTTTCTTCTCCTCTCTGGGACCAAAGCTCCTTTTATCGTTGGGAAAGGTGTCTGGCGCGGCTCCATTAGCGAGGGATGAGAGATGTGTGCGGTGAGGGGAGGACGAACACGGTTGAAGACACAAAGACTTGGCAGGATGTTACTCTCTCTGAGCTGTTTTGCCGACAGGTGAAGATGTGATCGCACACTTGACTTGTGTTCTTCTGACTGAAGTCTCCACGGCCAGGAAGAAGAACAACGGACGTTTAAAGACAGAAGAAAAGGAGGCCGTCAAGCCAGCTGATTGTGCGTTGATGTGACAACACTTTCCCCCGTCAGTTTGAATTGTTTTCGTGACACGGTTAAGTCCTACCCATAATTCCTCCTGTTTGACCAAGTGTGAAAATGAGTGTTACAACCCTGTAGGTGTCTAGGGATAAGGGACGCAACAAGACTACTGATGTAGTCAGGCAAGCAGCCATTTATTGTTTAAGACCCAACTGAAGATGAGAAAGAGGAGGAACAAAAGAGCCACGAATGCCAGAACGTACGGGGTAACTGGCCGTCGGCTGTAGTCTTGCAGTGTGTTCAAGTACAACTTGTCGACCAAAACAAAGGCGACATGAGGCGACTCTACAGTCGGTGTTCATCGCCGCTAGTTCTTTAATGTTGGGTTGGTGTGTCAGTTGAACTATCGAGCCGCTGGCCTAAATCATCTCAGCAGAGGAATGAAGTAGAAAATTCTCCTCTAATGTAAAGTGCTGCATGAAAAATAGCCTCAATAAATTCAAATTGTGGAGGCAGCCCTAAAATGGCACCAGATGTTTGAAGGAGAGGAGGCTGAGTGGAGATGAGAGAGGGATTACGGCGAAGATAAAAAGATAAAGAGTCATTTTGAAAGAAGGAGAAGAGCCGTCGAGAAAGAACAACATCACAGAGAGCTGAGACTGAAGACGATGAAGAGGATTATGATCATCCACTTTACCAAAATGTAAACCTAAAGACATTTTAACTTCAGGTAAAGGAAAGCCATGTGAGCTGAGAGAGCCCTGAATCCTCCTAAAAATGTTACAACACACACCGATAAAAAGCTGATATCCTGAGCTAAAAGGTGTATTTGTTGACCTGAACAGAAAAATGGTAACTTGAGATAAATGTCTGCATTCACTCTCCACACATACTTCTCTTCATAGAGGTCAGAGTTTCACCCACCGGCTCCTGCAGTTAGTTACAGGGGCGAAGGTTAGCAGGTCCGGTACTCCGTACCCCTAAAGATTCAGTGCCGGCAGTACCAGGAAGAGGAGACAGCAGCTGCAGGCTAAACCCACAAACAACCCGTCACTCACCATCGCATTTCAACAGGAAAACACATCTGCTAACATCAGGTCAACATACAGTTAGTTATCTCCAACAAGGAGCTTATATGTTTGGTTTGGTTTATCTGTTTGTACATGCATTATGTTTCACTTTCATTAACATTGCTAGATAGGGCATTTGTGCTGCATTCATGTGGTGTCGGAATAATCTGAAATATGAGTTCCCGACTTGGAAAATTCACATTTCAACGCTCAAAGTTGGAACAACAACTCAAAAAGACAGCTAACGTGTTGTTGAAGCAATAAAATACAACACATCTCCTTTGTAACGTCCATGTTACAACTTTAAACCTTGAACTCACGAGCACACCGTCGGAAGAACGACTTCCCAACTCAGGAAATGGGACCATTCGCGGAGCACTTGAATGCACCGTCGTCTGCGTTCTCCGAGTGCCATTCTAGTTTTCTTATAAATTGCTTCTAAATTGTTCCAGTGTCAGTGTGTTTGTGCCCAGCACAGTCCAGCAAGTTTTTCGGCCGATTCAGCATGTTGAATCGTACGTACATGCTAACTGGCCTTCAGCTGTAGTCTTTGCGGTGTGTTCAAGTGCAACTTGTCGGCCAAGACAAAGGCGACGTGAGGCGACGCAACAGTCGGCCTTCATCGCCGCTAGTTCTTTGATGTCGGCTTGGTGCGTCTGGCCCTTTAACCGCTGTCTTTACTGCTCTTCTCTCCTCTCTCTCTCTCTCTTTGCACCCGGCAGGCATGAACACACTTTATGACTGCTCCTCAGATGTCTCCTGGCCTTAATCCTCTCTGAGTTTAGGAGACAGAGAGACAATTTGCTCCTCACTTCCTGTTTGATCTCACATATTGAGCTCCTCTGGTCGGCGAGAGAGCAAGGTGGAGAAAGAAAGGAGGATGAAAACAAGGAATAAATTCACCGTTGCCAAGATGGATATCTTCTGTTTTTGAAGTCGGGATGATTCGACTCCGTCCCCCTGGCTTGATGCCGTTATTACGTATCGTGATGAGAGAGGGATGAAGAACAGAAGGAGAGGAGGAGGAGGAGGCGTGTGTGATATGAATTCCTGTTGGGGAGGACAGCCATACCAAAGCCAACCTGCAACAGATTTAAAAAGACTGATATCTCCGCATGAGAGCGGCAGCACTTTGATCTCTGACAAGATGTTACAAATCAAAGAGGAGGGGAAGAGGGAGGCGCAAAGATTTCATATTTTCCTCCAAATGTTTTGATGTCTTTGTCTGAGATTGTCTGGCAGTCATCATGCCAGGAGAGACATGTGATCTGAGACGGGAGAAGGGAAGAGTCCTGATGAAAACCAGCAGTGGTGTTCATGGCCACAGGAGTGTGATTGGTGATATTTCTTTCTTTGTCCAGCAGAGACAATACCGAACCCCCTCGGGTGAGAGCATCTTGAAGGAATCCCGATCCCGATCCCTGCGGAAGGCAAGCTGGCACCTGACAGCCGGACAAAGCCGAGGTCAAGAGGCTGTGGGTCAAAGGTCGGGAGCGGAGGCCTGATGTGGACGCAGAGGGAAAACCAGTGAATCACCTTCTATCGTTGTGTCTCCTTCTTATTAACCGTCTAGCTCCTCGGGAGGCAGCAGGAGAGCAGCGGTTGTTTTCTTCTTGGCTGATTGATGAACTCAGTTGCATGTTTCCAGCGCCTCTCATTATGTCTCATCTTCTCTAATTCTGCCTTCATCATTGTTGTCATTTTACAGCTACAGTCATGTTTAATTTTTAACAAGACTAACAGTCATGCTAGCAGCTCTGTGAGACTGTATTCAGACCTAAATGCTAACGTCAGCATGCTAACATGCTGATGTTTAGCAGGTCTAACATCTACCATGTTCGGCATCTTAGTTTAGCCAGTTAGCATCAGAGACTGTCTATAAGAAGTGGACGTAGTCACTGTGACGTCACCCATTGGTTTGTGGAGTACGGTTTTGAAGCGGTCTCTCATCGCCCTGAAGCGGATTCTTTCACAACAATGACCCGCTAGCTGTACATTATCCCGCTTATTACACGGATACTTACTGAAGAAATCAATATATTGACCAGAGTCTGACATCAGAACTGCGCACATAGCAACGGTCTGCTATACATAGCAACGGTCTGTTATACATAGCAACGGTCTGTTATACATAGCAACGGTCTGTTATACATAGCAACGGTCTGCTATGAAGAAATAGCAGACCGTAGAACGCCGTGATTAACCAATCAGAATCGGGCATTCAACAACGCCGTGTAGTAAGAAATAATAATAACCACCACCGAACTCTTCTTGTGACTCACCAAACGTTTTTGTCATTGGAGGAGAAAAACAGAGAGGAATATGAAAGAGTTCAGTTTTTCTGTTCTGTTGTGTCTTTATTCAACAGAATGAACATGAATATCAACACAGTGTTACACTGAAGGCAACACGTGGTTCTGCCAGCGTAGGGAAACGGCTCTGTGCTCCACATTCAGAGAAAGAAAGGGATGGTTTATGGGTAATAAAGAGGGAAGTCATTGTAGGTCACTGCGTGGCTTCCTCTCTGAAGTCAGATCTCCTTTATGCAGACTTGAATGAAGCACATTTACTGGCTTCAGTCATGTGATGGCTATCTATTTCTTTTATGTAGCTGCGGGACGTCTCACCCAGATTCCTCTTCTGGTACTTTAAAAACTTCTTTACTGTGTTCATTGTGTTTTTTTAAATGTGGATGAATTCATGTTGCTGTCTTTGAGGATCAGGTTCTTGATGTAAGAGGGACTAAATAAGATGCCTGTTAGTGGTCAAACTGTCAGACTCTCTGCTGGTTCGTTCACTGAAACATGTGCCTGCTCTGTTAATGTTCATTCAATGATAAAACCAGATTTACTATCAGCCCCCGACTCCCCCTGCCTTTACATCCATCCTCTCTCAGCCTATTGATGTCTTTCTCTCTTCAGTTTTAGGATCTACTCAGAGAGCTCCATAACTCAGATCAGCTCAATTCAGCAGTGAAAACAAGCAGCCGTCACTGAGGAGCGTCACCACACTGAGCAAAAGTTACACAATAGTGAGAGGACACTAAAGGTACGTTCACACCAAACGCCGAGCCAACTTTTCAGTCATCGCAAAGAGGCGAATAGACGGGAATGACGCGACGCAAACATGCAAAATTTGCGTCATGTGCGGGAGTTGAAGTACTTCAACTTGAGCGAGAAATTTGAGTGACGCCGTGTCGTGAAAGCCTATCAGTGTTGAGATTCTCCTCCTGTCGTCACCCAGAGCTACGATAGTCCAGCATATCTGTACAGAGACCGGACCAAACTCTGTCTATGGTAGAAACAACAACGTCGCTGCCGTATTTATGTCTAAATGACTTTATATTGAGCGTTGATTGAGCAGCTGCATAGCCTGGCACTGATCGATCCAAACTCCATTCAGAAAACAAACATTTTAAAAGTTGTTTTGATTGTCGTCTTGCGGACAGACCTGACAAAGCATGAATTCAGACTTTTTACAAATCGGCATCATTATGTAGTTATTTCAGCATCATTTTGATCTGTTTATTGCAATTAAATCACAACACAATCTGTTTATTTTGGGTTCATACCGCAGTAGCGACGTGTGGCTGCTAGATACAGTCAGCCGGGTGATGTTATGAACCCAGACACGACGGCGTTTGGTTTTCTGTCATATCTGGGACTTCCACAACATGTACAAAGCAGCAACAGTGGTTATTTCTTCCATGGTTGATGGAGGAAAGAAAAGTTCTTGGTATCTATGGAGACAAGCTCCTCCTCCTCTCCGGAGCGTCTAGAGCGAATGAACCAAAATGATACCGGAGGTCCAACTCGCGCAAGTAAAGCGAGGTGAAAATTCGCTTACAGATATGTAAAGATATGATGTACTATCGTAGCTCTGGGTGACCACAGAGATATACAGGATTTATTTCCTCCATTTCTAATTCAACAACTTCAGTGACGACAGGAAGAGAATCTCAACGTTGATAGGCTTTCACCACACAGCGTCACTAATTTCTGGGGTTTCGAGTTGAAATATTTCAACTCCTGCAAATACGCAAATTTCGCGTGTTGGCGTTGCACCACTCGCTTCTTTGCATTGACCTTCTATCTAAACACGCCGCGCGAACACCATTACAAGACTACTGTCATGCCAATATGCATAAAATTACACTTTTCACCTGATGATTGCACCGCATAAAAAAAGTGAAAGGATCACCAAAGTTATTAAGTGCATCCTGAGGAGGACTTGAATGTCTGAACCAAATTTCATGGCATAGTTATTGAGATAATTTCAATAAAAAACATTTAACGTCAGGATAAATAAAGTTTTATCTTATCTTAAATGTCGACCTCATATGGGCGAGAGAGGAAAAGTTCACCAACATCATCAGGATTCATCCTCTGGGAACCGTGAACATCTGTACAGAATTGATGTCATTCAAAAATGTCTTTCCCCATATTGCGTCACAAGCGAGCTACGTAGCTACTAAAGGTATTTCATTATAACCTTCACATTGCTCCTGCCTGAGGGACTGAAACATTTACACCATCCCGAGCGCACCACTATCTTCCATTCTTTAAACTTCTTGTCAACTTTGTGTCTCCCACTCTCCATAATTTCCCAGATTATCATCTCCTGAGCGTTGCGGAGTTCATAAACTGACCTCATTCCTGCATGCAAACTCCAGCTAATCCTCTTGTTACAGCAGCAAATGGATTTCATCAATCTGGTTTATTTTTTAAATAGAGATTCCTCCCGTTGCTTTTATTCAAGAATATTCAGTCAATTGTTTCACTGGAATAAACTAGGTTTTCTCTCAAACATGAAACAAAGTCAAACTTGCGAATTTTGTCTTTTCTAATGAAGCGGAAATGTTTAATTCCCACTGGAAGTCATCGATTGATTTATTTTGTGAGGGAAACACATCTATTTCCTTTTTCTATATTATATAAAAGTAGAAAAAAAAAGAATAAAAGGTGCCTAATTAGCTGACTATAATGTTTAATTCACTATGACCCTTTTAATAAAGACGCCACAGTGTCTAGCAGCTAGAAATGTACATGCATAGATGTGCTGCATATGAAAGGGATCAAGAGAGCGGCAGGTCTCACATGTACAGTAATATTCATCCACAAAATATATAAATATTCCAGAGGAGATAAATATGATCTTTCATGCTCTCCTCTGGTATCACAATGACTCTTAATGGCTTTGTGTTAAATGAGAACTCAACCGCTGAGGGATTAAAGAGAGAGAACATAAAAATAACTACGATAGACAGACTTTGCTTACAGCTACATGTGACTTCATCGGGATTAATCTCAGCGCACGGCTCCAGTAAAATAGGTTAGATGAGAGTCACAGCTCTCTGTGGAAGATGTTTAATGTTTGGAAGGCAGGCGAGAGGGTCCTTAAAATATAAACAATAGTAGGCGATGGGGTCGGGCGATGTTTATTATGTTATTTAGCTAGTTTTATGGTCTGAGAGCCGCTCAGCGGGCAGAGAGAGAGAGAGACAGCGGGGGGGAACAACGTGCAGAGCCGACATATTTTCACATCAATCTGTGAAATAAGAGTTTATTTCAACCAAACCAGAGTTGGTGACTGTTGGAACGACAGTTTTGGTGAGTTTTATTTTGTTTCTTTCAAGTTTGAATGAAGTGTTTTACGATGCTCCGCCACTAGAACAGCTGATCTCAACATAAACAAACATATGTGGATGATGACGTAAGTGTACTCGGGTACGGAAGAACTTTACTAATGTGAAAGCTGAGCGGAGAAGGGGGGCAGTCATACTCGGGCACGGTACGGATCAATCGTACCTAATATGAAAACGCCCATATTTAGACTCTGGTCCCTGAGGTGGAAACACAATGAGTTCCTCAAAAGGTTCCTAGTTCCAGGGGAAAGTTCCTGCGGTGGAAATGGGGCTTAATATGACTGCGTGACATTATATCAGCTGGGTTTGACTCAGGCGACGTGAGCGTACACTCTCACACCTTTATCCTTTAACAATCCAGCTCCCTCCTCCAGTGAGTCCATCAAAAAGCACTTAACCCCTCCCACGCTCATTCTCCCTCTGTTTTTATTCCCTGCTCAGCCACACTGCTGCTTTTCTCTTTGTGTCTCTACAAACACTCAGCAGCAGCAGCAGCAGGCCTTTGGCTCGGCCCGACCAAAGACAATGGTGGAGCTGCAGGAGATGGAGACGACGATGAGGAGGAGGAGGAGGAGGAGGAGGAGGAGGAGGAGGAGGAGGAGGAGGAGGAGGAGGAGGAGGGGGGGGTTTATTCTGTAGAGTGATTTGGAGTGCTTGACAGCAGGGCGGCTTTTTTTTTTGTTGTGTTTGTTTTTGAAGAGGCTTATGACTTTAAAAAGCTGTCCTGAAGTCAAACAGTGAAGTAGGAGGTGTGTGGTTGAGAGGGTGTTTTAAGGAACATTTGATAGCGATCAGGAGGTGTTTGCCCTGAAGGCTGCAGTGAGACGGAGACCTGCCTGGTTAATGCTTCACGAAGGAACAAACACGAGGTCATCATGTCATTCCAGCTAAACCTAATGCATGATTTGGCTCCGTCTATTTCTTGAATATGGAGGATAGAACCTGCCAAAATAAATGAATAAATAAATAAATGACTCGATAAATAAATAAATATGCCATTAAAAGTAGAAAAAATATATAAAATAAAATAAAAAAAAATATATATATATATATATATATATATAAATACAAATAAATAAATACATAAATAAAAAATAAATAAATTCAAACAATCATTAGTTTCAGGTGATCTTCACCAGTTCCACTATAGTTAAACTTGATTTGCTTCTATAACTTCTTATTAGGGCTGTCAAAGTTAATGCAATAATAAAGCGTCAACGCAAATTTGTTTTATGCCACTAATTTCTCTAACGCATTAATGCAATTGATCTTTCGGACGTTGCAGTGGTTTTTAAAGCTAGAGTGAAGATACTGGCATCATATTAAACTAGAAAACCTAATGAATCCATTGGTACCAACCAAGGAAATCTGTCATTTTCAAAGGCGTCCCTTGACCTCTGACCTCAAGATATGTGAATGAAAATGGGTTCTATGGGTACCCACGAGTCTCCCCTTTACAGACATGCCCACTTTATGATAATCACATGCAGTTTGGGGCAAGTCATAGTCAAGTCAGCACACTGACACACTGACAGCTGTTGTTGCCTCTTGGGCTGCAGTTTGCCATGTTATGATTTGAGCATATTTTGTATGATAAATGCAGTACCTGTGAGGGTTTCTGGACAATATCTGTCATAGTTTTGTGTTGTTTATTGATTTCCAATAATAAATATATACATACATTTGCATAAAGCAGCATATTTACCCACTCCCATGTTGATAAGAGTATTAAATACTTATAATAGACAAATCTCTCTTTAAGGTACATTTGGGACAGATAATAAATGTGTGATTAATTTGCGATTAATCTTGATTAACTATGGACAATCATGCGATTAATCGCGATTAAATATTTTAATCGATTGAAAGCTCTACTACATATATTTCCATTAAAAAGGAGCCAGTGGTGTCAAAAGACGAGAGAAGTTGGACAAATCCACAACATCAGATCAGATCATCAGCAAGTTTACAACCTTGAAAACGGTTTGAGCCTCAGGTGATCTTCACCAGTTCCACTATTGTTAAATTTGATTTGCTTTTATAACTTCTCACTGCAGCGGTTGTTAAACCTGACATTTGTTGCTTGGGAACTCATCATGTTATGTCATTGTTGAGCTCCAAACTGACCGCATCCGTCTGCAATAATCTGATACACTTTTACTAAACCCATCTGGCTACATGACGCTGCATCACACGAAAGCATGAACTAGCTTCAAATACAATCAGTTTGTCTTCAAAGGCAAAATTACAGCAAACAGCGTCATAAATTCACATTAAGCTGTAGGCTAATGAATGTTAAAATTAGGCTCATCAAGTTGAAATTCAAACGCATGGTTAAGATCAAAATTAATAAATTTCAGATGAAATCCAAAGTTTGCAAACAAACATCTCGTCTCTCAACATCACGTCTCTTTTTCCTTCCAGTAATTTTTAGGAGTTCACCAATAAGCATCTCATTATCGTCCTCTCTCTGTTCTCTCTTCTAAACTTGACATGTGGAACTTGTGCATATAATCTGTCCTCTGTGTGTGTATGAAGGTCCTTCAGGAGGAAAACAGGAAATGACTTTAACCAACAAGTAGAAATGAATTAGTTACGCTTCATTACAACGGGAACGTACTGTCACACCCTGCAGGGTGTTACACTGTTAACGGCCTCTGAGACGGCTGGGCTTCATTACAAACATGTACAACACTAAGTACATTTACTCAAGTACAATTTTGAGGTACTTTCACTTTGTGTGAGTAATTCCAGTTTCTTTATACTTTTACTCAACAACATTTCAGAGGGAAATATATTGTACTTTTTGCTGCACTACATTGATTTTTTTAATTACTTTGTAGATTAAGATCATTAATACAAAGTAGTAACTAATGGATTATGATTTCTTATGTAAGGGATAATGTACAGCGAGCCGGTCATTGTTGTGAAATAAACCCTGACAGGTCTTGCATCACCCTGAAGGGGTTTATTTCACAACAATGACCCGCTAGCTGTACATTATCCCACTTATTACACGGATACTTACTTAAGAAATCAATAATTTGACACAAAAATGGTCCACCAGAGTCCAACATCAGAACTGCGTCCATAGCAACGGTCTGTTATACATAGCAACAGTCTTTTATAAAGAAATAACAGACCGTAAAATGCCATGATTGACCAATCTCAAAGCCGTGAAATAATATAGATTAATATCTTAAAGTACCTCCACCTTTACCAGCTGCAACATTAACGTGATGAACACAGTAATGCATCAATAATCGTAATAAAATAATATATATATAATTCTGTATAATGAGTACTTTTACCTTTAATACTTTAAGTATATTTGGCTTGGTTTGTCAGTGCCTTTAAGTAAAAAACCTGAGTACTTCTTCCACCTCTAACCAGACCGGTCACACAGAAAGCCGTATGAATGACACGATAATGCACAATGCAAAAGCGTGCAATGACAAAGCCTTTCTTGCTTTAGGCGTGTCATGTGTACGCCATGTAGTCTGTACTGACTGCAATGTAAACACATCCCTGTGAATATGCTACGCTCAGAGCTAGTGACGTAGAATAAAAACAGAGAGAGAGACTGCTGATGGAGGAGGGAGGGGAGGTGGATGGTCCAACAAACACAGGACTTTAACCAGACTGCTCTTTTGTTTTGTCAGCTACGTTTGTGACGTGTTTTCCGTACTTCTGTAACGTTGTTTTCATACGTATTTTACTTAGTTTACGTACTTATTTTAAGGCCAACCATGATGTTTTTCCTAAACCTAACTAAGTGGTTTTGTTGCCCCCTGTTGGTACTGCACGTTCATACACGTCTGTAATATTCACGCCTCTGTGAGGCAAAACGTGACACTGACACGCTGTTCTCTGGTGGACAGGCGGGTCTTTTACACACTTTGGCGTGATATCGGGTTGGACCAGCTGGATATATGAAGATTAGCATCATAGGATAGCAGGTAATACCATGGGAGGTCAGAAACAGCCTTTTCTACCTCTTACCTTACCTCCTCTCTCTCTCTCTGAATGTTAAGTTTTTCATTTTGGACAGGAATCACTCACATCATAGGAAATAAATCTAACCTCTACACAGCATCCAGCACCAGAACATCAGCCTCAACAGCACAGCAGTAAATCTTCATCCAGCGATGCCAAACCTCGCCGCTGCTCTCCGTCCCTGCTGTGTCCGGTGGTGGGAAGCAGTCTGACGGTGGGAGGAGGACATGTTTATCTGGTAAGATGAGAGTTCATGAAGCAGCTCTGTGACACATGGAGAGGAGAGGAGGAGATCAGGGAGGAGAGGAGATAAAACAAGACTGTTTAGTTTTAATCAAGACTGAGTTTGACATCACTGAAGACAGACGTTGACTTGAGAATGACGTTCTACACTGACCTTAAATTCAGATACTGGATGCTGGCCCAGTCCAATGTGATGAAGATTCCTCCCAGACCAGAGTTACAGATCTCCTGCTCCCAACACCTCCTGGTCAGCCCTGCATGTGAGAGGCCTCCCTAAAACAGAACTGTGAGTGGTCATGGGAAAATAACTCCACAGGGGAATATGGGAACCCCCGCTTACCCAGAATCAGATCTATTTTCAGCTTCTCAGTGGCTGGGTGTAGGGATACTGAGGTTTGGTAATCTGATCTGAGATCTGTAGCTGACTTCCATCAGCTTATATCAGGTTGTACTTGACCTGCAGAGTGTTCAGCATTTTAGCTAGCAAGTTGTTAATCTGCTTATCTGAGCTTTACAGAGATGGAGCTTCTCTCTCTGTGTTTCACACACAAATCCACGACACACACACACACACACACACACACACACACACACACACACACACACACACACACACACACACGTCTGTTTTCATTTCCTTTCTCACCTTTCAGACCATGTTACACAGTCTTATCCCCATCTATCTCTTCTTCCTCTTTGTTCCCTCTATCACAACTTTTCATTGCTTTCCGTCCTCCATACTACTACTTTTATATATTCACATATTGGATATTTAGCTGCATCCTGAGAACATGCAGATGAAACTGCAGCGTGCGTCTCGCTGCTGCAGATTTCACAGATTGGAACCAAAAACCGAAGCTTTTTTTTATTAGGTCTTCATGCACAGTGTCGTCTTTGTGCAGCTCAACTAGAACCACTCAATTATAAATTTTATGTATTTACACCAACTGCCCGCTCTGGTTAGAGCGTTGGCCAGCATGGTTTACACCCGCTCCTCCAAGAGCAGAACGCCAGCGAGTTACGCCAAGCGGCCTCAAGCTCGCATGAAGTCACCCGGCTGTCTGCCTCGTCTGCTATTTCACTACCACAACCAACAAACATTTGTTTTGTCCTCTGCTTGTTGTAACTGCAGTCAGCTGTTGAAGCATGTCCCAATAAGTGTTTAACGTCTGAGACATAAAGAGCCGTTTGAAACGGCTGCGAGTGGCGTGGAACCGCAGCATAGCAGCAGGATTGTGGGATGCCAGCAGGGGTTGGAATGGCCTCATGGGTACAAGGTTCGGCTCCACGGCTTCACCGCCACAAAAACAAACCCTACAATTTTCTCTTTAACCAGAGGAGCTGTTACATAAGAATTATTTTACTGTTGCAGAATGAAACAAAGCAGCGATGGTTCTGGTCTAAACATGTTACAGCTTGACTTTAGATTATTTTATCACAAATATGTTCACAAGGTTCAGGATGAATCTCCATTCTCCAATGAGTTGCATCTGTTTCAGCATGTACTGTAGATACGTCTCTGTCTGGAGCATCAGAAAACCCACTAAAAACCTCTTTCAAAGAACACAAGCATAGAAACTCAGTCACTACAATACTCAGCATCAGGTGAGGGGCTGAGAACTAGGAAATCACCAAGAACGCAACGCAAGATGATCAGTCAGTGCATAATTAATCATATCCAACCTTCAAGGCCGAAAGACACTTTTTGTGTCGAAGTCATGATGACGTCACGGTGTTACCTGGAGGCAAAACAAAGGAAAGACTGGAGGCTAACACTAACAGTGGGCTAAAGGTACACATCTAAAATGTCTTCTTG
Organism: Sebastolobus alascanus; assembly: GCA_916701645.2. NCBI lineage: Eukaryota > Metazoa > Chordata > Actinopteri > Perciformes > Sebastidae > Sebastolobus > Sebastolobus alascanus. The sequence goes on from CAKAOJ020000065.1 coordinate 2,393,135, forward strand.
CTGCGTTGTGGGTACCAGAATCCAGATATCACATATATTTGAGATGACAAACTGTGATTCGAGGCTCTAGTGAGCTACAATATCGGAGAGACGTTTCAGAGATGGAGAGTAAATGTTGCTAATATTAAGCCGCAGCCAATGGCTCACGGCTACGGTTAGCAGAAGGCTTAACTATTATCAACCCTTTCTCTCCATCTCTGAAACGCTTCGCTGATATTGTACAACTGTTTTTGACTGACTTTTCCCATGGTGGAGGGGCTAAATAGAATTTTTGTGAAAATTGAGGGTGAAACAGAAAGAGTTCCTCCTCCTCATCATCAAAAGCACTAATGAGAACGGACGCTGGGCGAGCCGCTGACGGATGTGCTGTGTTTTGATATGAGGTCACCGTCTCCTCCACAGCGTCCAGCATTTCTCATGGGATGAGGTCATCCCTCAAAACATTTACCTTCCTCTTTACTGAGTCAATTGTCATTTCCACAGTTTGAAATAACAACAGAAGCTCTGCAGCTACACTGAAAAATCACCTGTTAGCTGTTAGTTATTCCACCGTGTTAACAGCATACACGTCTATCTCTATTCCCTCTATTGTATGCGTGTGTGTTACTCTACATTCACAGGGTTTTAGCTTCAGTATTATGATCCTACAGATAATCCCTCTCACACACACTCACGAGCCTGCTCAGTTCCTCTTTCAGGTTCAGATAAAGTCTTAAATCTGACAAGTAATTTGTGCTTCAAAAGCTGTTTTCTGATCGCCACGCTCACTTTGTTTTCTTATAAATAGTTTATTAGTATCAGTAACATGTCAGGAGGATGTGTTTCCCTCCATTCTTTAAGCAGGTAACATACCAGAAATACAAACAGACAGCAATAGAAAATGAGAGGTTATAAAAATAAGAGGATATACGTGCATGTGTGTGTTTTGTGGAGGAAGAGTACAAAAACCTAATCCCAGTCACTGTTTCTAGAAAGGATTCCACCCAGTTTATAATCCGTGTCGCTGAGCGGTTTATACTCCGGTGAAGGAACAAGACGCAGACTATAAGTCCTTTGATATCCCAGAATCCACCTCACTTCTGCCAGTGTTTCAGCATCTGTCCTCCATCGAGGAACCACAGCGAGGAAATCATCAGCCTGTTTTTTTTGTTCTGGCAGTTTGTTCAAACGCTTCAAAGTCCTGTATGAGTCAGTTATCCTCCATTAAACCTCCCAAAGGTCACTGGTCTAAATATAAACTCCATCAAACCTTTCACAGTCAATGATGGCAGGTGGCGTTGAAGGTGCTCGTCCTCTGGTTCAGGTCGTCCTCCTCTTCCTGTCCTTCATCTCTCTTCACCTGATGCCTGTTGGGAGAAGAGGAAAGACCAACTCATCCTTCAACATATATATATTTTTAAAGTAATAAAAAACAGAAATGACTTATATCTTATTATGTTGTTGAAGCCTCATCTATTTATTTATTAATTTATTTGTTTAATCTTTAAGGGATGGTGCACATTAATAAACACTACTGTAGATGCACCAGTTAGCCCAAATTATATCTGTCATCTTTGGTTCCTGGACAGATGTTACACTAAAGAAAGATTATAAGAATATATTAAATAATTACCATTGTTGAGTGCTAGGGCTGTCACGATATCAGATTATCGTGGCCAAAAGAATTCATGATTACGATATTCTGATGATATCTATAGAAAATTAAAAAAGTAATGCTATAAGTCAAATTCATTTGTAACTTTGTTTATTGTGCGTTTTGTCTCTTTTTTGGCAAATGAATTACACTCAAAATACGAGTGTAGGGAGAGTGTGTAACCATAACTGTATAAAAATGTAAAAAAAAAGAACACCAATGGACAGTGAAAAAACAACAAGATGAACTGATAAACAAAAAATCCACAAGCTCTAACATCTGCCAACATGATAGATTAGTATTTCTCGCGTGTTTTCGTGACAAAACGTAGTTTGGAGACCTCATCTGGGGTTCCTCCTGGTGAAAGAGCTTGTAGTGTGTGACCTCATGTAGTATGAAAACCACAACTTAAAGATTCCTGATTACAAGACAGCAAGTTGTGTAGTGAGAACAGTACTGAGTTCTGACATCTTTGAAAGTCGTGTAGTGTGAACTTGGCTCTCCTCTCCTCTCCTCATGCGTTATATTCCTGATTGAGGCAGCGGAAGACCAGACATTGTGTTCTGCGACATAAAATTACTGTTTTTTTCAATGGAGTCTGGTATGTTTGGTGAGAGCATCGATAACGTCTTCAGTTCCCCGTCTGAAACATTGACTGTATATCTGTCTGACGGCAAGGTAAAGAGGTGAAAATATTCTAAATATAGCGTACACTTAAACTGATATAGATGTTTTGAGGTGTCTAAAATGCGTTTTGCTGCTGCCCCTGTCCACAGCAGTACATTGCTTTGCTCCCGTGCTGGTACTCCTGTCTGTTTCTCCATCTACTGTAGGTAATATACACTGACTATGGAGATGAACCTCATACAACCACACTGAGAAACACCTCAAAATATCCCTTTAATGTCACAGATGCAAAGCAGCAACATTCAGCTCGGTTTTAATACATGTCGGAACTGGGAAAGAGCATTTTTATCAACGCCGCTGTCTGTAGTTGGCTCGAGTTCAGGAGAGAGATTTGGATAATCAGGAGTGTGTGTGTGTGTGTGTGTGTGTGTGTGTGTGTGTGTGTGTGTGTGGTGTGTGTGTGTGTGTGTGTGTGTGTGTGTGAGAGAGGGGGAGTTGCCCTGAGGGACGACTAATTCAAGGAATAACCCTGTAAATACCTCAGATCTCTTATCAGCTTCTTTTGGTGTCAGTGAACACATTCAGACAGGAGCAGCCCACGCACGCACGCACACACACACACACACACACACACACACACACACACACACACACACACACAGCTGTATGCTCACCATTGTCTGTGTCTGAGTTTGGGCTGATGTGGCGTTTGTTGGTGCACATGCACTCCAGGTGATCCTCCAGCCTCACCTGCACCTCCCTCAGCTTGGGCCGCCGCCGCACGTACTCCACCTTCGCCACCTGGAAAGAGAGAGAGAGAGAGAGTCACATGGAGGACGACAAAAAGAAGGCATTTTCTAAACTATACCAAAGAACGTATATTGATAAGAAGTGAAAGTCAATAGTTCGTTCCATCGCAACATCAGCGCCCAGCAGCAGAGCTACGCTTCCGCCATTTTGGACTGAAAGCGACTACTGGACTGGCATTTCCTCCTGACATGTTGCAGAGGTCCGCTGTTTCAAATACCGTTTCGGGACGTTTTGGAGGTTCACCGTCAACCAGCACCGTCTGCTCTCTCCTCAGCTCCCAGCACCGACACCGCACTGGGCTGCACTGAGATACGTTTATTTCCTTAACGGGACTTTTCTCTTGTTTTCTTTTGGTCTGAGTGCTGTGTTTTCCTCGTCGTCCGGACCTGTTAGAGGCCCGCAAACCTCCGGTATCGGCTGCTTTCCGTTAATTTATCTCCAGGAGGAGGAGACGGTAAAGAAGAGAGTGAGTGAGAGAGACAGTCAGTGTGTTGTGTTAATTCTGCTGGTGGGATTTCATGTAATTCACTGCGTTGATTTCACCCGTTCACCGCACACACAAATGCCATGGTGGTGAAAATAAACACACTAAACTAAGGTGGAGGAAACTAAAATGAAAACCCTCAGTTAGCTGATGCAACAAGTTGGGCTAGCTAACTACACCTAACTAACTAACTAGCTAACTAACTAGAAGACAAACTGACAGACAGACAGACAGATCTATCGGTTTGCTGTTCAGACTCAAACAAGCATGAGTTCGCCTGCAGCTTGGAGGATGACCTTTGACCTGCAGCTTTTACTATAGTCATGCGTTATATTCCCGTTTTAGCAACAACCTTTTTTTTATTTTTTTTTTTTTATAAACTTTGAGCACAAAATTAAGTTATTTGTCAAAAGAAATTTGGCAGACAGTGTGGCTGATCAACCTAGTCAGGAAATGAATCAAATAAATATGAAATATCATAGAAATGCCAAAATACACTGGAGGGGGGGCTTTAAATTTAGCTACTGTAACAAGCCACAGCAGCCTGTCAAGTGTTAAGAATGGATTGAACAGTGTGTTTGCCTGCTGAGTTTAAGGGAGCACCTAATGCACCATCTCAAAAAGGATTTACTGTAAATATGTAGTACAAGTACTGCAGACAAAGTGCCCTCCTTATTCCCCGCTGACAGCCGTGTCTCTGCTGTGACTGTGTAAACACACAGGTGTGTCCGCTCTTGTGTGGATGAATGAAGAGAGCATGAACGCTGCCAGGAGAACTGATTTCACTGACACCAAGTGAAGCATTTTTTTGTTTTGTGTCAACACACATCACACTGGCTGCTGACGCTGGATGTCTGAGCCTGGTTACTGAAACACACAGATATATAAACAGAAACCCACGAGCATATGCACCAACGTACCGCGCATACTGTAAAAAACAAAGACACACAGTCAAGTCAGTGAAGCTCCAGGTCTGATTGCACAAGCACCTCTGTTTCAAGTCTGAACAGACTCAGAGACCTCTGAGCGCAGACTTCACAACAGCAGCTCAGGAGGTTCAGCTGAGGTGAGGAGGCAGGCTGCTGAAAGAGTGAGCCCTAACAAACACAACACATGTTCTATATACTGATCATTTGCTTTGCAAAGTACTTTTGGAGGAAGCATGTGCTGCCTGGATTACATTCAGAGGCAACATCTGTGCAGCCCAATAAGTGTGACCTGCACTGCTGCACAGAAGTGACTGGGAGGAGGTCGGGTGGATGGTCATCAGGGCTGGGTGAGGTATTATATCGGTCCTACATGGTATCGGACAACTTCGAAACTATCGAAACCAAATTTCGGTGCTTTACTGTAATTGTCAAGCAAACGCTTTTTTCGCAGCCAATCCTTTCCGGTGTTATATTATCCAACGTGACTTGACTGACAAATCACCACTTAGCTCTTTGGCCCAAAAAAGGCGTCTATTCACTATTGCCTTAGGCCCAGACACACCAAACCGACATCAAAGAACTAGCGGCGATGAAGGCCGACTGTCACCAACAAAAGTTGCATTCGAACACACCACAAAGACTACAGCTGACGGCCAGTTAGCACGTACGTTCTACGCCTACGTGATTCAAAAAAGGAAACAGGAAGACCGAGGACGGCGGATATACAAGCCGTTGTTATGATACGTACATGAAACAAAGCGGCGTTTGCCGACCATTTTCACACCATTCTCACTCACCACTTAGCTTCATTCCAGATGGCCATGTCGCTGTGAAAATATCCGTGTTGTTGTTTGCTATCGTCACGTCTAAAACAGTAGTTGCCAGTGGCAGCCATGATACATCCGGGGCGACAGCACAGTGAAGGCTGCTGTTTTGGAGCGGCGAAGAAGAATTGATTCCTGGTTATTAAGTTATAGTATCGGATCGGTGCATAGTCTGGCGTATTCGCCGATACCTGATACAGAATTTTGGGCAGTATCAGACACATTTCCGATACTGGTATCAGAAAAACTCTAAGTACAACACCCGCATCACTGCTGACACCACCACGCCATTCAACCTGTAGATCACCAGCTTACCCTCATTCTTAGGCAGCAACTTGCTCCAAAACTGAAGAGTCAATCCATTATTTTCAGCCTGTGCTGACTGTCATCTCATGACACTCTGAGGTCACAGCCTGATATGACAGTGGTGAGGTTAAGATGCTAATGCTAATGCTATCTCTCTTTCTCTTTGTCTCACACATGGACACAGCACATGAACCTCAGCCCTGCCATTTCCCCTCTGGCTGTGTGTGAGTGCATCTTGACCGTCTGAATGCCGGCTCTCAGCACATGTGAGAGACTTTATTTTTGATTTCCTCTGTAAGCAGACAGAGGACGAGTCCTTTCATCTCAGACTGGGTATCAGCAGGCCAAAGCATGGAGAATCAAACTCCCCTTCTCTTCATCCGCTCTTTCCCTCTCGACCTCTGGCAACTAATACCATCTTCACTTCTCCATCTTTCACTCTTTATGTCTCACTCCCTCACTCTTTTATGTTATTTGCTTTTTTATACAGTGTACCTTGACCGTGCGGTGGTGCTTGCGGGCCGCCTGGCATCTCATGTTGCTGGTGTTGCAGCAGCCGGTGCAGCGTTTCACCTCGACGCAGGGCGGCCAGATGATGAAGTTGGCCGAGGTGGGATCCACCTGGCTCCTGGGGATCTCATAGATCGCTGTCCGCACCTTGCACACCGCCGGCAAGGCCTCCTCCACCACTGCAAGGGAACACAGAGGTCAAAGGTTACAGAAACTTAGCAGGGGAAGAGAACCACTCTTTCTATGGAGGACAGAACCTGCCAAAATAAAAAATAAATGAATAAATAAATAAATAAATGACTGGATAAATAATCATTAAACATAGCCATTAATTAATTGATCAAATGATGACGTTGAGTAACAGCCCCCTCATTTGCATAATGAGGCAGAAATACATAAATAAATACATAAATTTAAAAATAAATATAAAATAAATAAAACATAAGTGCGGAAATAAATGAACAAATAAAAAATAAATGTAAAAATAGATAAATAAATTTAAAAAAGAATAAAAATAAAATAAGTTTGGGGAAATAAATAAGGGTTGAAATGCAAAGAAGAAATTGTGCATAAATAAATACATACATTTAAAAATAAATAAAAAAGTAAGTGTAAAAAATGAATGAATAAATAAAAAATAAATTTAAAAATAGATAAATCAATTTAAAAAAAAAAATTACAATAAATACATAAATAAATAAAATGGAAAATTAAACAGAAGATTAAATAAATAAGGGAATAAATACAAAGATAAATAAATAAAGAAGCAAATCAAAACAGAAATATCAATTTATGTCACATTTTATCAATTAATTAATGGCTACATTTATTTTTTTTATATTATTTTTGCTACATTTAATGACATATTTATTCATGTATTTTAGTTATTCTTGTTTTGTTTTACATATTCAAAATAAATAAATAATTAAAAATAAAGTGAAATGAAATGGTTGTCACTGTCCACTCATATTTATCAACATGAATCCCAATTAGTATATGACTGTATGAAAATATTATGCAAGATAAGCATATCGTTTGTTTTCATGAACGGCAGAATGGTGCGTCGCTTTAAATGTTGAGGCCGTAAGGAATTGTGGGACGGCATTATCTCCTTTCCTTTGGTAAAGGATGGTCCGGTGTATCCTATGCTAAAGGAGATAAGAAAGGAAGCATTGAAACACCTTTCCTTAACATTTAGAGGATTCAAACAGCTCTTATCATGACTGCTACTCAGATACTTCGGGGTCATTTCACTCTGTTAGGAACCTTCCTGAGAGAAAAAGACTTGTCGACCGCAGCTGAAGTGTACGATTAGCTGCTGTGTTTCAGTGTCTGAGACCTTGATGGTGTGTGTGTGTGTGTGTGTATGTGTGTGTGTGTGTGTGTGCGTGTGTCTCACCGGTGCTCCTCCTGCGTCTGGTGTGTGTGTGGCCTCTCTTCAGGTCGGGGAAGCTGTGAGAGAAGTCCTTGTGGTAGCTGTGTTTGGTCTCCTCGATCACTTCGTTCTCTGGATGAAGACAAAACAACACACACATTCAAACGTCACACACTCTCACTGTTAAACAACACCATTCATAAATATTCCCAGACCCCTGCGTCAAACACACAGAGGCACCGCTTTAAAGGATAAAACACATGGAAGAGGTTTGACTGGCTATTTTGTCATTAGACTGGATTGTTCTTGTGTACAAGATGAAATTTTAATCCAAGAAAAAGGTCTGGGGGCCGAGAATAACAGCGTAAAATTTCATAAAAATCTGCCCATTCATTGTCAAGATACCTAAATATGAAGCAAAGTATAAGTCAAGGCAAAGAAGGGAATATGTGGTTATCAGACATCCTGATAACTATCTGATAAAAGTGAAGAGGAGCAGGATGTTTACACGCTGCGGCGAGTTGTTGATGACAGACATCTAGATCAAGTCTGTCCTGATCAGAGCACAAGTTTAACCCGGTTACTCTAACTGAGTTATGATGTTTATGTCTGTCAACAGGTTACTGAGTTCTCTACATGTAAATGTGGCCAGTGAGAAACAGTATGGATCAGATATAAAATTTAAATCTAATTCACATTAAGACAAGCTGAGGTCACTGGTGGGTCGTCAGAGAGAGAAAATGCAGTTCTGTTCTTTATAAAAGAAGGACACTAATCTAAGTGAAACCAAACTGACCTTCTTTCTCAGTGCTGGTACGGATGACTGAGCTTTTATTGATGCCTTTTTGTTTATCCACGTGGTTGGATGTATGTTGTCTTTTTACGTTTGACCGAGGGCCGGGGAACGCTTGACAAGAACGTTTGTACGACGTGTTGTCCAACCACGTTAGAAGGTGGCCTTAAATATTGAGATAATGGTTACTTTCAAAGCATCCACTGAGTTACACTTAAACTGGGCTCAGACTACATGAGTTTAAAGATCCTGACTGATTTTGAAATTGGGTTGCATCACACATATAAGGAGAAACTTCACAGATGTTCTTCTCTCTAATCTCAAACATATACACACTACAAGATCTGAAAATAACGCCGCATCACACACTACAGGATATTATTAAGATTATCGTGCCAGAGGGAGCAACGCACCCCCTCACGTGATCTCATGGGGAAGCAGATGTAAACAAGACGGAGAGTGACGCGGTGCTGTAGTGATGCTTTGCAGTGAGAAAAAAACAAAAGCAGAAGGCTAAACGAGTCGCCGGGGAGACGCAGGTTGTCTATTCTTCAGCGAGAACTGGAGGTGAGATTTTAACTGCTAGTTTTATCTGTCAGTCGTAGTTAGCAAAACTGAGGGGTGAATCAGGGATAAGTTGTCCCAAAACTCGATATAAGCGGCTCAAATCTAAGGTAACAAAAACCTTTCTTAGCTTCAGGTGATTATACACTGAAGAAAACATGGTTATTAATATTATATTCCATTTCAGCCAATAGAGCCCCCTAAATGTTACACACTGTTCTTTTAATGAATGAGGAAGAGAGAGAAGTTCAAACCCTCCTTACTCTCTCACCTCCGCACAGCCGGCCAATCACAGCGTGAAATGAGAGTGAATGTCAGATTGTCTGTTTCTGAAAGTTACATAAATTAAGCTGAGCAAAACCTCAGCTCAAGTCTCTAAAACTCTAAACACATTTTCTGCTTTGCACCCAATTTGCAATTGAACACGGCATCACACTGCACACAGTTCTCTACATGAGACACAGGAATCTGACATGAAGTCAACTGTTTGTCATTTCAAAACACGGCCATTCAAAATGACACACCCACGGACTGATTGGCCGATACACGCACCACCTGGTCAAACACATAATTGATTGACTGTTGACTCATCAATCAGGATGGAAGTGCTATAAAAAGACCACAGGTGAGTACCTGTTTACAACAGCAATGGAAGCCAACATCACAGAGAGAGGCCTGTTTTCTAAAACAAGTATTAGCAATTGAAAAAATGCTGTGTTTATGTTCTATATTCTTTTCAGAATATGTTCTGCTCTGGTTTTTAGTGCAAAATGCAACCTTTGGAAATGCATGGATGTATATGCAGTACAACACACTCCTGTGTGTTGTTTAGTCAATATTTTCATGTACTTCACTCTAACAATATCTGAAACAACCAAACCCAGACTATATGATTAGAAAAGTAGAAATGTTAAAAGTGTTTTAGATTGAGCACAGCAGTGTGTAACTGGTTCACACAGAATCAGATCCTATAATGTCAGGTGTTCTGCTACACACTGTGTTTGTGATTGTGTCAATTGTGTGCAGTCTTTTGACAAAATGAGCCCTGTTTTCAAAATTGTGCTTAAGCAATAGTAAGAAACTTTAACAGGTTGTATAAAGAAGTTAACATTGTGGGAAATCACTTCCCATCTGGGACAGAAACCAACCATTTATTTCAGGGTTACTTATTATATTATTATAGGAGAATATAAGTATTTCATAGCATCATAGAAAATAAATCTTATGCAATGAGCTGTAAAGTGAATCTTCTAGTCTGTACCTCGACAGCCAAGTGTTTATACGGAGCTCTGCCTTTGTGTGTGTGTGTGTTTATGTGTGTGTGTGTGTGTGTGTGTGTGTGTGTGTGTGTGTGTGTGTGTGTGTGTTTATGTGTGTGTGTGTGTGTGTCATGAGATGCTGTAAAAGTCGATCAAGCGTTTCTAAAGTGTTCACAGATCCATCAAACCATTTCAACGCAGCCAAACCACAGGACATCCACAGAGAGCGGCGTTAAAAAAGAGAGAAAGATTCCCAGAAATCAGCGTAGATGATATCTGAGCAGGACCATTTGAATTTGGTCCTTTGTGTGTTTTTGTGTGTTTGTGCAGCCGCCACGCTTGCCTGCATGTGTGTGTGCAAGCAGTCACGCACACATGCCCGCCTATATACACAATGTGCTTCTAAAACACAACAAAGTCCACCTTCGACATCTCTCTCTCTCTCTCTCTCTCTCTCTCTCTCTCTCTCTCTCTCTCTCTCTCTCTCTCTCTCTCTCTCTCTCTCTCTCTCTCTCTCTCTGGCCCTGACATGCAGGAATTTGAGCATGAATTATACATAGCAACGCAGCAGCCTTCCAGCGGGCTCTGCTCTCACACCAATAATGGGCAGCATGACAACAGCATAATGAAGAGAGCCACTTGACCCCCACCGAGCCGGGGAGCCGTCACACTCGCCATTTGCATCTCAATGATGCCAGGATTAATGGTGGCACCGCTCGGAGCTGCACACACTAAAAAATGAATCAACTGTTTTTCACACAGTGAAGTTCAGAGCAGGAGAAAGTTTGTGTGGCAGGAAGTTAGAGTCAAACGCAATAAATGTTACTTCCTCCTGTCTCACCTCGCTGATTCAGATTTATTACCTGGGTAAGGGGAACTGGCATCTATTGTGTGTATTCAAAGTGAATGTTGAGCTAATTTACTTTACATATGCAATGTTGATAGAACAAAACCCTTTTTAAATCAGCTAGGAAAGATGCCACAAAAAGGAAGACAGAGAAGTCAAGTCTTTATAAGGAAAATGTTTTTTGTTTAGATTATTTCCTGGTGCGGAGACTTAGATTTCCTCCTAAAAGTGGGTTTATGGTTGCTGTAGTGAAGCCAGCACTAGGTGTGCGCGCCATAAAATGACGTCATCACAGCTTTTGCTGCTGCGGCGCTTGGTCGCGCATCTCTGAATTTTTGTAACTATGCGCCGACTGCGCACGCTGCGCTTTTCATTTCAACATGGATGCCTTCGAGGGAAGACTGGCCGAGCTGGTTCACCTGTTCAGACATCTCTACAACTGTTCATTGAGAGACCACAGGGACAGTCACATGACATTAAATACTTGGAAAGAAATAGGTAACACACTGAGGAAAGAAGAGCCTTTCTGCTGCTGGCTGCAAAAAGAAAATGAGAGATCGTTTTGTAAAAGCTAAAAAATGGTTTCATGGAATATTAAAATGCCCCTTCAAGGAAAAAAGTTCTATTTATACACATCAGGCTTCAGGCCGAAACACTTCTGACACGGGCACAGACCGACAGATGCTCACCGACGACCATAAACTGTCCGACGGCCGACCGTCGACTTGGATGTGTCAGGGCCTTAACATTTACTTTGTCTAAACACTATGTCACTGACCTTCAGGTGGTCGTCACACAGGGTGCTTCCTGTTTGGAGATTGCTCCGCCCTAATCTATGATTGGACATTTGAGAAGTCATGTGATTTTGATCACTTGACACCACAGCTTGTGTTAACCAATAGTTTTATTGACTTTTATTTGTTTGAGGAAGACCTACACCCACATGAGCGTAGGTGTCCCACATCACGGCGACTCACCCCAGTTCTTTTCACAGACTGAGCTGCACTCAACACGACCAGTAAACTGATTCTGATGTGTGAAATTGGTGGAAAGCTCCTTTAAACAAACATTTTCTTCACACGTCTACACCTCGCTCCGAGTCGACCGTCGGCAGCGGCTGATGAGCACAAAGTTAACTCTGTCTCTGTCTAACTGAGTTCATGGAGGGAGTAAAGAGCGAGACAGGCCGCTGGTCTCCTAGCAACATCCAGTGAGGCATCCCAGTAATGAGTCCAGAGGACAGCATCCTCTTACTGTGCACTGAACCAGATGAGACTAATACCTCATTTCAGAGTCTTTCAAGGCACAGACAGCTGATGTTTGTCAGCACTAACTGTGTGGAGTTGGGACCCACTTAGGATCTTTCAAGGCTGCAGATACATCATTTCTTTTGGGGGGGGGTTCTGTCTATGAAATGCTAAAATAAGATTGATCCTACCACTATTTCTAATTAAAAAGTTCACATTTTATCCTCATAATAATCCTTTACCAGCTGAGCAGGTAGCTGTGCGTAATCATGCTCATATCACAAACAGAGCTCATTAATCGAGCTTGTGGCAGTGAGAGAGAGAGTTGTATTATAATGAAGCGCTTTACCTACGGAGTCTATCTCTAGCAGCCGCTGGAGGTCGCTGATGCTGCGGATCTCGCTGCGGGAGAGCCGCTCCAGCAGCTCCCGGGGGAGAGGAGACTCCTGTGGGAACAAAGTCAGTCGGTTAGCCGCTTATTGAGGATGGAGATACAAAGCTGCGCCTGTTGATGCGTAAAGGCCGCAGAGTCATGCAAGCAGCACTAATCTGCAGTGACTCAGTGCCAACTAGTTGCATTTAATTAAAAAGGAACAGCACACGTGCCTATCTGCACTTCAAAAGAAAGTTTGTGCGTAATTACGCATTGTGATTGAATCTGCTGCATGTGCCGCAGTACGAGTTACAACAACTGATGCGTATAAACATCAACCACAGCGCACTTTACGCGCGGCTCACCTCAGCAGCGGTGCGTAACAGGCAGAGGCAGCCGGCGAGGAGGTGGTACACCGCAGCTCTCATCTCCTCTCAGGTCCGCTGCAGAGGCACCAGGACGAGGCGAAGGTCCACTGCAGGAGCCGGGCTGTCGCTCCCTGTTCCCGGGAGCCCAGAAACATCCCTCGGGAGAACTGGCCACCACCACGAGCTCAATAAAACGTTTGGACTCCCGAATGAAATGCGGTTAAAGAATAGAGCCAAGATGCGTTCAGCGCGAGTCACTGCAGGTGGGAGACGGACTGCTTTCCACAATAATATCAAAGTGACCGTAAAGCAGGTTTAAGTCCGAGCTGCAGGAGGAGGCTCATCAAACACTCGAACCTAACTGAGCTCAAGTAGATGTCCTGCAGTTCTTCGTTTTGGCATCAAAAGAAAATGGAAATATGAAACATTCACACATCCAACAATATCCATCATGTTGTCCTCAGTATAATCCGTTCAAAGTCACACATCCTGCAGCGGTTGAGCACCGTGACACTCTGTACACGTGTGTGTAATCTTTTAAACAGAAACTCCTGGAAAGAACCAGTTCTGTCCTGAATACGAGGAGGAAAAGTCTCCAACTGTCTCCCAGCGGTCCTGTAGTCTCCGGCTGAATGAAGTCGGGATGCTTTCGGTCACAGGATATAGCCGTGCGCGTCCCCGTGGCGTGGAGCACTAAACTGCGAGCGCGCTTTGCGTTGCAGCACATTGGAGGAGCGCAAACTCGGGCAGTAAACTAGAGTACCTCATGTGGGTTACAACTTCAGACAAATTATATCGAGCAATTTACTTGAAAACAACATAACTAACATTTGATCAGACTGCTGCTGTGATGTTTTATGATCTTTAAATTTCATTTACATGTCAATTTTTACTTCATCTCTGCTTTCAAAAGCATTTTGGACTTGTTATACTGACTGTGATCATTAACTCTTTATGGAGGCTAATTTATAACCTAAATCATTTGTGACTCAGTCGCTCTGAAAGTCAGTGGTCCCTCCTAACCAAACTATGAGTGAGTGTGGGAGAGATCAGTGACCATGTCAGGGTTTAATTGCTGTGTAATAAAGCTCATTAATAAGTGTCCAGACCAGAGACTGTGTGTCCTGGGAGGGAAACTCTTTTTGTGTGGAAGAGCTCCCGTTGGGATGTGCTAACAGGAATCTCTGGATACAGTGAAAAGAAAGGATCACCATAATCACCTATAATCAGAAAACAAACATTGAGAAGAACATTGTTTGACGTTTATCTGCCTTCAACCTCATGTGGTGGTGGACCTGTAAATAATGACTGCTCTCTCTCAGAGGCAAAGGTGGAACAACATAAGCAAAGACAACATCGGACTCCCTAGTTTCCTCTGGCCCTCTGCCAAATCTGACCAGTGACCGCTGGCTGGCGAGGTGGCGTCCAGCAAATGATGTGGGCTTCGTAAATAATTGTTGGGGGAAAACTTGGTCTGATTAGGAGAAAAAAGGTCAAGGAAAGTTTCAAGATCACGTTCATTTTCAAGCATCCATCCATCCGTTATCTACGCCACCTGATCAGGGTTGAAGGGGCTTTAGCTCGGCACACATTGGGCAGGTCACACCCTGGACGGATCACCAGTCTGTCACTGGAAGGTCATCTGAGTAATGTACTGAAGTGAAGGGCAAAGGTCAACCTAACAGAGCTGTGGTGTTCTGCGGAGGCTTATAGCGTGATCTGTAATTAATGAGTGTAAACTAGGCTCTTTAATGTGCATCTAACTGAGAGTCTGTGAGATGAAGAGCAGTTTGCATTCATCCATTTCTTTGGGTCAGTGAACTGTTGAGGGAACGTGAACGACTTTCCAGAGCTAAAGCTTCATAAAGCAGCACTGGAATCTGGAAATCCAGCCTCCAGCATTCAAACATGCACGTACACATTTACTCTCTCTTTGTCGGTCTCACTTTCCCATGCACACACACACACTTACACGTGCACAGCAATTTACCCAATATCCTTCATCCCACCACACCGACCGTTAATCTGATTCAATCTCACAGGTTCCTGTGAGGACAAAGTTGAAGAGACTGAGAGGAGCAAAGAGAAAAAGAGCAGGAAAGATGAAAAACTGGAACAAGTTGAGGCAGCGACAGAAGCTGGTTGATACCGAGATGAAGCCTATTTGGACGACAGTGTGTGTGTGTGTGTGCGTGTGTAGGAAATCCAGGCTGTGTTGGACCAAACACTCCACCAATTAAAGCCCATTTAGCCTGACAGAGGCTAATACCATCACAACAGAAACCCACCTCTGTCTCTCCCCCTCCATCTCCACTGAATGGCTCCAGTGCACCCGAGACACACACACACACACACACACACACACACACACACACACACACACACACACACACACACACACACACACACACACACACACACACACACACACACACAGAGAGAGAGACAAAGAACCGGAATGATGGAGGGGAAATGGGTCAGAACCGATTCGGATCTTGAATGGCGACACTCGTGCCGTGACGCTGTCACTTCCTCCTGGCAGCAGCTTCTCCTCGGATGCATCCCACTTCTTCTGTTGTGTCTTCTTCTTCTTCTTCTATTCGGACAGGCCAATCCCAACATGTACCACGTGGGGACGTACGGGGGTGATAATGCGCCGTTACTGGTCAACGTTGTCTAGGACACGGGTCTGGAGGCGAGGACCAGGAGGGCGCCGGAGAGTCACAATCTGGAGCTGTTTACTGGCAGGAGGAGAGCTCCGAAATTATTTTTATTTTTTAATCTTTGAACAGCAGCAACAGTGAGTGAACTGCTGTGTGTCTGTTTCATATTTTTTATATAAGGTAATGTAAATACAGTGATTTTTGTAACGTTTTGTTTATGCTAAATGTTTTATATGTGAATATATTTTATTTCCTTTTATCAGACATTGTCTATCGTCGTCATCATCAGATTACATTTTCGTAATGATAACAATAGTTTATTTTATTGATTTCTTTTAAATGAAATTTTAAGCTGTATAAACGCTCTGCTGTTAAACAAATGAATCAAGCTAAATATAGCTCTGTCCTGGTGTTAAAGAGTTCTCATCCAAATAGGCAGAGCGTTGAATTAACTTTCTCCTCCTCCTTCATTTTCTCCCACATAACTTTCCACATGAATTAGATATTTTATAGAGTTTATTTATAACAACCCAGGGAAAAGCTTGTTGTATCACTTGTTTTTTTTTTATAACTTTTCCAGTTCTTTTCTTAGACGCAGACTGACGCAAATACAGTATGCACCATATTGAGGTTTGGTGACCTTGCTCAGAAGCACTTCATCTGTGTTTGGTTCGCTCAAACAGACTTCTGTCCTGTGGGAAAGGAGAAAGCCGCCGATGGGATTAAAGCAAGATGAAAATATAAGAGGTTTGAAGATATGAGCAGCTACAGAAGAAGTGAGTGTTTACGAGACAGAGAGGCAGTAAAATTTAATCCAGCGAGGGATAAAAACTTTTACGAGCTGGGTGGGGGTTAAGGGCTATCCCCGAATTTATTCACAAAACCAAGCACATGGTGGAAAAAAAACCCTTTATACACATTTTCCTCCCCTCCTCTCTTCAATCCATCCAACGTTAATTATTAAAGCCTTTTCCAAAAAGAGTCAGAATGGATTTCAACATTAAACCCAGAGTAAGTCCGCTACTGGACACCTGCCAAAACCTATTGTGCGATGCATGAATGTTTGGTCATCAGCCAACTGGAGACTTATCCTGGATTACCATCTCAAATATGCTGGCATTTACCTATATGTAACGCTACCCCCCCTCACCAACCACCAGCCGTCTGTTCATCACAGGCCACAGGGCTCTGAGTGGAGGCTTTATTTAGGACTGTTTGGGAAAGTGGAAAACACAGGGCCCTTGTACTGTGTGAACTCATAGTCATGAAGACAGAGAGCCAGCTTAACTGGAAAGGGCATACAGTAAGTACTGGACCTCCCACCACTCTGAATCAGATTTACTCGACATTAAAGACTCAACTGGAAAGCACAAACCTCCACAAATGCTGCTAAAAATTCTAATTTTACGGAGCCTCTTAAGAGACACAGCGAGAAAGGACTACTTTTGTGATCACTCGCAATATGTTTTGCCTTTTCTCGCAATAAATATTGCATTCTCTGTCTATTTCCACTCAGTTGCTCCCACAGCGCAATAAATTGATTCAGTGAAACCGTTTATAGCCTATGATTATATCGGGCCGACGCTATTTTAGCAAAAATTTGAATGTACCTCAGCTCGTACATGGTCACATAGTTTAGTAATTAAAGCTTCAGTAGGCAACAATTTTTTGGCATCTTTGGGCAAAAAATCCATAATAACCTTTCAGCATATTGTAATTCAAGTGTTCTGAGAGAAAACTAGACTTCTGCACCTCCTCGTGGCTCTGTTTTCAGGCTTTTAACTAAATACAGACATCCAGTAAAGTATGGAAACACTTTGGGTTTCACACATTGCAGGAAAAGCAGAGCTAGACATCACGGCTAAAGCTGCATGCTAACTCCGTCATGGACAGGAAACACGGTCAAGCAAGCCGTCTCTCTCATCTCCGTGGTCAAATGGGCCGACGCTACAACTGTAGAGCACCCATATACTGACATTTATGTTAAATGCATTCAAACGGCTCCGATGGAGCTGACCATGGACCAATACCACTAATCTGTGAGGGAAATGTCTTTATTCTTTGATTTTTGGGTTGCTGGAAAAAAAAATATATATATTTCCTGACAATAACTGATATGTTTGACTTCAGGACATCTCTGACTACATACACGCTGAAAATCAAACATTTTTACTGTATTCATATAGATATATATATATAAAAGTTAACAAAAATCGCAATAAATCATAATATTGAATCGCAATACTTAAAGATCGCAATACTTATCGAATCGGCAGCCAAGTATCGTGATAGTATAGAATCAGGAGATAGGTGCATCGTCCCAGCCCGACTGATTACATGACCAGTTATGTTCCAGAGGTTTTCAGTGCACAACTCTTTCTAAAACTCTTACATTAAAGCACACTTTAACCACACGCTGTAGTATCCCTCAACACTTTGGTGGAAACAGTATCCTCGAGGAGAGAGAGCCAGGCCTGTGACCATCAGGTCGAGTCTCTCAGCCAGCTGGGAAATTGTGGAAAGAAACAATAAATCAGTGACCTTCAACAACGACCACTGATATGCTCTTGAGCAAGGCGCTGGTTTTACATGCAGATCTCAGGTGTGAACGTGAAGCCGGGCTGTGTGACGCTGATAAAGTGCACGTTAGTTAAAAAAACAAACACACACACTAAGAAATAAATACATTTCGTCGTATAAAGTTGCCCATACCACATTATTGAAATTATAAACAAATAAACCCTAAATATGTGGACTAACCAGAGGAATGTTTCTACTATGGAGGGGACATATCTCTGCCTTCTTATCTGAGCCTTGAGACAAAACATCCCAGCACTGATACTGCCTGAGTACTTCCTGTTCTGTGTGTTCAGATGGTAGAGACAAAGACCACATTTCTGGTTCAGCAGACGAGTGGAAGAGAAAGCAACAAGGCGATGACACTCCCACAACAGATTAGGGGGGTACAGGGGGTCTTTAGGGGGAGATAGCAGGTCAACAGTAGATGTCACAGAGATGTGGTGTACATCATCTGAAAGCTGGGAACCTGAAGATTCATTTGAGATGCTGCTCAGCACTGTGAGTCAAGTTGCTCTTGTCATAAATCAGAAATAAGCATGAATTAATTAATTGTAAAAGTGTATAAGGGTTCAGAACATTATAATTGAAGTATATGATGGTCATCCCAATGCTCTATTATGTCTCATAAGTTGTTGCAGCAATTTTGGGGTTGATACCATTTGTTACACAGATTTTGTGCTAAATTTAACCCTTTTTTTTACGACTTGAGAATTGATAAAAAATGATCAATAATCTCTCCAAAATACCACATCGAGACACCAAGACCTTGAGGAACACCATAAAAAAGCCATGCTGTGATTTGGAACCTAAAACTTTTGACATTTGGAGATTTCTGCAAGAATTGCAGAAGAATTTTTTGCCGATTGGATGTCGAACACTTCTGTTGTGTAAACTGCTCAGAAACCCCCTTATTGTCAATCTAGCTAGGAAAGCCATCCATCCTCTGAATGCTCTAGGTATATCGCCTTACTTACAGTATCGCAATATATTGAGTCGTAACCGATGTATCATGATACGTATCGCATCGCCAGAATCTTACCAATACAGTACACAGCCCTAGATCACACTGAGATCTGTGACATTTTAGCAGTCTGCAGAACGAACAGTTGTGTTATTACAAGTGATATTATAGCATCTTAACATCCTTATCAAATAAGGGGTAAAGAAATCTGCATGTGATAACCCAAAAGATTAGATTTTAATTGTGTATAGTAACGTGTCCTGAGTCTGACCGTCTCTCACTTCCAGCCAGCTGCAGCAGAAGGTTAACACCTCTTCCCTTTTCCTCTTCCTCCAATTCTATCACCTCTCCCTCCGATGTTTGCCAATTGATTTATATGATAAGGTGATGATCAACATAACCCCGATCGACACAGCTGGGGCCGAGCTACAAATAACAAAAAAAACAGTTTTATTTGGATTGACAAGGCCTGCCCAGCTGACAGCTGTTGGGAACTATGACCGCCGAGTGTGAAAACAGGCGCTGCTGGATCATTTGACCAGCGGAACATTTGATTCAAACGTTCGTTTGTCTCCAATTGTTCATCGTTTCAGTTGGAAGACTTTAATCTCCTCTGAGGAAATAATTAGGAGGCAGTGAGGGAGTTAATTGTGTTTTCCATTGATGAATCATCAGGAAGTGTTGGTGAACCCCGCTGACCACACACACACACACACACACACACACACACACACACACACATTAAGGCGTACACACGGACTAAATGCGAGCACAGTCTACATATTCACAGACACACACAAGTATATTTAGATGCTGTATATACACACACACACACACACATGTACTTGCACATTTTTTCACATGCTCAACACATTCACACAGATACACACTCACAGAGCAACCTGATATCCCGTCAGTGTGTAATAGAGAGTTAAAGTCACACCCCTTCCGGTGGACCACCATGGGACCTTATTTCAGGAAAAAAATATGAACGGTAGTCATCGGAGAGAGACAAATACTTTTTTGATCCCATTTGAATTGAGCCATGAATCACACATATGATGTTTGACCATTTAAAAGGTAAGTTTGCAAGTCAAGAAAGTCGCAGTTTGTAAAACTGTTGAAGTATCAGACTGTGAAAATACGTAATTAAAAAGACTACACACCCAGAAGTGTGGTAGTGACGTCTCTCTCTCTGAAGCTACGATGTCTGAGTGTTTCCTACTGGGATGAACTCACACCAGCAACAGGTCTGATCCTTCTTTCTCTCTAGGTTTAGGAAAGAACTATATGGTTGGGCTTAAAACTACCACGGTTGTAACGTGAAAGTGAAACTTAACACACAAGACACAAACAGTGGTCTCCTGGATGGATATAAAATGTGAGGGTGCAGGTTGTATCCACGCAGACCCTCCGCTGTTTTCTACTTTCTCGTTTCAGCTCGCTGCGGTTTGTTTTGGGTTTTGATGGATATGGGACCGATATGACGTCACGTTACTCAGACTACAATAAAAGAACAATAAAAGCAGTAACTTCCTTCTACTTCCACATAGACTCAAATGAAGCAAATATATTAATTCTGGCAATCAAAAGTCAATTTCAAAATCGTAAAAAAAACACAAAAAAAACGCGATACATAGGTGAATCAATGTTTTCCCCCCCCCTACCACCCGCCCTGTGTGTCTTTTCGCTCTTTAAACTACGTCACTACAGTCTCTCCCTGCGCACTTTCTGAGCGTTTACTGTTGCTGATGGGTTTACATTGCGTCTCATACAGACAGTAAAGGGTGCCTTGTGCGGCGGTATCAAACACCAACAGCCAAGACAAAGCCTCGGTATTTGACACCCTGGGAAGGAGAACGGGCTGGACAACCGTCACTAACGTGACTTCCAAACAAAACACCGGTCTCCTGGTTGAAAGTCCGGTGTTTGTTGGCCCCGTCCACCACCCTTCCTGCCCACCATCAGCGGTCTTTCTCCCCTTAATTCTACGTCATTACACTGCAGTCAGTACAGACTACATGACGTGAAAATGATCTGTTCTTATGTTCTTATTGCACGCTTTTGCCTTGCACATTATTGTGTCGTTCACACGCCTTTTTGTGCGTCTGGGCTGCACAGAGACCACGTATGCATAGATGTATGCTCAGACACACACAGATACTCACTGTGGGTAAACCTCTCTCTCCTATCATTCTCTGTTGCTGCCGTTTCAAAAGATTAAGAGGCCAATTAGTAAAGCTCTCACGGCAGTTATTACCACGCTGGGAACTGGAGAGAGAAGAAATCCCCCTCTCTGCTCTTCCAAAAGAAGGATTTCTCCCTCATTGTCGCCGGGTTGAGAGAGGAGGATGTGGGGTGTATTTGGAGGGCTGCTGATGTGGTAATTTTGGCTCTGAAACAATGCTGCGCTGTCTAAAGAGGGGTGATGGAGGGAAGTAGCGGAGGTAGTGTTTGCCCTGTGTGTGTGTGTGTGTTCACATGTGATACACATGGTGCTGCACACACACACACACACACACACACACACACACACACACACACACAGACACACACACACACACACACACACACAGAGTGACATCATGGCATCACTCTGAAGGCCACGCTGGCTTCCAGATGAAGGAGGAAGCATCGCATTAACTGTGATTGTAATGAGCAGCAGGACAGACAGAGTGGAACAGAGAGAGAGGCTGCTCCTGTATTAGTGTGTTTAAGTTACTGTGAAGGTACTTGTTGGCTTTTATATACATTCAGTCCATAATATTTTGGTATTATTTTGTAGGGGTGGGAAAAAAAATCGATTTACCTATGTAAAACGTTTTTTTTAGGATTTTGAAATAGATTTTTTAATGATTTTAATGAAGCTCCGTGCTTCAGCGAACAGGCTGAGCGACGTGTCGCTTGCTTGAAAAACTGCTCGCCCTGGCTCTATTTATGCAAAGTTTTGCTCACCTCCAACCTATTTTCACTGGTCAAAATAGACGCTTATAGTAACTGACAGGTAATCAATATCACTCTCTCTATGTAATAGACATGGCTCATAGTATATTTGGACTATTTTTTGTGCTCCATTTGCCAGTTTGCTCGGTCGCTGTATGTTAGGCAAGGTTAGAAATTAAATTTTTTCTCCACCTGCCACTGTGGCTGGTGGATTCCAAATTTTACCAGCCACTCAATAGATTACTATTGTTTTTTTGGGCTGGTGAGTGAAGCAAATCTCGCAGCATATTTTACCAGCATTTGGGTGGTGGCTGGAGCTAATGTCCAACCCTGAGGAAGAGGTGTTAGTGGACGTACATTCACGTCTGCAGCGTTCCCCCTCAATACTGGACAAATTTCAAAAACTATTGTCCATATTAGTCACTTAGACACAAAAACATGGGGAAAAAGTTACCCTTTAACACCTAATATATGAGACTGCAATCATTGTGTTTTTGTCTCTCAGTGACTCCAACACTGAGAGACAGAGACAGGTCTCATTTACTTCAGTGAGCAGGAAAACAGACATAAAGCAGGATGAAAATGGCCTGTCAGCTTGTTACACAGGTATGTAGTCTACAAAACATCTTTGATCCACTAATGGCTTTTTAATAAAGTATAAAGCTCACAGGTATTTCACATTTTACACTGGAATGCAGAGCCTGAGACATTATTGTTTTGACTGCATTTTTGGCAAAGCGAACAAAACTGAAGCATACTTTAGTGTATTAATGTGTTAATTATACAGCGTTGTGATTAGCTTGTTTGCCAACTCACCAGCAGGCGATGGTGGGAAGACAAGAGCTTCTCACTTGTGTTGAGACATGAAGTAGCCTGGCTTCGCTCTCCTTTTATTCAGCCCTCATTATCATCCTCCACATCTCATTAAAAGAAAAAGAGAATCATTAAAAGTCCTGGATGAGACAGAGACAAGTGCTCAACAAGCCTGAGCTGGACGGGCTGAACATGAGTGGGTGGAAGGAAACGAGGCTTTGCCCTGGTATTTAGAAGCACTACTTACTAAAGCTGGGACGATACACCTATCTCCCGACTTGATACTATCACGATGTTTGGGTGCTGATTCGATATGCATTGCAATTTTTAAGTATTGCGACTACAAGTATTGTGATTAGATATTATGATTTATTGCCATTTTTGTTAACTTTTTAAACACTAGACCAGTTGAATCATACACTTCTAGGGACTTTTACTTTGGAAAATCTCTAATTAATACAATAAAAATGTTTGATTTTCAGCATGTATGTAGTCAGAGATGTCCTGAAGTCATATCAGTCATTGTCAGGAATTATTCATTACATTTTTGTCTAGCCACCCAAAAATCAAAGAATAAAGACATACTCTTTCTATTCACGTTTATTTGCCTCTTTGCATCGACTCTGAATGTAACGACACCGAGTGAAAAGTTTGCTTTGCGTTTGGTGTGAACGCAGCACAAAGACCTACAGTTAACTACCAACTCAGCAACAAATGGCAGACAGACAAAGTTAGCGACATACTGGAGCATTTAGCAGCCAAAGAGACAAATATTTCCCTCAAGAGTTGGTAGAGAGCAAAACAAAGCTAGAAAAAGAGTGAATATTGACCTTACATTTACCAGGTGGCCACACACACAACTCCACATGAATGTTAATGTTGCTACGAGTCTGCTCAATGTGTAGATAACAAGGCCGTCATATCAACTGGTGATAATATGTCGTGTTTACAGCTTGTTCTCACAAATCACAATGTCTTGTCTATGCTCTTTAATGCATATTACTGAGGTAACAGTACAGAAAGCTTTCAGAGGGTCACAGTACAGAAGTGTGGATACATTAAGCTGTTTCTGGGCTTCTGACAAACTATCATGAGATATTATCAAACCTGTGTTTATCTAAAGAAGTTATCATCTGGCCTCTTGATATTAAAAGTTCACCTTGAAATACTGATTAGATATGGTCCTGATAGACTGTATAAACAGATGCAGGTGTGCTGTTTTATTTTCTCATTGTGCTCACCTGCTGGGAGCCTCGTGGCTGTGAGGTCAGCATGGCCAGCATGAACAGTACCCGGGCCCTGGCAGTGCAGCCAGTATTAATGTTAGTCATTTCAACTGTGTTTGATAAGTCAATATGCTGCTGCCATAAAGTCAAGTTTCCATGTTAGCAACACAAGTTAACACAGGTATCACATCTGATCTGGAATGTATCTGTTTTCTTTGATTCAGATTCAAACACTGACATGAAACTAAAGAGATGAAGTAACATGAAGTGCTTACGCCTGGAACAGGCTAAATATGAGCATCTCAAGTTAAAGGGGAACAACGGACATTTATAAAACATTGATATTATTCTGGAGGCTATATAACATGATGGAAAAAATACTGCAACTCGCTCATGTACGCACATATTGCGAGGGCAAGCCGGGAAACCACAAGGTGGCAGCATCATCACGTTAAACAGTATCGGCCTGTCAGTGGCGATATGAATGGAGTATAGAATTTCAGCAACATTTGCAATATAAACACACATGCTGTCACTTTCTGAATCTATTTTCTGTTAACAATAAACACTTATAAGACAGGGAGTCTGTGTCATACCTTTCTGATTTCTTTCATTTTCCAGTAGTTATAGTTCATGCAAGTGCTGAATGAGATCCATGACAGGATTTGGTCCTGCACATAAAGGACAATAACAAAGAAATCACACGCAGCATGCCGTAGTACAGAAGTAAACATGGAGGCCACTGAAGTCTCTATGGAAGTCCCATGCGCGCTCGCGTGTGGGTACGCGCTGCTCCTGCTGCCTGCTGCCTGCTTGCACACCGCGCTCGTTCTCACCCGCTCGGCTCGCTCCAACTCCAAGTGCACGCGCGCACACTGCAGAAGAGTTAGTTTAGCTCTGAGAATATCTAGTGAATGTGCAGTGGACGTTTTTGCAGAAATAAATGCTGCAGCTCCTCCAGACCAACAGAGGTTTCCCGTGTCTTGTGAAGTGACGGGGCTCCGCAGCGAGTTACGTTATCGTCCCGACCGGGTGTCGGTGTCTCCCCCCCCCCCCCCCCGACCGGGTGTCGGTGTCGGTGTCGGTCTCTCCTCCCCCGTTCCCTCTGCGGTCGGTATCGGCTGAAGCAGGAAAAGCCAACACTAGGATCAGCATTGACTCATGGAGAGACCCTCCTCTGGTCAGCTAACATTACTGCCAAGCAGGTGAAATATAGAGTGATATTGTGTGTTAGCTGACGTGTGTCGCCTCACTGTTTAGACCGGTGCTCGTTCATGTCAATGTAGCGCGAGCACAAGCGCGAGCGCGAGCAACAGGACGCTGACTTTCATTGACATTGCGGCCACAGGTGTCGCTGTGAACAAGCAATTTCTGATTCTTACATATAGCCCCTTTAACGCCATAATAACGCGTTAAAATTTGTTTAACGCCACTAATTTCTTTAACGCATCAACGCAACTTGCAATTCTTAGGTTGTAGCGGGCTCAGTTTTAAAGATAGAGTGAAGATACTGGTATCATAAGAAACTAGAAAACCTAAGAAATCCATTGGTACCAACCATGTCATACTAGCTTGTCCAGAAGGAGGCTAAATAACGCTGCAAACTTACGCTAACTTTTGGCGAGGAAAAACTGGCATTGCCATTTTCAAAGGGGTCACTTGACCTCTGACCTCAAGATATGTGAATGAAAATGGGTTCTTCTTATATATGCTAAATGCAGTACCTGTGAGTTTCTGGACAATATTTATCATTGTTTTGTGTTGTTAATTGATTTCCAATCATAAATATATACACACATTTACATAAAGCAGCATATTTGCCCACTCTCATGTTGATAAGAGTATTAAATACTTGACAAATCTCCCTTTAAGGTACATTTTGAACAGATAAAAAATGTGTGATTAATCACGATTAACTATGGGCAATCATGCAATTGCGATTAAATATTTTAATCGATTGACAGCTGTAGAAGCCAAAGTGTGTATTTAGCCTGTTGTTTATTATTATTATTATTATTATTATTATTATTATTTGTTTAGGCTGCACATGCTCTTTTGGTTAACATCACTTCCGGTAATTGGCATTGGGGTGTGGTTTCACCTATTTTTTACCTGTTCACTTGGACCGCGGGAATCAGACAAACAGGGTGAGATATTTTCTGTTGACCGTCACTTCATATTACATATTTTAGTTATTCCAGTTAGCCTACGTTATTGTTTGTAATTCCTTTCATTTAATAAAACAGTAAAATGCATCTGGACTTTTTTACAACGAGTCACACAGTTAAGAGCCTACTTCAGCCTCTTAGCGGCTTTTTAATTGATAGTAGTCGCTACAACAGCTTTATATGCTTGTCTTCATTATGATGAACCTGACTGTTAAAATGAGTTATAAAAGGTTCCATACAAAGTTGTTGTTAAAAGTATGGTCTTTCGCAGAATACTTAGGAGTATAAAATGTTTCACAGGCATTTAACAAAGCACTTTGTACAGACTTCACACAGACACACGGCCTTGTCTCACGAGCTCATGCTTCCTGTTCCTTCACTATGTTATGGCTGGCTGGCACTGAGCAGGTCTATGGCAGCAGCCATGGTCGGCTGTTAAATATTAACAATCTCACTCACACACACACACACACACACACACACACACACACACACACACACACACTGCACCTGTTATGGGTACCAAGCATTTTCTAACATTATCTGTTGAATTGTCTCCATTTCATAAACCGACAGCAGGGGGATGAACTGGAGAGATCTCCAGTCACATTTCCCATGAACGGCATCAGCCAACAGTGGAAAATATTACTGAATACCCACAACTGGTGAGGGGGCTGAGATAAAGTGACCAAATAACTCAGCAGCATAGCATTGTGATGATAGCGCCCTCTGGAGGTCACAGGTTTATGTGAGCTGATGCATTTTCTGTATGTCCGTTCTGTCTGTCTAAGCTCTGGATGTACTGAAGAGAGAGAGTTGTGCACTTCATTTAGCAGGTTGTGATGTTTTGATGAGAGTGAACACATTTAACTGGTTTAAAATTTGTGTTGAGAGGTGAGGAAGTGATATAATAATAAAAAAAAAATAGGAAGGAAGTTTGCATTTAGTTTCATGTTGTTTTAACCACTCAAACATTATCTAACAGCCCATTCTGTCCCCTCCAGCCTTTACTCGGTAAAAGTCAACTGCTGTTGACTTTTGTTTTTGGATGAGCTTGTATGAATTGTTCTACAATCACCTTTCTGATTAGAAGCTGAAGACAACAGCAGACATACGTCCGGTTTTCAAAATAAGGTGTTAACAAAGGGAACTGTATATACAAAATACGTATATGGAAATAAGACTGATTGGATTATATTCACCACAAGTATAAAACATTACATGTCCCTTATAAATTAAAAATCTGTCTGGTCGTAACAGAGCCATAATTTAAAAAGGATTGTGGGAAACAAAGTTTGGAAGGAGTTCCACTGAGTTGTTGTAGCTAAATGCAAGAAAAAAAAAAAAAAATACTATTGTTTCTTAATGGAAATGTGTGTGTGTGCATTTTGTGATGACGTGGCTCTCAGTGTCTGACTGGTTGGCCACATCTAATCTATAGCATATAATCTATATTATTTCAACACTGTGTGGCAGTTTCTAGTGTGCTTCATGTTGTGTTACGTTATGGATGATTTTCAGCTGTGACTGCAAAAAAAAGTTTTTGTAAAATAGTTTTTACTGTCAAAAATATGGTGCTCTGCATGTGATGCAGTGAACTAAAAGATCGCAGCTATTTGTGTCTGCAGCTTTTTTTCCACCACAAAACAACCACAGACGGCTTCACATGTCTCTGCTCTCACACCTCTCACTCCTCTTAAATGACAAATATGAGGTCAAACAACTACTGGGCTACATAGGTTCTTCACTTGAGGTCTCTTATTTACTAAGAATAATAATGAGGAAGGAAGTTACTTTTTGGTGTCAGAGCTGCAGTTTGTCTTCGAGTTGCCCTCTCGCTGACCAACAGTCCATTCTGTCTCTGGAAGAAGACTGCTGTTGATTTTCATCATCCGTTTATATTCTTTATGTTTTATAAATGTTTTATAAACACAGCAGTTGTAATAAGGCCATTAAATTATAGAATCACCTTTCTGATTAGAAGCTGAAGACGACAGCAGCCATGTTGATATCAGGAGCTGGATCTGTATTTCTTGGTTTTATCCTGTTCATCTCAGGTATGAAAGACTGTTTATCCTTTCTTATAAAATACTAATTACCTGTGATCCAGTAAAAAAAAATGTGTTTAGGGAGTGTACAGTAGGTGTTCATTTGTAGACAAATCAGATTGATTTAAAAGAAAATGTTAGCTATCAAGTTTTTCACTTATTCTGCTGTTACGAGCTCTTTAGATGTATTACAGTACATCATTAAGATCCTTTACAGCATCATACTACTATCATTGACCAGTTAGTAAAGAGAACAATGTTAAAAGAAGTATAAATGTGTCCAGATGTTTGCTGACGAAATCTTCTGTTAAAGGGGTTCAGGGACGAGCAAACAGCATCTGTGCTTTAAAAGGTTCATCAGTGGATCTGCCCTGCTCAGCTCAACGTCCCACTGCAACCAGGAAATGGTACACTTTACAGACTGAAAACTACAACTACATTCTGAATGAGATCTCTGCAGATGGAAATCGTTTAATGTACAACATGTCTGCAGAGAGTAACTTCACTCTAAAAATCAAAGATCTGACAGAGAGTGATGAAAACAATTACTGCTGCAGAGAAACTGACAAATCAGAAAACTGCGGGGAAAACAGAATTCAGCTCCGTGTTGCAGGTACAGTGGTTGTCAATAATTTATTACTAATTCATTACTTTAAGAATAATAACAATATATATGAAGTCTAAATCAACGCCATCATCCCAGACCTGCAGGTGAAGGTGATTCCCACCACAGAGGGACAGACAGTAACACTGATATGTAGCACCAGCTGTCCTCTGACTGAAAACCCTGTAGTCTACATCTGGTACAAGAACAGAGAGTTCCTCTATCAGGACTGGTCTCCCTGGTACCAACATCTGGTCAGCAGTGAGGAAGCAGTCACATACTCCTGTGCTATCAAAGGCTACGAGGATCTCAGAGCCCCTCAAGTCTCAGTGGGTGAGTGACAACCATCAGCTCCTTATTATATGATGAAACATCTGGATAAATGTGTTGTACTTTCAAGAATCATTTTATTATTCATGCACCGGAGCCTGAAATTATAAAGCTCCTGAAATACAATAATTAATTGACTAAATTCACCAAAAACTGACACTATTTCTTTTTGTCCAGATTCTGTCTCATCGACCTGCTTTAATGTGACCTATGCTAAAGGGAGAATGTGTTCTTCTCAGCAGACATCAGAGGAAAAGCCCTGCTCCATCACATATCCAACAGGTTGAGTTTCTCAAACATTTACACACAAACACTCCTCATCCCCCCACAACTCTAATCCTTTAAACTCATTGTAAGAGCTACTTAATTGCTGTTAGTATTTAGTTGTTGTTTAACTAATAATAAGTAGTATTGTTTGATTTATTATTCTAGATGTTTACTGAGATATGATTTTTGATAGTGTTCTCTTTTGCTAGTTATTTGTTTGGTTTAACTATTTGCTCTGTTTAGGATATTTCATTTTTTCCCGTAATTAGTATTTTGTTTTCTTTGGGCACCTGCGGTTATATAAGCAGGCAGGTAGGACCATCATGCACCTGGGTGGGCTTATGGTTTTTTACCAGAACAAGAGAGGCAGCGACATCCATGTTTTCTTTGTGCTTCGTTTGCTTGCTCGCTTTTGGATAAATAAATCATCAGAATGATAATTGGTTGGATGGATGATTGATTTGGATTTTTCCGAAAAATGGCCACTGCATTCATATCTTTACTTTTTTCTTTTCTAATTTGTGTTTTGTTAAAAGCACAATAACCAGAGTTTTAGACCTTCTCTCTTCCTGGATCAATCAAGTTTTGAGTTTATATATAATATAATACATTTATTTAATCGAACAATTGATGAAAAATGTATTTATCATCTCCCAACAGAAATACATGTTCAAGTGAGTCCTGCAGCAAAACCAGACCATGTCAGACTGACCTGTAACTCCAGCTGTCCTCTAACTGCCTTTATATGGTATAAGAGCAGCTATTTAGTGGAAAAGAAAGAGTTTACAGTTCCCAACACTTCTATTGAAACTTTCTTCTGTGCTGTAAAAGGCCGTGAGGATCTGCGCTCTGCTGAAATCTGTGAGTACAAACCAACTTAAAAACTTATAAAATGTGATATTTTGTTAATGGTATACAAATGGCAATGAGAAATATGATAATTTTAATATTGATTGATTGATGTAAAAAACATTTTGTAGTGTTAGGATCAGGATTGGAAATGAACACCAGCCAAATGCTGGTAAAATATGAGAGTGGCTGCTAGATTTCCTTCACTCACCAGCCAAAAAAACAATGATACTCTATTGAGTGGCTGGTAGATTTTGGATAGAACTGGAAAAATACACCTATCTCCCGATTCAATACTATCACAATACTTGGGTGCCGATTAAATATGTATTGTGATTTGTGTTAACTTTTTTAACACTAGAGTACAAACCAACTTAAAAAAAGTTGAATCATACACTTCTAGGGACTTTTACTTTGGAAAATATCTAAATTAATACATTAAAAATTTTTGATTTTCAGCATGTATGTAGTCAGAGATGTCCTGAAGTCATATATATAAGTCATTGTCAGGAATTATTTATAAATCTTTTTCCAGCAACCCAAAAGTCAAAGAATAAAGACATTTCCCTCACAAATTAGTTCTTTTTAATTTATAAGGGACATGTAATGATTTATACTTCTGGTGAATATAATCCAATCAATCTTATTATTTATAGATTCTGGCATTAAAAAATCTATTTTAAAATTGTAACAACAAAGAAAAATTGCGATACATAGGTGAATCGATTCTTTCTCACCCCTAATTTTGGAATCCACCAGCCACAGTGACAGGTGGACAAAAAAGTTAATTTCCGACACTGGTTATGATTCAAATATCTTTATCTTTTATCTGTAGAAAGTTCTTAAAGTAGGGATGCTAATTTTGAAAAATTGTTTTAACCGATAACCGACCCTCGTTAACCGATTATTAACCGTGAACCGACAAGATTTTTGCCTCGCATGCAGCGGTGCACCAGCTGCAGTGTATGAGCACAACAGACAACGGAGTCCCCAGTTCACCGTCAGGAGAGCTACTGTAGCAGCCACGGTGCTGCATGTAGTGTCACGGACATACAGCAACTTTCCCAGTGAAAGTCTCCACCTCACATTTAGTTTAGTTTAGCAGGTTGTCAGCTTTGCGACAAACAGTGTGTGTATTTGTGTTACGTTAGCAGCTCAACGTCACGCCGTCGTCACGGCTTGCGCTCCATCCTCAGTCTGGGTCTCATTCACATGAACGGAGGAAGGGAAATAACTCTGGATTCGGCTATTAGTTCATTTTGCAACTTTAAAAACTTAATTTTTTAAATAAGGGCTATTAGAGTGTTCGTACTGGGAAGTTGATTCACCTCAAAAAAAATTATCCGCTGAGTTACAGACGTCTCTTTCCCAATGTAAGTCTATGGGAAAAAGTATTTTTGGACCCAATGGCATCGCGTGATGGACACGGAAGTTTTAGTACCGCCGTTTGGCCACTACGAAAGTATGGATCGACGACCGGCGCTCTTCCTGGGGGCTTGGCTCAAGCCAGCTCGAGCGAGAGATCGGACCCAACTTCCTGTATCCTGCAACACCGGCTCCGCCTCTTAAGGTGGGCTGTTAAGGTGGACCAGCTTTTTAAAGTGACGAGCCGGGACCCAACGGTGTCCCTGGCACAAAGTGCAAGGAAACCTATTGTTTTTGCTAAGATTATTTTTCCGCTGCGAGATTGCATCTTTGAGGCGCTTAGGATCCACAAAAACTCACGAAAATTGGATTACGCATCAGAACTGGCAAAAATTGCAAAGTTCTGTAGTGATTGGGCTCGGGCGTCGCCAGCGGGCTCCATAGCGCCCCCTAATGTGTGGAAGGCCATAGTTTGGACAAAGTTGATCATATATTCATGAAATTTGGGAGGCACATCCCGCTCATTATTTTAGACATATTTCTCATTGGGTTTCATTAGCTCCGCCCACCCGGAATTCAGCCATTTTGAATTCTGTGCGTTTTTCATGTATTTTATGCATACTTTTAAATACTCCTCCTAGAGAGTTTATCGGATTTGCGTTAAATTAGGGTGGTATAACCCTCAAACTAATGTGACGCTAAATTGCGAAGTAATTTTTGATTGCTAGAACAATGATGTCATAGGTCATGTGAGAAGACGCCATTTTATCATTTTACAGGTATGGAACTTTACGATACTCTTCCTAGTAGAGGATTCAAGAGATCCATCTAAAAGTCGGGTAACATCTTGACGATGCAAAATTGCGAAGCTTTTGTGTTTCCGCATAAATACCCTCTAACTGTTGCATGCAGTGTCCGACTTTCATGGAAATGCACGGCAGCGGGTACCCCCGACGTGGACAAAGGGGCGAGGGCCCTTTCAACACTGCTTGCAGCTTTAATTAATTATTGATATTTCTTTTAACCGTTTAACCGATAGCGTTAATCGGTTAAAATGCTTAATGTCGGTTAACGGTTAAGCGGTTAATTATTAACATCCCTATCTTAAAGTGAATCTGCCTCTTGTCTTTTATCTATATTTCAGGTCCTGATAACAGTTACTGCTTCAGTGTGAATTATGTCAGCAGGAGAATCTGTGCTCTGGAAGGTTCTTCAGTGAACATTTCAAGTGAATATCCTGAGAACCAGCAGCAAAAATATAAATTATGGTATAAAATAAAGAGAAGTGGGAAAGAAGAAGTTGAAGAGCAAATGAAGGCTGCAGGTCGTTTTAAGTATGATGACAACATGAAGAATCACCACATCCTGAGAATCAATAACCTGAAGAAAGATGACTCAGCAGAATACACATTCACACTCCAGAAAGACGTCAAAGGATCGAAACCTGGAGTGACTTTAGTTGTCACAGGTAATACTTTAGATTAAATACATTATTTTTGTACAGTGAATTACTGACTTCCACACCATGTACTACCAGCAGTCAGCAAAATAAAAGGCAGATTCATGCTTCATGTACTCCATGAAGCATGAATCAGCCTTTCAGTAATTACCATAGTAAAACCACTTTGTCTCAATTAGAAGAGCTGCATTGAATCTACTGCTTCTTCTACTGTCTTCTAAAGGTTGGGATAGATGGTTGGGTGTACAAAACACGCGTGTTTGACACTAGAGTTCACAGTTCACAGTTCACGCCCCATCACCTACAAACACACAATACTGGTTATTTTATAGCATGAAGGAGATCTTTCTCTAACCTTAACTAAGAACCATAGTCTTGAAACTTAACCAGACCTAACTTAATACGTACTGTATATGTTTTTCGTTTTTTTTACAGTATGTCGGTTGTTTTAGAAGACACTAACAAACAACCTATTTTATTGGAAAGAGAGATAACTGGTTGCTCTGTGTGTTCAGTCGTAAGGCAAAACGTGTCAGGTGCTCTTGGAAAACGGGGAAGAAATCAGAATGAACAGGAAGGCAATCCAGGCACTCCAAAATATAAAAAATATTAAAAAGAATAGCAACGAGGAAGTGAATATATTAATATATATATATAATATATATAATAATATATATATTCAAATATATTCATATTCATAATATATTAATATATTCTCTTCCTTGTTGCTAGTTTTTGATATTTTTGATATTTTGGAGTGCCTGGATTGCCGTCCTGTTTAACCTATTTAATTGTTTAGGTATGAGGACTTACTGAGGACTTACTGAGGATTTACTGACCGCTCTAACCATCTTTCAGGTCTGAAAGTTCAGTTTAGTCCTTCTGCAGTGGTGACAGAGGACCAGAGAGTCACACTGACCTGCAGTACCAGCTGTCCTCTGACTGACAACACAAACTACATCTGGTTCTTCAACAGTCGACCTCTGACCCTGACAGAGAACCAAAACAAACACCTGGTTCTAGACCCAGTCAGCAGTCAGCATGCAGGAAACTACTCCTGTGCTGTCAGAAACCACAACAACAGCAGCTCTCATGAAGAGACTCTCACTGTCCAGAGTATGAGGGGGAAATGGACACCAGCAGCAGCTGCAGGAGTCTGTGCTGCTCTCCTGGTTATAATACCCCTCTCTGTCTTCTGCTGGATCAGGTGAGCAACACCGTCCTCTGTTTCAGACCAATGACATTCACACACTAACCTTAAATCACTTATTTACTCACATATTCATTCATTTCATGAATCAGAAGAAAGAGGACTTCCAGTCAATCTCCAAGAGCTGAAACATCAGACAACATGGAGCAGGTAAAAAACAGGATTTATACAATTATTCTGCTACATTAGAGAGACATCACTGTCTTCTATCCTACTCCTCTTCAAAAGAAATTATCATTTCTTCACAGTCAGGACAGCAGCTTCAATTTATGCCTCTCAGCTTTTATTCTGTCTCACCTAAATCATGACCCTCTAATCCTGTAGACTTCTCTTCAGTTGTGCTCATCACCTGGTCACGTTCCTGCTACGCTGCTCCATGCTTTCTCTCAGGTTTTAATTTGTTAAATAAACAACATTTTATAGCTACAGTACGACATTTTTTATATATAATAGGCTAATATCTGTGGAGGACGGAACCTGCCAAAATCCAAAACAAATGACTCGATAAATAAATAAATGACTCGATAAAGAAATAAAGAAATAAATAAATATACCATTAAAAGTAGCAAAAATTCTATTAAAAATAAAGTAGTCATTAATTAATTGATAAAATGTAACATAAATTGGTATTTCTGTTTTAATTTGCTTTTTTAATTTATTTACCTTTGTACAAATTCCCTCATTTATTACTCTTCTGTTTAATTTCCACTTTTATTTATTCATGTATTTGTATTTTATGAATTTTTATATTGAATTTGTGTATTTTTGCATTTATTTGTATTAATGTATTTTGCATTTATTATTTATTTATTTATTTAGGTATGCATTTATTTCTTTATTTATTTTATATTTATTTTTAAATGTATAAGTTTAATAATTCATGAAAATATATCCATAAATAAATAAAAGTGGAAATTAAACAGAAGAGTAAATAAATAAGGGAATTAATGCAAAGGTAAATTAAAAAAAAAGGAAATTAAAACAGATATATCAATTTATTTTTTATATTTTATCAATTAATTAAGGACTACAGTTATATTTAATAAAAAGGTTTTCTTGTTTTAATGGCAAATTTATGTATTTATTGAGTCATTTACTTATTTGTTCATTTATGATTAATTTTGGCAGGTTCCGTCGTCCATAAATATCAGCCTTTTCTAATTCATTGGATATGGACCAGCCATGATGTTCACTATTGATGAGACAGGTATTTAAAACCTGCAATTAAATAGTGTTTTTATTGCACAGTTTTAATCAGCGTATATATTAATCTTTGTTCTAAAATAATCTTTGGGATGAAACACCAAATAGGTGAACACATTTTTGAGCCACCAAACATTTGCAAAATATACCTAAAAAGGCTTTAAAAAAAAACTCATCAATTGAAGCTCTAGTTGAACGTTATAATGCTCTGATAGGAGGATCAGCCAAACTTTTGAATATAAAGTCATTTTATTTGTCTTGTCTCCTCAGATAAACCCCGGTCCAACATATGAAAACATGTCAGCAGAGCAGGATGACCATCAATATGGCAGACTCCACTTCTCTGAGGACCACACAGATGCTCTCTACTCAACCATTGAGCCTTCTAGCTAAACCAAAACTTTGTCACCATGGTTTTGTAAGGGACCCTCCCCTGAAGGTTTAAGTGACTAGAATAACTAAAGTAACATAGTAGGGACAGGCAAGTGTAAAGTAAAGTGCAAACATAAGGGCAAGCACATGTTTGTTTCTGCTGAACGCAATGAGAAACTTTTCTGCCTGGTATACCAGACTTCACTGTCATTTCAGCAGCTTTTCAGTACACTCCATGCTAAAGTGGACTGTAGGTTTCCAAGCTAGCTTCACAAGCACAAGCAAACCTGAGCTCTTTAAGAAACATCTTCAAATAGGAGGGTGTAGGACACAAGTGGACGAGCAGCTGAAGAGCTAAGAGCGAGTAAACTGCAGCATGCAACACTGTGTGAAAACTCCCAACAATGATTTGAGAACAGATTCCGTGTTTTACAAGCAAAAAGGCCACTGATCAGATCAGTTGAAAGCCCCATTAGTGGCAGTGAATCAGCGTCTCAACTAGGGACAAAGAGAGTAGAAGCACAGAGACTAAACTCTGGTGCTTTTTTGACAACAGCCGCTAGATGGCGCTGCCGTCATTTTGGACTGAAAACACCATGAGTCTGTGTCCATGGATGTATAAAGAGACGTCTGTAAATCAGAGGATCATTTTTTTTAGGTAAATCAACTTCCCAGTTCAAACAGTTTTGACTGCACCGCCCTGCACGCTCATATGACATATCCGGTTCAGCCAGCTTCCTGCTAGCTGTATGCGGCTGTAATAATGGATATATTGGCTGTAATTCATCACTTTTATTATCTTATAATAAACCCATGGGCTGTATGCTGTCAGCCTGTACCGTGGTGGATGTATTAACGTCTCTGTTCCCAAACAACCAGCTATCAGCCGGTAGCTAGTAGTGCTAGTAGAATGACATCAACAGAATTAATGTAGTTGTAGGCTATTTACTAACACGCAGAGCAAAGCACAGGACACAACCTCTTATACATCCGTGGTCTGTGATCTATTGGACTCCATTTTGGATCCTTGACATGAAAAAGTTTGAGATTGTTCTCAAAATCTTTGTGGTGCATTTTTCTAACTTCCATTTATGTCCATCGCTCACTTTATGCTCCTCTGAGAAGCAGCCGGGCAAAAAGTTTAATAAAAAAATAAGTAAATAGTTATAACAGTATGTATATTTAAAAAAAATGTACTGCTCAACATAGGACATTTCAGTAGAGACATTAAAATGATGACAATAGAATAGAAATAAATTAGTTTTACTTTTGTACTGCACTTTGTAGGTGGACGTTTTACTGGCGTCCGGTAGTCGCTTTCAGTCCAAAATGGCGGAAGCGTAGCTCTGCTGCTGAGCGCTGACGTTGCAATGGAACGAACAATTGACTTTCACTTCTTAGCAATAAACGTTCTTTGCTAGGGATAAATGAACCATTTCAAACACATTTAAGTTTTATGAATTTCAGAAGACTGTCTTTACTAATCTGTCTGGTCATATCAGAGCCAGAATTTAAAAAGGATTGTGGGAAACCAAGTTTGAAAGGAGTTCCACTGAGTTGTTGTAGCTAAATGCAAGAAAATAAAATAAAAAATACTATTGCTTCTTAATGGAAATGTGTGTGTGCATTTTGTGATGACGTGGCTCTCAGTGTCTGACTAGTTGGCCACATCTAATCTATAGCACAGATCACTTTACCAGAAAAGCTTGCTGTCAAAAATATCTGGTGCTCTGCATGTGATGCAGTGAACTAAAAGATTGTAGCTATTTGTTTCTGCAGCTTTTTTTTCCACCACAAAACAACCACAGACGGCTTCACATTTCTCTGCTCTCACACCTCTGACTCCTCTTAAATTACAAAATATGACGTCAAATAACTACTGGGCTACATAGGTTCTTCACTGGAAGTCTCTTATTTTACTAAGAATAATAATGAGGAAGGAAGTGACTTTTTGGTGTCACAGCTGCAGTTTGTCTTCCAGCCGCCCTCACACTGACCAACAGTCCATTCTGTCTCTGGAAGAAGACTGCTGTTGATTTTCATCATCCGTTTATATTCTTTATGATTTATAAACACAGCAGTTGTAATAAGGTCATTAAATTAACGAATCACCTTTCTAATTAGAAGCTGAAGACGGCAGCAGCCATGTTGATATCAGGAGCTGGATGTGTATTTATGGGTTTCATCCTGTTCATCTCAGGTATGAATGACTGTTTATCTTTTCTTATATAATACTAATTAACTGTGATCTGTTAAAAAAAAAAATGTTTTTAGGGAGTGTACAGTAGGTGTTCATTTGTAGACAAATCAGATTGATTTAAAAGAGAATGTTAGCTGTCAAGTTTTATCACATATTCTCCTGTTACGAGCTCTTTAGATGTATACAGTACATCATTAAGATCCTTTACAGCATCATACTAATATCATTGACCAGTTAGTAAAGAGAAGAATGTTATAAGAAGTATAAATGTGTCCAGATGTTTGCTGATGAAATCTTCTGTTAAAGGGGTTCAGGGACGAGCAAACAGCATCTGTGCTTTAAAAGGTTCATCAGTGGATCTGCCCTGCTCAGCTCAACGTCCCACTGCAACCAGGAAATGGTACACTGTGCGGATTGAAAACTACACGTACATTCTGAATGAGATCTCTGCAGATGGAAATCGTGTAACGTACAACATGTCTACAGAGAGTAACTTCACTCTAAAAATCAAAGATCTTACAGAGAAGTGATGAAAAAGATTACTGCTGCGGAGAAACTAACAAAACAGAAAACTGCTGGGGAAACAGGTTTTGGCTCCGTGTTGCCGGTACAGTGGTCGTCAATAATTCATTACTAATTCATTACTTTAAGAATAATAACAATATATATGAAGTCTAAATCAACGCCATCATCCCAGACCTGCAGGTGAAGGTGATTCCCACCACAGAGGGACAGACAGTAACACTGATATGTAGCACCAGCTGTCCTCTGACTGAAAACCCTGCAGTCTACATCTGGTACAAGAACAGAGAGTTCCTCTATCAGGACTGGTCTCCCTGGTACCAACATCTGGTCAGCAGTGAGGAAGCAGTCACATACTCCTGTGCTATCAAAGGCTACGAGGATCTCAGAGCCCCTCAAGTCTCAGTGGGTGAGTGACAACCATCAGCTCCTTATTATATGATGAAACATCTGGATAAATGTGTTGTACTTTCAAGAATCATTTTATTATTCATGCACCGGAGCCTGAAATTATAAAGCTCTTGAAATGCAATAATTAATTGACTAAATTCACCAAAAACTGACACTATTTCTTTTTGTCCAGATTCTGTCTCATCGACCTGCTTTAATGTGACCTATGCTAAAGGGAGAATGTGTTCTTCTCAGCAGACATCAGAGGAAAAGCCCTGCTCCATCACATATCCAACAGGTTGAGTTTCTCAAACATTTACACACAAACACTCCTCCTACCCCCACAACTCTAATCCTTTAAAGTCATTGTAAGAGCTACTTAATTGTTGTTAGTATTTAATTGTTGTTTTACTAATAATAAGTAGTATTGTTTGATTTATTATTCTAGATTTTTACTGATATATGATTTTTGATAGTGTTCTCTTTTGCTAGTTATTTGTTTGGTTTAACTATTTTCTCTGTTTAGGATATTTAGTTTTTTGCGTAATTAGTATTTTGTTTTCTTTGGGCACCTGCGGTTATATAAGTAGGCAGGTAGGACCATCATGCACCTGGGTGGGCTTATGTTTTTTTTACCAGAACAAGAGAGGCAGCGACATCCATGTTTTCTTTGTGCTTCGTTTGCTTGCTTGCTTTTGGATAAATAAATCATCAGAATGATAATTGGTTGGATGGATGATTGATTTTGATTTTTCCGAAAAATGGCCACTGCATTCATATCTTTACTTTTTTCTTTTCTAATTTGTATTTTGTTAAAAGCACAATAACCAGAGTTTTACACCTTCTCTCTTCCTGGATCAATCAAGTTTTGAGTTTATATATAGTATAATAAATTTATTTAATCGAACAATTGATGAAAAATGTATATATCATCTCCCAACAGAAATACATGTTCAAATGAGTCCAGCCACATCAGGCCAT
Source organism: Sebastolobus alascanus (assembly GCA_916701645.2). NCBI lineage: Eukaryota > Metazoa > Chordata > Actinopteri > Perciformes > Sebastidae > Sebastolobus > Sebastolobus alascanus. The sequence continues at coordinate 2,433,238 of CAKAOJ020000065.1, forward strand.
GTCAGACTGACCTGTAACTCCAGCTGTCCTCTAACTGCCTTTATATGGTATCGGAGCAGCTTTTTAGTGGAAAAGAAAGAGCTTATATTTCCCAACACTTCTGTTGAAAGTTTCTCCTGTGCTGTGAAACGCCGTGAGGATCTGCACTCTGCTGAAATCTGTGAGTACAGACCAACTTAAAAACTTAGAAAATTTGATATTTATGTTAATGGTATACAAATGGCAATGAGAAATATATCGCGTGACGGACACGGAAGTAGTAGTACCGCCGTTTGGCCACTACGAAAGTTGGGATCGACGACCGGCGCTCTTCCTGGGGGCTTGGCTCAAGCAAGCTTGAGCGAGAGACCGGAGCCAACTTCCTGTATCCTGCAACTCCGACTCCGCCTCTTAAGGTGGGCTGTTAAGGTGGACCAGCTTTTTAAAGTGACGAGCCGCTCCTCTGAGCCGCTCAGCTCTTTAATTAGGGCCCGAGCACGAAAGTGTCAGGGACCCAACAGTGGACAATAAGAGTCCAGGCCTGAAGACATATGTTTCATTATGAGTGATACTCATAGCGCCACCTACAGGAAACAGGAAGTTATTGTAAATTATCTATACAGTGTCCAATCTGCCCCAAACTTGAAATGTTTTATGAGAGTCTTTAGCGCCACGCACTCCACGTAGAAAATAACATCTAACTGTTGCATGCAGTGTCCGACATTCATGGAAATGCACGACACCGAGTACCCCCGACGTGCGCAAAGGGGCGAGGGCCCTTTCAATGCTGTTTGCAGCTTTAATTAATTATTAATATTTCTTTTAACCGTTTAACCGATAGCGTTAATCAGTTAAAATGCTGAATGTCGGTAAACGGTTAAACGGCTAATTATTAACATCCCTATCTTAAAGTAAATCTGCCTCTTGTCTTTTGTCTATATTTCAGGTCCTGATAACAGCAACTGCTGGAGTGTGAATTATGTCAGCAGGAGAATCTGTGCTCTGGAAGGCTCTTCAGTGAACATTTCAAGTGAATATCCTGAGAACCAGCAGCAAAAACGTAAATTATGGTATAAAAAAAAGAGAAGTGGTAAAATAAAAGTTGAAGAGCAAATGAAAACTGGTCGTTTGAAGTATGATGACAACATGAAGAATCACCACATCCTGAGAATCAATAACCTGGAGAAGGATGACTCAGCAGAATACACATTCACACTCCAGAAAAGCGACAAAGGATGGAAACCTGGAGTGACTTTAGTTGTCACAGGTAATACTTTAGATTAAATACATTATTGTTTTGTAGTGATTTATTGACTTCCACACCATGTACTACCAGCAGTGAGCACAATAAAAGGCAGATTCATGATTCATGTATTCCATGAAGCATGAATCAGCCTTTCAGTAATTCAACTTTGTCTCAATTAGAAGAGCTGTATTGAATCTACTGCTTCTTCTACTGTCTTCTAAAGGTTGGGATAGGTGGTTGGGTGTACAAAACACGCGACTCTGACACTAGAGTTCACAGTTCACGCCCCATCTCCTAAAAACAGACAATACTTGTTATTTTATAGCATGAAGGAGATCTTTCTCTAACCTTAACTAAGTACCATAGTTTTTAAACTTAACCAGACCTAACTTAACACGTATATGAGTTTTTTTTACAGTATGTGGGTTGTTTTAGAAGAAACTAACAAACAACCTATTTTATTGGAAAGAGAGATAACTGGTTGCTCTGTGTGTTCAGTCTTAAGGCAAAACGTGTCTGGTGCTCTTGGAAAACGGGAAAAAATCAGAATAAACAGGAAGACAATCCAGGCACTCCAAAATATCAAAAATATCAAAAAATAGCAACGAGGAAGAGAATATATTAAAAATATTTATATATTCATATTCATAATATATTAATATATCCTCTTCCTCGTTGCTATTTTTGCTATTTTGGAGTGCCTGGATTGCCTTCCTGTTTAACCTATTTTATTGTTTAGGTATGAGGACTTACTGAGGATTTACTGACCGCTCTAACCATCTTTCAGGTCTGAAAGTTCAGTTTAGTCCTTCTGCAGTGGTGACAGAGGACCAGAGAGTCACACTGACCTGCAGTACCAGCTGTCCTCTGACTGACAACACAAACTACATCTGGTTCTTCAACAGTCGACCTCTGACCCTGACAGAGAACCAAAACAAACACCTGGTTCTAGACCCAGTCAGCAGTCAGCATGCAGGAAACTACTCCTGTGCTGTCAGAACCCACAACAACAGCAGCTCTCATGAAGAGACTCTCACTGTCCAGAGTATGAGGGGGAAATGGACACCAGCAGCAGCTGCAGGAGTCTGTGCTGCTCTCCTGGTTATAATACCCCTCTCTGTCTTCTGCTGGATCAGGTGAGCAACACCGTCCTCTGTTTCAGATAAATGATATTCACACACTAACCTGGCATCACTTATTAATTCACTCATTTCTCTAACCAGAAGAAAGAGGACTTCCAGCCAATCCTCTAGAGCTGAAACATCAGACAATTTGGAGCAGGTAAAACAAAGAAATTAATTAATTCTGCTACAATAGAAAAACATCACCGTCTTCTTTCCTGCCTCTCTGCAGAATGAAAGATTCTTTCATCGGACAATAGCTTCAACTCACAAATGTTATGATTTTTCTGCCTCACTAAAATCATAACATTATTCCCCCTACTGTACTTTGTTTCTTCCTTCTTAACTCAACACGTTATTCTGTTGACACAGAAACATGTTGTCCCTTAATGGGTCCTATAATGTGCAATGTAAATCTTGTTCTACTGCAGTCTATATTAGGCCAATCAGTCTTTTGTAAAACGTTAGGGTGTGTTCAGACCAAGAGCAAAGCAAATTTTCGCCTCGCTTTAATCGTGCGCGTGAGACCGTCAGTATTATTTGTGTTAATTCGCTCTGAACGCGCCAGAGAGGAGAAGGAGCTTGTGTCAATAGATACCAACAACTTTTCTTTCCACCATCAACCATGGAAGAAATAACCACTGTTGCTGCTTTGTACATGTTGTGGAGTCCCAGATATGTCAGAAAACCAAACACCGTCGTGTCTGGGTTCATAACATCACCCGGCGTTGAGCTGTATTCACATACAGTGCCATTGCACTGACTGTATCTAGCAAGACACACGTTGCTACTGCGGTATGAACCCAAAATAAACAGATTAGTTGTGATTTAATTGCAATAAACAGATAGGACGAAAGGATGCTGAAATAACTACATAATGATGTTGATTTGTAAAAAGTCTGAATTCATGCTTTGTCAGGTCTGTCCGCAAGACGACAAGCAAAAAACTTTTAAAATGTTTGTTTTCTGAATGGAGTTTGGATCAATCAGTGCAAGGCTATGCAGCTGCTCCATCAACACTCAACATAAAGTCATATCGGCATAAATATAGCAGCGACGTTGTTGTTTCTACCATAGACAGTCTGGTTTATACACACACATTTATACACAGAGTTTGGCCCGGTTTCTGTACAGATACGATGTATTACGTAGCTCTGGGTGACCACCGACAGATACAAGATTTATTTCCTCCATTTCTGATTCAGCGACGTCAGGACGTCAGTGACGACAGGAGGAGAATCTCAACGCTGATAGGCTTTTGCGACACAGCTTCACGTGAATTTCTCGCTCGAGTTGAAATATTTCAACTCCTGCGTTGCCTAGCGCAAATTCGCGTCTACTCACCTCTTTGCATTGACTTTGTATGTAATCGCACCGCGCGAAAAGTTCTTGGTGTGAACACACCATTACATATGATGTTCACCACTGATGAAAATTACATTATAACTTTATAAGTCTGTAAAAGCTGCCATACAATTAGGTTTTCTCTGCACAATTTTATTTAATTTAATCAATGAACATATTTTTGATTAAGTCTTCTAAAGGTATCCAAGAGCTCCTTCAGTATCAGCTATGTTGTGCTAACCCTCCCATCCAGTTGAGCTCTAGTTAGAATAATTTTAGAGGCCCACTTAGGAGGATTTAAATTAAGTGTAACATTAAATAATTTCTCTCGTCTCTTTATCAGCTAAACCTTGATCCTGTGTATGAAGACATCTCAGCTCAACCAACAGAGCAGGATGATCTTCACTATAGCAGAGTCCACTTCCCTCAGTACCAATCAGATCTTCTCTACAGCACAGTCCAGCCACATCAGCCTCAAGAACAAGATCATGTCCCCGACGCTGTTGTCAAATTCAGACCCAACAAGACCCCTGAGTAAGTATCTCTTGCTATTACAACTGATTCAGGATCTATTTGAGGGATATACTTTAAGAATTATGTAGCGTATCAAAGGATGGGCCATTAATCTTAGATCGTACAGGTACAAGTTTGATAAAACTTGAAAGATATTCAATGTTGGGACGATGATTAATGGTCAAAATTCAAGGGTACTTGCGCCCATCGTCACAACACTGATCTGCTTTTCATAAAACCTGAAGGGGTGACAAACTGGGTTACAGATTGCATACTTATATAAAAGGTTATTGTGAGCCTTGCAATGAAACTGCCTAAACTGAGAAGAGTTCTTGTAATTTTAAAGTTTGCTACATGTTGTTTTTTTTTAACCCACAGTACATTAATGCATTATTTTCTTTACTTTCAGGCATGATGATCGCTAGAATTCGTACAACACAGCAAACAAAAACTTAAAGAGACTGAATGTAACAACACACCTGCCTCTGTGATGTACAGAACTTACATATTATTCAATTCATTGATGAGCTTATCTACAGTAGCTTACTGTGAATCAGCAGGCAGAAATCCATCATCTTATGGACACCTCAGGAGCACACTTGAGAGCGCTGATCGACACCCACTGCCTGCTTTAGCAAGAGAAACCAGAACCTTTTAGTTACTCTGATGAACCCATGGTCCAGTCTGTTGAACCCAGCAGACTTTCACTGTATCAAAATACAAGGATTGGACACTATACTTTCCAATATGCAGAAAAAACCCTTCAACAAATAGCCTAATATTTCTGTGAAACTTAAAATTCATCAAAGTTACAACAAAAGGTCCTGCAGGCCTAATTATCATCCATATAATATAATAATGTCAACTGTATAACTCCTATACAAGACTCCTTCACTGAAACATCTTCCTGAGGGACTTTTTAATATATATTAGGACATTGGCTAGTCAGTGCAGTCCTATAACTTTAGAGGATAAAGCATTCAAACAAGACAATATCAAGATAATACCTTGAAAATTGGCATTAGCACTGGAGAGAAGCACCTCTCTGACAAAGTCACAACAAAAGCTGGTTCTCTAAAATATGTGCTGTTTTTGGTATTAATAATATTTATGAACATTAGTTATTTAAAAATTGAGAAATGTGCAGATTCACTAACTTACAGTAGTAGTTATTACAGGAGGGAAGTGCAATGTTCCAGTTACTGTGTCCAACTACAGCTGTATTTCTTAGTATTTAGCAAGGGTAGCAGCTACTCTTCCTGGGGTCCACAAACAACAAAAACATAATATATAACAATACATATAAAACATTTAAAAAACAACAACAAAAACATAACATATATCATATAGCAATGCATATAACACATTTAAAAAAAACACAATAAAAACAAGAGAAAATAAAATAAAAGAAGAAAAACAAATAAAACTGCCAAGAAAAACAAACAAACAAAAAACTACAAACAAACAAAATCAAACTGCAATCCCTCATGTTTGTTCAGGTAGGCTAAGCAACCAAAGCAGTTCATGGTTGGTTTTGCAAATTGAGAAATGTGAACATTCACTAGCTTACAGTAGTAGCATTAATTATTACAGGATGAATTGGAAGTATGTTGTTAAAGTTAACTACTGTATTTCTTATTTGCTAGCTAGAGTTAGCTCGCTGCTAACTGAATCAACGGCTTTGATAAGCTAAATCCGTTTTTTGTTGCTAAGCAACCAAAGCAGTTCATGGTTAGCTAATGCTAGCTATCGAGAGCTACCTCTTTCTCTGAAATTAAATCAAATTTACAACATACATTGCGCTTTTATATTACCGTTAACACACCGTACGTTACAGAAAGCTAACGTAAGGCTAAATTAAGAAATACTCACCCAATATTAAATTGTTTTCTGGGTAGTTCTCTTAATACATCCATGGCAGAGGCTAGAGGAGAGCCAAACCGGGGAAACTCTCGCGAGATTGTTAATGTTTTGATCTCGAATAGTTATAGGATAGGTCGTCGGACAGCAAGTCTCGCGAGAGTTTTTGCAGATCTCATTGGATTTCGCAGTTTTGGGGGCTTCCTTCTAGACACGACCCCTTTTACTGGGGCATGATGCTTTTTATTAGATTAGATTAAACTTTATTGTCACTGCACAATAGGTACTTTTTTTTTTTAATTTTTAATTTTTTCCCATTATTATACAAGACTCAATTACAAACCTTTATGACATATTTCAATTGTCAAAAACTTAAATTGTTGACCTTGTTGACAGCACTAAAGACAAAAACAACACAAAATAGACATTCAAACAAGAAATTGTTACGTTAACAAGGAGTTAGAGTCCGACTCAAGCAGCATAAACAACTTCCATCTCTTGATATGGGCCTTAAAACTTTAAATAAATCTATGAATAAAGTGTTTACTCAACAAAACTTTGCTCATCATCACATTTAAAGGGTGTAGTGATATATCTTTAGATTGAAACCAGGCTCTGAAAGCCTTGTGAGTTAAGTTTTGACCATATAAATTATAGGTTTATTCATGTATTTTCCATATGCTGCAATATTTCCCAAAATATCCTGTATTTCTTATCTGAAAACACAAGACATTTTACTCATTTTATTCTTCAAAGACAGCATCAACATCTAAAACTAAGTTTTAGTTGTTATCTAACATACAGTAAGTCCTTACCTGTCATTTTGAGTTTTGGTGGTGCGGTGAACCTTTTTTGCAGTTGGATTATGGATTGTACCTTTAAATAAAAAAATTGTATGCTTGTGCTCCGAGTTGTTTAATGGCCACACTAATTCATTGATAAAATATAGGGAAGATTAAATTAAACACCAGATATTAAACCAAGAGTGTGACTGCAATATCAATATTTCGTATTCATATGTGCAATAATGTGAACCCAGCCACTGATTCAGTCAATTTTTATATCTTGTTTTTTACTGTTTGCTTACATACTATATCTTTATTGTTTACTTGCTTATTTATTAGATCTTGTTATGTTTGTTACAGTTGCCTCTTGTTGTTGCACTGTCCCCCTTTGCTGCTATAATCCTGCAGATTTCCCCGCAGTGGGACTAATAAAGGATTATCTTATTTTATCTTACAACAAAGAAATAAAACGGCATCAATACAACTCAAGTCCATATTAATATATTTTATTACCATACAAGTATACACTTCAGTAATTAATCCAAATACAAAAAAAAACATAGGAAATAATTTGTTGTGCAAGTAGCAGTGGGTCTTCTGTTTCTTTGTCTTTCAAGTAAATTGAATATTCAAGTCTAGTTTTAAGTCCAGTACGTGTTAAATATGCACTCAAGACACAGTAGACTGAGAGGTTGTAACAGTGAGTGCAAGCAAGTTATCAATGGGTGTGAGGTTAATTATTGTGTTTAAAGTCAGTATTAATAACTTGTATGGTAAAGACCTGGAAATGTGTTGTGGTGAAAAGAAAGGAAACGGTACAAATGTGGGTCCCAGACATATAAGGCAGAGCTGGTTCATTGTCACCACCATCCAAGCTGTACTACAGTACATGTACACTGCATACGGTGTAATAGTACTGCAGGGTCCCCTTGATTATATGGCCTTATAGGGCATATCTGTATAATGAGCTTCTTTGTATCTACGTGGGTTCAAAAGAGGAAGAAGAGGAGGAGGAATGAGGAGAAGTGTTACATTTTAATCACAACCAATAAGAGTTGTTACCCAACACTGAAGAGAGAGAGGGGGAGGGAGGTGACAGTTAACTGTCAGTGTGTGCTACTTTCAGTCTGATTTAGTTGACACAACTTCCTCCCACATTTCCTCTGTATTCACAGATCAAAGATGAGAAAACTCCACGCTCTCTTTCACTGGTTTATGTACAAACTTAAAGAACCATGATAGTAATGATAAGGTCAGTGATACGGTCGCATGATGCTACATAACTTGCTATTCAGTAGGCTACATTTGTCTTGATTCACACATTTGCTCCTGACATTTCAGCGTAAATATTTGAGTAGTTGCGGTCAAGGAGTTTGAAAGAAAGAGCACACCAACACAGACGTTACAATCTTGAATCACATGGCTCGCTCATCTTTGACTCCGCTCACAGGACTCTGCCCTCAGCTCCATTATTCTCCATCTCCTCTGCTCTTCGCAGCCTCCTCCTCCGTGTGGTGCTTTCATTTGTCCAGCAGCACCTTTGCCAGAGACTGGAGGTTTTCCCTCTTCTCGTACAGGTACATCTGGGTCTCCCACAGCATGTCCACCAGGACCGCGTCACTCACCTCATCCAGCATCACCTCCTGAGACAGCTGGGGACTCAATCTGCACAAAAGACAATAAACAGCTTCAAAGTGCTGGACAAATGACAATGTGACAAACACTAATAATGAAACCCTGCAGACTTGTGTTTGAATATAGTGTTATACATTCCTCTACGGGCTATTTTGTTTTCAGTTTCATGCGGTTTCATTAAAGGTCAACGTAGCAGTGACGTAGGTTACCACAGGAAGCTAATCAATAAGGTTATGAATAATGTGAACGCTAGCACTAGCTGAGTCAACGTTAGCTGTGCTAAGTTTGGAAATAACTGAAAGGGTTAGTTTCCGTGTCCCGAGAGGTAAAATTACTGGTTTTGTGATTGGAGTCTGGTGGCTTTGAAGATTGCGATATAACAGTTTCAGTTCCCCATCAGAAAGGGCTGTCTGATGGCGAGGTAAAGCGGCTGTGGACGGGAGCAGCAGAAAGACATATTTTAGACACCTAAAAAAAAAAATCAATATCAGTTTAAGTGTACCCTATATTTAAAGATAATATTTTATGGCTTTTATTGCCTTTATTAGAGCAGCTGGAGAGTGACAGGAAAGAGGGGAGAGAGAGAGGGTACGACACGCAGGAAAGGGCTGCAAGTTGGAATCAAACTCGGGCCGCTGCCAAGAACTCAGAAAAAAGAAAGAGAGCCGGTTGAATCAATGAGAAGCAAAGTGCAGCAGGTTGGTAGTCAGCTGACCTGTGGTAGATGGTGTCGATCATTTCACACCAGGCTCCAGCTCTGTCCACTGCACAGCCATCAGAGTCTGTACACTGTCCAGTCAGAGAGAGAGAGAAACAAAAAAAAAAACACTTTCTGAAAGGCTAGAATTGTTATTATGTCCAATATATCAGGAATATTAAAATGCTCCACATAAAGTGGAAAAAAACAACTGAGTGGTTGAATTAATATGAAAAAACTATCAAGGTTAACACGATAATAACGCGTTAACACAAATTCCCATTCGGGTACAGCGCCCGCATGACTGCTGACGCCGCACCGAACCGCCTGTCCATCTCCCGCTGCATTTAACCCTCACTGGTGAACAAGACCCCGAGATACTTACGCTCGCTTGGGACAGTGACTCACTCCCAACCTGGAGGGTATATTCCACCGCCCTCCAAAACAGATTATATTATTATAATATTATAATATACATCTATGGCTCTGTACTCACACAGTCCACCAGCATCTTGCCCAGCTCCTTGGCTCCCACGAAGCTCTTGGCCAGCTCCAGAGGGTTGGTGGGTCGGAAAACATCCACAGAGCTCACCACCACCTGAGGAGGTTTACCTGCAGATACACAGCAGCACAGATATGATGCAAACAGGAAGACTTTGCTCTCAGAGACAGTTAGTTATTCACAACGTGCTGTGTAACTTTTCATACTGCTCCCTCCCATCTTAAAAAGGGCACCTTAAATAAACAGCATTCATCATATGACGTATAACTTATGGATGTTGGAGGTTTTTTTTTGTTTTTAACAACTGTCACAGCATGAGTTTTATATAAAATACAACGTATATTATTATATACAAATGGGGTTAAAAACACAGGATTATTTCTCAATGTTATTGAGTGTTGAAGCGGACACTCAAGCCAACTGCTGCTACGACCAGTAACTAATCGAGTGTAACTTTAACTCAGAGTGCTAATATAACTGAATTTATTTGTAAACAAACAACTATATTAGGGCTGTCAAAGTTAACGCGACAATAACGCGTTAACGCAATTTTGTTTTAACTCCACTAATTTCTTTAACACATTAATGCAACTTGTGTTTTTGAGGTTAAGCTAGAGTGAAGATACTGGCATCATATGAAACTAGAAAACCTAAAGAATCCATTGGTACCAACCATGTTATGCTAGCTTGTTGTGAAGATTGTAAATAACGCTCCAAAGTTACGCTAAATATTGGCGAGGAAAAACTGGCAAGGCAATTTTCAAAGGGGTCCCTTGACTTCTGACCTCAAGATATGTGAATGAAAATGGGTTCTATGGGTACCCACAAGTCTCCCCTTTACAGACATGCCCACTTTATGATAATCAAATGCAGTTTGGGGCAAGTCATAGTCAAGTCAGCACACTGACACACTGACAGCTGTTGTTGCCTGTTGGGCTGCAGTTTGCCATGTTATGATTTGAGCATATTTTTATGCTAAATGCAGTACCTGTGAGGGTTTCTGGACAATTTTTTACTTGACATTTTTTTTTTTTTTTACATTTTTCAAACTTTTTTTGGGACATTTTTTTATTTTTATCTTTTCCTTTTCTGAATTTTTTTTCGACATTATTCAAATGTTGTCTTTTTTTATTTTTTTTATATTTTTCAGACTTTTTTTTTTTCCTTTTTTTTTTTTTTTAAATTTTTCGGACATTTTTCAATTTTTTTTTCGACATTATAATTTTTTTTTTTTTTACATTTTTCAAGCTTTTTTTTCTTTTTACATTTTTTTTGAACATTTTTTTTTTTACATTTTTTGAACATTTTTCAGACTTTTTTTTTATTTCCTTTTTTTTTTTTTACATTTTTCGGACATTTTTCAATTTGTTTTTCGACATTATACATTTTTTTTTTTTACATTTTTCAAACTTTTTTTTCTTTTTACATTTTTTGGAAATTTTTCAGAATTTTTTTTTTCGACATTATTCAATCATTTTTTTTTTTATTTTTTATTTTTTTTTTTTTACATTTTTCGGACATATTTCAATTTTGTTTTCGACATTTTTCAAACTTTTTTTTCTTTTTACATTTTTTGGAAATTTTTCAAAATATTTTTTTTCGACATCATTCAATCTTATTTTTATTTTTTTTTAATTTATTTTATTTATTTTTTACATTTTTCGGACATTTTCAATTTTTTTTTCGACATTATTACATTTTTTTTTTTTTTTTACATTTTTCAGACTTTTTCATCTTCTTACATTTTTGGGAAATTTTTCAGAATTTTTTTTTTCGACATTATTCAATCTTATTTTTATTTTTTCCTTTTTCTTTTTATTACATTTTTTCGGACATTTTTCAATTTTTTTTTCGACTTTATTAAATTTTTTTTTTTACATTTTTCAGACTTTTTACAATCTTATTTTTATTTTTTTTATTTATTTATTTTTTTTACATTTTTCGGACATATTGCAATTTTGTTATCGACATTATTCAATCTTTTTATTTTTTTTTTCATTTTTCGAATTTTTTTTTTTTCACATTTTTCAGAAATTTTTTTCTTTTTACATTTTCTGGAAATTTTTCAGAATTTTTTTTTTTTCCTTTTTTTTTTTTAAATTTTTCGGACATTTTCAATTTTTTTCTACATTATGTAAGTTTTTTTTTTTTTTAATTTTTCAGACTTTTTTGTTTTTCCGTTTTTCAATTTTGTTTTCGACATTATTCAAACTTTTTAATTTTTGACATTTTTCAGAATTTTTTTTTTTTTTTTTTTTAATTTTTCTAACTTTTTTTCTTTTTTTTTACATTTTTCAGATTTTTTTTTCTTTTATACATTTTCTGGAAATTTTTCAGAATTTTTTTTTTTTTACATTTTTCGGACATTTTTCAAATTTTTTTTCGACAATATTAAATTTTTTTTTTTTACATTTTTCCCAAAAAAAAATATTTTTACATTTTTGGGAAATTTTTCAGAATTTTTTTTTTCGACATTATTCAATCTTATTTTTATTTATTTATTTTTTTGCATTTTTCGGACATATTTCAATTTTGTTTTCGACATTGTTCAAACTTTTTTTTTTTACATTTTTTAATTTTTTTTTTTCTTTTTACATTTTTGGGAAATTTTTCAGAATTTTTTTTTCGACATTATTCAATTTTTTTTTTTTTTATTTATTTATTTTTTTTGACATTTTTCAGACATATTTCAATTTTGTTTTCGACATTATTCAATCTTTTTTCTTTTTACATGTTTCAGACTTTTTTTTTACATTTTTCGAATTTTTTTTTTTTTACATTTTTTTGACTTTTTTTTTCAGAATTTTTTTTCTTTTTACATTTTCTGGAAATTTTTCAGAATTTTTTTTTTTTCCTTTTTTTTATTTTTAAATTTTTCGGACATTTTTCAATTTTTTTTTTCTACATTATTAAAGATTTTTTTTTTTTTACATTTTTCAGACTTTTTTTTTTTACATTTTTCGGACTTCTTTGTTTTTTTTTACATTTTTTTTTTACATTTTTCAGACTTTTTTTTCTTTCTACATTTTCTGGAAATTTTTCAGAATTTTTTTTTTTTTTACATTTTTCGGACATTTTTGACACCTCTGCTACCAGATATGTGAATGAAAATGGGTTCTATGGGTACCCACGAGTCTCCCCTTTACAGACATGCCCACTTTATGATAATCACATGCAGTTTGGGGTCAAGTCATAGTCAAGTCAGCACACTGACACACTGACAGCTGTTGTTGCCTGTTGGGCTGCAGTTTGCCATGTTATGATTTGAGCATATTTTTTATGCTAAATGCAGTACCTGTGAGGGTTTCTGGACAATATTTGTCATTGTTTTGTGTTGTTAATTGATTTCCAATAATAAATATATACATATATTTGCATAAAGCAGCATATTTGTCCACTCCCATGTTGATATGAGTATTAAATACTTGACAAATCTCAAAAATAAAAAATAAAAAACAAGTGCGATCGTGATTAAATATTTTAATCGATTGACAGCCCTAAACCATACAAATAATATAATTCCATATTAATACCGATATAGCGGCAGAAAACAAACAGATTGTGGATGAGCAACACATTCACATTCACCCAAGTGACCCCGAGTTTTGAATTCAGTTCACAAGAAGCATATTTTCCATGTTCAGATACAATGAAGTGTCTTACCTGTACCGAGGGAGACCACGATACCCAACTTCTTGATTTCATTTCCATGTTTCTGAGAAGAAGGAGAGGAGACAGATAATTAAATGATCTAATAAAACATAAATTCTAGCGTTAGCGATTAAAGGTGAACTTAATGGAAGGGAGAAGTTAAACTAGAAGCAGCTGTCAGGTTTCCTACCTCTGCTTTTAAAGCTTTATTGTACTGATGGATTTCTGACATGGCGTCTAGCGTCGGGTTATTGGCCAGCAGCCCTCCATCCAGAAAGCGGCCCATTGGTCGGAAGTAAGTGGGGGCAGCGCCGCTGGAGCGGGCGGCTCGCCACACAAGTTGTTCTGGTGTAAACAGAGGGATATTAAGATTTAATAAAGACATGAAACAATTAATCAGAGACTTTGATTATCTGGGTGCAGAGAGAGACCGTTAGTATCCACATTCATACATGCTGAAAAGGTGTTATTTGTGCTGTGCTATTAAAAGTATGTGTTTGGTATGAAATCAAGTTCAAAGGAAGAGTTTCACATTTTGGGAAATAAGATTATTTGCTAAGATGAGAAGATTGATACCACTCTAAGTATGGAGAGTGGCATCAATCTACTCATCAAACAAAGCGAATAAGCGTATTTCCCAAAATGTCAAACTATTTCCTCAGACTCCAAAATAATGAGACAGAATACACTGAAACATGAGACAGTGGAAAAGTACTTGATGTCACTATGAAAATAAAAGAGGAAGGGAAAGAAAACTGTATTAAACTAATAATTGTCTTCTTTTTTTGTCAGTGCTTTTCTACAGTATTAACAGTGCAACCTGTGCTGTAAGATGAAAGTAGAAAGAAAATTGAAGGAAAGTTTAATGTTTAGGACTGATAACGTTGTTCTGTAAAGTGTTGGTTTAGAGCTGTATATTGTTTTTTAAATGGCAGGACACATTTCTGTGTTAATTAATTGTTAGAATTGTGTATCTTTTGTTTTTCTGTTTGTATTTTGTGAGTCAATAACAATAAAAACATTTAAAAAAAAAACTTTAACCATGTAAAAATGGTTGTTCCTCTGAAATGCTTGTAGTCTCTCACACACACAGACACACACCTTCATCTGTCACCTTCCTACGCTTTCTGGTTGGCTCCTCTGTGTATCCTACTACCAACACATCCTCATCCTCCCATCCTGCAACAACAACATGGCTGCCACTCAAACAACACAGCACAGCTGGTCAGGAATACCACGGCATGCAAATTCAGGAGTAGGTTGTTTTGCTTTCACCAAGTGCCTCGATTTTCAGGTATCATTTCCACAATGAACACAAAGCTTCAGTAGGCAGTATATCTTTGGCATCATTGGGCAAAAAATCCATAATAACCTTTCAGCATATTGTAATTCAAGTGTTCTGAGAGAAAACTAGACTTCTGCACCTCCTCGTGGCTCTGTTTTCAGGCTTTAGAATTTGGCCAATCAGAGGTCATTTCAGAGAGAGAGAGTGGAATATCCTCCAGGAAAAGTTGCTCTTCCAGCATTGGCAACAGCTGCCTCCACTGCAAAGCAACCCAGAAAAGGAAGACCGACTTATCAAAAAGAGAGTCAGACAATATTGGTGAAGCGTTTCAGAGCTGGAGAGAACATTTTGTAATAGTTAGCTAATATCCTTCTGCTCATGGATAGCGCTGTGAGGTAGCCTTACAGCTACAATAGCTACAGCAGTAGCTTGGGGAAAGCATCATTTTCTCTCCATCTCTCTAATAGTTCAGTCTTCTGTGTGAGCTCACCGTGGACGTATAAAGAGAACGGAGCTCAACGCTGCGGCGCAGCCATGACGGCCACGGTTTGCAGAAGGTCAGACTATTAGCAACACTTTCTCTCCATCTCTGAAACGCTTTGCTGATATTGCAGCTCACTTGCATATGCCTCTCCTCGTCTGGTGGGAGGGGCTTAGGACTGAGAGAGGAGAGCTGCAGGATGAGGGCTGTATTTCCAAATTCTGGAGGGTTTTTTTCCTTTTCCAGAAAAATGCCTCCCCTGGGTTCCACTTGAATTACAATATGTTCAAAAGTTATTATGGAATTTTTGCTCACTAACACCAAAAATAAACTGCCTCCCCCAGCTATAATCCCAGAATTTAAAGCCACCAAGTGTAGGGTTTGCTGTCTTTGACACCATCTAGTGCTAGTATCAATGCAGTGCACTACCTCTCCTATAGTAAGCGAACCAACAACCACAACTGGCTCCACTAATTGAAGTACCTTGTGGGATGGTGAGGGGTTTGAACGTGGCAGTGGTGGAGTATGGGGGCTCTCTGCGGACGGAGGGGGGGTTGTAGTTCCTGAATATGTGCAGCTCGCCTGGATGTCTGTCTGCTAGAACGCTGGTCACCATCACCCTGTACACAAACACATAAATGGAGACATTGTTAGAGAGCAGAAGGTTGAAATGGAGGCAGACGCTGCAGCTTTTATGCTCATAAAAGAAGACCATCAAACTTGAAAGTCTTCAAGTCCAGCCTTCGTTTTTTGTTCTTTTTTTGTTTTTCTTTTGTCAGTCAGTATGCATCACATTATACTTTATATTCTAGTGCGCTTGTTAAAAAAAAAATCACGTGAACAGTGTTTCCCACAGCTGGTTGCAGGCTGTGAGGAGATGAATGATGATGACACGGCAAAAAAAGTCACACCCACAAAGCACGGTAAACGAGACAGCAGGTGCTTTTCACTATGCATAACGTGTCTCCTTGATTCCTTTCCTCGCCTCCTCTCCTCGTGTCTTAGTCCCTCCCAGCTGAGATGCGAGCGGAGGAGGCGAGGAGAGAGGAAACGGGGAAATACGTGTTCAGAGAAATGAGGCGTCCTTTCCTCTGAAGCGTCACGTGAAGCGACGTCCATTTCTGAGGACGGCGGCTCCTCCAGAAGCCTCCTCTCTCCTCTCTCCTTGTCTCCTCGAGGGACATTTAAGGGATTGGAAGATCCTCAATGATAGTGGAGGGGGAACGATTTCCAGGACAAGCGATGATGAGCGATGATGAGTATTTGCTGATGAGTATGTCTGAGGAGAAGTTTTAATCCTAGTGTCTCTGTACACTTTTCTTCCTATTACCTAGAGGACACATTCAACATGAACAGTTACCTGGGGTATCGGACATCTGTCATCTTGGTGTTCTCTCCAAACTCTTTCTTCAGGAAGTCCTCCAGTGGTGCCGATTCATAAGGTCGTGACCCCCTGAACACCTGCTCCTTCATCCTAAAGTAGAGGCAGCGCAGGTACTCCATGGACTTACCTGCATATAGAAGAAACATCGTTATCGTTTTGATGCTACGTAATAGTAAAAAACATGTGAAAATAAAAGGGAAACGCACACACACACACCATGGACTATAGCGAGGGCCAGGATGCCCCCGGTGCTGGTGCCAGCCACCCAGTCGAAGAGCTCTCTGGTGGGCCGACCGGCCTCTCTCTCCAGAGCGATCAACATCTGGATCAACACCAGGCCTTTGATACCTCCACCATCCAGACACAGCAGTCTGTCCATTCTGCAGAGATGACGATTATAGTGTTCTGTTGTCTCCAATATGAATCAATACAAATTATGAAAACATTCCTGACTAAAAATAACATGATTACTCACTTCCTTTTCTCCATTGTGTATCCGTCCACTTCAGACGTGCTTCTGCTCATCGCACTGACTGCAGCTCCAACATACATGATCTCCTCAAACCCTGTCAGCCAATCACAACAGCTATTGATATGGGACCAACACATGTATGCATAAAGGAGGAAAAGGGTCACTGGGATTTCTACAAGCCACATGGGAGTTTTACAAGGCTCAACAAGAAGGATTGCCCACTTGTCCGGGGAAAGCAAATAGCCACGTCGGGCTGGTAAATCTAACAAATCACTTGCCTGATCGAGCAAGTAGTAAAACTTGAGCCATCTCGCTTCCTTCTCATCTCTGTTGAGAGATGCACATGCTCAGTACCGATCGGAAAATTGCGGCGCATAAAGACAAAGTTTATGAGCTGAAGTGCAAGAGAGCATTTCAATCATCCTGGAAACAGGAGTTTAGTTGGGCGGCGTTGGAGGATGTGGACGAAACTCCAACTATGTATTGTGCAGTTTGAGCAAGTTTGAGAGCAAGGCAGATAAAACATGACAATTAACTTTAGTCTTTATTGTTATTTGATAACCGCTAATAAATACAACTATTTGTATAGGCGTAAGTAAAAAACGACTTTGGGCAAGTAGATTTCTGACCCACTTGCCCCACCGGGCAAGTTAAGAAAAACCATTTAGTTTCACATAATGACATTTGGTTTATTCATGGAAGCCTTCCAAAAACAATCTATGCCATCACTGTCAACACTATCAGCATAGTGTTTGGGAGCAGGGCGATGCTGCCTCATCACATATTTTTTTTGGTCATTGCTGATGCATCAAAATAACATCACACCTTGCAGCTCAGGTTTCAAACTTTTAAATCTTGTTCATAAATACATTTTTCCCCAGAGCACTTAAGGTAATAATCTCGAAGATTTTCATATCGTGCTCATTTTTAGGTTCATACTTGCATTTTTTGTTTCTACTATATGTATATGACACTTAAACCTGCTTTATAATAAAAAAGACATGAAAATCTCACTTTTTACAATATGGGACCTTTATATAAATGTCTGTTTAGTCATTATCTATCATTAAATGAGGTAACTCAATGGTGATTGAGCGTATGGCCCACTGATGAAAGTATTTGCAGTATTATGAACTGGGTCTCTGTGGCGACATTCCCAGTAAACAATCACAAGCGCCGCTCTCTGAGAAGTGAGATCCAAAAACACACCTGTAATTACCGCTTATCGCCACAGGTGCCGCCAAAGAGAGCAAAACAAAGATCTGTGAGATTGTAACTTTAAAGGCAGAATGAGTAGGATTTTCCTAAAAAAAAAAAACAATGTATAGACTGATGCTAAACTAATTCCCCTCAATCATCTCATCTGACCCACTAGCAGTGTGTGGTGGTGTCTGTATCTTAATATGTTGTGTGTTCGGGACGTTTCTGTGTGTCAAGCTCTTTAAAAACGTAGCGAACAGGTGCCAGATTGTAAGCACGCATCCAAGAAGAAGCTACGGAAAACGGGAGGACACAGCGCCGAAAAAAAGAAAGAAACGAGCACCGCCAGCGAGCACTGTAACCCTCAATGAGCCAGAGAGGAGGGATCAACTTTGAATGTTGTGTTTACAAACCGACAAATCCTCCTTTAAATATGACCAATAAAAATCTGTTGTCGATCAGTCTATACTCTTTGGAATATGAAAGAGGTGATGTAAAAATGAGAATAAAAACTCCCTCGATGAACCAAAGGGAGACATTTAAATGAAAGATGGCGGCGTTACCTATGCCTGCAGGCTTGGTCTTGTTGGAGAAGGGGGGAGGACTGCCGGGGGAGGGTGGGAGGCACCGCTGGACCCCTACACTACACAGCATGTCCAGCAGTATCTTTCTATTAGGACCTTTCAGGTTAGACATGCACACACAGCACAAACAGCAGAGAGAAAGATGGAGAGAGATAAAGATAGCGAGAGATAGATGGAAGAAGAGAGAGAAAGCAAGAACAGAAGCCAGCTGTTAGCAATCATCATGCATTTAAAAAAATCAATAAATGACAGAAAACTCCTTTTACCACCATTTCTGCTTCAGAGCATCCAGTTGGTGGTTTCATACACAACGGGCCTCATTTATCATCCATTCTTATGAAGACTTTTCTTCTTAAAAAAAACACTTACACAGTTTTCATGAAGATTTTGACATTCACAGATGTTCTCTTATTTGGGATTTGTTCTTGCGGACATGACATATTTGTGCAAAATAACTGGTTATTGAGTTTACTTCAATTCTACAGTTTTATAATATCATAGGATTTAAATTAAATTAATATTTCTTATCATTTATAATATGATTAATGATTATTGCCATTATTTTACAAAGCATTATGGTCTTTTAAAATAAATAAACAGTACACTAACACTTCAATTCACATCAATGATGTTAAATGGGAACTATGCCATCCAATAATTAGTGATTGATCGTGCTGTTTATAGTCCCACATTCTGCACCCAAGGCCGACTCACATAGTGGCAGTGGCAAGAACAACATAATTTCAAAATAATTGGGTTTTTTTTTTGCGTTTTTCTTCAGTTCTACATTTGTATAAAGTATTGTGATTTAAAGTACAATACTTTTTATCATTTCTAATATCTTTTAATAATTAGTTTCATTATTTTGCAAAGCATTATGGTCTTTTAGAATAAATAAATACTACACTAACACCTCAGCACTTAACAAGTAATATCATCCCATGCATCTTGTGTTATATCCACTACTGATGCTATTAAATATATCGTTTGGCGTTCACTTCCTGCAGAAGAACCTCCACTTCAGAACTATTGAAGTTTTTTTAACATTTGGAGTCCGGTTCTCCACCTCTTTAGCCTTTGGTTTAGGCGTTTCATTTTCTGTGCGTGCACACGGCCCTGCAGTCTCATGCCCTTTAATGAGGATTGGCAGAGTGTCTACTTATGCTGATTAGGATCAACCGGCACACGCCTTCAATTTACGAGGACAATGGGATTCATCATCATAAGAACACAGATACGAACGTCTGCGGTTTAAGACACCATGAATCTGACGCAGGCTTTTCTCAGGACCTTTCTCAAGAACAAATTTAGAGAGCTATATTTTATAATAAATAACTCTCTTGTTTTCTTCCTCTTTGGACTCGTTCTTCTTATCTTATCTTACACTATATGACAGTAAATCGCCCTTATTGCACCTTTAAATAGACACGGTGAGAATGCGTTCTAACCATGCTGCTTCTAAACAATCACACACTAATGTATTAGTAGTACGAGCTGTAAAAAAGGGTTTAATATATTGAGACAAGACACTAAGGATTGCCTCAAGTTTGTCATTTTGTAAATCCCTTACACACCCAACCATTTCCGTGCAGCAGCTTTATTGTCTGCAGTGGAACACATGCATTTAAATAATAATTACAAAGTTCAAACTGGCCTGTTAGCTCAAGCATATTAAACTCATCACTATTCCTTATTTGCCTCCTCTCTCTCTTCCTCCATATGCCTCCATATCTCCTCACAGTTTTGCGTCCCTTCTCTCTCTCTCTCTCTCTTACCTTTGCTGGTGCGAGCAGCGATGAGTCCAGGTGTTTCTCCCAGGTCGTTGTGGATCTCCACATCAGCCCCGAACACAATCAGAGCTTTGATCAACTCCATGTGGTCCATCTGATCAACAGAGAGTCAGACAAATGGTTTTAAACATACGTTTCTACAGCAAAATGAAGATAAAGGAAAAATACAACTTTGGATAAGATGACATCAGTCTGGGAGTGTTTGTTTTATTTTTTTGCTAACAGTTGCAACAGGAGAACATTTTTTCCAGTTTTTCCAGTTGATAAAAGTCTGAGTTGTACGGAGGCCCTAAGCGGCGGGAGAGAAAAGAAAATTCTGTCTGAAAAGTCTGATCTGAATAGTTTTCTCTCCTGTGTTTATGACTTAAGAACACACCAAGAGAGCATCTTCATCACACTGATTTGAACTTCCGAGCACTCTGGACTCTTTCCCTTTTTTGAAGAACATTTGCTGTTCAAGAAATGTCAGCAAGAACTTATATCAAGCGAGACAGAGAGATAACATCTTGTAATGTAAGCATGCTGGCCATTACAGAGCAGTTTATTCTTATATGTATGTGTGATACAACCTGATTTCCAAGTTGACTGGAACTTAATCTTTAATCTTTTAGTGTTTTCCCCTCTTCATAATGTTCATCCACTTTGCAAAGTCATTCCTTGACATTTCTCTTCCCTTTCATGAGCATGTTGATGATCAGTAAGATATCACTGCTTTCATCTGGAAAACAAGAACAAGGCAGAGATGGTATCACACCTTCATAGCCAGGTGCAGGGCTGTGTTTCCATCCTGGCCCTTCAGGTTGGCGTTGGCTCCGTGGGTGAGCAGCACCATGGCCGCCTCAAAGCGGCCCTTCTTGGTCAGAATATGGAGGGCGCTCTCTCCGGTCTTACTGAGGTAGTTCACTGCACAGCCGTGTTCCAGCAGCAAACGACACATCTGGCAGAGACAGAAGAAGATCTATTTAAACATCTGCTTGATATTTACCCTCAAATGTTAAGACATTTCAGATTCCTAACATGAATCAGTCTTGGTTTGGTAGCCCAGAGCAACAAGAGCAACACAGTTAAAGGCCACAGAAGTTAACAAAGGTCCTAAATCACTAAAAGCATTAACACATACATTTCTCTGCGTGTATACTACTAGGATGCAAACATGTACTGCAATTCAAACAGCTCATTATGGATTTTAATGTCATATTTGTCACCTCAGCAGTTTTGGACCAGTGGAGAGGCGTCCCTCCATACAAAGAGTCCTCCGCCTGGAGCTGGCCTGAGTCTGCTTTGAGGATCTCCTCCACACAGCTGACAGTCAAACACAAAATAAGAGAGGACTATTATATACTATACTATTAGGGCTGTCAATCGATTAAAATATTTAATCACAATTAATCGCATGATTGTCCATAGGTATCGCAAATTAATCACATTTTTTATCTGTTTAAAATGTACCTTAAAAGGGAGATTTGTCAAGTATTTAATACTCTCATCAACATGGGAGTGGACAAATATGCTGCTTTATGCAAATGTATGTATATATTTATTATTGGAAAACAATTAACATTATGTGTTTTATGTTTAATATGTTTTACCTTTATGTCTCATCCCAAGTAAATAAACTCGTGGTCCTACCTAGAGGAACTCATCTGAGTGCAGCTAAAGGTCTATTATTGATGAATGCAGGGCAGCAGGGTAACCTGAGAAACATTACTTCAAAACCATTATGCTCTTTAGTGTCATTGAGGAAAACACAGACACCCTTCCAGCTAAGGGAATGCTGTTCTGTGACAGTAAATTTGGACAAGAAACATTGATTTGAACATCTCCACTAAGACCGTCCTGGACTGATTACAACCTACAGAAACCAGCTAAACATTCACCAGTTAGACCAGACACAGGAGACAAGAGAGACTCCTCGTCTTTTACCCTACTCACCCCTTCTCACTGTACTTCATGGCACTGTGGATGGGGTAGCCGGCGCCACCGGTGACACCACACTTGGCCCCCCCCCCCAACAGAGCTTTAACGGACTCCACGCGTCCCAGGCGGCAGGCCACGTGGAGCGGCGTCTCCCCGTTGCCGTTCAGCTCATTCACCCCCGAGCACATACGCGAGCACATGACCTGAACGAGAGAAGGATGGCGTGATGGACGTGGAAGGAGGGAAAATTGTGTTACTATGCCGTTGAGAAGACGGCACCAGCTGAAACAAGGTGGAAAGATCGTTCCACGCGTGTTGATCAGATGGAAATGTTACTGCGGAGTCTCACCTGGATGATGGCAGGAGTGTCCTGCTTGGCGGCACAGTGCATGGGCGTCTCTCCGTTGCGGTCTTTGATGTCGGTGCGAGCCTGGCTCTCCTCCAACAGCTCCTTCACACACGCCGAGTCGCCACGCTCACATGCCAGGTGCAGCGGCGTCTGACCCGATGCATCCCGGGCGTTGATTTGACTGCAGACAGAGAGATGGCGTAAGGTTGTTTTGCACGGTTTAGCCACCACATTAATATTCTGAATTATCATTTTTCTTTTCTAATCATTTCACTACAGTATGATAATGAGCTTTAAGAGACTCCAGACTTGCATCTTGAGATACACTGAAGATTTAGCCCACTTTATTGTTATGTTATCATTGTGCGGTAATGCAGATCAAGCAGGGAGAGTTTTTAATTGTTTATTCTTGTTTGTGCATTGAAGTAACTCCAACATCCCAGATCTGAGACTTGGCTACAAACCGCTTTCATGACATAGTTATGAACGGAAAACCAAACACTGGCTCTAGAGAGAGCCTTTCACATTTTTACGTTACCTGAAGGCCACTGAAGGTAAACTGTCATAATCATGTTTCTCAAGCACTTCCCATCTTACCTCTGGACATAGTTATGTTTGAGACAATCTCTCAGGCCCGTTACCACGGCGATGTGGGCGGAGCTCCAGTCCGGGTGGTTGCGGATGCAGTCCACGATCGGCTGGGTGGTCTCCGCCTTCAGAGGAAGTGTCTCATAGAAGGGGCGAAGCTTGAGGGCAAACTGGGGGAACCAGTTCATGGCGTCCTCCTCTGACGCCACCTGAAACAGCCTGGTTCACACACAGCGATGATTACACACATTTCACATCTCACCACGAATCTGAATGACTCTGGGAGTGTGATAATACTGGTGCAAGTAATACAGATAAGATAAATACAACAGCGTCCCCGGCACAAAGTGCTCCAAAGCGCTCCCAAATGCAGCCAGAGTTACGAAAAGTTCCTTTGATGTTCATGAAATTTGGTGAGATCATGTTCTCATCTATATCAACATTTTTTGAGATTTTTTCACCCGACATGAAGTCAGCCATTTTGGATTTTGTGCGTTCATTTTCATTTTACAAACCCATTGTAGAACCTTCTTACCTTCAATGCTTTATGGCTGATTGAGCCAGCACTGACTTAGTCAAGATAACGGCTTTGATTTAGATAAGCTGCTTTGTTGGGTAACAGACAGTGGAGGTCAATAGTGAGCTAAGCTATATCAATAAGATCTTGTAGGCTGAAAATAGTAATCAAATCTGAAAAATAAACATACTTGTGGTCATTTCAGCTGACATCTGCACATTTAAACCAAATGACACCCGTCACACCTCTCTCTCTGCCCGTGATGACATCAGTACTGACCTCAGAGTCACATTAGGCGTCTCGGGGCACATGAGCAGACAGTCCCATGACTGGCACTGGGTGTTTCTGTACAAGACCATACGTCCCTCCTCTTTCAGAAGGACTTTGCCTCCTCCAGCATAGTCAGACAGCGGCACGTCCCTGACCCGGTAGGGGTTGGTGAAGAGGGTGGACACAGAGGACACAGTGTCCAACAGCCGGCCCAGGAACTGCATCGTCACCTGAGAACAAAGAACAGAAAGCTTAGGGACAAAGAACGCATACTATCAAGAGGTGAAAGTCATTTGTTCGTTCCATTGCAACATGAGCGCCCAGCAGCAGAGCTACGCTTCCACCATTTTGGACTGAAAGCGACTACCGGGCGCCAGTAAAACGTCAGCCTACAATGTGCCGTACAAAAGTAAATCAAAATTATTTCTATTCTATTGTCATATTCACCGAAATGGCCTGTGTTGAACAATAAAATATTATAAATGTAATAAGCGTTTTCAGTCCAAAATGGCGGCAGCGGCTGTTGTAAAAAAAAACGAGCTCTCTTTGCTTCTATACTCTTTGTTAGGGAGGACCCAGACAACCTACAACCAGTGGTGGAAAGGAAATAAGTACATTTACTCAAGTACTGTATATCATTTTGGGGTACTTGTATTTTACTTGAGTTAGAGCTGTAACGATTAGTCGACTAAACGATTAGTCGATCAACAGAAAAATAATCGAAAAATAATTTTGATAATCGATTAATCGTTAAAGTAATTTTTTATGCAAAAATATCAGAAAATGCTGTTTTCAGCCTCTCAAATATGGAGATTTCCTGCTTTTCTCTGTTTTATATCATATTAAAGTGAATATCTTTGGACCAAACAAGACCTTTAAAGACATCATCTGGGAGTTTGAGAACTTGGGATGGACATTTTTCACTATTTTCTGACATTTTAGAGACCAAACGATTAATCAAGAAAATAATCTTAAAATTAATCAGTAATTAAAATTGAAGTTAGCTGCAACCCTAACTTGAGTATTTCCATTTTATACACCTCTACATCTAAGAGGCAAATATTGCAATTCTTACTCCTCTACACTTATTTATTTTTAATAACTTTACTTACTTTCCAGATTCAGATGATTTATACTAAATATAAATCAACTAATGAATGATGATGTATTACTGTAGATTAAACTACCCTGCAGTATATAAAATAATTAAAATGAGCTCCACCTTTACCAGCTGCAACATTAAAGTGATGAACACATTAATGCATCAATGATTATAATCTGATAATGTGATAAACATTTTGCTGAAATTGGCCATTCTGCATAATAATAATAAGAAGAGGGATGCTGCACGTTCGGACAAGCTGGTGAGGAGAGCTGGCTCTGTGATGGGCATGGAACTGGACTCCCTGGTGTCAGTGACGGAGAGGAGGACCCTTAGCAGACTTTTATCCATCATGGACAACACCCACCACCCCCTTCACAACACACTCACTCAGCAGAGGAGCACATTCAGTGGCAGGCTGCTGTCTCAGTCCTGCTCTACGGACAGACTGAGGAACTCCTTTGTTCCCCGAGCCATACGGCTGTTTAACTCCTCACTGCGAAGGAGGGTTTAACTTATTATAAGACAGTCACACTGCATTATGCACTACTATATCATACTCTATAATATACTCTGCCATATTCTTCTATTTATTAATATACTCTGCTATATTTGCACTACCATTTGCACCATTGGCACACTGTCACTTCACTGCTGTATTTATGTTATCTTATTTTTATTTTATTTTATCTCACTTTATTCTATTTGATTGTATCTTTTTTAAGGTGTATTGGTGTTGGGACTTGTTGTCTAAGCTACTGGATGCCTAAATTTCCTTCGGGATCAATAAAGTATCTATCTATTTATCTATCTATCTATCTATCTATCTATCTATCTAATGAGTACTTTTACTTTCGGTATTTCTTTGCGAATACTTTCACTTTCACTTAAGTTAAGTTTTCACTTAAGATCTTGAATGCAGGGTTTTTACTTGTAACAGAGTATTTTTACACAGTAGTACTGCTATTTTTTACTTAAATAAAAGATGTAATACTTGTTCCACCCCTGTCTACAGCACAGTCTATATGATCTATAATATAAGCCAGGAGGTTGTTCAGCTCTGCCCTCTTCACCACAGCCTGCCGGATAGTTGTCATCATTAATTAATGATTTATTCTATCCTCAAGACAGGATGTTGCCTCTCAAGAAGAATAGCAACAGGTCTAATATCCAAGATATGACATGTTATGTCTCTCTAGTGTGTGGTTAGATCAGTGGAGTAATGCAGTGCACTACTAAAAACAGTTTCCTGTGAGGTAAAGCTAATTATTCAACTCTCTACTGCCTGTTACACTCGGAGACCTCGCAGTGACGATGCAAACTGAGGCTGGTCCTCGTTATAACGGTTAACAAGCATGGATGTGTGAACAAGTGGCTCCATTCATGCTGCTCACGAGTTCACAATCAATTTGACACCAACATTAAGAGAAAGAGGCACCGAATACGGTTTAAAATAACCCGTTTATTTAAAGTGTTTAACATGTATAGCATCAATACTACAGTTATCTACCTGCTAAGTGCAGCTAATCGCATTAACCCCGCTGCTGTGAGTCTCTTCTTACCTGCTGGCTCTCCTCTCTGCGTTAGCTGCTTGACTTCTGACAGCGACATCAACAACCGCGACGTCACAACCAAACTTGCTACAAATCGTGACTGACGCGAGTTTGCTCCAATCAGAGCTCAAGGAACAGTTGGCTGCTAAGCAAAAGGGGTGGGGCTTAATACATAGAAGATGCTCGGGTTTTTCCTTCACACTGGAAAGTCCCAGAGGACCTTTGACTGTAGAAGCCCATTTTTATGGAGGACGGAACCTGCCAAAAACAAAAATAAATGAATGAATGAATAAATAAATATGCCATTAATTGATAAAATGTGACTCTTTTAATTTGTTTCTTTATTTATTTATCTTTGTATTAATTTCCAGTTATTTACTCTTCTGTTTGATTTTCAATTGTATTGTATTTATTGTATTGTATTTAATTTTCCCTGATTTTTAAATGTATTTATTTAATTTTGCAATTATATTTCATTTATCTTTGTATTTATTTTTTATTTTTCTTATTATTTTTTTATATGTCTGTGTTTATTTATGCATTTATTTATTTATTTTTGCACGATTTTCCCTTTGCATTTCACCCCCTGTTCCCCAAACTTATTTATTTCTGTATTCTTTTCTTTACACATTTCTTTTTTACATTTCTTTATGCATTTCTGCCTAATTATGCAAATGAGGGGTCTGTCACTCAACGTGTGTCATCATGGGATCATGTTAGTTAGCTAAACGATGTCTGTCTTCATTCCCATTTGTTGTGCAAAACTCACATCTCACAAGTCAATAAAGTATTCATAATGTAACTGAACACAATAAAAAATAGATACAAATCTAAAAAGTGTAACATAAAATAAGAAATAAATACACTCTACAGACATCTAAATTGAATAAATACAATAAGAGTAATACAAAAATAAAAAAATGTTACTGCTTGGTTTCATTTTCAAATCTTATAATAAATTTGGATTTATGAATATGAAATTTTGCTAAATGTTTTTTTTTTTTACTATTGTTATTGTAGAAACCAAACAGTATATTATACCAGTACAACAAAAAAAAAAAAAAAATTTAAGAAGATAATGTCTTGTAGGATAATAATAATCTATGTAGCATTTTAAAAGAAACTCCCCTTATTTTATTGGTAAAAAAATGTTGTATGGAAGATTCCACTTTTATTATTATATTACAGCAGAATGGGCACTACTAATCTCCTTTTTGAAACAATGAACGTATGTTAGGATTATTGTTTTATTAAAGACAAGTTGTACCCACTGAAGTGATGATGAGGGCTCAAAGTAGCGCGCGGTTCTTTGCATCCTGTGCAAAACTCACATCTCACAAGTCAATAAAGTATTCATAATGTAACTGAACACATAAAAATAGATACAAATCTGAAAAGTGTAACATAAAATAAGAAATAAATACACTCTACAGACATCTAAATTGAATAAATACAATAAGAATAATAAAAAAAATTAAAAAAAATGTTACTGCTTGGTTTCATTTTCAAATCTTATAATACATTTGGATTTATGAATATGAAATTTTGCTAAAAGTTTTTTTTTTTTTTTACTATTGTTATTGTAGAAACCAAACAGTATATTATACCAGTACAACAAAAAAAAAAAAAATTTAAGAAGATAATGTCTTGTAGTGCACATACAAACAAAGGAGTCATTAATACAAACAAACAATGTCAGAACCAAGGGGAATCTTTTAAATAAAAACATTAAACAAAGAGCACGAATAAATTGTTTTCACAGCTTTCTTTTTTTTTTATTAGTTAAAACGGTTTTAATGTACTGTTTGGTTTCATTTTCAAATTGTATAAATAAGGGTTTAGAGGGCCTACATTTGGATATATGAATATTAAATTTAGCTAAAATTATGATCAAATGTATTATATATAATTATTTACATTTTGTTTTTACTATTGTTATTGAAGAAACCAAACAGTATATAATACCAGTATAACAAAAAATAGTCAAGATTAACAGTAACATAACAAGAGATATCCTTCCAAGTTGGTGTCTGGACATTACCAGAACAGGTGCACAACAAAAAGAGCAGTCAACACAAAAGTCTTTTTTTAAATTTAAGAAGATAATGTCTTGTAGGATAATAATAATCTATGTAACATTTTAAAAGAAACTCCCCTTATTTTATTACTAAGAAGATGTTTGTATGGAAGATTCCAGTTTTATTATTATATTACAGCAGAATGGGCACTACTAATCTCTTTTTTAAAACAATGAACGTATGTTAGGATTATTGTTTTATTAAAGACAAGTTGTTCCCACTGAAGTGATGATGAGGGCTCAAAGTAGCGCGCGGTTCTCTGCATCCTCATGAGAGTCTTCATCGTTGCCAGGACGACCGAAGGGGGCTGACCCCGGCCACGTGACGCAGCAGTGTGTGTGTGTGTGTGTGTGTGTGTGTGTGTGTTTGTGTGTGTGTATAGTGTGTGTGTGTGTGTGTGTGTGAGCCTGACGTCTGGAGAGGAAAACAGAGACGGTCGCTCACTTCGGGCATGAAAGAAAAGATGGAGCTCTCGGCGACGGGAGATCGCGTTTTCGCCGCGGAAGCGATACTGAAGCGCCGCGTCCGCAAGGTGAGCTAACAGCCGCCTTTTGACTTCCCGCAGATGTTGGCTGAGGTCGGCTCGGCACGGCACGGCACGGCACGGCTCCAGTCCATAGGCTCGGGCTGTCCTCTGGCGCCCATTGCAACGCTATTGAGGCCTTGTGGCTGACGGTAGCCTTTACTGCGAAGCTAACTGGCTAGAAGCTAACTGGCTAGAAGCTAACTGGCTGATATTTTGAGGCAGTAAAACACAAAGAAGGGTCTGGCTGCAGAACCGAGGGGATGAGGAGGTGCTCTGCTGTGTAATAGAGGGGCCTTTTATGTCTCTGCTAGCTCATGGTAGCTAAAGCTACACGGTCTGCACATTACAGCCACATTAAAGGCTGATTGAGACCACTGTTTTTCCCCTGCAAAGGTTGTGAAAACATTGCACTCATGTAGTGTTGATGAGAAAACAGCCACAGTTGGCTTAAACTTCTAGTACTTTGTGTTTTTTTTTTCTCAGTCCATTAATGGCTTGAATGCTGGAAAAGACCCCATAAATCATGTTGGGGGGGACCATCTTAAGTGGCTGGTGGTCACAGTTAACCAGCAGGCCTCCAGTTACTTCTGCTAGAAGTTCTCATAGTTGCACCAATAACTCTGTGATCCAAGCACTTGCACTAAAGCAGGATATTCAGGTTTAAGATTAGCTCCTAGCACAGATGTTGAGTGACTCATCCTTTTTGAAAATTATGCCATATGATGTAAAAATCACATATTACTAATATGCAAAAATGTTTGCCACCCATTGTTAAAAGTATTTGATATTATTGAGAATTTACGGGATTATAACTTTGAGACCCGGGATGACTTCATGTCAAGATGAGAACATTATCAATTACATGAGAACAAATCTACAACAAGTACCATTTCCTCATCGGAATATAATTTGAATTTGCTGCAAATGCGTTCCAGATTTAAGGGATATTTTCTGCCGTTGTGTACGAGCTGTTTTTGTTAATCCACCATCTGTGTTTTTTCTTGCAGGGAAGACTTGAATACCTGGTAAAATGGAAAGGATGGGCAATGAAGTAAGTGCTTCTCTTGACTTAAATGGGAATTAACAACCCTCAGTCTCTTTAAAGTGAAGCATTTGTTGTGCTGTTTTTAATGCCTGCGACTGCAAATGTGGATTAAATCCACTTTGGTGGAAATATTACGTTTCCTTTTGTTGTGTGTTTTCCTCATGTTGCTCCATCCTTGTTTGTTTAGGCACAGCACTTGGGAGCCAGAGGAGAATATTCTGGATGACAGGCTGATACTGGGCTTTGAGCGAAAGTAAGTAAAGCAAACGAGAGTACACTTACACTATGTGCAGTCTTGTTTTCGGTCAGAGTTATGTGTGGGTTAGAGCTGTATTCACATACAGTGCCATTGCACTGACTGTATCTAGCAAGCCACACGTCGCTACTGCGGTATGAACCCAAAATAAACAGATTGTGCTGTGATTTAATTACAATAAACAGATCAAAATAATGCTGAAATAACTACATAATAATGCTGATTTGTAAAAGACTCTGAATTCATGCTTTGTCAGGTCTGTCCGCAAGAAGAAAAGCAAACAATTATTAAAATGTTTGTTTTCTGAATGGAGTTTGTATTGATCAGTGCCAGGCTATGCAGCTGCTCTATTAACACTCAACATAAAGTCATCTAGGCCATAAATACGGCAGCGACATTGTTGTTTCTACCATAGACAGTCTGTGGTTTATACACATACATTTATACTCAGAGTTTGGTCCGGTCTCTGTACAGATATGATGTACTATCGTAGCTCTGGGTGACCACAGACAGATACAAGATTAATTTCCTCCATTTCTGATTCAACAACGTCAGGACGTCATTGATGACAGGAGGATAATCTCAACGCTGATAGGCTTTCGTGACACAGCATCATGCGAATTTCTTGCT
The DNA here is from genome assembly GCA_916701645.2 of Sebastolobus alascanus. NCBI lineage: Eukaryota > Metazoa > Chordata > Actinopteri > Perciformes > Sebastidae > Sebastolobus > Sebastolobus alascanus. Next base: position 2,464,598 of record CAKAOJ020000065.1, read on the forward strand.
CGAGTTGCAATATTTCAACTCCCGCGAATCATGTGAATCTCGCATTGACTTTGTATGTAATCACGCCGCGCGAAAAGTTTGCTTCGCTCTTGGTGTGAACACAACATTAGTGTCTTTACATTCCTCCTCCTCTTCTCCTCCTGATTGTAAAACCTCCATCTTAGCTCCAGTCCTTCATGTCTGTTGCCAGGCTACTTGAAAGCTTTGTGCTGCTCACAGAGAGAGAGAGTAGATGTTTACTGTGAACTAAAACGGACAAAACTAAAAAGACGAATCAAAGGGAAACTAAAATGGTAATGTGAAGACTGTTCAAACAGTTCTCTGTCCCCGACTGCTCTACTTTCACTCACATCACCATCTTCCCTTTTGATTCGTTATATTTGCTCTCATTATCTTTTTTTAGCCTGTCTTTACCTGTGTGATCTGTAACTGTCATTTCCTCTTCACAGGGAACGGGATAGGGAAATGCACGGGCCGAAGAAACGGGGACCAAAACCAAAAAACGTTGTGATGAAGGTAAAGTTTCTGATGCTTGTTGTCAGGTTTTTGCATGAAGATGAAGCTCTCAATCTCAAAAGGTATTTTATGGATGCTGCAACACATCAGCAGCGACTGAAAAGTCAGTCATGAACAGCTGTCCACTTACATGATCTTAAAATCTATACCAAAAATCTTTCTTTTATTAATTAGGAGATCATAGCACACCGGTTATTGTAGCTATATTTGTTGATCAGTTTCATCAAGATCTTCTCAAATTGGTAATTGACTCACACTCCTGCAAAAATGGTTTCTTAATTCTGAATCATCTCCGTCAGGCTCGTGCTCAGAAAGGAGCGACCAGCAGCCGAGCCCCAAACGCCCGCCAGGCTACACCTCGCTCCTCTTCGTCCACTTCTGGCCGAGCAACTCCTTCCTCCTCCGCCTCACCTCGTTTAGCATCTTCTTCGTCCTCCTCTTCCTCCACCGTGGCACCATCTCCCAAACTCAATTCCCTCGCAGCCACCCACAAGCTGAAGAAAGACATTCACCGTTGCCACCGGATGTCCAGGCGCCCTCTGCCCCGCTCAGACCCCTTGGCGGCCTCCTTCTCCAACCCCGGCGGCTTCCCCTCCCGTGTGCACGTCTCCCCCTTCTCTGAGACCGTCCGCATCCTCAACCGCAGAGTCAAACCCCGGGAGGTCAAGAGAGGTCGCATCATCCTCAACCTGAAGGTCATTGACAAGCAAGGGAGGGGCGGCGCAGCTGCAGGCAGCAGGAATATTACAGCAGGACGCCAAAACATCCCCTCCCGCAATCGCATCATCGGGAAGAAGGGCGAGGGGCCCTACAGACCTTTCCAGCCCCCTCTGAAGATGCTGGGCTTCCCGATGTACGGAAAGCCGTTTGGGCTGCAGTGTGGAGGCCCTATCTCCTTCCACTCCCACCCAAGCTCCAGCACCGGGGCCAGGAACGCCCACTCTACTTCCTCCCAGTACAAGTCACCTCCTCCAAAATCCCCCACCAACGCCTCAGCTGCTCAGTCCAAGCCCGCCACAGGAGCCTCACCTTCCAGCCAGGCTCCCAAGTCCAGTAAACCTCACACAGAGACCCAGAGTACCAAGCCAGCTGCTACTCCCCCGTCCTCAGATGCGAACCCCGCTGCGTCAGCATCTCCTTTCCTCCCCTCCTCACCATCATCTTCCTTGGAAGACGAGGAGGAGGACGGCGCCCTGGACCGTTGGACGACCCCAGAGGGAGCCAGGAAAAGTCCTCGCCAACGCACGGCTAAACGCCAGCTGCCCGCCACCCCTGCCTCCGTCACCCCTGGGGACCAGAGCTCTTCTGCCCCTGCCGAACCCCAAAGGGTGCCTGCCGAGGGAGACCCCAACTGGCACCCTGAAATGGCGCCGAGCTGCAAGGATGTGGTGGTCACTGATGTCACCACCAACCTCGTCACCGTCACCATAAAAGAGTTCCCCTCCCCTGCCTCCTGCCCTGCCTCACCCTCCGCCAGCCCTGAGAACGCCGCCTCCCCTCCCCCCAGCGCCACCTCTGACGACCACTCTCCACCCAAGCCATAGGAGATCATGTCAAGAAGTCGACCGCCATCGATGATGGAAGAAAATGTCATGCCAGTGTTGCCACTTCAGCCCCCTCCTACCTTTCCCCTAAAGGTGTGTCCATATTTGTGCAACGATTAATGAAATGCAATGTAACTTAACACCGCCCAGCCATTGAATAGTAAAAAAAAAAGAGCATATTTTTTTTAAAAAGAAGTGTATAAATTTGAAAACGGGCAGCTAATACGCCCTTAAATTGCCATATTTTGTCCACTTGCACATCACTGACTCTGAGGCAGACTTGGATGGAAACGGTGTTTGTTTTCTTTCACTTGCTTCGGACAGTTTAGCGTGTTTGGTGTAATAACAAATCGCCCAAAAAGTGAAAACACTCTGGTGTGTGGGGGAGAGCTTTTATCAAGCACTCTTGGTGTGATGTGAAAGAAACCGATGCCGTTTAGATTCAGGCCCTGCTGCGTTAGTGACAGCCTTCAGGTGCGGTGCTAATTTCCTGCCCCCTAGTCTCATTGGAGGTCCAGCTTGTTAATGATAAATGAGGTGATGTGTTTTTGCACTCAGTTGGACTCTCATATATTGCATCAATACAGCGAGGTAAATGCAATGCACTTGACTGCATCGAAAAAATCGACCTATTTTATGTAGTTCATCAATTTTTCAAGGCCTTCTCCTCTTGCTTTCTTGAACGCACATGCATATACGTACAGTATGAGGAAGTATTTATATGCACGCACAACCTTAAAAGCTGCAAAAGAATATACAAAAACAATAAGTTATTGCTGTCCTTCCCGTATTCCCCCGCTTGCCTGGTTTTCTCACGAAACCCACCACCTTCTTTAACGCCGACGTCCACCAAGACTCTAAACTGGCCGGCAGTTGGTTGCGAAACGTCCTCTTTGTGCCAGATTTGCGCCGTATAACTTCTCGACTTGTCTAGAAGGTCCACGAGCTGAACACAGTTCAGGCTGAAGACACCAACCAAACGCAGCTAAAAATAGTTGAACCTTTGAGCTACTTGGCAGGTGTTTGAAGTCTGTGCAACATGTAGAAATCAATAGTGACTGGTGAGTTTGTCTCTTCCACTTTGTTCGGTAGAGCAAAAGGCTTTACACCCTGTTTTGTTCCTTTGGAGGCTTCTGGTCAGTTTAGCTAACAGTGCTTTATTAGTATGTTCTCACGTTTCAATAGAAGTGGTTCACGTAGCATGTTTCAGTCTCCTCCTGCTACCCAGAGAAACTGAACCAGGTCCAGACTGAATTTGTGGACAAATGTCCTTTTCCAACTGTCTGTCGGGTATGGTGACATGCAATCTTTACATCTTTAATGGAATCAGTGTTGTCCATTAAAGGTGTCATGTTCTGAGCTATGTGGACACAGCTTCAGCTTCTCTCCTGGACCGTCATGTGTCATAAAGAATGTTTTCTCCAGTTATAAGCAAAGTTATGACAGGTTACAGTATATCTGCTGATGTTTCACGATATGGATTTTTTCCAGCCGATATAACCGATAATTACCTGCTTCTCATGGCAGATACGATAAAATAACCGATTATTTCACATTTTTGTATTTTAGAAATAAGTTCATAATCTGTAGTCTCCTGTCACGGGCTAGATTTTTTTTAAAGCCTGAAAAAGGAGCCATGAGGAGGTGCGGAAGTCTAGTTATCTCTCAGAACACTTGAATTACAATATGCTGAAAGGTTATTATGGAATTTTTGCCCAACGATGCCAAAAATATACAGATTACTGCAGGTCTAACACAGCCAATGTGATCGAAAAATTACAAATTAAAAAGCCAAATATGTCCCTATGAGGCCCAAGGGTTAACCCCTCAGTATATCTGCTGATGTTTCAGATAGGGATGCACGATATGGATTTTTTTCAGCCGATAACCGATAATTACCTGCTTCTCATGGCAGATACGATAAAATAACCGATTATTTCACGTTTGTATTTTAGAAATAAGTTCATAAGCTGTAGTTTATGGATAAGAAAGGCTGAGACGTAGTGAGCAAAGATGCATGATTTCTCTGACCGAACCAAATCTAATTGGTGGATCACACCTACTGTATCAGAGTATGTAGATGCTGCACTTGTTAAGTCGGTGAAAGCAATTTGGCTTCGTGTTATCAGCCGATAATTTATCGGGCCCGATATATATCGTGCATCCCTGGTGTTTGGAGCTCAGTTGACGGATAACAGCAGTTCTAGTTCCACCACTGATCCTAGTTTGGTCCATATTGTCAGTCTAAAAAAAAACCTCTAGATGTGTTAACCCTTGTGCCTCACTTTAGAACAGTTGCTCTGATGTCCTTAGCGGACAAAAATATCCGCATCCGAAAACGTCCATAAACTAAAAAAGTCTTTTAACGAACTACAGTCCTGATCATAACTACCAAAAATTTAATCATTTTCAACATTTTAACCCTTTAAATGGCAGTTTGTTTACATAGCAATGCAACAACATTGTTCTCCCGGTTTCCACAAGCAATGCCCGAAGTGGAAACCAGGAGAACAGCATCGATTAGCCCCAAAGGGCAAACATAAGAAAATGGCTCCATCCGGTGTTAAATAGTAAAAAGTACAATGTTGAAGCCTGGGCTCTAGATTAAAGCCTGATATAATACAATGCATGACTTCACGCTGTAATGGGATCACACATTGTGGTTTTAATGGGGCCATTTTTGTCCTTATGGGTCTGAGTGTCTCTATTTTGGCTACACAGTTTATTAGAGACTTATTATAGGAGGAGGAGGAGGTGCAACTTCCAAAATTCAAGAAAAGAAAACTCTAGCCAAAATGTATGCCTTTATGCATTAAAGCAGCAGTTGGCGAGATTGGAGCAAATATGATTAAAAAAGTTATTTTTATAAAACGGTCGCTATATCCTGACAGTAGTACGTGAGACAGATAATCTGAAAAAAAATAATGTGCCTCTGTCCTCCAGTGCTCCTAACGGCATCTGCAAGATTTCAGAGACCGGAGGAAAACAACCAGTCAGAGCTGATCTGGAGTCTGCCGTCTCTGAGCAGCTGTCAATCACTCGCGAACTCCGACCAAACGGTCAAACTAGGCAGCGCTGATCAAATATGAATCAATATTCTGTTACTGTAATATCTATTTCTCTCGTCAAATGTTCTCAGAAACATCTTGTAGTGTACTGTTTAGCTGTAAAATGAGAAAGTTTGTGACCCAGTAGCCAAGTTGAGGAAATACCAAGCACCGCCCACCAGCCGGAGCACAGCCAATAGGAACGCTCTCTCTCTGAAACGACCTGTGATTGGTCAAAGTCTCCCGTCACGTTTTTAAAGCCTGAAAACAGAGCCATGAGGAGGTGCAGGAGTCTAGTTTTCTCTCAGAACACTTGAATTATGCTGAAAGGTTATTATGGAATTATTGCCAAATGAGGCCAAAAAATTTCTGCCTACTGAAGTTCTAACACAGCCAACAATTATCAAAAAATTAAAAAGCCAAATATGTCCCTATGAGGCTCAAGGGGTTAACCTGTTATCTAAACTGGCTAAATGCATTGCAGACCACAAGTCAAGGCCATCTGGAATAAGCTGCAGCTTTGCCTTTCGATGCTCAGCCAGTCTGTAGCAGCGAGAAAACTGTGACCCATTTCTTCCTTTCTTTGCTGGGTTTCATCAGTCATGGCCCCGCCCCGAAACTGAATGTTGTTTTTGAAATCCAAGTGAAATGCTGCTACACTTTCACTTTGCGTTGTATTTCAGCCACAAACGTCATGCATGAACGGTAACAGAGCGCCTGTATTCTTTCTGATAAAGTCTCTGCGACCCGGTCATTTCCTTACTTGTGGTGACACAGTGCTCTTGAGCACATGCAGACGAACAATGACGTACCAGGCTCAAACTGCAGGTTTCTCTGGTGGGAAACCACCTCGAGACAAGTGATCTTGTGTCTGAGGCTGATAAATCTATGAGCTCTGTTCTTCTCCAGCCACGTCACCAAGTTACAATCGATCAGACGCTTCACTTTTACTCTCCAACATGACTTGTTTTGTTTCCTGCCCTCCTGCTTTGAACACCTTCCACTTAGGACCAGTTGTTTTTGCCGCCATGTTGTTGACAGTGAACCTCTGCCGAGCTCATTCACTGCAGGTTGTTTCCAGCTAAATGCCTGAAAGTGTTCAAAGTTTTTGACCTTCAAGTGCACCTGAAGTATTCCAAAAGAAACCCGTCCCTTTATACACCGACTCTAAACCCCTTCTCTGGTGCTGCCTGCTCTCTGTAGACCTCCCCAGACCTCGGCACTCACTCTGGTCTACCTGTGTGTTACAATATTTAAAATAAATCTTCCGCATGTGTTGCCTTATAGCTGCTCCGTTCGACCCCAGGTGCACTCCAAGCGACGTTTACCTCGTCTTTTTCAGCTCTTACATGCTAAAATAAAACTTGCCGTGGCTCCGGTGATGGTAGAGATAAAGATCATCGCAGACAGTAATTACCTTGAAAGGCTTCTGATGTCGCAGAACGCAGCGTTCTTCGTTAACACAGATGAGGAAGATGCCGCCTCCTCTCCTGTCATGTACTGGATGGTTCTAGTTGTTGTCAATACTGTTTCAATACTCTCATAGGTTACACGTGGAAGGATTTATTCCAAAATGACGCATCCATTATATGAAGAAAACACGATGAAATGGTCTGTAGCTCAAATTCAAATTGAGGTACTTTTAAAAAAGGACAGTACTTAACTTAAATCCTTATTTGACAAAGTGAAAACAAACTGGGTTCACTATATTTTCCGGAAACTAAAGGAATTTTTTCTTCTCCACATGGATTTATCGTGATTTGGAATAGATTTTTTCGTCTACTATATCTTTAATATGTTTAAGTGGTGGATAGTTGGTAGATGTGTGAGGTATTAGGCTGCTAGGCGATGTTCTTCTGTTTCTTTCTCATATGGAGTAGCACAACTCAACTTAGTGGCCTATCTTTCAACCAAATAGGGCTTGTGATTTTATTATTTGACTTTTTTTCCCTTTTTGAATTGTTTTACATTTATACGTGATGTCATTTAAAGTGCTGGATTTGTTTGGCACTGATTGGAAAAGAGGAAGGATCCTTGTTTAATTGTGTGGATAAAGATGCTTAATGAAATGGAAATTGTGCTTTTTAAGCCGTTTTTTTTTTTTTTCTCCTTTGTACTGTACTTTAATACTTTTTTTTAAAATATGCATAATAATGTGATGCTGTTTATTTGAATGCCATTTTTTTAAATAGTCCAATATGGGTTTGATCAGAAGGCAAACTCCGACTGATTTTAATGTGTCTGGACTGCAGTTTTGTCTGGTATAATGCTAATAATATGACTTATGTACATTGTATTGATGGTGGTGATGATGAGGAAGAGGAGGATAACGATGACATTGTAATGTATCTGAACTTCTGAAGCATGTTTTGCAAACCCTTATTGTACAGATAATGTATTCAGTGTCATGTTACCTGTTGTTGCTTTCTGTGTGTTTCTTGTACAAGGCTTTGAATTAAAAGCTCTTTAAAAAGCCGTTTGCTGGCTGCTGTCTCATGTTTTGGTGGCTCGGGCTGCACAATTATTTAATATTTGTATCAAAATCGCAATATGGACGACTGCAATTTTCAAATGGCAGGAGACGCAATATTTGTTAAAGGCGAAATGTGTGTCAAAATACCATTTTAAATGAATTATAATGGTGCTGCACCTACACATCATATTCTACAGACTTAAGAAAACATCTTTGTTTGGTACAGATCCCCACAAAAATGAGATGGACAAAGTAAAAAATGATCATTCCTTCTAATATCGCAAAACATCGTAATATCAGTCAAAGTAATCGCAATTGGATATTTTTTCAAAATGGTGCACCCTTACTCTGATTAGACGGCCTGGTTTCGGATACTGAAGTATCAGCTGCAGAATGAGAAAATTAAAGTGTATGTAGAACAGCTTGTAATTTTGAATTGAACAAATTAAAGCGAGTTTTACGAAGCTTTAAAGCTGAACAAATCTGTTTAGCAGCAAGCGAGGTTATCTTCTTGAAGTGTTTGACATTTGAGTTGAGAGGTGCGGAGGTCTCTGAGATGCTTTGCATCTAAAATAGCATAAAGATTTAAATAACTTCAATCCACCTTGAAGATGCATTACTTGATTTTATGGCCACTGGGGAGCAGAAACAAAATGCTCACCTTGGTGTTACAGCAAATGTTTTAGCAAACGTTGTACAAAAAATGGCGCTGCGCGTGTAGCGAGAACCATCATATAAAACTAAAAAACCTGATGAATCCATCGGTACCAACCATGTCATACTAGCTTGTAGTGAAGAAGGTTAAATAACGCTCCAAACTTACGCTAAATTTTGGTGAGGAAAAACTGTCATGGCCATTTTCAAAGGGGTCCCTTGACCTCTGACCTCCATATACGTGAATGTAAATGGGTTCTATGGGTACCCACGAGTCTCCCCTTTACAGACATGCCCACTTTATGCTAATCACATGCAGTTTGGGGCAAGTTACAGTCAAGTCAGCACACTGACACACTGACAGCTGCTGTTGCCTGTTGGGCTGCAGTTTGCCATGTTATGATTTGAGCATATTTTCTATGCTAAATGCAGTACCTGTGAAGGTTTATGGACAATATTTGTCATTGTTTTGTGTTGTTAATTGATTATCAACAATAAATATATACATACATTTGCATAGAGCAGCATATTTGTCCACTCCCATGTTGATAAGAGTATTAAATACTTGACAAATATCCCTTCAAGGTACATTTTGAACAGATAAAAAATGTGTGATTAATTTGCGATTAATCACGATTAAATATTTTAATCGATTGACCGCCATAATTCCATTATATTTTTACATTTTGAATTGTCACCTGGCATCTGATTTTTTTGTTTTCCTTCACAGAAATAAAGACTTTTCCATCATAAATTGATACAAAAAAAAGGCACAAATTAGTGCATTTATACAAATTCATCAGAATGCAGGAAATGAAGTGTTTGATGCTCAGATTTTCACGCTCTTGGTCATGGGTTTGTTTTAAATACGTACATTTTAATATCCCTTTAAGAGTGTCGCAAAAGTATTATTTAGTAGTATTTTTTTTTTTTATTATTTGCAAAAAATTGCCTTTTTATGAATTTGGGTCCCTCTTACGTCCACTGCACGTCCCTACTATAGAATATAAAATAGGCTTCATGTCACATTATTCCAAGCGACCCTGGTACATTCTCTATCTGGTAACGGGTCCTCGACTGAAAAATAATTGAGACACAGTCACTTGATCCATTGTTAATATAGAAATATTGATTAGTGCAGCTTAAATGCTTGAATCTGTGAGCACACAGGGTTGTCTTATCAGGTATCAAAGCTTACTTTTTTCGGTGAAGTCACTCCCTAAAAGTAAATAATGAGCAGGGAGGAAAAACAAAAATGAAACTACTACTAACAACAACAGTAACAGTAATGTTCCTGCTGTAGTTCCCAAACTGCCCCACAGAGAGGCGCTGTCAGGCCACTTCGGTGAGTTCCTAATGAGGCAGCAGAGCAGCATCTGTCTGTTTTCAGAGGGATTGTGAGAGCTGCTGAGGTGATATTAAGGTCATCACGCCGGGGTTTTCATCTCAGTGTGGTTTGATGTTGTGATGAATCCTGTTCAAACTGCTTTCTTCTTCTTCTCCACAGCCGCTGTTTTATTTCATGTCTCCTCTGTTCAGACTGTTGGAACGGATGTAAAGAGCAGACAGAGGTAGAGGTGATAAACACAGATCTCTCTCTTCTTCTGTATTCCCTCCCTGACAGCAGGATAACACTGGATTTATGAGCCAGATGGAACTAAAATAGTCATCGTGGTTCGATGCGAGCGGCCCACATCTGTGTGTGTGTGTATGTGTTAGTGTGTGTGTGTGTGTGTGTGTGTGTGTGTGTGTGTGTGTGTGTGTGTGTGTGTGTAACATCAGCCACCTCTGGAGATTAATCCTCCATCTAGGCTACTGGTCTCTGCAGGGAAGCTGGACTGGTGTTTGAGCCTCTGTGGTGGATATTTAGCTTCATTTCAAGACAAACAAGCTGAATACTTTCATGTGCTGTTTTCTGTGATGAGACGTCACTAAGTATGTTTACTCAAGTACTGTACTTAAAGTGGCAGACAGTCCTAGTTGATTTATAATTAATGTTTGAGTGAAAACAGAGTTCAGCAGTCTGGAGTCTTTTTGTTGATACAAGCACATAGAAATAAGATAAGATAAGATAAGATATACTTTATTGTCCCGCAGGAAAATTGGTCTTGGGCTCCAAGCTACTGCATCACACAGCATACCAATATCACAATGTGATACACGCATAAAACATAGATCATACATACACTCATGTATGGACGTGCTTAAATTCCTGTGTGGAGTGTGAGACACTTATTATTTAAAATAATAAAAGGTAATAAAAGACAGTAGATTCAAATACTAAAACCAGTAGTTATTTAAAATAATAAAAGACAATAGTTTCATACACTAAAACCAGTAGTTCTTTAAAATAATAAAAGATAATAAAAGGCAGTAGTTTCAAATACTAAAACCAGTTATTTTAAATAATAAAAGATACTAAAAGACAGCAGATTCAAATACTAAAACCAGTAGTTATTTAAAATAATAAAAGGTAATAAAACCAGGTATAATCAGGTAATGAATAATCAATTTACAATATATTAGTTTTCAATAAAATGATATCATACAATACTAGACCTACTTGTTGCTGTTTAATATTTATGAATAGAAAATCATTTTTAGAATAGAAAAAAATCTATTTTAATGTGTATGAGCTCAAGTGCATAGTTCTATTATTTGTGTGTATACATGAGGAAACTTTAATTTTCATGGGAATGTAACCACAGACACCCAGTTCATAATACTGCAAACATATAAATATTGCAAATACTTTCGTCAGTGGGCCATAGACTCAATCACCACTGTGTTACCTCCTTCAACGACAGATGGTGAATTGACAAACATTTACTTAAATGAAAATCTTCGAGATTGCCATTTTAAATACAATTTTAAAGTACTTTACTTGAGTATTTCTTTCCTTTATACTTCTTCTCAACTACATTTTGGAGGCAAATGTTGTACTTTTTACTGCACATTTATTTGACAACATCAGTTACTACTTACTTTACAGATTCAGATCATTATTACAAAATATAAACTCTTATTATATTCATAATATTTTATTTAACACAAGCCTTTTCAGTAGTATTAGTGCTATATAAATAAATTATTATTATTATTATACATTTAATACATTCCTGTTTACATTTAGTCTATTCATTTGCAGTTAATGTCTAATTTATACTTTATTTTACATTTTATTTAGGTTATATTTGATCCCTTAATTTGCACTATTTTATTTTTAGATTCTCTTATTGTTTTTACTACTTTTTTATTCATATTTGTTGTAGGAGGGAGCCTGAGACTTTTCATGGCCAATGACTGCTTTTATGTAATTGTTGTGATAAATAAAGAACCTGAGCTACAAAGTGAAGTACAGGCAGGTTGATGTGTGCTCACCAACACCAAGTGAATTTTGGCAATTCATCACAAAAGCGTCTCCTGGAATGAATTAAACATCACAGATTCATATCTAATGTGTCTGAGGATGGATGTTTCCTTTAATGTTGTGCTAATTAGCAGATTGGCAGTAGGCCGGTGGACCAAGAGAAGATCTGTCCTGCATCGCATGTCTCTATTAAACTTGGACTAACATCAAGAGCAAACTTTCTGAAAGTGGTTCATCCCTCCATCCTGTGAAGAAAAGAGAGAGAGTGTTTTTCGAACAGAGGACTTCTGTGTGTCGGGGTCGGATCATTTCTGTTGGCGTCAGGTTTAGTTACTCTGCCTCTGGGGGAAACATGTTCTTCCTCCTACTCAGTGTGTCTAAGGTCCCAGCTCTCACTTCTTCTTCTTCTGTTCTACAATAAATATCTGCTTCCTACTTCTACCTCTCACTGGAAATATTACCTCTCTTTTTCCATCAGATTATTGTTACTCCTGCAGGCAGCACATATTGTAGACTGTACCTAATCACTATTTCTTTCTTTCTTTCAAAGGTACTTTATTGATTATATAATAATGCACCTGATTCAACTGTTATCAGGCCATTAAATAGGCGTTATCAGTCGCTATAAGCACCATAGATGTGGGTCAATAGGGGCCTACTACACTTACTATGTTGTAAAAGTGAAAGTGAAACTTAAAAGCAACACGTTCTAACACGTAAAACTGAATGAAACGTCACGTTTTGAACAAAAAACAAAAAATGCTTCTTTAGGTTTAGATAACAAAACTACAACTTTAGGTTTAGATAATAAAACTATAACTTCTTTATGTTTAAGCAACAAAACTACAACCTGTTTAGGCTTAGACAACAAAACTACAACTTCTTTAGATTTAGGTCACAAAACTACAACTTCTTAAGTTTAGATAACAAAACTACAACTTCTTTAGGTTTAAGCAAAAAAAAAAGCAACTTAGTTAAGTTTAGGAAAAAACATTGTGTTTTGGGTTAAAATAACTACAAACAGAACTACACATTGTTGGTTTCACTCCAGTCTCCTGAGTGAAAACCGTGTGTTTTGTATCCCATCGCTCCCGACCTCCACCCCTCATCGAATTTCATGCTGTCTATGCTACAGTGCCTGACTTCCACTTCTGCTCCTGTCATAACTACTACGGTCGCTAGAGGTCGCTGTCGTCTACTTCTATACCTTCTTTCGGTGATCTACCATGTGAATAGAGGATAAACCTACTGGTGGGTGTAGTAGGCCCTTATTGACCCACATCTATGGGGCCTATAGCTACTGATAACACCTATTTATTAACCTGACAACAGTCTAATCGGCTGAATACTGAAATAAACAGGAACTATACAGTGAAAATATTTAGTTTTGCCCAACAACACACACAACACATCCATCTCCTCACACAGAAAAACAAACACACAAGCAACCAGAGAAAATATATTCTAAATTATAGATTATAGACAATACAGAGAAAATATCTGTGCTTGACCACTATCAATGCCAAGATGTGTGTGTGTGTGTGTGCATTGTGCATGTCAGGGTGCATACGTCAGGGTGTGCACTGGTACAGTTGTAGGACTTGATCTGTCTGTTCTTCAGCTTTGTTTTTTTCATTTTTGTTCCAACATGGGTTTTTTTGCACTAATGTTTCTGTGATGGATTTAAGATTCACACAATTTAAAGTGCCTCTCCGAACCAAAATCAATGTCAAAATGTTAAATTGTTATATAAAAATCATGTCAAATACTTAAAAAACGCAAAAAAACATCATGCACGATCACACATAAACTGTCCCTTTTCACTCACTTTCTCTGTCCTAACACACACACACACACACACACACACACACACACACACACACACACACACACATCGATCCATCACCGCCTTGTTTGTTCACGCTGCTGCTGCTGGAGCAGCTCTGCTCTGACTGACGCATGCCCACATCCTCGCTCCTCCTCTCCCCTCGGTCCCCATGGTAACGCGCGGAGGAGAGAGCAGCTTAGCAACACGGAGACGGAGAGGCAGCATCTCCGGTCCAGACAGCGCGTTGACAGAGGACGGTGAGAGGACAGCAGCAGCAGCAGCAGCAGATAAACATCTTCTGTATGTAAGTGACACATTTGTATCAGACTGAGATGGTGATGATGTTCGGGTGATGCAGTGTTGCCTTTTCCTCTGAGCAGTAACCTTTTGCATCCATCTCCACAGTCATCATGAAGTTCATGGTGGTTCTGGTGGGAGCGGGATCCCTGGCCTTCCTCGGCGCGGTCATCTGCATCATCGCCAGTGTTTATCCCCGGAAACACGCCGCGCCTCTCAGCGATAACGGCACCCTGACCGGGGAGCCGCTGCTCGATCCCCTGGAGCCCGGGTCGGTGGCGCACGCCGGCCCGCTGGGCGCTCTGCACGGCGCCGAGTCCTACGATGGAGAGAACGGGCTCGGCGGCATCGGCCTGGAGGTTCCCACTCTGAACGAGCTCAACCTCGGGGAGGGGACCGGCGGCGGGTCCGCCAAACAGTTCAGCTTCAGCCGGTTGATCTGCACACCGGTACCGGTGGGAGAGTGTAAGAGCAAAGATGTGAGGCAGCGGCGGGGGGATCAGCAGCAGCAGCAGCAGGCCGTCGACCCGCTGTACGGAGCCGGGGACGAAGACTGGACTTACCTCCGCACCACCGCGGAGGACCTCCGTCAGATGGTCCTGCAGCAGAACGACCAGATCCTCATGGACCAGAGGACCATCCGGGAGCTCACCGGGAAGCTGAGCGAGTGTGAGACCGGCCTGGAGGACGAGCGGAACGTCCCGGAGCGGAGCATCGGGGTGTGGAGCGGCAACCGGCGCGTCATGGCCGGGGACGATGTGAGCTCCTCCGCCGCGGCGCAGCTGCAGACGGCTCGGGCCGTGGAGGAGCTGGCCCGGGCCATCATGGACCTGAAGGACCGCATCGAGAAACTCGAGGTAACTGGAAAGATTGTCTGTCTGGCAAAACCTGTTGTTCTTGCTGTTTAGCCTCCTGTTTGAGATTTGTTAGGCAGCAGGAGATTTGGACTAAAACCCAAATTAGCCATGTGAGTCATGTTGTCCGTGACTATCAGGCCTGTTGATATCCACTGTGAAGTGTAGGCAAAAGTGGAGAAATAATCCTCTCAGAATTTCTTATTTATCAAAATTGAAAGATCCAGATGATGCAGAAATATTGGCAGAGATGCTTTAAAGGCCTGAGCAGCTGTTCATCATCTTTTCGGTGCCCTGATGTCTCTCTGACTCCCTCCCTCCCCCTCTTTATCTCCCTCTTTTATCTTCACCTCACCTCCACTGACAAGCAACTCATGACACAGGCGTTCCTCACGCTCCCCATGGACCCATGGGAAATCTTTCCACCTGCTGGCCCCTACACCCCTCCCCATCTCTACCCTCTACCTCAGCATCCGACAGCAGGATAGAGACATAAATAAAAGATGAAGCTGCTGGACAGGAAAGAGGGCGGTGGTGGTGGAGGGGAGTCAGGTTCTCAGATTAAGACACAAACACACACACAGTGCTGCATCCCTGCCAGCCTTCTCCAAACACAGTCAGTTACAAGGTTGTCTCCGTCCGTGTGAATTTATATCCTGCAGGGCGTCCAGGTCCAGGCAAGCCTCAGCAGCTCTCCTCATATTATATATCGTCCTCGCAGCCGTCTCACTAACAGCAGCATCTCTCTCTTTACTGCTGCTTCAACAACCAACACCTTCTTTTTTCTTTTCCAACATCTGCTATGAATACTAATACTGCTGCTGCTGTTATCATCAATACAACACCTCTCACTGTGTGGCTTTGCTGTCATATTACTCCTCTTCCTGCAGGTTCATTTCAGTTTAACATGGATAGTGAAATGCTTCTATTTACGCTACAGAGAAATGGGCTCTTTTCATTGCTTTTATGTTAAATATCTTAACGTCCCTCAATGTGCAACGAGCGATGAACAAAGATCCATTTCACAAATAAATAGAGTGAGAACTCACAATCTTATACTGGTTTAATTAATACTAACAGTCCACTTAAACACAAATGTTCATGCTCCTCTTCCTTCCACACACAGTACATGCACCAGATTATATTGATCTCCCCTCAATAGTCAATCAGGACCAACAGACAATGCTATTGATCAATATAATCATTTGTTGTGGACACACACTTACTGTATGAAGGCAGAGCCCAAGATTCCTTTAATCTTTAGAGAGGAAGGATCTGGTTGCTCGCTTCAGTCCAGGTCAAGTATTTCATTAAAAAGTCCAGCGTTTGATCTGTAGACCCTCGTTTGGGCAAACATGATGAAAGGCAGTCTCAGAGCGTTGAATATCATATTCATTAATAGAGCACACACATGCTTTTTCATGCAAGTAGTTCCTGAGATTACAGAACATCAAAATAATAGAAATATATATTAGAAGTAATAAACAGGAAAGAGATATTGTACATTGTGTGGCCTTCTAGCAGTGGTGATCTTCTAAAATATTATTAATTTGATAAGGGAAAAATAACCAGCCCAGTCGCACAGCAATATTCGTGCAATAGTCACAAAATTGAATGTATTGATTTGTGTACATAGACACAAATTTCACTTTTTTTTGTGATGGTCAGCACGAAATTACTTTAACGATTAATCGATTATCAAAATAGTTGATGATTATTTTTCTGTTGCTCCATAGATAAGTTGTTTTCTTCTCTCCACAGGATTTCTTTTATGACCTCTAATCATTTAAGTCTCAAACACCTGTTTTATTGTTTTTCTCTCTCTCCGTCCTGCAGGCGGAGATCGGCCCCGCTGCCTTGAACCTCACCGACGCGTCCGTGGGTACGACCACCACCACCAGCAGCAGCAGCAGCAGCAGCAGCAGCACGGCTGGTAACACTGCCAAGGCTCCCGCACCGCCCACCGGCAGCGCTTCCTCCCCACCTGCAGTGGCTCCCCCCGGGGGTCGCCGTCCTGCCTCCCCCGCCTCCCCGGCACCTAAGCCCCCGTCTAAGGTCTCCCCCGGGCGTGGAAAGGGCACGTGGAGGGTGGAGGACCTGGAGGGGGAGCTGGAGAGGAAGATAAAGCTGTTGGAGAAGGAGCGTCAGGCCATGAGGAAGGAGACGCAGGGCCAACACGAGAAGATCAACCAGGGCCTCGACACCGCCAACCACCGCGTCACTGAGCTGGAACACAGTGAGTCTGGGGGAGGAGGAGGAGGAGGAGGAGGAGGAGGAGGAGTGGATGACATGGGTAGAGAGTGACTGAATAAATGAAGGATGTATGGATGACCTGATGCACACACAGGGAGGAAAACAGCTGCGTTGCTAAGCTGACGTACATGAGAGCGAAGCAAGACAAGGCTGAGATTAAACTTTAATGAGCGCTGTGGGTGAACGGGGTCATCACAGCAGTAGATTAAAATAAGATGCTTAATGAGGGCTGAAGGTTGTGAAATGTCAAATAGGGCTTTTACTTGTGACCTGTAAATCTTCATAACTGTAGGAGCTTATATAAAGGATCCTTATTTCATGGTTATGTAGTTTGGGAAAGTCACATTGGTTTTTGAGGGTTTCATCCATGGATGGATTACTGAACGGGCCTACGGGCACAGGCTGAGGGGCCCAAAGTGTCAGGGGCCCTCCTGGCCTTCACCTGCAAAATGTCACTCAAAGAAACACGTACCAACCAGGAAGATATGAAAAATGACCAGAGAGAGACAAAAAAAGCCACGAAGAGACACAAAAAGCCCAAAAAAAACCCAAAACGACTACAAATACAAAACGACTACAAAGACACACAAAATGACTACAAATAGTCAAAACGACTACAAATAGACACAAAAAAACTAAAAAGAGACACAAAATGACTACTAAGAGACACACAATGACTACAAAGAGTCACACAATGACTACAAAGAGACACAAAGAGACTACAAAGACACACAAAACGACTACAAAGAGACAAAATTATTAGAAAGAGACAGAAAACAACTATAAAGACACACAAAACGTCTACAAAGAGACAAAACCAGGAAAAGATCCATAACGACTACAAAGATTCACACTGTGTGTCTTGCTCCTATACTGTAGGAGAGGTGGTGTCTGTGCCCAGAGGTCCATTGTCTCATTAGCCACCCATGGTTTCATCGGCTATCTGTTGGTGAAATTTCCTCGACCACGAACAATCACAGTAACTGGAAGCTTGGTGTTTGATACAGCCAGTGGAAAGAGACCATAAAAAGGAGACAGATGTATGATAACAGAAGAAGTAGAGATGAGAGATTGAGAGTTCATGAGGTGCAAAGAGGAAAAGGGAAGAAAAAGTACCCCTCTATTCTCCTTTTAGCTCTGTCATTCTCCCAACCTGTCCCACTGTCTCTACGTCTCCTCTGTCCTCCAGTTAGAGAGGCTGATCATTAACTGTGACCATGCTGGAGCTTTTGTCAGGCGCTGTGTGTCAGGCAGGGACTAGTGAGACGAGAAATACCAGCGTCTTTGTATAAATTGACCATTAACGCATCGTCTGCCTCGTCTCTCTGTCTCCGTCTGACTGTTTCTCTTCATGTCCTCCATCGTGTGTCTCCACAGCGCTGACAGAGCCGTCGTTCCCCGATGGCTTCGTCCTCTCCTTCCCCATGAGAACCAACTACATGTACGGTCTGGCGAGGAAAGAGATCACGGAGATGTACGCCTTCACCGCCTGTGTGTGGCTGAAGGCCAAAGAAGGAGGCATCGGCACCCCGTTCTCCTACTCGGTACCGGGGCAGCCCAACGAGCTGGTGCTGCTACAGGGAGTCCACAACCCCGTGGAGCTGCTCATCAATGACAAGGTACTCATACCACACCGCAGCTATTAAAGGATGAATATGGTGTGCTTGTAGGAAAAAATCATATAGAAATGAATGGCTTCTTCTGATAGAAAGAGTGAATATTTTGTAGGTTTCCTTATAATTAGTCAAGTGAAATAACCTGCCAACAGGAAATCATTATTAGCTTATTATGCTGCTCCACAGAACAGTGCGAGCTGGTTGGTGGCTCGTTGTAATTCATTGATTAAAACATGTAGTAGAACTGAAAATGTTACAGCATCCAATTATTGTTTGATTCAATATGATATAGATTAGAGCAGTGACTCTCAATGTGGGGTTTGAGGACCCCCGGGGGTCCGTGGCACTCTGCTAAGGGGTCCGTGAAAAGCTTTCAGATTCATTCATTTAAATTATCATGTAATTATTTATTTTTTTTGCAAAAGGCTTCACAGTTCATCAAATGATATTTCAATTTGTAAATCCGCACTTTCACCCAGAAGACCGCTGTTAGTGTCCCGTGTAAAACCAAAGTAAACGCTGATTTTTCGTTTGTTACGTAACATTAAGCCTCACCATCCATGTCATGAGTCATGGGTAAAACACATCTATTCCCCTCGCTACAGAAAAGATAGAACTAAAACAGATGGTGCCCCTTGAACAACATGTAACAGAAAAGAAAAAAGAAATAAGTAATTAACAGCAGTATCACAGTAAATGTCAATATTACTTCAAATCTTTTTCATCCAAAACAAAAACCTTGAATTAAATGGTGCTGAGTGAGAAGCCCATGTTCACAGTTTATTTTTTATATTATTGAGGAGAGACGGCACAGAGGCGAGCTTACTGCAGCTGGTCTTTTATATAGTGCATTAATACTTACCTTTTACAGCGCTTACGTGTATAGCTCCCATGGCAGAGATCGTGTAGTGATGCTGAAATAAACCACCACATTCTGCCATGATTACTACCCACACCTGTCCAATATCCAATCAGAACGCAGGCTGGATGTGACATAGCTCACTCTGTTAAGAACCACATGAGAAAAATAGCAAGATGGCGGCGTGCACAGACGCAGCGGCTCAGTGCTCTCTGAAATAATGTGCATGTATGTGAGGATGTCGAATGTTTTAAGAGCTGCACAGCTAATTTGGTTGCACAGTGTGTGCAATGACAATAAAGGCATTCTGTTATATTCTATAGCGCTGTATTCTCTGACCTGTAGGTGGCGCAGCTGCCTCTGTCCCTACCGCAGGACGAGTGGCAGCACATCTGTGTGAGCTGGACCCTGAGGGACGGGGTGTGGAAGGCCTACCAGGGGGGGAAGATGAAGGGCAGGGGAGAGGGGCTGGCTGCCTGGCATCCCATAAAACCAGGAGGAGTCCTCATACTGGGACAGGAACAGGTGAGATATATACAGGTGGATGGATGGATGGATGGATGGATGGATGATAGAGCAATAGATTGATGCATGGATCAGGCTGTTCTAACACACAGTTCATAGCTAAACCTACGAAAAGTAATGCACTGTAATTCGTATATATCCCATAAATTGAATCTAATCCACGTAACTGTGAACCAGGAAGTATAAAGAGCGAAAAACGCAGCGTAGGAAGGAGGTTGGAGTGGATAGATACCAGACTTTCAACCAGGTGTTCTCGTGTCCCGTGTGAAACCAGAAGTCAACGTTGATTTATTTGCTGCGTTACTTCCACTTAAGATACACAACATCCAGAGTTATTTTAAGCCAAACCGCGATCTTTTCCTAAACCTAACTGAGTAGTTTTATTTTGAAATGACTGGAGCGGAAATTGACATGTGCGTCACGTGTTGCTAGACATTCGTAGGAAAACGCACGAAAGATACGTTGTTGATGTACACAAATCAAATATATTAAATTTTGTGACTATTTCAAGAACTGCTGTGAGACTGTGTTGGAAAATAAGAGCCGTTATGTTTTCGTTAGCTTACAATGAGCCGTTTATATCTACATAGGGAGCGGGTCCTCTTCACGGAGTCCGCCATGTTGCACCGCCATTTTTCTACAGTTGCCCAGAACGGACAAACCAAACACTGTTAACTTTTCCTGCTTGGGCCGGAGTCGATAACGTTACTCGCTCCCATCGCCGCAGCTCTCTCTCTCTTGCTTCACCAGTCACTTCCCACCTCTGCTCCAAATGACGACACTACTCTCACCACAACTGGCTCTAGAGAGCGCCATTTACGTTTTTGTGTCGCCCACCGTAGCTCTCCAACACGCTTGGCACACGGGAGAAGCTTCGGTTGGTTACAATCTGCAACCTCACCGCTAGACACCGCCAGATCCTACACACATTTTAACCCAAACCATGCTACATGGATAAATAGATCGGGAGAGCTATTTTAAGGGAGCACCATTAGCTCTTCACACATGAGCAGACAGAGTGGTGTTCATCCTCTTGCTGGGCTGCCTCTCTCTCATTAGTGAGACACCAACATTAAATAACCATTATGAAATCTGACATTATCCCTCCTCCCTGGTGTCAAAAGAACAACCCAGAGCTCATTCTGCAGCATGAAGGATCAAAAGCAGAGTCCAATTCTGCAAGATGCTGCAATGATGCAACAACTTGCTTTAATGGATATTTTTTTATAAAGAGAGAGAGAGATAGAGAGAGAGCAAGTCCCTTATTAATCTCATTTGAGGATGGATGATGAGTTGCCGTTGTGTGGATGTGTGGACCAGATTTTATGGGGAAAATCCCAGGACATCCCTCTCACTCCGAAGGGGGATAAACACTATAATCGTACTTAAGGGGAATCATCAAATCACAACATTTCTTTGCATGGGTGGAAAAAGAGCCGATACATGACTGTTGTACATAATCCCAGCAAAGCTTGGTCTCTTGGCTCTTCATTCTTACATTCAACCTTGTGTTTTTTCCTCCTCTACCCAAGGATACACTGGGCGGGCACTTCGATGCCTCCCAGGCCCTGGTCGGGGAGCTTTCCCAGTTCAACCTGTGGGATCGGGTGTTGAAGCCGGCAGAGGTTGCCGCCCTGGCCGACTGCAGCTCCTCAGCGCTGGGCAACATCGCCCCCTGGACCGACCACGACGTGGACGTGTACGGCGGCGCCACCAAGGAATCCCTGGACCCGTGCCACGCTGCCCAGAGATCCAACCCCTCCAGCCCCAAACAGTGAGGGGGGACCGGGAGAGGTCAGCCGAGGGTGGCTGTGTTTGTGTTATAACGATGTATCACATTAGGGTTTACAGTGTATTTGTTGGGGATGGGAAGCTTGCCGGTGGACTGAAATGTGAGACGGAGCGATTAAGAGCGACGTATCTGTTTTGTTTTTAGTGTTGGTGTCCACGCTCATGTGTTTACAGTGAGTTTAGTCACAGAATCACCTTAGTGAAGGCTGCATGGGTGGATCTGCTTCTGGCATGAACTGGACTCTTATGGAGCTATTCCATATTAGATTGATTATTGGCTGGTTAAAAGTACCACCCTCTGGTTTAGGTGATGATCTGTTGGGCCAGCTGGTTATTCAGGCAGAGGGTTGGTTGGGTTTGAATACAGTTATGGAATGAACCTTTAATGATGCCATATCTAAGGGTTTCTTAATTTTACCACAACGTGACACATCTTGTGTCCAGTCGGTTGTGTTTAATGCTAAAATTCTGAGATGCTCTCATGGTTGTATTGATTTCAGTGGGAAACAAACTGAGTTTTGTTCATTTTTAACTGTACTGAGTAATGTCTGTGTACTGTTGAGTTTTCTACACCATGATCTGGTAAAACAGTGGTCTTATAAATGTATATTGTGTGTTATGTATCTCTGCTGATGTTCGCTCTGTGCCAGTCTGCTGTAGCCTCTCTCACA
Source organism: Sebastolobus alascanus (assembly GCA_916701645.2). Lineage (NCBI taxonomy): Eukaryota > Metazoa > Chordata > Actinopteri > Perciformes > Sebastidae > Sebastolobus > Sebastolobus alascanus. The sequence goes on from CAKAOJ020000065.1 coordinate 2,486,896, forward strand.
CCTCACAGTCCTGTAAAGACAAAGAATCTGACAGAAACACTCAACGTCTATCGAAGCACCAATCAGACGCTGACATTGTGACGAACCGGAGTGAGTTGTGTCGTAACCTTGAATGTAAACCAGATGGATTGTAAGCGTGTTTGCATGAGCAAAGTCACATTTCCTGTCACTAAAGAAACAAACTCAAAATGATGATGTCCCCAAACTGCCTCGCCACTTTCTGAAGCACCCAGATGTCTCTTTGGTGAATCAGATCCTCACAGAATGACGGGAGGGAGGTGTACGACGTGGATTGAACCTATGACGGCCATTTTGTTCTTCACATCTGACTCTGCATAGAGGATCAGAACGATAAACTAGTCTTCATTCTCTTAGCAAACTATAGAACAAACAAGACGAGCAAAATTTGGGATGGATTCATTTGTCTCCAAGTCGGGTGCATTTTTTTTTCTCTCATTAAATTTTAACTACAAAATACCTGAAGCTGTTTACGACACGTGGGATAGTGAAAGGAAATATGTCCTTGTTTAGCACTTGCAAGCTTCTTTATTAAAAGGAGTGATTTTGCACTCTGAATGAAGGTATAATCAGTTATGTGGTGTCAAAATAGTGAGCATGATCATTCAATTAGGATTATTGGCGGTTACCTTGAAGAAGACATTCTCTGATGCGAGTCATCCATGTTACTTTGATTTTCAGGCACATATTATTCACAGCAAAGTCAGTTTTGAAATAATCTGTATTCATAGTTACCACTTGGATCTTATTGTTAATCTTATTTAACAGTAGGGCTGCAACTAACTATTATTTTTATTGTTGATTATTTTCTCGATTAGTTGTTTGGTCTATAAAATGTCAGAAAATGGTGAAAAATGTCAGTCAGTGTTTCCCAAATCCCAAGGCGATGTCCTCAAATGTATCTCAAAGATATTCAGTTTACTGTCATAGAGGAGGAAAGAAACGTGGAGATATTCACATTTTCTTAAAAAAATTACTCAAATCGTTTAATCAATTTTCAAAGTAGTTGGTGATTTAACAGTAGACAACATCGATTAATGGTTGCAGCTCTATTTAATAGAGATAACTTCCACATGAATGGGACCTAACAGCAGAATTAAGATCCTATAAAGCGACAGTATATTTATCCTGAGAAAAAAAAGACTTCCTGATTAGAGCACCTCCACATATTCAGCCTGAGGAGCTCCGGGTGCTATCTCAGAAAACATCACAAAATAAGACATCTCATCAATACTAGACATGCATTGAAAATAATAAACAAAAGATGTCTCGCTGCCGGATGAATGCCAACGTGAGGATGATTAAATCAAAGACAACTGCTTGACTTTTAACCACAAGACAGCACACCAGTTAGCTACTATAATAAACAAAATACAGCCCACAAAATTCACAAAAAAAGTCACAAAATGTAATATATTGATTCGTGTAAAATTTTTTTCATGATGGTCAGCACGAAATCAATTCGTATGTAATCCACGTAATTGTGAACCGGGAACTACAAAGAGCGGCGAACGTTGCGTAGGGAGGAAATCTGGGTGGATGGGTGGGTCAAAAATCACAAGACTTTCGCCCAGGAGACCGCTGTTCATGTCCCCTGTGAAACCAAAAGTCGAAGTTGATTTATTTGTCATGTAACTTTAACACCACTTCCACAGTTATTTTAACCCAAACCACGATCTAAACCTAACTAAGTAGTTTTATTTTGAAAATACTGGAGCGAAAATTGACACGTTCTTCACGTGTTGCTGGACATTCGTAGGAAATATATATATATATATTAATAAAATAAAAAATGTTGAAAGTCGTGCTGAGCTTCACGAAAAAAAGGGTGTCTAAATGTCTATGTACACAAATCAAATAGATTAAATGTGTGATGTGATGTTATGACCTCCTGAAGACTGTGAGATGATCATGTTTCTCAGATAATGTGACATGATTTGCATCTTTTTATGTAACATTTGGATGAGCTTAATCTCCTGATTCAAGTTCAAATGGACACCACAGGACTGATATTTAGAGGGTTTGATTCACTGAACATGTCTCCAGTCAACAACACTGTGTTAAAATACAAACTCACTTGTTACCTCAAGACATCGGCCCCACATGTGATCATTTGTCACCCAGTTGTAAAGTGCCTGCCTGGGCTCTCATGCCCCAAATAATAGTGAACTGTTTTTATGTTTTCTTCTTCTTCTTCTTGTTCTTCTTCTTCTTCTTCTTTTTCTCCTTTTTCTTCTTCTTCGTCTTCTTCGTCTCTCTCTGTCTTGCTTTTGGTTGTTGAAGGCTGTGACGGTGTTGCGCTTGTCCTTATTTGCATCTTCATGGATCTTCTATGATATTGTGAAATAGATGGATACAAAAAATAAAAATAAAAATAAAATGGTTATGACAATAATCCTGGACTCGTAGCTCCAAAAATGACATCAGAGAAATATTTGTGTGTGTGAGAGAGAGAGAGAGCTCATCTTATTGTGACAGATCTCTTTACACCTGTCAGCTCATCTGGATTATACCTCAACACACACACACACACACACACAAGTGTGTATCCTAATCTCATTCAGTCAGATTAGATTAGCTGCATATTCGTGTGTGTGTGTGTGTGTGTGTTTGTGTGTGTGTGTGTGTGTGCGTGCAGTGAGACAGTCTGATCTGTGATGTAGACATAATAGACGACTCACCGTGTTGCTTCGTGACTGCCGATGTGCCCACTCACACGTGTCTTGGCGTTGGGCTCAGCTGATCTGTGATCTGATGTGTAACCTCCCACTGATTTCCTGTCTTTTCCTTCGGGCACATCCTCTCTGATTTATGACCAAAGAAATATGATTCAAGTTCTAGTATTTTTTTTTATCACGACAGCTACTCGTAAAGAAATCACACCACCATGCTGTTGTTAATAAGCAGAACCAGTGCTGAGGGAGTAACTCCATTACTTTACTAATCACTAATTTAATTTCTGCTCTCATTACTTTTATGAAATTCATAAAAAACCTCCTCATCTCTCCTCGTGTCACTTGTTCCACCATTGGCTGAAAACAGATCTTTATTGTTGTGGGATGATGTTCCCACACAGCAAATTCTGGCCTTGGGAATAAACTCTCTCTGTTCAAATCAACTCAATTTGAGTGTAAGACCACCGAATAGACTCAAGGGCGAAGTTAAAGGGGAATGAATGAGGATTTGTTAGAGGACTGACGTAGTGTATGTAAAGACGGCAGCTATTCCAATGATTAATGACACAATAAATTACTTTCTTAAGGCGTGAGGTAACATGATTTGGCCATCACCTGCTGTTCTAGTGAAATGACTGTGAACGTCACTGCATTTGGTCATTTTAATATATAAAAACTAGGGTTTGGCACACGGGTCGGCAACCTTTACTCTCAAAAGAACCATGTTAGGAAAAAAATAAAATAATAATCTGTCAGGAGCCACAAAACATTTGAGCATTGTGATGAAGGTAACACAGCTTATAGTCTAGACCATTACACGGTTTTAAAAATAAACAGTCTAAATGTGTCCCAGTTTATTTCCTGTTGCAGTGTATGTAAATAACATCAGCTGACAGGAAGTAAACATGGACCAAAGCTGTTGCCTCGCAACGGAATTCCGTTGCAATTCGGTTGAAATGCACTAAAACGGAGTGTTTCAGACAGAGGGTGAATACAGGTATAGTCAGGCAGACAGTATGAGGAAAATCAAGTTTTTTTTTAACATTACAGCATGTATGGACAGCATGCAGGGGTCGTTACACAGAAAGTCATCAATGGAAAACAAGAATAAATAAATTTAGGATCAACAAAATTGGCAAATGCGTAAAAAAATACATTCAAGGTGATAAATCCACCCTGCAGTATTCTAACCTGATTTGGCTGCAGCCATTGATCAATTACAAAATCAGTCAGTGAACCAGTGGGTGAATGAGTCAGTGAGTGAGTCAGTGAGTCATCCAGTCAGTGAATATTATCCTGATTGTCTCAGTTGATCTCTGTCACAGCTTGTTATCAGTCACAGGGGGTCTCCCCCCCCCCAACAATCTGCTTCCTCTGTTGAATTATAGATGCATCTTAATTACCTCTGCAGGCAGATATTCTGGAAATCCTTATATGACCTGCCACCACACTCTCTGTCACACAAAACTCAAATATGAGTTTTCATAGCAAATCTTCGTCCCTTTCTCATCTCCTCCCCGCTGCTCACCTTCCTGGTGACGACAGAAACAGATTGCAAATGTTTTTTATTCTCACTGCAGTCGCTTCATCACCGCCAGCTCTCAAGCTCAAGCACTTCTCACACATCCTCCATCTTTATTCTGTGCTTTCACTGTTGATCAGTTCTTCACCCCGAACTGCTTCACTCCTCCATTAACTGGTTACCTTGATTTTCTTCATCATTTTCTGTCTCATCTCATATTCACCATGAACTGCTAACAGAATGTTTTCCCCTCACGATGAATACTTTCCTCAAGGTCTTTATGCCTCCTCCTCCTCCTCCTCCTCCTCCTCTCTTTTATCCACCTCTCGTCACCAGTTGGAATCTTTTCACTTCAACTTGTGTCAAAAACACCTCCGTCTCCTTCTCTCCATCCTTCCGCTGCTTTGCTTTGACACTCTCATACCTTCCAACCCTCTGGCACTCTGCTTTGTGAGTGTCTCACCTGGGTGTTTAATGCTGCCGCTCTCACTCTCTCTCTCTCTCAGTGTATTTTAAGATGTTTTACACTTGATCTGAGGTGAGTGCACACATCCACATGCACAAGTTGTTAGAATCACTGTAAATTTCTCTTGTTTTAATCAATAAAGAAACATGATTAACCTCTTTTACCCGGCGAAGCTGTGTGCTAAAACACTGCCTTTAAAAACTTGTGGTGGTCTTTTTTTCCAAATTGTTTCTAAAAGACGAGGCCTTAACTCTACTAAAACATCACTCCAAGTGTATTTCACTCCAAACAATGTTTGTTTGTCAATGATTTCAATATTTTACTTACAAAATCAACGCACGAGAAATTTTATTTTGACTTTATAATATTTTTGTTGATAATTATTTATATATTGGATGTACATACTTGACTTTGGATTGTTTTTTGTTGTCTTATTTACATTGTTATTGATCTTATTTGTTGTTATCTAAGTTTTACTTGATCATATTTCATTATTATAATAAAACTACTCCATTTGGAGTCAAAATTATACAATTTAGTTGTTTTTTATTGATTTTATACTGTGCACAATGGTAGCATGTGATGAGACACAGGGTAAATGGCCATTTATCTATATATTATCTATATCTATCTATCTATATCTATCTATCTATCTATCTATCTATCTATCTATCTATCTATCTATCTATCTATCTATCTATCTATCTATCTATCTATCTATCTATATATCTATATGTATATTATTTCTCACTACATCCTGCTTACATTCAGTTTTCTGAATGATCTGAAATACTGTCTTCAACTAAATTACAAATTTACATTTACATTACTATTTTATATTTGCTTATGTTTATATTTATTTGAGCTGCACTATGTTATGCCTTAGATTATCATTTTGCTTTTAAATTTACTTGTGTGATTTCCTCTTTTATATAAACATATTTTATGAGCATTGTTGAAGGAACCTGAGACCAAAGATTTTCATTGCCAATAACTGCTTTGTTGTAATTACATATGACAAATAAAAAACCTTGAACCTTGAAACTTGTGGATGACCTACTGTACCTCCTGATCCAGGGCTGCCACATATACAGTTACAGTTGAAAGCTTCAGAAGATTGTTTTCAGACTACTATTTCCAAGGTCAACAATGAAGTTTAGGGGTTCCCCTCGCTGTTTCTCTGAGCCAACACACTCTTGAGAAGAGGAGGCAGTAGAGGTGAGAGGTTTGAGTTCAAGTTGCATCATTCTTCTGGTTGCATAAAGAGGACAGAAGAGAGAGAGAGAGAGATTATCATGTGATCTGTTGGTCTGCCTTCTAATCCAGATCCAGTCATTGTTTCATATTTCTGACTGGGTTATTCCAGATTAACTGACACAACTCTCACACAGAGAATCACTTTCAAAGCTTTGTGGATTATTATGAGTGTGTGATTTGGGGTGTGTGTGTGTGTGTAGAGCAGACTGACAATTCTGGGTCAAACTCTCCACCTGGGGATTCCACCCAGATGTTTCCAGCTGAATGTGGGTCGGATTCAGTAAGAGGGCTGATTAGGAAGGACAGAAAAAGGTTTTTACTCACACACAGCCTGATAGACACAGTGGTCTTATTTTAGAACTGACAGTGGTGGAAAGTAACTTACTCAACATACAATCATGAGGCATTTTGGTAACACTTCATTTTACAGGTCGGCAAATTTCATGGTAATTAGGTGATAATTAGCAAGAAACCTATTTGAAATTTCTTTGGAATTACTGCCAAATTACTCCAATATTTACCTCAAAATTGATCGAAAATTACTTTATTATAAACATTATTTAATAATTACATTCCGCTATTTCCCAATAGCTGTTAATTTATTTTATACATTTCCAGGAAAAGAATACAAAGTTAATTGATATGCTTTATTTCCATGTCTGCTGATAAATAGATAATAATTAGCAAATAACTTTTTTGAAATTTCTTAAAAAACTCCCTGAATCACTACATTAGCTACCAGGTTACATTTGTGTGGACAATAAGTCACAATGGTGATTTGTGTCTATCAGAAGTGTCTTCTAAATACCATTATATGCTATTTTAGCATATAATGATTAAATAATGTTTATAATAAAGTAATTTTCGAAAAATTTTGAGGTATATATTGGGGTAATTTGGCAGTAATCCAAAAGAAATTTCAAATAGGTTACTTGCTAATTATCACCTAATTACCATGAAATTTGTAGACCTGTAAAATTAAGTGTCACCGTCATTTTCTACTTCACTTGACTCCAATTTTATTCTACTTTTTACTTCTACTCAATCACATTTGAGACAAATATTACTACTTTGCTCATTCATTCAGCAATCTTTTTCATATTTTTATTGAAGTTTTTCTATTATATATATTTATGTTCTTGATGTTTACAGTACTTTGTCTGTATTTTTATATTTTTTTTTATGTATTATTGTATGCACTAAACACCAAGGTAAACTCCCTGTATGTGAAAACCTACTTGGCAATAAACCTGATGACTTCTGACAGTTGATCGACAGACTTTGAACCAATAGGAACGAAGCTCAACGGTTGTGGGCGGGGCTTCCCCTGTGCGGACATCCGTTGTTTTAAAATGTCTCCTTAACAACCGAACTGGAGTCAAACAGCAGAAGTTTTCGGTGGAGAAAACGCCTCGTAAGTAACTCAATCCAGTTATGTATCCACCTCTATGTCACCCTGCGTGTATTTACCATCTATAACACGTTATAACTCGTGATATTACGGCGGTGGAGTTAGTAAAAGTCGGTTTTTATGAGGGTAGAAAACATCCACCGGTAGCATCAGCTGGTTGCTATCAAACAAGCTAACAGCTAAGCTAATTAGCTAGCCAGTTAAACCTGGTGCGCTACAAACAAACTGTTATCTGCTGATATCGTTTAAAAGATACATTTTCTGGACTAAATTACGATGACATACTTGTTGTAGCTACCTAGCAACGGCTAAGTGGTGTTAGCAGGTAGCTAGCTGCCATGGTAACGGTACACAGTGTTGTTAGCTACAGATGGGAGCTTCCTCAGGACTGTCTGTGTTTCTATCTATTAGACCTTCTAACTTACTGGAGGGGTCTTTTATTTATGTCCCTTGTTGCAGGAGTCGGGATGGCTGGGACTGGCGAGGGAAAGAAAGAGGAGGCCGACTACAAGAGGCTGCACAGCTTCCCTCTCATCCGGGTAGGACAGAAGCAGGACAGTGCCTTCTGGGTACAACAACATCCAACCTTTCAACAACAATCACTACATGAAACATCACATTTAGATGTGTAGGCTGGGGCAGTGGCTCCCTACCTGTTCCCCTTAAGGGACCCCTTTTCTATCATTCAGTAAACTGACTAAGTGACATATTTTATTTATTTATTAGTTTTTTGACAGGGACAATACATAGGCATTGTTACACTTAATTAAAGTGCAACCGATGCAACATATATAGGACTTCTAGCCATAGCTAATTTGCAGACCTTGTCCCTGGTTAGGCTTTTAAGAAAAGAAGATAAATAGAAAAGAAAATACAGAATAGCACATCATACATAGAATCACATAATACAACATCGTACATTACAATCAATTTACATGTGTGATATTTCATATCAGATTCAATTCATAACAATAACAGTACAGAACAACTGATAAACTTTACAATTAACCCAAATAGTGAACGCAAAGAACTGCAGGAAGTTTGTGTAAAATGAGCGATTTGGATGAAATTTGAGCATTTTTTGAGAATTCAAGATTCAAGATTCAAGATGTTTATTGTCACGCCAGTTATACAGGTACAATCGTGTGAAATACTTTTTGCTGGGAAGCTCCATTAAGAAAAGAAACAGTAGGTTAAGTAGCAAAGAATAACATAATAAAATAAAGTAAAAATAAAATAAAAATAATAGTGTATTTACAATAATATACAGTATAATAATAATAATAATAATAATAATAATAATAATAATAATAAAGGAAATATTGGTGTATGGTAAATATATACAAGTATTGCACAGGCATTTTTGTTTTTTATATTGCACAGAGGTATGTATTGAAGTATTGCACTTTTTTATTGCACTTATTTACTGCACATAGTGAGAGAGAGGGTGTTTGGGGGTGCGATTATCGATTTAAGAGTCTGATGGCCTGGGGGAAGAAACTATTATCACATCAGAGATGAGTTTTCCTGTTATTTTAAATACAATTCTTTGTCTGTATTATGTTATTTTCTAACAATCATACACACTTAAAGCAGCAGTGGATATAAATGGAGCAAATATGATTAAAAAAGTTATTTTTTTATAAAACGGTCACTATATCCTGACAGACACTCATGTCCCCCTCAGGGTGAATTTTGATAACTTTGTTGACCCTTTAGTTTTAGTGCCATCATTATGTCAAACTTTGATTGCCCAATATTTTGGTGTATGACCAAATACAGACAAAACTCCTGACATTCCTATCAGCCTCAGCTGCAGGCTGTTTAGTGCTTGTTAGCATGCTGACGTTAGCATTTAGCTGTGCCTAAGTACAGCCTCACAGAGCCATTAGCATGGCTGAAGACTCTGTGTCTATCACTCCTGGCGTCACAACAAACAATTTTTAACCCTGATGTGTGTGCATGTGTCTAGTGACATGACTTCTTGTATTTTTCGTGACTTTTAACCCTATAGACCCTTTTACAGTTTGCAAACAATGATGACGTACTCAGTTTGGCACTGGAAGTATAGCGGAGTGCAATAGCTTGTCAAGCTATGTAACGGTATTAAAGCTGCAGTGGGTAGAAATGAAGCAATTATGATTAAAAAAAGTTATTTTTATAAAACGGTCACTATATCCTGACAGTCGCGCATATGACAGGTAATCTGAAAAAAATCATGTGCCTCTGTAGAATACTTGTTTGTGTGTGTCTCACTCTCATACTGGTAAACATGTAAACCCTTACCATTTGTTTATTGTCCTCAGCATACGGACATGGCAGAGGAGATGAGGGTTGAGACCATGGAGCTTTGTGTGACCGCCTGTGAAAAGTTTGCCACCAACAATGAGGTAAGTGTATCGACCATTTCACAGCTGTAAACATTCCAGATGTGTTCCAAGCTGCGTCCGAAATTGCATAGTCTGCACAACATCCCCAATATGTGTAATATCGTTCAACATACTCTTGTGTAATTAAGCAACCTTGGGATGTTAAAAAGAGGGGATTTCAAAACCAAACAGGGGGGGTCTGGGGGTCCTCCCCCAAAAGAAATAGTGTTTCAGAGACTTTCTTTCCTGCATTCTGGTGACTTTAAAAGAGTGAAAATAACAAAGTAATAAGTACACTGCAACAGCGAAAGAATGAGATCGCGGATACAAGCGGCCAAAATGAGTTTCCTTTGTAGGGTGTCTGGGCTCAGCCTTAGAGATAGGGTGAGGAGCTCAGATATCCGGAGTGAGCTCGGAGTAGAGCCGCTGCTCCTTCACATCGAAAGGGGCCAGCTGAGGAGGTTCGGGCATCTGATCAGGATGCCTCCTGGACGCCTCCTTTTGGAGGTTTTCCAGGCACGGCCGACTGGTAGGAGACCCCGGGGTAGACCCAGAACACGCTGGGGAGATTATATATCTCGTCTGGCCTGGGAACGCCTCGGGGTCCCCCAGGAAGAGCTGGAAAACGTTGCTAGGCCTGCTGCCCCCGCGACCCGGCCCCGGATAAGAGGAAGAAATGGATGGATGGATGGATTTACACTCATTACAATAACATGACAATAAAAGGCCACAAGAGTGTAAGATGTAATTCCCTATATTATACTGTCTTTTGTTTCTCGCTGTCTTCCTCAGAGTGCAGCGAAGATGATCAAAGAGTCCATGGACAAGAAATTCGGCAGCTCGTGGCACGTGGTGATCGGCGAAGGCTTCGGCTTTGAGGTGACACACGAGGTGAAGAACCTGCTCTACATGTTCTTTGGAGGGAGTCTGGCCGTGTGCGTGTGGAAGTGCTCGTAGCACCTCCTCCTCGCCGTCCCTCCTCCCCTCTGACGTGGTCACCGGGCTGGGAATGAACACCGGCTGCTAGCCAGACGCTGGTTCCATTTGTTTCACGGCAGGTTAGTTTGTCCACACCTACCAGCCACTGTGGCAGATAAACAATTCGTCATTTGGAGATCCTGTTCGGTTTAAAAATGTAGTCGGCAGAGCAAATAGTAGAAAGGGAATTTTGAGAGTGGAAGGCACAACAATAGCTTTCTGCCTCGTCAGTCACTTTCCTTTTTCTCTTTGTTTCCGACCCTCCGTCCGTCTCTGAAGCTGTATCCATGGTTCTGAACATTTGTGAGCGTGCATGTGCAAGTAAGTTCAACTTTTACAAACAATACAGCCAGCCAGGGTCTCCAGAGTCCTTTACCCTCATTCCTCTTCAGGGAGTGTGTGTGTGTGAGTGACTTTATATGTTTGTGTGTGCTGGACACACACCGTTTTTTGAAATTTTATCACCATCACCTTCCTCAGCAGTAAACTGTCCTCACCGTCTGTAACTTTCTCTCCAACCGCACTACTCTTTCAATAAACTTTGTAATATTTTTTATGTGTACATAGTTTGATGCGACTTGAAGAACTTGTTTTTAAAGACCAGTGTCATCTTCTTACAACTAAAGGCTCTAATCTCCTGAGCCCAACAACACTAAACCACATCCACCTTTTCTCCCTGTAAAGGTGGATGTATTAATCCCTCATGATGTCGCCCCGCTGGGTGATGTCAACAATGTGATTGTTTTCATGTTGATGCCAGTTTTAATGATCCAGTGCAATGGAGCATTTTGTGTGAATTGACCTGATTGTTCAATAAACTCTGAAATGTGGTGAAATAGGAACTTAAACAATTGACTCAGTTCTTCAACATTAACGTAGAGGATGGAGGTTTTCAGTTTTACATTTCAGGCAAAGCGTTTTAGGTTAAATTTATCATAAGCAAAGGCAATTTTTATGACCACAGCGGGGGAAAAAAAATTTAAGGTGCTCTGATTTGGATTTTTGGGGTTGATCATTGATCGCGAGTGATGGCAAGATGAAGCTTCATGAAGCTCTCCAGCAAATTGGTTCGCAAAAGGGTTCATTTCATGAGGCTTCATCAAAATCTACTGGTCAAAGAGTGTAAAACAGGCAGATATATTCCAGATGTGAGGCAGTGGTTTAACCAGGCAGAGGGCAGTGAATGTGCTTATGTAACTAAATAAAATGATAGAGGAGACTTTATTCGTTTTTATTCAGGAACAATAATTTCTCAACTGTGTTTCGGCTTCGGGCGTCTTCAATGACGTCATCGGTCTAAAACGATACAAAAACCTCGATACGCGCTTCACAGAAAACTTCCTGGATTACTCGACCTGCTCCGAAGCCTCGGCACAGCACCTAACATCACTACCGGTCGCTAGAAGCAGTATCGGCCGATAGCGATCACAGGGTCAATTTGAAACCTTCTACTTATCGTGTTGCATAATTTATTTTCTTTACAAAATTGTATATTAAGTATTAAAATTAAGAGATGAGAAAGTATCATGATTTTACAACAGTTTATTTATCTGCAGGAAACATAATAATAATATCAACTTTCTTTGTATAGCACCTTTCATACAAGAAATGCAGCACAATGCAGCTTCGCCATGTCTGGGATTCTTTCACAACAATGACCCGCTAGCTGTACATTATCCCGCTTATTACACGTCTGCTTACTGAAGAAATCAATATTTTGACACAAAAACGGTCCGCCAGAGTCCGACATCAGAGCTGTGCCCATAGCAACGGTCTGTTATACAGAAATTACCGATCGATCGGAGCGCTCTTGAAACATATAATAGCTGCAGAGGTAAGAGAGAGCAACTTGGAGTGGGTAGAAAGAGTCTTTTCTGAAAAACAGTTATGCAGTTATACAGACGTTATTGACTGCACCAGCAATGCTCAGAGTCAAATGACACTTTTGTCTCATGCATCAATAGATTTTGAATTTGAATACCTGGTTTTCAAATCTTAGAAAAGAATAAAAGTAAATGCTTCACACAGAGGAATAACATGCCAAATAAGACGTAAACAGAGGGGAAGATGCTTCCAAAAAGTACCTGACAAGAATTTATTTTCATGAAGAAAAATAAAAATGGTAAATGATGGAGTGTCTGGGACTTGTCAGATTGGAGGATGAGGCAGGTTTTCCCTGAGAAACTCGAGGAAGTTGTTTTGAAAATACACTTTAAAAGTTATTTCCCTTTAAAGGCCATTGACATATTTTGGGGAAAAGTTTCTCAAACTCCCAGTTTTCTTCTTAAACGTCTTTGTAGAGTTTCTTATTGAAACCAACAGGCACAATTATACTCAGCTGGTTCTGCTCTCTGGTTTCAGCGAGGGATGCTTCATAATATTGGCACTGCAGGTTTTAGGAGCTGAAAGAAAGACGTGACACTGAATATGATGTGATGTAATGAAGCGTCCCTGCTGCACCTTGACAGAGGGCAGTTTGACCCAGCAGCTGAGGGAGGGGGGGCAATCATTATTGACATATTACACACAACCTGGCAACTTCCACCTCAGCTCATTTGTGTACCCAAACACCACGACCCTGAACCAGGTCACTCTGAACTCTGGCCTCACCAATAATAAGAGCGTCTCGTCAACTCGCTTCTGTTCACTCTCGTCTCCAACACCTCCAATTTGTCACAAAACTCTCTTTAATCACAACGATCTGTCTGTCTGTCACACACTGAGCTATCCAAATTAGAAATAAAAGTCATTTTACATGCATATGTTCTGCTTATAGTTCTACTGTATCTGTGAATCGTACCTGTAGAAGTTTGATATTTAAGTCTTTGTCTAGTTCTGAGTCCTGAAACTGTTCAAAGTGTTTGACCTCTCTTTTGTCTCAAAGCTTAAACAGTGGATCGTCTGTCCTTCTGGTCTTCAGTGTAGCCACCTAATCAGGGACACAGCATGAATGCAGTTAAGCTTTGTATATACTCACATGAGGCACCGTGGCGCGGGCCTCTACAGATGGTGGAGAGCTACGAGCACGCACAAAGGCGTTTCTACTCAGTTTAAGTTATTTGCTTTTATCTTAGTGTGGCAGTCCTCTCTGAAACGGCCCGCACGCTCAGTGGGCGTCTAGTTACAAAAACTTCAGATGTGCACGATCAAGCGCTGTGACAACTTGCGGAGCCTTCGTGCTTTACGCACAATACGTGATGTCATTTTTGTCTCGCGCATCCTCTTTGGGGCCACTACGGCGTATATCAACCCGGCTTTAACCACCTTCTCGTCCCCCAAACAGCCATAAAATGTTAGTTTTTTTAGTATCTTTATTTCAGTGTTTCTGAAAAACAACTAAAAGAATGTGCCAGTGTAGTTTTTCACTATAATGCATTTTATCTTTTTCGCGTGTCGTTTGTACGTAACGCAAACGTCTGCAGTTCAGACAAGAAACCACTATAGTTAGGTTTAGGGAAAAACGTCATCGTTGGGCTTAAAATAAGTATGTAAACTATGTAAAACTCGTACGGAAATCAATGTTATCACAACTACGGAAAACATGTCACAAACATCACTACAAAATACGTGACAATCGTCACGTGACAAATACCACTAATGTAACTTATAAATCAAAACGCCGGTCTCAAACACGGGTCTCCTGGTTGACCATCTGGTGTTTGTTGAAGTGGGCTTTCTTGCTTTTTATACTACGTCACTAACGGTACGTGTCCACAGGGGCGTTCTTTATCTTGAGGGATCTCCTCGCTTCAAAGTAATGGATGCATGATGGGCTGCCACCAGGCACTAGGCACCTGATTGGACGAATGCTTTCACTCGAGGGCTTCTCTTATATTATGAAAGTAGTTCACCAAAATGTTTTTCTGAAAACATTTTGTGAGAGAAATAAGCCGTGCAGTTGCTGAATCTTTATTACAAAGGTTACTTTAAATGTTTCTAGGGAGTCTCCGGAGGCGGCGAGTCGCGCTGGATGCCCCTGATTTGCATAAAGTAGCCTCAACTTTATGGAAATGAGGAGCGGCCGACGCAATTCGCCGCCTCCGGAGACTCCCTGGAAACTTTTACACTAACCATTGTCGATCTAACTGCATGGCTTATTTCTTGCATAAAATGTTTTCAGAAACCCATTTCGGTGAAATATTTTTATGATATAAGAGAAGAAAGTTTCCAAAACGAGCCGCCATGTTGGTTCCGGTTTGAAAGCTGGGAGCAGCAGCCCACGAGGGAAAGTGTTCCTCCAATCAGGTGCTGAGTGTTTAATGGCAGCCCATCAAGCGTCCAATGCCAGGAAGCGAGGTGATCCCTCCAGATAAAAAAACGCCCCTGTGGACACGTACCAATACCGTTGCATATATACACAGATGCGTTTACATTGCAGTCAGTACAGGATACAAATGGATATAAATCAAGAAAGGTGTACTTATTGTACGCTAAACGCCTTGTGCATTATCGTGTCATTCAGACGCCTTTTTGTACAAACAGGCTGCCGTCCTTGTGATGTTGCCAGAGAGATCTCTAAAGGAGAATCACACAGATCTATTCATGGCATGAATTGATATTGACAAACAGTCAATAAGTCCTTTGGCATTCCTCCATCCCATAAACATCTGCCATTAATGATTGAAATGGATGTGACATTTCTGTCAATATTCTAATCACCTGGTTGGCCTGCACATTCTGCAGTTATTCTAACAACCCTGTGATTAATCCAGAGGGGGGAGAGGAGTCTTGTGTCAGTAAACATGGCTCCACCCTGTGTTGCATCTCATTCATTATTCACCTCAGCCTCTCTTTATAGATCTCCTCCCTCTCTCTGTGTCTCCTCCACGTTGTTAAATATTCATATAAAGAGCTACAGAGTCACAGTTAAAGGCTCTGCTAGTTTGCTCCGTCTCAACACTGAAACTCTCCCCACGAGGCTCGTTATCCTGCAAGAGGCTCGCAACAACTTCCAGTGAAGTTGGGGACACAAGTGGAAAATATTAAATGTCAAGGAGACATCTCTCTAATCCCACACGGGAGAACTGCGTGTTTTTACCGCTAGTGTTAGGAGGTTATTGCTGTGGTGTTGCAGCGACGTCAGAGGTCATCTATGAATCAAACATGACACATTTTCATTGGATATTCTATTTAAGGTATAATATGTAATATTTCCACTTTAAAATGTCCAAAAACAACTAGACCTATGTTATATATTTAACATTTGGTTGTTTGCGCATGCGTCAGCGCTGTGGTTGTCTACCAGACGCCGTCATTGCTAGATTTTTTTTTCCAGTTTCAAGCAACATTTTTATGATACAGTTTTTAGATCTTAGTTGTTTTTAACTCTATATTTTAATTTGCATAATGAGGCAGAAATGCATAAAGAAATTTAAAAAGAAAAGTATACATAAATAGGAAATAAATATGGGGTGAAATGCAAAGGGTATATCATGCAGAAATAAATAAATAAATACATACATAAATAAATGCATTTAAAATTAAATGAAAAATAAATGCAAAAATAAATAAATAAAAAATTAATGCAAAAATAAATAAATACATTTAAAATTTGATAAAAATAATTATATAGATAAATAAAAGGGAAAATTATACAGAAGATAAATAAATAAGGAAATGAATACAAAGATAAATGAATAAAGAAGCAAATTAAAACAAATTTCAATTTATGTCACATTTATCAATTAATTAATGGTTACATTTATTATTATTATTTTGCTATATTTAATGACATATTTATTTATTTATCGTGTCATTTATTTATTTACTTCTTATTTTGGCAGGTTCCGTCCTCCATATCCGGGACGTTATTTTCTGGGAATTTTGGGACCTGAAAGGCAGATTACATTTTAGAATTTAGAGTTACACATAATAGATTTCCAAGACCAGATCCCAGTGCCATTTAAAATGGACTATTTTCAGTCCCCCCGCTAAAAAGAAGCAATGCATAATGAATAAATAAAATAATTCAACAATATTCCTCACCATAATGTAATTACTGGCAGAGTGGAGAAAGCTCTTAGAATACAGCCGTTTACCATCATGCAGGGAAACTCTGGGACATGCAACTGTTTGAATGAAATACAATAAATATAATGGATCAAAATCCTTTTTTTGGTCTCTCTAAAACTGACCTGGTCCTGGCTGCTAGGACAGCATTTGTTAAAGTTATCATTTACAGCAACAGGAAGTAGAGAAATAGACTTTTGTTAATGTGGAACCATTGATTAGTGCTTACTGTTGATGTTGAAGTTCAAACACAGTTTTGTGCCGTCAGACTGCGTCCCGGTTCTGTGTTGCAAAAGCTCAGTGCTGTATCTTAGCAACCGCCTCACCACCTGCAACGATGGGTCGAAGGTTGTAGCCTCCCCGAGTGTGTGTGTGTGGGTGTGTGTGTGTCTGTGTGTGTCAGTGTATGTGTGTGTGTTAAAGATGCAGGAGGTAGCAGAGAGAAGGCATCTGTAGGGGGTTGAAAGTGACTGACAGCTCAGAATTCAATAGCTGGTAGTGAAAAAAGAGACTTGGTGATGGAGAGAAAGTGTTTTTTTGAGAGTTTTGAGATTGAAATTTCACAGATTCCAACACGTCGCTCAAGGATACAGAGAGTTAGAGAGGAGCAGAGCGAACTAACAGTTAGAGAGACGGGGGGCGACAGAGGACAGCGGGATAAATCTTTCAACTGAACATCGCTCATGGGTTTTTTTTTTTATTGAGAAATGAGAAAGAATCCAATATTCATATGAATGCATTTGTGTGTCTTTCTTCAAGCGTGTGCATGAGGCAGGCAGCTCCCATTTCAACCATCAGTAGATGTGTTTCATTTCCAGACTGGAATAAAAAAGGGCCATAAGTTTTGGGGAAATGGGAGGATAGTGGTGAAATACATGGAAGATGGAACCTGCCAAAATAAAAAATAAATGAATAAATAAATAATTGACTCGATTTAAAAAAAACAAAAAACAAAAAAAAATCCGCCATTAAAAGTAGCAAAAATAATATAAAAAATAAATGCAGTCATTATTAATTAATTAATGTTTAACTGTTTAATTTGCATTTTTATTTATTTACCTTTGTAGTAATTCTCTTATTTATTTACTCTTCTGTTTAATTTCCACATTTATTTATTTATGTAATTATTTTTATGAATTTTTAAATGTATTTATTTATTTTTGCATTTAATTTTATTTATGTATTTATTTTATATATATTTTTAAATGTATAAATTTATAATTTAAAAAATTTAAAATAAATGAATGAATAAACAAATGGCTCGATAAATAAATAGTGTAGTCATTAATTAATTGATAAAATGTGACATAAATTGATATTTCTGATTTAATTGGCTTTTTTATTTATTTACCTTTGTATGAATCCCCATATTTATCCATCCACTTTTATTTATTTATGTATTTAGTTTATGAATTTTTAAATTGATTTATTTACTTATGTATTTATTTTGCATTTATTTATTATTTATGCATTATGCATTTATGTTTTTTTTTAAATTTATTTTATATTTATTTTTGAATTTATATGTTTAAAAATTCATAAAAAAATACATAAATAAATAAAAGTGGAAATTAAACGGAAGACTTAATAAATAAGGGAATTCATATAAAGGTAAATAAATAAAAAAGCAGATTAAAACAGAAATATCAATTTATGTCATATTTTATCAATTAATTAATGACTACATTTATTATTAATATTATTTTTTCTAGTTTTAATATTTATTTATGTATCGAATCATTTATTTATTCATTTATTTTGGATTTTGGCAGGTTCCATCCACCACAGCAATGAAGCGAGAGCACAGAGGCAGAAGGGGATAAAAGATGATCGGTGTGAAACAGCTTGTTTATAATAAATCAGTTAGGGACAGAGACAGAGAGAGAGCATTAGACACTAAAACAAAAGGCCTAGCGGGCTGGTAGGTGAGCTGAAGTAAGAAAAACAAATCAAACCATTGGAGGGAAAGCCGTGGAGATGTTTGCATCCTGTCTTCTGACTGATCTCTCTCATCACATTGCCGAAGGCTGAAGATATCCTTGAGAACTTTTTTACCTCAACTAAAAAATTTGTCAACTAAAGTGAGAAAGCGAGAAAAAAAACTTGCACAATGGCTCAGAGTATCACAAAATATGTGCACTTTAATTCTAAATGGTGCTGATAACCTTGAAAATCATAGAAAATATGAACAAGTTCCGCGAGTAACAACGTTGAACGAGGATGTGAACACAATGAAATGAGCAGGAGGCCAAAGAGTTCAAGCTCACACTAATATTTCCATGATCCCACAGTGACATTAATTATAATGACAAAGATTTCTGCACCAAGAAAAGTGGACGGGATTAACTTGTTGCTGTCTTTCTCTATTTAAAGCGTCCTTGGATGTACTTGGAGTTATTATTATTATTATTATTTTTATTTATTTTTATTACAGATTCCTGATTCATCCCGAGGGCAAACCGACAACTTACAGAAAAAACATGAAAAAATAAGTGAAAAACTTTATGGATCTAGATGATTCACTTCAGGGCACAAGAGGTCACTGAACTGTTTGACAAGTAAGAAAATTATTAATTAATTAAACAACAAAATGCGTTGTTTGTTCACGTCCTCTAGAACGACACGTAGGCCGTGTTTCCAACAACATGTTTTATGCTCATGTTGAAGTATCGCATTAGAAAAGCTGTATGGAAACGGCAAAATTTAATAAAGCGTCTTCCCATATATATATTTACATTGCCTGAAGCATGGCCAATACTAGCTGACATGAAGGAACTATGAAACTAATTCCTGAGGACTTCTCTCCATATTTCTCTCATAGATGGTTAGATGACCAAGCCGACTTGTTTTGTTTCTGGTTCTACTTCTTCTTCTACTCTGTTGTCTACGGCGCCAACATCTGACCAAACTACGCTGTAGCAGAGTTTATTCGCTCCAAACCAGTTGATGGAAACTGGTCTTTTTTGCGGCATTTCAAAAGTTTGCTTTAAATTTAAAGCTAAATATTGTGGCAATTTGGCAGTAATTCCAAATTTAGTTGCTAATTATCACCTAATTACCATGAAATTTGAGGACCTGTAAAATGTTCCAAATGTTCGTTTAAAACCAGTAACTAGCTTTCATCTTCTCATTGACTGACATCCACTGAGATGAATCTAAATCCTCTAGACCCGCCATCCTTATAGACATCAAACACTGCACAGGTATAAAAATATAATCCTCTTCCTTCAGTCTCCGACACCTTTCAATGCCACTGTGGTTTTCATCATGTTCATTTGCATGCTCATGTTGTAATCCAAAACATTCATGTTTAATGAGTGCAGATGAATAATAAATGAATATGACCACCTGCATGAAAACAGGAAAAAGCAGTTCAAAGCACCCTGTTAATGTGATGAGTCATTTTGAAGGCAGGTGATCCTTTCCTCTGCTCAGTCATCATACAGACAGTCGCTATGACACCTGCATTTTGATTAAAACACTCTCTGATGTTTTTCACATGGGTCGCTCTGCGTGAACACACATTCATATACAACATGTAGATACACGTAGACTTTAAAGAGGCCTACTTCACAGAGACGCTGAGTCCTGCGGGACTCTCCATGAGGTCTGAGGTGCCTGAATCAAAGTCAAACACACTCACACACAGAATATGAAACATCTGTCTCGCCCACCGCCTGCTTGTGAAGTCTGTCGAAGCCTCTCACAGACTGCAGACGATTTACTGTTTATGTGCATGCAGTATATTTACACATACATCTTCCAATAACACACTGACTAATGCTTCCTCTCTGTTTATCTTTATTTTTCTTACAGTGGTCTTAAATCTACAGGGACAGGCTGTTCTCATACACCGTTCATAGCTATACCTACAATAAGTAATGCACTGTAATTTGTACTGTGTATATATCCCACGAAATCAATGCGTATTTAATCCACGTAATCGTGAACCAGGAAGTATAAAGAGCAACAAACGCCACATAGGGAGGTGGTCGGGGTGGGTCAAAAAACACCAGACTTTCACCAAGAGACCGCTGTTTATGTCCCGTGTGAAACCAGAAGTCAACGTTGATTTAATAAATAAATTCATTTATTTTTGGCATTTTTTTGGGGACATATTTTGGCAGGTTCCATCCTCCATACTATCTAAGTAGTTTTGTTGCCTAAACCCGATCAAGTTTTCCCTATGTGGCGTTCGCCACTCTTCATACTTCCTGGTTCACAGTTACGTGGAATACATACAAATTGATTTTGTGCTGACCATCACGATAAAAAATTTGAAATTTGTGTCTATGTAAACAAATCAATACAAATTTCGTGACTATTTCATGAACTGCTGTGCGACTGGGCTGCAAATACACATTTAAGTTTAAGTGTTTCTTTCTAAGTCATGCTGTTTTCTGAAGTGGCCTCCAGGGAGTCTGTGGAGTCGTAGTCGTCAAACAATCTGTACAAATGAAGTTGTGGAAGTGGCACAATGAAGTAGAATTTTAAAGGCACGGACAAAAGTACACACAAGACAAATAAACTGGCAGAGAAAGACCTTAACAGAGAGAGTAAACACATTGATCCGTGCCCAGATCACTTTAACCTGGCACCCCTCCCTACCGCAGACCGGTAGAGAAATGTACAAACAACTGGGTAAAGGCTGGCTGGATACTGGACAGAGTCCCGTCTTGTTACTGGGAAACAACAGCAGCAGCAGCAGCAGGTGATTTTAAAAGGAAGGAAACTATAAGTAAGTTGCCTTTTATTCTCTCCATATGTTAGAGGATTTGACTTCAGTGAGGTCATATGAGAATGAGAGTATGTAGACTGACATTTCCTTTTTTAATAACAGTGTTAAAATCTTCCTTAATGTCTTTATTAAGGCCATATTCTTCACTTGCTTGATGATGTTACTTTAATTTGTTTTTGGTGCTCTACTCCATATGGCTTCCCTCATATTCTCCTTTTAAAACTCTTCGACTCCACATTTTCTTTCTTTGCGTTGACCTCTGCTGACCCTCCTCTCAGGAAGACGATGTGGCGTATGCGCTGTCGCTCCAGGACAATCTGTCTGTCCTTGGCCTTCATCACCATTTTCTTCCACCTCCTCCTGGCGCTCGTCTCTCTTCCCATTTACCAGCAGCCCTGTGACCCCCCACCGCCACCCGGGACACACATCCTGAGAGACCTGGCACACACCGGCTACACCTCTGTGGGGATCAGAGGTCTAGCTGAGCCACCAGCTGAGACCGCACAGAGAGATTCTTCCAGTAAGGACGCCAAGGGTCGTGTGCAAACACTTTCTGACGTGAGAGAAGGTAAATATGCCTCAGTGGAGATACCAGTCAATGTGGGTCACTACGGCACCAACCGAGCCGGACCTGTGGAGTCTGGGCAGTCGAAGCTGGAGGCGCTGTTTGACCATCCTCTGTACAACATGCCCAGCCCGCTGATGCCGGAGGAGGACTGGCTGTTGAAAGTCAAACCAAAGGTGAAGGCCAGTGAGAAGAGCTCCCAGATGTGGTCAGTGATTTCTTCTTTATCATCATCTCTTATCGTTCTCACAATAAAAATATATACTGTACATTCCCAAAACCAACATACTTGTATTCAGTGGTGGAATGTAACTAAGTACATTTACTGAAGTACTGTACTTAAATTTATACATTTAAAAATAAATATAAAATAAAATGTATAAAATAAATAAAAATGAAATGCAAACATAAATACATAAATAAAAATAAATGCAAAAATAAATAAAAGAGGAAATTAAACTGAAGAGTAAATATAAAAGTATTACTAATACAAAGGTAAATAAATAAAGAAGCAAATTAAAACAGAAATATCAATTTATGTCACATTTGATCAATTAATTAATGGCTACATTTATTTCTAATATTATTTTTTGCTACATTTAATAACATATTTATTTATTTATTTATCTTTGTAATTCATAGTTTCTATTATAGCTGCAACTAACAATTGTTTAATTTGTCAATTATTGTTTCAATTAATTGATTCACTCAAGAAAATAGTGAAAATATTGCATCACAATTGTGAGGAACCTGAGAAGCAAACTTGAAATGACCAACAGTGCAAATTTTCACATTTAGAAGCTTTTGAAAGATGACTTAATCAATCATCAAAATTGTTGCAGATTAATTTTTTTGTTGATCAATTAATTTGTTAATTGACTAAGTGCTTGTTTTGTATGTGATTTTCTTAGTAATGCAGCTGGACAAATCATCAATTCTTCTTCTAGCAATGTAATTTCTCTGAACATGAAGCTGACACACTCTCCTTTCTCTCTATATCCTCCCTCACCTCCCACCCATCACTCTCTCTCACCTCCTTCTCTTTCCAGGGTGAGTGCCAGCCAGGAGGTCTACGAGGACGTCCAGTGGAACAGCAGCAGTAACAGCCATCCTCCCTGGCTGCGCTTCCACCTGGGCATCTCCCGCTGGCAGCTGTACTCCCATCGTGACCCCAACATGGAGCCGCTGACCCAGCAGCTCGCCACGCACCGCATCGTCAGTGCAGGTGTGACACAAAACGTCTGAGCTGTGTGTTTTCAGCTGGGTGATATACCATATGTATGTGCATTGTTTCCTTTTTTGTATTTGTTCAACAGTTTTACTCCACTAGAGTAAATAGAAATACAGCTAAAGAAATAGCACAGAGCTGACATCAACAACACTCTGATCATGAATGACGGAGGTGTCAGACGTGTAAAGGCGAGATGTTTTTCAAGTAGTGAACAGGAGGAGACGGTGACTCAATTAACCTCTTGAATAGATACAATTATGAAAGACTGCAGCCGGCGCAAGAACAGCCTGGTGTCTTAAAGGGTCCATTATTATTATTTTTTGTTTTCAAGGTTTTTATATAATTCTGTATCTTCCCAGTGGTGTTCTTTATGTATTCAATTCCAAACCATCAAATTTTGGTCGAAGTATGTTTTAGCATCAAAATGCTATTTTCCCTTCAAGTCCTTCTAAAAACTTTTTCCAACGTGACCTGATGTAGGTTTCTGCATGATGACGCTGCTACATGTACATTATATATACACATCCTTATAGTCAGTGTATTAACGTTACATACAGTAACTTAGATAGCGGTCGGTAAACTCCCAGTTTGTTGTGGACGCCACGTTAGTTCAGATCAGAAAGTCACACAATAACACAAACAAACTAACCGATCGATGCAGCGGTAGAGCAGCAACTCCCGTGTTCTGAGAGGTTAAATTACTGTTTTTGTGAATGGAGTCTGGTGGCTTTGAAGAGAGCAATATAACGGTTTCAGTTCACCGTCAGAAAGGGCTGTCTGACGGCAAGGTAAAGTGGTGAAAATATTCTAAATATAGTGTACACTTAAACTGATATTGATTTATTTTTAGGTGTCTAAAATACATTTTTCTGCTGCTCCCGTCCACCGCCGCTTACCTCGCCATCAGACCGAACTGAAGCCGTTATATCGCTCTCTTCAAAGCCATAAGCCTCCATTCACAAAAACAATAATTTTACCTCTCAGAACAGAGTATACATACAACCCCACTTCAAAAAATTCAAACTAACCTTTTGAGTTATTTCCAAATTTAGCACAGCTAACGTTGACTCTGCTCGTGCTAGTGTTCACATTATTAATAACCTTATTGATTAGCTTACTGTAGTAACCTACATCACTGCTTTCTGCTAACGGCTGAGTGGACGTTTCCATTTGAATAAAAAAAAGGAAAAGGTCACAGATGGACCTGCTCTTTAAGTATAAACTAATTTTACCCCCAGACCCAAACCTGTAAAGTTCTGTGGGCTTCAGCGGGGGGAGAGGGTAAATAACGGGGAGGGTTGTTGTTGTGACACCTGAGGTTTAGGGTTAGACTTTCAAATGTAGATTCACCTTGAAGTTGCCCTGAAATGAAAACTACAGTGAAGCTTTGAGCGGCCTTGGAGGCTCAGTTGAGATAGGATTAGGAATATATGAGCCACTGGCCACGTAGCAAACACCTCCGTGTCCATCAATCATGCATGTTTCTCCAAAATAACTTCCACTCTGACTGTGGTGTGTTTGTGAAAATGTGGACTGGTTTAGTTCAACTTGTGAGGACTGACCTCTGACAGTCTGCTGTTGTTGTGAGGACATTTTGGTTTGGGAGGTTAATGTTAAACATAGTGTAGAGTACCACACAGTAGATAATAATCATAAAACCAAGAGTGAATTCAATCGAGGAAGTGTTTTCTTGTTCTTGTGAATTCAACTTTTAACTTGTAGGAGGGGAAGAATGTGTTATTCCGTCTTTCAAAAGAGACGTTGCCTTGCTTTAACAAGCAGCGGCATACACATGAAGAGGGTTTTTTGTTACCTTCTGATGGCACTCAACTTGAATAACTATATTATACATACTTTGGAAGCACAAGGCCTCAAATTCTATCTGTGTGAATACTTTTAAGATTACAGTTTCACTCTTGTACCATCATGTACCATCACCACCGTGTACTACTACTGCACAATTATGGCCAAAATGATAACCACGATTATTTTGATCAATATTGAGATCACGATTATTTATCACGATTATTCATTGATTTTAGCGACAACACATTTTTATTGCACTTTGACATTAAAATAAAAAGAGGGCTGCTTTCACTTCCATACTTTAGGGCTGCACAATGTTGGAAAAAAATTAATTTGCAATATTTTTTCTGTTATATATATTGCAATATGAAAAGAATACAGGAATATTCACTCAACCCTTTGTTAGCTACATTTTAAAGTTAAATGCTTTAATCTGGTGCACTTAAAGAGCAAAATTAGCAACACTAAGAGGCTAGATAAACAATTTTATGCTCTCATTTTAATCATTGGTTGTATAGATAATATCTATCCCCAAAAGTGAAGTCAAAACATCTCGATCAACGGCTGGTGGCTGGCTGTTAGTTTAGGAAGCGCTTGATTTGATATGCAGCAGAGTTTTCTATGAGCAAAAAGCACATTTTAAACGTCAGTATCGCAGGCGATCATGTTCATTTAATTTTGGGAAGCCAAAATTGTGATCGCGATTAATATTCGATTAGTTGTGCAGCCCTACCATGTGCACAAAAAAGTACTCTATTGTTAAAGGTCCCATATCATGCTCATTTTCAGGTTCATACTTGTATTTTGTTTTTCTACTAGAACATGTTTACGTGCTGTAATGTTAAAAAAAACTTTTATTTTCCTCATATTGTCTGCCTGAATATACCTGTATTTACCCTCTGTCTGAAACGCTCTGTTTTAGTGCATTTCAACGGAACTGCAATGGAATTGCATTGCTAAGGAACAGTTTGGGTCCATGTTTACTTCCTGTCAGCTGATGTTATTTACATACACCGCAACAGGAAATAAACTGGGACACATTTAGAATATTTACGTTTAAAACCGTGTAATGGTCTAAATATTGTATATTTGTGACATCACAAATGCACAGAAATCCAAACGGCTAGTTTCAAACGCACAATTTCTGAATACGGGCTATGTGTATTTCTCCGTATATGGAGCGTTTTGATAGTTTAACAGTATTTATAAAGCACTTAAACGTGAAAATCTCACTTTTGACAATATGGGACCTTTAAGAGGTGGTGGCGCCATGTGGTCTCAATAACTTCTTTACTCTTGAGATATAAAGTCCACAACATTTACAGGTTAAAAAATTCTGAAGATGTATTGGAATCATGTTGTAAAAATATATAAATGGATATATAGAAACATTAAAGATAAATCCTTCTGATCTATTGTACCTAATGCTTCTAATAATATCACATGATATAGTGAAGGCTGGGTGGCACTCAGGGGGATGAATGCCAGTAATACAATGTCCCACTCAATATAGTGGTGGTGGTGAGTATCCACTGTCTGATTGAACCGTGTTATATCCTGGTAATGACGCACATACTTTCTCTGTTACATTTTGCTATCTGCGTGTGCACCCCATTAAGGATGCGATCACAGCGTGGTGTGTTGTCTGTGTGCTCACTGTGTGTGCTTTGTTGCTATGGAAACATTCTCAATACTGTTTTTCAGTGCAGAAGTCTGGAGGGACGCAACTGAAGCTGGTGATGTCATTTCCCAACTACGGACAGGCCATGTTCAAACCCATGAAGTGAGTCGCTACTGGCACATCATCCAACACAGTGTGAGACAGACTGAATCCTTTCAGTTGTCTTGAAATTAAACCAATAAATCTGGTAAACACGGTGCATCATGCGGTGAACAGAAAAGCAAGAGAGCCAATAAAAGAGGCTTTACTTGATGTAATGAATGTGTTATGTGCTGCAGTTTGACTTTGCCTCTCCATAACAGGCAGGAGAGAGATGAAGAAACCAATTACAACCTCTTTTACTTCTCAGACTTTGAGAGACACAATGCAGAAATCGCAGCTTTTCACCTGGACAGGTACCAAGTACATTTCCCCCCTAGGAATCTACAACACAACAATAGTTTGCTGAAATGGCCACATAATGAATGCATGTTATGTAACACCGAGTTGTATTTGCTTCTTCCCCTCTTTCTGTTCGCCCCACTCGTCTTTATCCCCGTCTCCTACTTTCCTCCACTCCCCCCTGCAGGGTTTTGGGTTACAGGAGAGTCCCACCAGCGGTAGGGAGGCTGGTGGACGTGGTCAAGGAGATAAAAGACGTCACGACCGACCGCAGGCTGGCCCGAACCTTTTTCACCTCCCCTGGTACCGCTCACACAGTCCTCCATTATTCATTTCCACTGCTTAAATTTCCCTTGTATGTCAACTGATTATGATTCTCTTTGAAAGTTTCTTCTAATTCTCTGTGGTTCACAAACACCCACAACCTCTTTTATTCCAAAGTTGTCATGTTTTCACCTCCTCTCCTCTCTGTGCACCTCTGATTCCCCCTAGTGGGCTGTGTGTGTTTCTACGGCCAGTGCTCCTACTATTGTTCAACAGAGCACGCTGTGTGTGGCCGTCCCAGAGACCTGGAGGCCTCCTTGGCTGTCATGCTGCCCGATCTGTCCCTGGCGTCCCGCAGGACCTGGAGGTCCCCATGGAGACGCTCCTACAGCCGCAGCAAGCTGGCAAAGTTAGTGGGTCTTAAGAGTGATTCAATTCATCACTTCAGAACGCATCCAAAGCCCCTTTTGATCAACCTAATTTAGCTTTTTACAGGAGCTTACACTTGTGTTGCATTTTGATATTAATCATCATTAATTCATTTTTTGCATTTTTGAGATTCTAGCAGAGTTGCTGTACAGAAACAAACCTTCCACTAGCATTTAAACTGCATGTGTGGGTCAGATTTTGCAGAAAATTAGTTCTTTATCTCATAATACGTAACGAAACGTATCGGTGGTTTGCAGAAACATACAATACCAACATTTAACTCTGCCAATCGGGTTGTATTATGTGAGTTTGGTGAATCCAAAATAAAAAAATTACCAAATATCCCTTTAAGCTTGGTAGAATGAGTGGAAGGTGTATGTCTACTGTTTTCAGCTACTAAATGAAACAGAAAACACTTTGATTGAAGAGGTAACAAAGCAAAATACTAAATGTTGTTTTTATTTATTATCAAAAGTAGTGAGATAGACGCTGCCAGGCATAATATATCAACCACAGGTGCTTTTGTTTCAGGTAATGATGCCAAAGAGTGAATGATGTCTGTCTGTTTTCAGGTGGGAGTCAGAAGCAGACTACTGTTCTACGGTGAAAAAGACCCCGCCATACAACAAAGGCACCAGACTGGTGGACTTCATAGATATGGTCATCCTGGACTTCTTGATGAGTAGGTTTATACTGTCAACAGTATTTAAAGAGGTCAGAACCAAATTTCAAACTCTATATAGGTCATGGAAGAGTTAGTTAATGGGGTTGTTGTTGGTCAGTTGATGGCACACAGCAGAAGAGTTTGGCACAGGTTTGGCTTCTTATGCAGACCTTTATGATCTTTTACAAGTAATAGATTCATCACACCAACAAAACCACCAGCGGCAATTAATATTAATTAAGGCTGCATTACATTTGGACTTAGCAACTCCAGGGTATAGACCTTTTCAAACTTGACAACATAAACATTCTAAACGGGTCCCTTTGTATTTCCTGTTGCATTGTTTGTTAATGCAGTAGCTGACAGGAAGTAAATTTGGACCAAAGCTGTTGCCTTAGCAACAGAATGGCAACAAAGAGTATAGAAGCAAAGAGAAACGCTTGTTATATTTATAATATTTTATTGTTCAACATAGGCCATTTCAGTAGGATATGACAATAATAATTTAGTTTTACTTTTGTACGGCACTTTTTAGGCGGATGTTTTACTGGCGTCCGGTAGTCGCGTTCAGTCCAAAATGGCGGAAGCGTAGCTCTGCTGCCTGGCGCTGATGTGGCAATATACGTTCTTTGATGGCAATGAAAAGGTCTATAACAAATCAAAAATATCTGCAGTGAAAATGATCTTCAAGGCTGAACAGCTACTATATTATTAAATTAAAGGATTATGTGTTTATCTAAGAAACACCTAAACATGAACATCCTCTGTTGCTGAGGCAGCTCGTACACTAAAACTACACTTTCAGCTATACAAGGTTGCACACAGGCAGCAGAGGAAATGTTTTTTTCATTGAATATTTTCTGGTACAGAATATAAATTCTCCACACCAGACTCTCCAACTACAACAAACAAACAATACAACAAAATATAATACCACAATACTACTACTTGTTTAACAATATATTCAGCTTTATAATTATACAAAACACCCTTTGTTGACCGGAATTAATCATCCAATCTATTTTTAAGAGTTCACTGACGGACCCTGCACTACATCCTCTATATACAAGTATATAGTATACTTGCAGTATAAAAACTATTAAACTAGTAGTTTACTGAGATAACTTTAAAGTGTACTTTCATAAAATAAAAAGTGGGTATATAACTAGTAAACCTAAGTATACCTATTCACTTGTACTATAGTTCATAGTATAGTTACAGTACAAAATACAACTTAGATGTAAATTAGTTTTGTGCTCAAAGTATACTATTCTTACACTTAAAAGTTAACTTACTTTTATAAACTAAAAAGTGGGCCAATTTATTCTCAAAAGGTGTTGAAGTATTACACTTACAAGTATACTACTAGTACATTGCTATTAGTATATTTACTACATAAAGTATACCTGGGGAACTTGAATATACTTAAACTTAAGGCTATACTTCATAAAATAAACTTGAACTATACCACTTTTTCGTAAGGGAAGGTATTACATTAAAAGGGGAATAAGATTAAAAGGTATTATTATTATAATTATTCTTAAAAATGGAATAATAACAATAATAATAATAATAATATAAGAATTATATAATTATATAATAATTACTATTATTAATAATAATAATTATATAATAATTAATAACAATATTAATTTAGCAGCTGAAACACTGCAATGATTTGCTGTGATTTTCTGAGTGTTTTGACGAGTTTTATCAGTTAAAAAGAAGAAGATATGTGAGATTAAAGGTCATTTGAACACACTTGACCTTAACCAGCTCCAAAGAAACAACTGACTGAAGTTACTGAGCGTTACCGTTGCAACGAGCCGTTACCGTGGCAACGAGCCGTCACCGTGGCAACGAGCCGTCACCGTGGTTGCGCAGACAACTTCCCTCGTCCCAGCAGCAGCAGCAACCAGGTAAGAAAGTTAGTTTGTTCCTGTTGTTCTCAGCTAGTTAGTTGATTTAAAGTCACTTGTTTAACTTTAGAAACGTCGCTGTCTGCTCTCCAATTCTCCTGGTAACGTTACCTGAACTTCAGCAGGTGTTAAACTGCGTCAAGTGTCCCGTCCAGTGGTTTAATACTCACAGAATTAACTCTAACGTTAGCTGTTATAACATAGTTAACTTAGCTATTTAAATGCTAACTAAATAGCAAAAAGTGCTTCCTAATGTAAGGCTTTGCCAGCAGCTAAACTTTATACATTCATTTGATTGATAGGAGTTATTTAAGTAATTGTAACATCATGTCAAGTCATAATGTAATTCATATAAAATGTAATTCATATTTCAGTCAAAGTATCAGTGTTTAATGATTTTAAGATTTAATGTGAGCTAATGTTTATCTATCATCAAGATTGTGAATGTTAAAGGAACAGCAGGTGCACATGACTAACTTTTTAAAGTGGCAGTAGGCAACAATTTTTTGGCATAATTTGGCAAAAAGTCCTTAATAACCTTTCAGCATATTGTAATTCAAGTGGTCTGAGAGAAAACTAGACTCCTGCTCCTCCTCATGTCTCTGTTTTCAGGCTTTAAATAAAATCTAACCCGTGACGGCAGATTTTGATCAATCACAGGTCATTTCAGAGAGAGAGAGCGTTCCTATTGGCTGTGCTCCGGTCATGTGACCAGAACTTGGCTTCCATTCAACAGATTTTACAATGGCGGCTGCGTCACAAACTTTCTCATTTTACAGCTAAACAGTACACTACAAGATGATTCTGAAAACATTTGAGGTGAGAAATAGGCATTACAGTAACAGAATATTGATTCATATTTGATCAGCGCGGCCTAGTTTGACCGTTTGGTCGGAGATCGCGAGTGATTGACAGCTTGCTCTCATAGACTGCAGCTGGACAGCGGACCTTGTTTTCCTCCGGTAAGTGAAATCCTTCAGATGCCGTTAGGAGCACCGGAGGACACAGTAGGACACAGAGGAACATGTTTTTTTTCAGGTTATCTGTTTCATCGACTACTGTCACGCTATAGCGGCCGTTTTCTAAAAATAACTTTTTTAAATCATATTTGCGCCAATATCGCATACTGCAGCTTTAAATAAACTTGGAAAATAAACTAATTTTTGATTGGGATGGAAATTAACATTTTTGTCCATCTGCCACTGTGGCTGGTAGATTACAAAATCTACAAGACACTCCATAGATTATCATTTTTTTTTGGGCTGGTGAATGAAGCAAATCTAGCAGCCACTTGCATATTTTACCAGCATTTGGCTGGTGGCTGGTGCTAATTTCCAACCCTAGGGACGATGCAATTTAACATAGTTCCAATCAGGGTCTGAAATTAAGCTTTTTCCTCACCTGCCTCTGTGGCAGGTCACTGAACATGTCTACTGGCCACTCAATTTTTTTTGTCTGGCACTTCTGAAAACTATGTAGAACCATTTAGGTAAAAAATGATCTTGTTTCTGATATGTGGCTAGTTAACAATGTAGGATAGTAGGTAGGTTCAGCATGATATGGTGATGATTCATGCTACAAGTTAACGTTACCTTTTTGTTTTTTTCTTCCAGAGTAAAGTCCTAATCTAGATTGAGTCTTGAAGACAAAGTTTGTGGTACCAAAACCTGCTGATGGTATTCATAGAGAGATCAGCAGCATGTTCTCTGCCACTTCAGAGAAAAGATCTCATGATGGAGCTTCTCAGACCTGCAATAAAGACAGTACTGGGCCTGGATCCAAGGTTAAGAAGAAGACCCGCTTTCCTGAGGTGACTTTACCACCTCTATGCTCGGAGCCTTTTCACTCAGCCAGGCTTCTGTTCAGTCGGACCCCCGTCCTCAGAAACGTCCCCTCTGACAGACCTTTATCAGTGGTGGAGCTCCCTCGTCTCATAGCACAAGTAGGACCTGGGAGAGCCATAGGTGACACAAAATGGACAGAAGGACCTCGACTGATGGCCTCGGCATTAGGGACCAACCTCCCTATCAGACCTGATGATAAGTCGACAGCACAGAGGTACATGGACTAATTACAGATATTTAATTTATATTTTAATGCACCCATCTGTTCTGATGCAATTTTAAAGGGACTCAATGTAAGAATCAGAAATTGCTTGTTAACAGCGACACCTGTGTGGCCGATAAGTCAACGACAGTCAGCGTCCTGTTGCTCGCGCTCGCACTACGTAGACACGAGCGAGCATCGGTCAGAACAGTGAGGCGACACACACAAGACTGAACCTGATTGACAGGCCTCATGTCAAATTATTGATTTCTTAGTAAATAGTAGTAAGTAGCCGTGTAGTAAGCGGGATATTGTACAGCTAGCGGGTCATTGTTGTGAAATAAACCCTGTCACATTTGTTGGATTTTCCCAGAAAAACAGGTCCGGGTTCTTCATATTAAAAGCCGTCTACAGTCTTACTGAATTAATTGCTCTGTTGTTTCCATTCAGTTTTTATTGTTTCAGTCTTACAGAGAAAGATGAATCAATAAAAGTCACCACGTGTAAGGATAAAAAGATAACGACTTTGAAAAATGGGAAAGCGACCAAACCAAATGAAGTTCCTCTCACCGGCACCGAGGTAGTTCATATCTTTGCCAATAAAAGAGACCTGGGAGAATTGGAGCTTTATTACCTGAAAGAAGTGGATGGAGACTCTTACAGGTACACTGTTATAAGGTTATCTCCCACCCTTTCATTTCAGACTCCCATAGATGCTCTCATGTAGTAACTTCACTCTGCTGGGAAATTAAACTCTGAATGCACAGTTCTGTCTGTTTTTAGACCCTATGACCTGCAAGTGGTCCAATCCAGTGAAGCAGGTTCTGAGCACTACGTCTTCTCCCCTGGTACTGTACTACATGTGACAGAAAGGGGCTATGGTGGACTAGTCAGTCTGGCAGAGTGGCACAGAGAGTCTGTGACGTGGAAAGCTTTGCAGGAAATCCCGTTTTTCAGGGATTTCAGACTGCGGAAAGCTTTCACCAGGTAAGCACATATAAGCTGTTCTTTTCTCTTGTTTAGCTTAATCTTCATGCTTTCTCTGATTGGTCTTTCTTTTGTGCCAGGTGGCATAAAAATGTGCGCAAGATCTTCTTTCAACGCAAGTGTAAGGATCTGCAAGATATGCTGCTTATCGCTGTACCTCAGTTCAGAAATGCTCTGTTTCTGTTTACCAGGTGAGTCACATCGCCGTGCAAATCATTCAAGATTAGTTAAGGGGAGACCCGACAGGTGAATAGGGTAAAAAAAAAATTAACTAATAGATACTGTAGATAATAGATCACCATAAGTTAAGATAAGATAAGATATACTTTATTGTCCCACAGGGAAATTTGTCTTGGGCTCCAGGCCACTGCATACACAACATACCAAAGTCACAATGTACATACACACATAAAACATGGATCATACATACACTCATGCATGAACGTGCATGGAACTTCCCCAGTTAATTACTGACATATGGAAATGAGGCATTATCTTATTAAAATTGTACTTATTTGCAGAACAGAAATCTGAACATTGTATAAAGCCAGTTTCAAAATTCTGGTTTCTTTTGTTGACTTGAAATATTAGAGTCAAAGGTTTTTTACAACAATAGCTGTCAGTGTGTCAGTGTGCTGACTTGACTATGACTTGCCCCAAACTCCATGTGGTTATCATAAAGTGGGCATGTCTGTAAAGGGGAGACTCGTGGGTACCCATAGAACCCATTTTCATTCACATATCTTGAGGTTAGAGGTCAAGGGACCCCTTTGAAAATTGCAATGACAATTTTTCCTCACCAAAATTTAGTGTAAGTTTGGAGACATTAGTGACGTTAAAACGAATTTGCGTTAACGTGTTATCGCGTTAACTTTGACAGCCCTACTACCCTTATTAAATAAATATCAGTTTCATTAAAATAAAGTCAAAACAGTGATACTGTATCTCTTACAGGATAATTGAAGAACTGAAAGGGACACACCGGCTGCCCCAGGACAAGTCTAAAACCTTTGCACTGCTGGAATTCAAGAATGTACTGATATCCATGAATCAAGAGTGTCTGCAGATATTGGAGAAGTTGTCACAGCGTCGCGCCGTCATCCTAAATGTGGTACGTAAAACAAAACAATAACAATCTAGAGCATTAGACAGACAGTGTCCTTTGAGAAAGAAACCTGTCCATTTCTGGAACAGATGGGCTTGTGGTCAGTTTTCTAGGAAGCATATTTTTTTATTAAGATATCATCCCTGCAGAACTTGTATTTGTTATTGCAGTGATGTTCTTTTATCCCCAGGTGAGAGAGGAGAGCTACAAGGCTCACCAGGAGCTGCAGCTGCACATGGAATACGCTAAAAAGCCAAATGAATGCTCCGAGCCCATTCACCTCCACTTGGCTCACCACCAGGAGCTGAAGAGGGAGTTGGCCCGCTCTGAAAGCATCTTGCAGAATTTGGGCAACTTTGCTGCTCTCGTCAATCAAATGACAGTTCAGAGTCTCGTCACGGTCATCAGACGAGATGTCATTTCTTTTCTCGACAATGTTGTGAAGGTGAAAGAAGAGCATTCGTTAACTCTACTTAACCTTCCTGCTAGAAAAAAAACGCTGATTAAAACATAATAGCCTTGTAACTTTTGTTTTTAACACAGTATTTTCAGAGCACGGTTACAACCTGCTCTTGAGCTATAACTAGGAGACAGATGGATACAAAACTTTTTAATACCATGAAATAATGGAGGAAGCATCAGATAAATTGACAATGAATTGAATCAACATTTAATTAAATGAATGCTATTTTTGTTTGTTAGAGGAAGATCTCTCAGCAGTGCTGTCTCTTCCACACTGAGCTGTGTTTCAGTGCCGATAGTCAGCTGACTGTGGACCCTCCAATACATCTGTTCCAAGAAGCTGTGAGTGAAGCTCTCCTGACTGTTGGCGACTCTGTAATCCAGGTAATTTATATATTTACACAGTTGAAAATACAGCGACACATACAATAAAGTATATTTCTTAGTTGTGGGCACTGGATAGTTTTAATGTTACTGGAAATGGGCCTCATATGTGTGACAATTGGTAAAATGTTAGACTATATTTTATTTAATTTTATTATAGTCTTTGCGCTCGTAGAATGACTGGATCACTAAAACACATTGCAATGTGATGGAAAAAAATTCACATCGCTTCACTTTGCAAGGTTGGATCAACCTCATCACACCACGGACACCACCGTTAAACACTGCGGTAACGTGAGCTGCCGAGTACAAAATATATTATATTGTAGCGGACTCTCCATTCATCCATTCATCCTCATCTGTTTATCCGGGGCCGGGTCGGGGGGGCAGCAGGCTACTCCAGACGGACATAATTCACCATAATCCGGTTCAACACAAGCAGTTATGTTATGAGCCTTTTCTGTGTTGTTTTCCCTTCACACTGACAACACAGTGACAGTTAAAAGGATCAATGTGTAACCATGGAAACGCAGTGTGTTCGGAGTAACGTCTTCTCAACGACTGGTTTTTAGTGTTAGCTGTGCAGAAATAAAAGACACACGCCTTTGTGTAGTCAAAGATAGAAGTTGCTCGTCTTTACTTTACTACTACAATATTATTATATTATTGAGCAACGAAATTCAGATGATGGTTGGCAGTACCACGGTGTTATATTTATAGATTATGGTATTTATAATCTCACAGATTTGTGAGTTTTTTTTTTGTAAATTTGCCACTTTAATCTCAGAGAATATCCAAGTTTTTTTCTCTGAATATTACCCCCCTCCCCTGGCTCCGCAATTATTATTATTTTTTTTTACCTACAATGGCCCTAATATACTGTCGTGCTTTTGCACAGATGTAAAGCCTTGGATATGCTTGTGATAAATTATATATATATATATATATACAGGATTAATACATCTATTCATTCAAGCAGTGTTGTTGTCATTTTCAACAGTGTTTTGATCATCAATTTATCACCAGCCTTATTACACCTTTCTTCTCCGGTAGATGTGTGACACGTGTGGATTATTCCTGGAGATCAGCAACAGTGTCTTCACCTCTGATGGTACTCAGGATTTAACCTCTGACTTCAGTAGTATTGAGCATCATACTATTACAGGTACGTCCATTTGCAATGAAGTTGTTGCTGGTCTTTAAATTTCACTCTTCTGATTTCACTTGCGTCTGTTGAGCCAAACCTGCGGTATTCATGTGAAAATGTGCCTAAAGTTTTCATCCCTGTTGCTGTATGCATGCATTTGTTTTATAAACAGTTGGAAGGCAGATTGTTATTATATATAGTGTCCATGTGCTTTAATTCTCAGAGGAGAATAAGAACAGTGATGGACTGACTAGTTGCAGAAGGGTTTGCCGCTGGCGATCGCTCAGAAATGTGTCAGCTGGCTGGCTGCTGCTGCTGAAACAGAGCTTGCTAATGGTGCAGGGCAGCAGGGTGCACGGCTGCTACTATCCCCTCCACAAGAGACAGCTGGAGTGGCACATCAGCATCAATGATGTTACAAAACAAGTTGAGAAAGAGCAGGCCAACATCATGCAGGCGAGACACTTTCACATCAAATACTAGCCTTAATCATTGTTAAAGGATGTGAAGACACGTGTTACTAGTAATTCTCACTGTTCTCTGGACAGGAGGCTGAACTAGAAACCCAGCAGCTGTGTGAGAGCTACTCGTGGTTGGTCGACGTCCATGTGTTCGTTAGCCAATGGAGTCAAACCTCTTTGGGATCCATGAAGGGTCAGCCTGCTTTACTGTATGAGGAGCACATACAGAAGGTACGCCTCTGGACCGAAAGAATCCACACAGTTCCCTCATCAATCTCCACCTCCAACCAGCTGTTCATCATCCAGTGCACCCGCATAAAGGAAAGTCTAGGTATGTCCTCTCTAAAGTAATTAAATCTGTAAAATACAGATTCCTATTTCAAATCAACATTACCCCAAGCCAGGGAGGAGTAATTGAACAGTGTTTCCTCTAAGAAATGACTGTCCTGTCTTTGTAAAATAGATTGTGAGATTACATTCTCGTCTTCGTGCTGAATGCTCTGATACTCTGTGCTTTTGTTTTTCAAGGTCAACAGCTGAAGTCCATTGAGGAGGAAGTTCTGGAGCAGCTAGTTGAGCAGATAAAGCTTCACTCCGAAAGCCTCATATCAGACGTGGAGAGGGCTACTGCTGAACTCAAGACAGACCCCCGATACCTACATGACCTCTCAAAATACGCTCTTACGGTAAAGAAACTCTTTACAAGCTTGCATGAGAAATAAAAGCCTCAAAGAATAAAACATATTAAGTAAAAAGAAATAGATTTATCAGTTATGCAAAAGAGATGAAACGGCCCTGAGGGTGAGAAAAAGATCTCATAAAAAGACAATACCCTAGTTCTTCCAGTTTACAAGGTTGGGAGATGGAAGATTCAGATCCTCTTTTACTCACTTTAATTAAATTATTCATCCCTAAGGCTCTATCTTGTCAGAGTGCTCTGAATTTAGATTCCATTATCCAAGAATGACCAAAGTGCATTAAGGTCTTGAATGCTGCTATTTGAAGGAACATTAGTGCAAAACTGTGTAGCTGAAGCTGTGTAAGATGAGTAAGTACTCCAGTGGGGATGCCCCGATTCATCGGCTGTTTATTGTTATCGGCTGATATTCAGTAAAATATGTGATCGGGAGATCGGCATTTATGCTTTCTAGTCGGCGATCGCGGCGGTACTACACACCGGCGGTGTGTGAGACAGATAATGCCTAGTTCACACTACACTACTTAAGTCCTGATTTTTCGCTCCCCGACAGTTTTTGGAGCTCCCCGACAAAAGCCCCAGATCAGAGGCAAATTGGCATTGGCTCACTACTCGCACATCGTTGTTCGAGTGTCATGTGTGAGTACGTGAGGTACGTCACCGCTTGAACCGCCAGTTGAGTGGAGCAGTGCGTCCCCCAGCGTCCTCGCCGGATCTGGTGGAAATGTAGCGTTAGTGCGGGGAGATACATTTTACTGTACATCACTGATTTAACATAGTTTGTTAGCCATGATAAACATCTAAAATTTATAAAAATGAATCAATCTGTCTCATCATTTCAGATGAGGGAGTCTGTGAAGATGTTGTCTGACATGCAGAAACGTCTGGAGTACATTCACTCCCTCCAGGAGACTCTCTGCATGAACTATAGGAAGATGACTGAACAGGAGGTGGCTTTGGAACAAAAGGTCTGTAGGCATAAAAGTGAAATGATGCCATTAATAACTACATACTGTACAACTCAGTTTCATGCATAATTTTGGAATCTCAGTTAATTTGTGTGCTTCTGTGTGTGTTCTACATTTAGATGATGGCCACGTGGGATCGCTTTATTCCCCTCTTGAAGCAAGCAGAAAGTATCGTGTGCCACCGTCTTCGTTCAATGGTTAACGCATTGGACACAATGTTCTCATTTTTAGCCCGCGACCTTAAAAATACGGTCTCTAAAGCTACATCCGGACCTTTCATTGACCCAACCCAGAATGCAAAAGAGATGGTCTCCGAACTGAACCCCATGTGTGTGCATGTGCACAGCCTCAATGCAAAGCTGGAACAGCTCAGTAGGGACAGTCAAAACCTACACGGTGAGGTGGTATAAATGATGGATAAAAATGATTTTCTGAACTTGTACTTTTACTGTAAGCTTTGACCACTGGTATGTTAAAAAAGACAACCTTGGTGGTTTTGGTCATGTTTTTGTCATGTTATGCATTTACACAAATCCTAATCTTATGAGCCCGTTATGTTTTGTTGCCTCCCATTAGAACATCCAATGGATTTGACCAGTTTGACTTCAGATGTTCAGAAGGTCAAAGCCCGTAAAGAGTTGTGGGAGCTGATAGCAGTGTACACAACATGGATGGAAGAATGGAAACAGCTGCTTTTCAGTGAGGTAACATGTCAAATTAACCTCTGTCTTATTGACAGGGTGGTAAAATATGTTTGGCAAGGATGCATTCATAGTGATGACAAATGTATAACTGATTTGTTTATAATTTACTTGAATTAACTCTCTCCTTATTTGATTGTCTTTTATTTCTTTGGAGAAAAAAAGAGCTGAGTATTGGCAAGCACAAGCTCTCATAAAACTCACATGTAGAGATGTTAAGCACTACTTCTTATAAACCATTCTGAGTTATACAATTAAGAACATTTTGTTTTGTGATGATAAAGATAACTCCTAAGCTATCACCATTGTCCATGTGAGTTAAACCAACAAATCTTCTGTAATGTATTTCTGTCAGGTTGTGGTGTCAGAAGCTCAGGGGAGGATTGCCAAGTGGAAGGAGCAAGCTTTATCTCTGACAAGTGTCATACCTACCCAAGATGCAGTGCTGCAGGAGGCTTTGGGAATCCTGGAAAGCTTAAGCCATCAGGTTGCAGTTATGGCCAAGCTACAGAGCCCCACACTCAAACAGAGACACTGGAAGGACATTTTCCAAGGTCAGACACTTTGCGCATATTGTAACCAGACTGTTCTAACGTAATGCACTGTAATTTGTATATAACCCACGTAATCATGAGCCAGCACGTGCAGGGCTGCCGCTGAGGAAGTCAGGCGATGTAGTATAAAGAGCGACAAAGTCCGTGTAGTGAGGAGATCGGGGTTGATGGACAGGTCAAACAAACTCAGAACTTTCACCCAGGAAACTACTGTTCATGTCCCGTGTGAAACCAAAAGTAAACGTTCACTTATTTTACCTTACTTTTGTTACGTAATTTATGCACTTAAAGTCAAGATGAAATGAAAAATGCCTTTTTAACCCTTTTTTTAGATCACATCCCCGGTCATATTGTGCACCTATTTAACAATATATGCAAAAACAATTGCAAAAAAATCAATTGCTTCATATTTTTTATATCAAAATCCAATCAACCTTTCTTCCTGTAAAACTAAATTTGATGTGGATTCATGTAAGCTAGTACCAACCACTTTCAACCAATAATATCATGACATCCATCCATCAATCAATCTGTAACTTTAGCAACACGGGAGGTGTGTGTGGAGCCACAGTCCTCTGTAGCACCATATCGTGCTACATTCTAAGCCCACCCACTTTTTAGTGGTCCAATTAAATGCAAAGGATTTGAGTTAAATCCCTTTTGTAACTGTACACCGCTCAAATATTCCGTTTCACTGGGGAATACTCTGTACAGAAGCTAAAGACGCTCTAACTACCGTTTCACTGGGGCTTAAACTAACGCCATCTGCATAAGTTACGTAACAAACATACTTATTTTACGTAAAAAAACATACATATTTGAACCCGAACTACAATCGTTTCCTAAACCTAATCAAGTAGTGTTGTTGCCTAAACATAACTGGTTCTGCACTGCGGGGACTTGCGCCGGCACATTGATCGCTCATGTTGCTGGGCATGCTCAGGAAAACGCACGAAAAATGAGAAATAACATTTCGTAAGATATCATACGTACAGCTGTATGAGGATAGGTTGATTGAAATGCATGCATGCTACCACAGCATATCTAAAATGATCATTCCATCTGACAGGCATGGGTCTTCTCTATGTCCCAGAGAAGAAGGTGACTGTTGGTGAACTGATGTCTCAACAACTTGAAGTCGACCAGAAACTAATTACCATGGTTAGAGCAGGAGAGATGTTACACACTGGGCTGTTATGGCTAAAATCAGGCTCAATAAACAAATAAACTATCCTTATATGCCACTAACACGTTGATTCATTTTGCTTATGGTCAGATATGCAGGGATGCACAAGCCGAGTGTGACATGGAGCAGACCTTCCAAAAGCTTCGACGGGGATGGGAAGTCAGACTCTTCCAGCTGGATGTATTCACTCTGCCTGTTTGGCAGCATCGTGAGCTGCAACATGGATTAACAGAGACAGAGAAGCCCACGGAGGGCACAGTTTCAGATCTGCAAACTGCCAGTCAACACTCCTGTAATGATGCAAGATTCACCATCATCGGTGAGACTGAAAAACAAGCCAGTTAATTAATAATACAGATGTTGTCATTGTGAGCAATTACTACTAGGGATGCAAAATATGGATTTTTTTCAGCAGATACCGATAACCAATAATTACCTGCTTCTCATGGCAAATACCAATAAGACCAATAAGAATGACCTGTAGTTCATGCACATCTGAGGGTAAGAAATTCTAAGATTAAGTGAGCAAAGATGGATGATTTAATATTCCATAGCTCTGACCTGACCAAACTAACTGACATCGAGGGCTGCAAATAACGATTATTTTCATTGTCGATTATTTTCTCGATTAATCAATTAGTTGTTTGGTCTATAAAATGTCAGAAAATGTGGATCAATGTTTCCCAAAGCCCAAGATGACGTCCTCAAATGTCTCAAAGATATTTAGTTTACTGTCATAGAGGAGGAAAGAAACCAGAAAATATGCACATTTAAGAAGGTGGAATCAGAGAATTTAGACTTTTTTCTTTAAAAAATTACTCAATCCCGTTAATTAATTATTATCAACATAGTCGGCGATTAATTTAATAGTTGACAACTAATTGATTTATTGTTGCAGCTCTACTCTTACAGTTCTCAAGTTGCATTGATTTGTTTTCTCACTCAGGTCTGGAGATGCACTTTGCTGACATAGAGAGTGATTTGATGGCTTTGTCCACCATGTTGAAGTCCCCACACAGTGTTGAGTTCAGGCTGCAGATGAAAGATTGTATGAAGTCTCTACAAGATCTCGGTGAGGCGGACATTCAGAAAAAAAAAAAGAAAGAAAGAGAGATTTAGAAAATTTGCCACCAAGTGCAGAAACATTCTGAACATTGTATTGTTTTGTGCTTTCTCCTTCAATTTTAACAGGGAAGCTGCTTTGTTTATTTGAAAGATACCAGCAAGTGTGGGCCTTCCTGACCAAGATGTTCCATGAAACATCCTTTAGTGTTCAGAGAGTGGATCTGGTATGTGCCCGTGTCATCACAAGTCAAACATATCTAATTTTTTGCAATGCAATGAAACTGGTAAATTTCCAACCTTTGCTTTAAAAAGATAGTTCGGGTATTTTGAAGTCTGGTTGTATGAGCTACTTCTCCATAGTCAGTGTATTACCTACAGTAGATGGAGTTTGGAGAAACAAACAGGAGTACCAGCACGGGAGCAAAGCAATGTACTGCTGTGGACGGGGGCAGCAACAAAACGGATTTTAGACACCTAAAAAAATCAGTTTAAGTTCAGTTTAAAGGACCAATGTGTAACAATTAGAGGGATTTATTGGCAGAGATGGAATACAATATTTATAAGTATGTTTTCTTTAAATTATAATCATCTGATAATAAGAATCGTTGTGTTTTTGTTACCTTAGAATGAGCTGTTTATATCTACATATGGATCGGGTCCTCTTCACGGAGTTCGCCATGTTACACCGCCATGTTTCTACAGTAGCTATGCTTTCTTCAAAGCCACCAGACTCCATTGAAAAAACCTGTAATTTTACCTCGCAGAACATGGGAGTTGCTGGTCTATCGCTGCGTCAATCAGTTAGTTTGTGTTATTGTGAGACTTTGGTGAATCTGAACTAACCAAAGTCAAACAATAACACAAACAAACTAACCGAACGAGGCAGCGGTAGACCAGTGAATAAACACAACTATCCCTTTAAGTTAACATGTCATATAAATGTTTGTTTTTTTCTATTTTTTCATAGCTGGAGAGATTCCAACCAGTCGATGAGACATTTAAGGAAATCAGGCGCTCTATATCAAGTGACCCTCATGTGTTGAACTTTGTTCATTCCAAGAAGACAAATGGCAGATTCCATGGTAATAGCCTCTACCAGACTCTCATTGATGGTCTGTCGACAATGGAGGTCATTTCCAACCAGATGGTGGATCTCCTGGAGACCCTCTGTGACCAGTTTCCAAGACTCTGCTTCTTGAGTGACAGGGAAGTGATACAACTACTCTCCTTACATCCGACGCCTTTCACACTGCAAACCTTTGTGCGCAAATGCTTTAAAGGGATACGTTGGCTCGAAGTGGATTGTGTAAAGAAGGTGCTGGGTTTTTTTGGCAGCCTTCAGGAGCACATTACCTTTCCGTCTCCTTTGGAGCCAAATCTCAACG
Source organism: Sebastolobus alascanus (assembly GCA_916701645.2). Classification (NCBI taxonomy): domain Eukaryota; kingdom Metazoa; phylum Chordata; class Actinopteri; order Perciformes; family Sebastidae; genus Sebastolobus; species Sebastolobus alascanus. The sequence continues at coordinate 2,530,427 of CAKAOJ020000065.1, forward strand.
CCTTGGTTTGGCTTTGTGTCTTTGAGAAACAATTAAAGTTGACCATGGTACAGCTCCTGAAACAATGTGCTGTTGTGCGAAACCAGCTTGAACCATCCAGTCAGGATGCGGCATGTGATAAGAAAGTTGGAGACATCCTGTTCCACATTGCTGAAAGGAGGAGAATGGCGCTACCTGTGCTGGATCTGCTGTCTGAATATCCTCTTCAGTGTCTGCTGGTGGCTGAGGAGGCGGTTTGGTGCCGGGCTGTTCTACAAGCTTCCCAAGAATCGAGCCCAGTGAAGTTGAGCAACATGAAGGCATGCAACTCTGCAAAACTGAAAAAACTTGGTCGTTCCATAAGGGATGGGGTCACAGGGGCTAAAAGTGAATCTCTGGTTTCTAAGTACACGATGATGTGTCTGCGTGCTTTAGTGCAACTTACAATGAAGCATGCGCAGCAGCTATCTCGACTCATGGAGGCCCAATGTGTGCTGGAGTCGTCTTTTGAGTGGCTGAGTTTGATGAAGTATCATATAAACTCTGAAAGTCTGAAAGGCAACGATGATCCAACATGTTACGTGGATGTTTTTGGTCATCGTCTCCAATATGATTATGAGTATTTTGGTCCAGAAGATTGGGAGATGGTGCATACTCCATCCACAGATAGGGCGATACTGGGGATTCTCCTGGCTCTGACAAGCTACAGATGTGGGTTCGTGAGTGGACCTTGCATGTCTGGAAAGAAAACGACTGTGGTCCAGTTAGGAAAAGCGCTGGGGCGACAGGTTGTCAATATGCAGTGTTGTCCAAGCATGAGACCCGATGTTGTTCAGCGGATGCTGTTGGGCGCCCTCCAGACTGGAGCGTGGCTTCTGCTGGATTCTGTGAGCTTGCTAACACAAGGGGTCCTGTCATTACTGGGGCAGCATCTAGTAGACATCCACCAATCCTTCTCTGATTTAACGAAGACTAAGAATCAAAGGGTAAATGAGGACAGGACTGCTGATGGGGTCAAAGGTTGCAAAAACATTGATTCAGGATGCCGCATGGTACTCGCAGGGAGAAGCATTTCTGCGAGCCTAAGTTATGGTTGTGTTCTCGTCTCATCGAAGGGATGTACGTCTGAGCTTCCAGAGAGTCTGCGATGTGCTACCAGACCCATTGCGTTAACCCATCCAGATTACAGCATCGTTGCAGAAGTAATGCTGGCTTCTATGGGTTTCTCAGAGGCCACATCTTTAAGTGGACGTCTGGTGTCCCTCATCAGCCTGGCCAAGGATTCTCTCTGTCTGCCTGATTTCATCACTGATGACCAGAGCTGCCATCTTGTTGTCTTACAAAAGATCATCTCTGCCTCTGAAATACACTTACAACTAAGTGTAAGGCAACGAGGAATTTCAGATGAGGCTGAAGGAGCGGCTGCAGACCAAACTGATCCTGCGCCTTCACAAAATGTGACTGCCAGAGTTGTTGAGAAGGATAGAAAGGAAACCGAAAAGCCCTCCAGGTTGCGCAGTTCTCATTTGTCAATTATACAGGGATTAATGGAGGAGACAGCCATTGTCAAAGCGATTCTTTCTGTCTTCTTACCTTTTCTTTATGAGCACAAGAAAGCCTCACAGTTCAACATCATTTTCAAGGACACATTCCCTATAGTGTACCAGTTCCCTCTTTTCCAGCAATACATTGAGGAAGGAGAAAAGATTCAACTTAAAGATGCGGTTACAGAAGAATTACAAAGGAAATGGTTTCACTCTGACAATGAACTAAGTAGCAGTGCTCTCACTCTCTACCAGACCATGAAATACTCTCAGGCAGTCATACTTATAGGCCCCTCAGGAAGTGGAAAGACAACCTGTTACTGTGCTCTAGCTGGAGCACTCAATCATCTGGCTGCCAAGGCAGGGGAAAATGTGTTTGAAAATGAGAATACGATTGAAGGAGATACTCCACAGATCTCTGCTGCAACCTGGACCTCTGTTGACACTGTTGTCTTATTTCCTAACGCCATGTCCCATGAAGAGGTATTTGGCTGCTTCTGTGAAAAGAGAGGATGGCAAGACGGAGCTGTTGGAAAGGTGCTGAGAGATTCAAAACGACGGGAACCAACAAGCTCTACAATCTGCAACGACAAGAAGAAAAGTGATCAGACTCAAACATGGCTGGTAATGGATGGGAGTCCTGTGGGGCAGCCCGGCTGGTTAGATTACTTAACTAGAATGTGCAGTCCTGAGGACCCATTCCTGTGCCTGTCATCAGGTGAAACACTGCCATCCCAATCACACCTGAAGCTACTTATGGAGGTCACTGACCTGCGTGATGCAAGTCCCTCTGCAGTGACCCGCTGCAGCCTTGTGTACTTCACAGGCACTGATCTGTGGAAGGCTGTGTGGAAGAGTGAAGTGGATGCTCTCTCTGTTCAACACAAACTGGATCAAGGAACCTTGAAAATGTGGAATCGTCTGGCTGAAGATCTTTTCTCCAGCACTCTTAGTTTGCTCACTCAAAAGGCTTTAACCTCTGCAGTCCATGATGAAGGAGAAGCTCTTCAAAGCGTCACGTATGGACTGCAAGAGATCACGTCATTTGTTCGGATCCTACATGCCCTCCTACAGCGTTTTGGGAAGGATGTGGAAAAAACTGAGGCAATACCCCAAACAGGTATAACCACGACTCATGAACATATAACCTCGTAAACATACTAGTTAAGGTAGTGACTTTACTTTTATGAATACTGTATCACTTATTCTCCCACCAGATATACCTCTACAGAGAACAGGGACAGCAGGCACAGATTCCCACACTAAACAAGATCTGCTGGCCAGGAACCTTTTTCTGGTGGCTTATATTTGGGGATTCAGTGGACATCTGCATCCCCGGTAAGGGAATCTTTGAGGTCACATTTATTCAAACAAATAATTTAGTATGTATGTTACAGTGGAAACCGATTTTATGGATCACAAAGCTTTGGACAGAATCATTCCTATACAAATGCTGTCTAAATAATTAACGATAACCGGTTCTCTAGTCCCATCCCTAGCGTTTTCCCTGCCAGCCAAAGTGGCAGATGGCCTGCTGATTTTACCCGCCACTGCCGACAATTTACCCGCATTTGGTGGGTGCTAGTTTCAGACCCTGCTTCATAGGCTATTTGCACTACTGATGTTATTGTGTTTGTGAACAGCACAACACTGTTTTAGGCTATAGCCTAATTATAATTTGAACTACATTAAGCTATATTTTACTTACGGAACTGTACTTTATTGTAGTATATTTGAATTATACACAGTGCAGTATACAGTAACTTGAAAGGTATTTGAAACAGCTGTACTATATTTTGAAACAGGCAATAAAATTCAGTTAATAGCAAAGCTGTCTGTATCATTACTTTATATTCATACAAATGTCAATTAGATGGTAATCTGCATGAAAAATAAAGAAAAAGAAAACAATGGTTATAATAATCATCCGCTTATAGTAATCAATTTGACCCGGACAGACGTGATCACTAAGCGGTTTCCACTGTATTGCTATAAACATCTCTAATCATGTTTTTTTTTTTACAAAAAGCCTCCAAAATGAATATCAGTCTCCAATTTCCTTCATGTGTTTTATGTTTGTACTTTAGCCACCAGCCACAGTTCGACTCACTGGCCCGTCAAGTGCTCTTTGCTTGCCGATACAAGATTGTGGTTCCTGATGAAGAGAGTGTGTTTGAACACTTTATAAACATCGACAGCAGGATATGCCCCAAGAACACACTGCTGAAAAATCCCATCTGTCCCAAGGTTTGTCCTGAACGTTCTGTCCAGTGTAGTGAAAGTACGTACATGTAGTCACAAACATTTTAACCAACAAGTGTCTTAAATCTATTTATGCAGTATGGGAGTTATACCTTTCTCCTGAACCTCATGTTGGAGGCAAACCAGCCAGTGTTGCTCGCCGGAGAGCCCGGTTCTGGAAAAACCACTCTGTGCAGAACTTTGCTGAGTTTTGACAAGCCACACCTCAGCCTACCAGCCAGTCCACTCCTGAGCTCCAGAGAGCTGCGCACTACACTGGATACCATCAGCTGCCAGAAGAGCTGTAAGGATGCTCTGGGCTCCAAACAGCTGCTTCTTTTTCTGGATGATTTGCATGAAGCTCCCTGTGGTGAGTAAGAAAATGTACCTTAGGAGAACTAATGTAATTGTGTGAAGCTTTATAAGGTTAATATTTGCTCCTGTTGATAGATGTCTTTGGGAAGACGTCAACGGCTCTAGAGACGCTACGACAGAGTATTTCAATGGGACAGATTCTAACATTTGATGCCTACCACTTGAAGTCATTGAGTGCTGCAACCATCAGCTACATGGCTACCTGCTGCGTCTTTGGATTGGGCGATCGCCACAGTAATGTGATGTCCTCCAGGCTCTCGCGCCTGTTCTCCATCTTTGTGCTCCCCAGCCTGTCTATGGGCGTCGTATTGTCCATGCATTCACCTCAGCTAAAAACCTGGCTCAAAGAAATGCCCCTTCAGCAGCGTGGCGAGGATATGGCACGTTGTATCATCACTGCAACTCAAAATCTGTATCATGCAGTATGTGCCCAGATTCAGCCGACTGTGCAGACGCCCCATTTCATGTTCTCCCATCATGACCTCCAGAAAGTGTTTAGGGGGATGTGTCTGTGGCAACCTAACATCCCAAACACAGGGACAACGCAGAACTTGGGGTATTCACTACAAGGCTTTCCTCCAGTCCTGCCAGGGCCTGCATCAGTCCTTAACATCGCACATCTCTGGATGCATGAGTGCATGCGTACGTTCGGTGACAGGTTGTGCTCAGAGGATGAAAGCAAAGCTCTTGTGTCACTCATAGCCAAGATGGCAACAACACACTATGGAGTTAGATTGGTTGATGAAACCCAGTCTGTCATTGCAGACTACCCACCTGCTGTCACAAGCACCTGTAAGCCATTAGGTCAGAGTCTAGATGCACTAAATCTGCCTCAGGAGCCACAACCAGCTGGCCAGTCAGACCTGAAGAAAGGCCACACATTGACTGAACCTTCCCTTCTGTCTGGGAACACAAGCCTAAAAGCTCACCCTCTGCAACCCCAGATTCTCCAGCATATGGAGGACATACTGGCTAAGCTTGTATATGGTCCTGAGCTCTCTGAGGCCTCAATGAATCAGCAACACAATTTTAAAAATAGCTCTTCTTATCAGGACCGAGACCTTGATGTACTGCTGCAGGAGCTGTGTGCACTCATCGACAGAAAAGAGGAAGACAAAGGACAGGGAGTTGACATTACAACCAGATTCATTGTCCACAGACAGAGAGTGAGCCAGCTGTTGCACATCCTCAGGGTGTTGCTCATACCTGCAGGTCACGGAGTGCTGATTGGCTCAGACAAAGGAACAGGCCGTAAAACCACGGTGCGTTTAGCCACCTGTGTAACAGGCTACCAGTTGATGGAGGTGCATCCTGGTAATGAGAATAAGTTGCATGAAATCCTGAAAGAAGCTGGGAATCAAGCTAGAGTGGATGGAGTTAATGTCGTCGTACTGGTCCATGAAGGAATCAGCCCTTCTGTCAGAGAAGAACTGTTGGTGGCGATGGCTCACCGAACCTACCCGGGGCTCTACACAGATCAGGAGCTGAGAGATCTTCTTCTTTCCAGAGTGACTGCTGTGAGGAACTCAAGAAGATACCTTATGGACAGCTGGATGTTTGAGAAGTAAGAGGAAAATACCTTATTAATCTATTAGTCCTCATGCTAGATTGCCACATTGTTTAAGCCTAATTTAGAGACAACTGGTTGTTATTTCCACTTAGCCGCATCACATTGTGTATTGAAAAATTAGGACTACATTTAGTGCGTTTTCACAAGCCAACATTTAGTCTGTTTTAATTGAACTCTGGTGCGGTTCGTTTGGGAGGTTGTGAATGCAGTAATCGTACTCTGGTGCGGACCAAAACAACCGGTCCAAGACCGCTTGTGAAAGGTGGTCTCGGACCGTTTCCAAGTGATCCAAAACGCAGGCTGCCTGTTGAGATGGTCACAGGTAAAAGACACGTTAACATGAGTGGGAGAGGACTGACCTGGACTTCTGCAATAGTCCAATGTTTGCTTGACATCTGGGCCGAAGAGAACACACAGAATATGCTAAATAAAGTCTACAAAAACAGTGATGTTTATAAAGTCATTGGAGATAAACTGGAGGAGAAGAGATTCATAGTAGTGAATTCACATCAGTGACGAGTCTAAGTGAAAAAACGTCAACAGCAATATATCAAAGTCAGCGATTCCCTGCATAGAAGTGGCAGAAAAAGAAAAATTCGCTCCTTCGTACACGCTCCTCAGCAACTGAACTTTTTTATTTGGTCCCTTTTTAATTTGTGCACTGTGAAACCGAACCAGACTAAATAGATAACGAACCAAAAGTATCAATTTCACTCTGATCTGGACTAGTGAAACAGACTCTGGCTTGTGAAAGCGCCCTTAATGTATTTACTGACATCCTAAAGTGTATCTAATGCTAATGTGCTTTTGATGTAGGCATTCATCACTGTAGTAGTACTGATGATGGTGATGTAACATCATTTACAAGAATGGGCTTCTTGGAAAATTGTCTGACTACTTACAGTAAAATGTGAAAAAGAAAATGTGAATAATTGTAAACCACATTTCTTTTAACAAAGGTACTTGAGCCAAAGCCACAGAAATGTGCATGTGTTCCTGTTGCTTCCCGTAAGCATGACAGACAGCAGTGAGATACCTGCCAACAACGGACCCCATAGATGGAATGTAAGTGTTTTCTTTAAATTACTACACCGGTCATTGAATGTTTGCACCTGTATTCAATAACAAAACACAGACTGTACTTTTCAGACCAGTAAGGTGGAGATATCTGCCCTGGCAAAACATTTAAATACATCCTTTCATGTTTCATACATGCACAAGACTCTTTGTACCCCAACTGTCACATCACAGTTGAGTCATAAAGCGTTTTTTGACTGCAGGAACTTTCCCCAGGATCTAGAAGTGCAAGCTGTGCCATTAATTAAGTATGTCACATTTCTAATGTAATTTTGAATAGTAGATCTAAATGGATGAGTTGTTATCCTTTTGTGATCAAGGCACAACTGACCAAGGCCCTGAGCATCAGTTGCTGTGTGGAGGTGTACCAGCCGTGGTCCAACCACTCTTTACTGGAAGTTGCTGCTCAATGCCTCAAAACCAGTCCCTACAAAAGTGAGTCACACCACCAAAGTTAGCCTCTACTCACTTTATACTGGCAGTGTTATATCCAGGCTGTTCTAAGACATATTTTCTTTTTATTTAGTGGAGAGAGAAGGCTCAGGGGCCAGCCTGTCTGTGGCTATGGCAGGAATCCATCAGTCTGCATGTCAGTATGCGTCTGTCCTACTAAGAGCTCAGCCTTTCAGCCCTCAGACTTATATGGAGTTCATCGCCCACTTTGATTACCTCTGCAACCACCTGCACGAGCAACAGCAGAGCCGAGCCAACAGGTAGTTGTTCTTTTTCTCCCTGTGTCTCCAGTATTTATTGTGCTGCTTTGCATATACCAATACATTTATGATTATACTACCGTGAGCTGCACTAAAACTACATCCTGAACAATATCAGACAACAAAATTATACATAGAAACCTTCACAAAGGTTGCATTTGTTCCAGAGCTGTTTTGTTGGATTGCAGTAGAATGCACAGCTCTAAATGATATTTTCTTGACGCCATATTATGTCTTTTACTCTTTAAAATAAAACAATAACTGTTGTATTTTTTCAGAGTTGCCACCGTTCTGTCTCATTTGGATGTCGTGAACAACGAAGCTATGCAGCGCAAACAGCACTTGATGAGACTGCAAGAGAAGGTTGCTGAGACAAAGCAGGTAATATACAGTAGAGCAATTCTGCATATTCAGTTCAAATGGGATCAATATTCTGTGTGCAGCAGTATTGACTGCCACACTTCCTATACCACAAGAGGTTATTTTTCACCACAGTCAAAAATGATTTAAACAACTGTGTCAGCAATACATTCAGAGGCTTGTGGAGGCTGAAGAACTTCCTGCGCATCAGGGAATACTGTTCATTAATTTGAAACTGAGAAGCTCTTAAGCAACATTTATTTCTTTGCATCTAATTTTTAAAGAGAAGATTATGTTAAAGTAACCCTATGTACTTCAATTAATATTTCTGTTTGAATATTCAGTTATATTTACTTGATATGATTTGGGCTGCACAATTAATCAAAATGTTATCGAAATCGCAATATGGCCTACTGCAATTTTCAAATCGCAGGAGGCGCATTATTTGTTAAAGGCAAAATGTGGGTCAAAATACCATTTTAATTTAAATATACTGGCGTTGCAGAGATATCCTGGCCTACAAAAAACAAAATCACACCATAATCATTTTAATATGTTTTTCAACGGAAATGAGAATAATGATGTAAAAATGATCATTACCTCTAATCTCAATTAGATATTTTTTTCAAAATCTTTCAGGCCTACTTATAATACAGCATCTTTTGTGAAAATGACAAATTTAGATATCTGCGTAAATGGTAAATTCCATTCCTCTCCATCCTGCAGCGTGAGGAAGAGCTCGTCAGAGCGGTAGATTATCAGAGGAGCCGGTTTGAGGAAGCCCAGGAGAAATGTGTAGTATTGGAGAAGAAGCTGTATCACCTGGAGGAGCAGATTGATCACGCTCAGAAACAGGTAAACAGTTTTATTAACATCTACATCCAAAGTCATATAAATAATACAACATATACTTAAACGAAGAAAATTAATTTAATGTTTTAATCTTTTTTTTTTTTTCCAGGTGGAACCTGTGTTCCTGGCAGGCCTTAAGATTCTCGATTGTCTGAATCCATCTGACCTGGAGGAGGTGCGCCACTACAGAGATCCACCTGATGGTGTGGTGAGAATCATGGATGCTATTTGTTTGCTGTTTAACCGTCCACCAGGCTGGGAGAGTGCTAAACAGCTTCTGGGACAATCCAACTTTTACCAGGTGTGTGGAAAAGATATTTATATCGGTTAATACCTCTTTTATTAGTAGATGAGTACAGTGGTGTCATAAATGAGTTTATAATGCTCTGCAGTGTCCTGCTAATGTACTTTATCTCTTCTAGGAGTTGGAATTTTTTGACCGCTACAGTCTGACAAATGAACAGCTGCAGCAGCTCGGCCAGATAGTTCACAGCCCCCAGTTTGTACCAGAGTCTGTGCTCGAGGTGAGCAAAGCCTGCGAGTCCCTGTGTCGATGGGTCCAGGCTGTGTACGAGTGCTGCCGCATTCAACACCAACTGTTGGTCAAGCAGCAACTGGAGGCGCTGGAAAAAAAGGTCCGAGGTCAACTGCACCTGGCCAAGCAGCGAAAGGAGGAGGCATACCGTCGTCTAGAGAATCTCCAGCTTCAGCTGCAGCTCGTACGAAAAGAACTGGAGGAGGAGCTGCTGGAGCTGCACACAGCTGAGAGCTCAGAAAGAGAAGCTGCTGCAGCTGTAGAGCAGCTGGAGACACATGACAGAGACTGGAGGGCTGCTGCTCAGGTAACACAGACACTTAAACATGCCACTTACGCTTTTGTCCACAGGCACCATCAAAATCAACACAAAATGAAAGTTCCTCATAGTAGCTTTAATGTCGTACTTTTTTAACATATTTCTTTAATTAAATGATGATGATTTTCTTTATTTTCCCCTCAGGAGGCAGAGTTAAATAACCAAACCTTACCAGGAGATTCCCTTATCCTGGCTGCAACCGTCTCTTATTTGGGCCCCTTTGGATCTGATCTACGCACAGAACTGCTGAGCAAGTGGAGGGAGCTATGTCTGACAGGAAGCATAAACATAAACCCAGAGGACCCCAGAACCTCCCTGTTCACACACTCTGATGCTGCTCCTTCTCACCCCCCTCTCGGTTTCCCCATCCCTGTGTCTGAGAGGCTGCAGCTGCCTCTGGGTCGGGCGTTAGGTCTACTCCAGGACACTCCACCTGCCAGAATGGTTGTAAAGCTGCTGCTGTGGGGCTGCAGGAGGGCCTGTGTTCAGCGCTGGCCTCTACTGACAGACACCCAGCAACATCTAGATATAAGCTCTCAAAGCTGCCTTATCACAGGTGAGTACGACGGCTTATTTGGGCCATTGTATGTAAAAAAAAATACGGAGCCACGACAGGGGGGGTAATATTCAGAGCAAATATTAATGATTAATTAACGAATTAATGATTAATGTCGTAAATTTACGAGAAAAAACGTTGGATGTTCTCTGAGATTAAAGTGCCAAATTTACAAGAAAAAAGTCTTAAAAATAGTGGATTGCAAAACCGTGGTACCGCCAGCCGCCGTCTGAATTTTGTTGCGTCTAAAGTAGTGTTCTTATGGTAAGGATGCGAGGCGAAGGTCCTAAAAGATACATATACATGTTTTATTTCATTCATTGTATTATCTGTAGTATAACTATGCCTATTGCAACTTCCCAGAGCAGAAATAGTGTCATCAATGTATTATTTAAATTTAGGGCTGTCAATCGATTAAAATATTTAATTGTGATTAATCGCATGATTGTCCATAGTTAATCGTGATTAATGGCAAATTAATCGCATATTTTTTACCTGTTGTAAAATGTACCTTAAAGGGAGATTTGTAGTATTTAAGTAGTATTTAAGTATTTAAGTATTTAATACTCTTATCAACATGGGAGCGGGCAAATATGCTGCTTTATGCAATTGTATGTATATATTTATTATTGGAAATCAATTAACAACACAAACTAATTGATTCCTTCTAGTTTCATATGATGCCAGTATTTTGCTCTAACTTAAACTGAACAAGCTACAACCTCCGAAAGATCGATTGCGTTAATGCGTTAAAGAAATTAGTAGCGTTAAAACGAGTTTGCGTGAAGGCTTTATTATTGTGTTAAATCTGACAGCCCTAATTTAAATTATATATTTTATTATTTAATTTTACAACTTGACACCAGTTCAATAAGTGTGTGCTCTGCAGGAGAGAAGGCCAAGCTTGAGGAGGAGACCGAGTGTGGGATGGTGGTTTGTGCCGATGATCCAGAGCTGCTGGACAAGCTGGACCAGGCTGCAGAGAAAGGTGAAAAATATTTTAATAGTTGCCTTTGTGCAACTTTTAAGTCACAGTGTCCTTTTCCAGCCGTAACTCATTCCAACATTTTGTTCTGCAGGTTTGAGAGTCCTGGTAACTCACGTTGAACGTGCGATTCCCAGTCCACGGTTTCTGGCCAGACTGGTACGCTCTGCTGGATGTCTCCATCCAGGGTTAAAACAACGCGTTCAGCCGACCCACCCTGAATTCTGCCTCTTCCTTAGCACCCATCTGCCTGTCCAACTGCTTAACAGTGGTGAGATACAACTGTACAGGAGTAGTCTCTGTTAAAGTCACATATTTTTCTTGCAACAGAAGTGCAGGACTTTCAAATTTATTCATCACAGTTTGGAATATTGCGATATACTGGTGATGATAACCGTTATATTTAGAAATTAAATATTGATACAATGATAATACATGTTAGACCTTGTGGATGTTCATCAGTTCATCTGGTTTCACTATCCTTTAGTGTAATTGTTCTTTTTGTACGTTTTTGTACAGTTATGGTTGCAGACTCTCTCTACACCTCCTTAATTTCCTTAATTTATTTGCCAAAAAGAGAAAAAATGCACAAAAACAAAGTTAAAAATTATTTTGACTGATAGAATTATTATTATTTTATTTTTTTTCGAGTTTGCAGAGATGTATGTATAGAGATGAGTATATTGTTTGTATTATTCTGCGTACAGTATAACTTGGGATACCTAAAAACAGAAAGGAATGAACTGGACGCTGTTCTAACTCATCTGAAAGTTGTGGGTCACTAGGTTTTCTCTTTCTTTTGTTCTATAGAGATCCATCCGTCCATCTTGGCTCTGGTAGGCGTGGTTGACCTCTCTCTGAGCTCAGGAGAGATCCAGGAGCTGATGCTGACACAGCTGCTGCAGTCTGAGTGTAAAAAGCTGCTGATTCAACACTTACAGTTCCAGAATGACAAGCAGTTGCTGCAGGAGAGACTAGTCTCAGAAGAGGTGACGAGACCACCATTTACCATCACATCAAGCCAATACTGCTTCTGTTGGTTATTGAGTCTTCTAGGGCTTCTTCAGTACAGTTCAAAAAGTGTTAGAGGCTCGCTTGTGTTGCTTTACTCATTGTGGCATAGCCGTGGTCAGTAGGCATTTGTTTGGAATTTACATCACTTCAAGTAGGCTTTACAATAGATGAGTGACAGTGGCATTACTGGCTGTTGTTAGTTTTTGTTTCCATGGTATTTTATATCTAAAATTCCTTGTTAAAGGAACAGTGTGTATCATTTCGTGGGATCTATTAGCAGAAATTGAATATAGTATTCACAACTATGTTTTCATTAGTGTATAATCACCTGAAACTAAGAACCGTTGTGTTTCCGTTAGCTTAGAATGAGTCCTTCATATCTACATAGGGAGCAGGTCCTCTTCACTGAGTCCACCATGTTGCTCCTCCATGTTTCTACAGTAGCCCAGAATGGACAGACCAAACACTGGCTCTAGAGAGAGCCTTTCATGTTTTTTAATTACCTGAAGGCCACCGTAGTTCTCCAACACGCTTGTGGAACTGCGATAACGTGAGCCACAGATGGTGCTAAACACCATCTGCAACCATACCTGTAGATTTCACCAAATCCTACACACTGGTCCTTTAACTATTTTGTTCGGAGGGTTGCAGAGTTGATTATCACTTGATTATCACTTAATAATTTTTCCAGACTTGACTCTTATAATGTATGTTGTGCCCATGAGCTTTGGCTTTGTATGTCCACATTATCTACATTAGACTATGGAAACCTTATTACCTGGGCTGTAGTTGGAATAGAGACCATGTGGACTCTTAACATGATGTGGTGGTTGTGACGAGGATGCTGTACACTAATCATGGACTGGGCTTTTTTTTATCATGGTCAATGAATGAAAAAGTTATTTTTCTACCTTTAAGTGAAACTAAAGCCGAGTGCAGTCCTTTTAGTTGATAATATAATTATCTGCTGTTGTTTGTGCATCAGCTGACTGTATACAATCCTGTCTTAGGATGCTCTGATGGACTACATCCTGCAGTCTAACACCCCACTGCTGCAGGACTCTGCTTTTCTCCCCCGCGTGGCTGTTTGTCAAGATGCAATGAAGGAACTGCAGGCTGAGATCCAGCAGCTGAGCGAGGAGCTGGAGTACCACGAGTCCCTGCTGGCTGCAACCCGACAACTAATGAGGCTGGCTGCTGCCCTCTACCAGGCTCTGCAGGAGGTGTCCCGTCTTTCCCCTGCCTACTTCTTCTCCCTATGTGGCTTCATCACGGTTATGCAAGAGGCCTTCATTGTGAAGGACAGGCCGTTAGTGTCATGCACCGTAGGGAAAGTGCCATGGGGCATAATACCAGAGGTCATGAACCGGATGGTAGCCCAGCTGCTGGGTCAATACAGGCCGTGTCTCTTCAAGAGCCATGTGGCTGTTCTGGAGCTGCTGCTGTCTGCGGCTCTGCTCCAACACAACCAGCTCTGCTCTGAGGCTGAGAGGGTGACGTTCCTCATGGGCCTTCAGGACATACAACACCCTGTCACTAAAGTCTGCTCCCTTCCTCCCGTTGTCTCACAGTCCACTAGTTCTCTGCCCAGCTGGATTCCCCCTCACATCCATCCAGAGCTCCTCTGCTTGGAGAAGATCCCGGTCTTCAGAGGGCTGATTGCCTCTCTCTCGAGTTGCCCCGTTCAGTGGAAGGAGTACCTGCACTTCCCTTCCTCCACGGTAGCAGGAGCTGTTCCCTGTCACTCCCACTCCCATCTATCCCTGTTACAGCGGGCGCTCCTCTGGAAGACAATGATCCCGAACTGCCTGGAGGGACTAGCCGAGGCCATGGCTGCCTACCACCTCTGCCTGCCTGGACAGACAGCAGAAACAGAGGCCCCTCACGCCGGGAACCCAGAGGCCGTCTCACGGTATCTGGTCAAACATGAGGGACCCATTGTCCTTACAGTGCCCAGTCAAAGAGGAGACAAGTGGACAAGCATTCAGCCTCTTCACTGGATAAACAGATTGGCCTGCTGTGTAGCAGAAACAAAGAAGGTAACGCACAATGTTTCATTTGATTCAAGTTAACACCCAGACCCGCATAGCCCACGCCATTTAACGTTGTGGTTCCAAAATTTGAATTATTCCGTCATTGTGTATGATATGTTTCCCTCCTGCCCTGACTTTTCCTAAATACCTATTCTGCACATGCCTGTATTGTCCTAATGATAGAATAACATTTAGAAAACCAAATACGAATGCTAATGTGCACGCTAATATTCACTTATAATATAATTAAAAGTGAATAAACACTTATTATAATTACACAAAGGTATGTAGGCCCACAGTATTCGTCACATCACACCAAGCCGACATCAAAGAACTAGCGGCGATGAAGGCCGACGGCCACGTACGTTCTGCGCCTGCGTGAGAGGAAATAGCTCTCCACACCAGCAGGCGGCGGTAGTCTGTATTCCTCATTCAAAAAGGGAAACAGGAAGACAGAGGACGAGGACGGCTAAAAACTATAAAACTAGGCCCCAAACTGGTGTGTCAGGGCCTTGAAGAGCTTGGCGGTCTTGGTGTTGATAGCTGTAACCAGTGTACACCAATACAGTGCTTGATGTTTTTCTTATGTGTTAGGTTCAGGTGAAAGTCATTTCCTTTGGGGCTCTGTGTGACAGAGAGCTCATTCTCTCAACACTGGACAAAGCTGTCAACGAGGGCCACTGGTTGGTTTTTAACAACTGTCACCTGTTGGAACAATGGGATGGTAAAGTAGTGGCTCGCCTCAGTCAGTTGATCTCCTCTCTCAGAGGTAGGTCGTCCTTCAATAATCAATTTATATTGCATTTGTGTCATTTGTTATCATTAACAAAGGCTTACAACCCTGTGTTTCTATGTATCCATCTGTCTACCTGTCCCACAGAGGAGCGACGCCTGATTCACTCGGGCTTCCGATTGTGGTTTATAAGTCAAGAACATTCATCACACTCCATACCAGGTACAGTAGATGTATTATATTGCCAATACTTCTAGAGATGAAACAGTCTTTCTTTTTCACTACTGCCACCACCTTGTACTAAGCTATTAATAGTGTTCAATAGAGAGCACCAGTCATCCACAAACAGAATATAACAGAATAACATTTTTATCAATTAAAGCAATCTCACATTCTTTAGTTTTCTCTCTCAATAATTAAATGTATGATTGTTCCTAAGTGATCTAGGTTTATTGCTTCAGGTATAACCTCTGTCTTTGTTTTGCTCGGAATGTAATAATACAACGGCGTATGAGGGCTATTATAGGTAAAAAAAATATATATATTAATTACAGAGCCAGGGGAGGGGGGTAATATTCAGAGATTTCCAAGATTAAAGTGGTCAATTTCTGAGAAGAAATTAACACATTTTCAAGATTGTAAAGTTATAAATTTACAAGAAAAATAATGATAAAATATTGGAGGGCAAAACCGTGGTACTGCCAGCCACCGTCTTCTGTGTTCTTTTATGAACAGAAGTAAATACTAATATTGTATAAGTTACAGGAAAGTAGAGACGAACAACTTCTATCTTTGACTCCACGAAGGCGTGTGTCTTTTATTTCCGCACAGCTAACACTAAAAACTAGGGCTGTCAAAGTTAACGTTATAATAACGCATAATTGCAACTTATAATAATTGCAACTTGCAATTTTTTAATTAACCTCTTAAAAATCTGACAGGCCGCTGATCTTTCGGAGGCTGTAGCGGGCTCCGATAGAGGATAGAAGATACTGGCATCATATGAAACTAGAAAACCTAATGGATCCATTGGTACCAACCATGTCATACTAGCTTGTCACGAAGGAGGTTAAATACTGTAACGCTGCAAACTTGCACTAAATTTTGGCGAGGAAAAACTGTCATGGCCATTTTCAAAGGGGTCCCTTGACCTCTGACCTCAAGATATGTGGATGAAAATGGGTTCTATGGGTACCCACGAGTCTCCCCTTTACAGACATGCCCACCTTATGATAATCACATGCAGTTTTGGGGCAAGTCATAGTCAAGTCAGCACACTGACATACTGACAGCTGTTGTTGCCTGTTCACAGCGACAGTGCGGATGTGTGCCCTGCCTCTGGTCTGTGACTCTCCCTGGGATCTGAAGGAGGAGCTGAGCTGCTCCTTGCGACAGCTGGTGTCCGTCGTACAGAGTCAATCGCTGTCAGCAGACAACATGGAGCTCCTCCTGCGCTGTGCCGTCTTCCACTCTGTGTTACTGCAGAGACAGACCTGTAAACACTCTGGCCAAGGGAGGATCTACAGTTGGTGAGGAAATGGGCCATGGTACTGTATGCTGTAGTTAATATATGATAGAGGTGTTGTCTCATTGCATGAAGTTTATATATTTGCCTGTCATATCCGTTTATATGGAGTATGGAACATGCCAAAATCAAAAATAAATAATTGACTCAATATAAATACATATGCCATTAAATGCACCAAAAATAATATACAAAATTAATACTGGCATTAATCAGTTGATAAAATGTGACATAAATTGATATTTCTGTTTTCTGTTATATTTATTTACCTTTGTATTAATTCCCCTATATATCTACTCTTCTATTTAAGTTTCCCCTCATTGCATTCTGTCGATCAACCAATAGGCGAAAACTTTGAATGACAAACCACTCATATGCATAATGAGGCAGAAATGCATAAAGAAATGTATAAAGAATAGAATACAGAAATGAATAAGTTTGTTGAAATAAATAGGGAAATGGAAAATCTTGCAGAAATAAATAGATGAATAAACACATACCATTGAATAATGAATAAGTGAATTTAAAAGTAAATTTAAAATAAATTCAAAATAAAATAAATAATGAAGCAAATTAAAACAAATATAAATTTATGTAACATTTTATCAATTAATTAATGCCTACATTTTATTTTTAATAGTTTTGGTACATTTAATGGAATATTTATGTCTCAGTATTTTAAAACCAAGTTGCATTCTTCAAATAGTGGATACAGTATGTCAGGATGGATAAAGAGTTCATGCTGATTGTTTCTGTTTTGAAGGAGTCAGGAAGACCTCCTGGTTCTGATGGATGCACACATTTGCATTGCTAGTCGCTGCCACGACACGGCTAAGGTTCTGCAGTATATAGCAGGTGAGGCAGCATTAACAGATAAAACTGCCCCTCTCGTTCAGTTACTGTATGCTTTAACCTTGTTGTACTTTTCACTCATAGTCAACCTAGTGCATGGCGGCCATGTACTAGACTCTGCAGATTTGGAGGTGGTGGACGGCGTGGCCAAGACCTGCCTCAGCAGAGCGTCACCTCTCTGGGCCGGTGGACCACACGTCCTCTCAGATATTACCAGCAGCCCTGGTCACTGTGGTAACCAAACAACTTTCTGATAGCTCTGTATTTTGCAGAGTATACTGTACATCTTAGAAGCTAATTACTGAGACAGTGGGTGTTTCACAAAGTCAAGGATGCTTCCTTGGTAGGACGGGTCCTACAGAGGCGAAGCAAGACTCCTTCCTAGACTAAAGAGTGCACATGGGAACAGTCTAGGGAGTGCGCCGGTGTACAGAAGAAGTAATCGTACTTTTTGTTGTTGTTTTTTTACATTATTTAGAACAATTCAGTACATTACAATTTCTAGTATGAATATTGATTTTTGCATTCCTCAAAACAATATAAACAGATTAAAAAATGTAGGCCTATAAAAAATAAATAAAATCAACAGGGATTTGGACAATTATTATAATTTATTAACGTACAAAACATACAATTAATATGCTCTCCTCAAAGCCACCAGACTCACAGTAAAACACAGTAATCTTACTTCACCAATTGTAAAACACACTTCATTCAAACTCAACAAATAAAATAAAACTCATCAAAAATATCTTGGTTAGTTTCTCCACTGTTCCAACAATCACCAGCTCTGGTTTGGTCAAAATAAACCTTTAATTCACAGAGTTAGATGTGACAAGAAACGGCCGTTATGCTATCAGACTCCATTGAGAAAAACAGTGATTTTACCTGGCTGATTGTAAAGCACACTTCATTAAAACAGAAACAAAATAAAACTCATCAAAACCGTATTAGTTAGTCTTTCCACTGTTACAACAACCCTTAACTCTAGTTTAGTCGAAATAAACCCTTAATTCACTCTGTTAGATGTGAAAATGTGCTCTTTGTGCTATTAATAGCTCGCTGAAAGAGTCTGTCACTGAGCGACAAAAGTCAGAACAATCTTTTAAATTAGGTCTTGTAGATCTGATATGAGTCAAGATTCAACACCTGGATTGACAATTTCTCGCCTCAAATTTGTTCAGAAACAGATTTTGGAGGAATGCTGAGGTGGAATAACAAGTTTAACAATAATAAGTTTACTGGCATATTTCCCCTGTTTCCAAATCAGGGGACAGGAAATGCATCATGCACAGAGGATTGTGGGTTTTTCAGGAGCGTGGATGATACACACATGCAATTAGATAGAATTTGAAGGATCCTCGACATTGGAACAGTCCTTCGGTGGGATTCGATGATGTAGCATCCTTGAAATTCAGCCGTTGAAGGATCCTTCCTGGACTTTGAGAAACACCCAGTGAACTGGAAATTAGATTTTTCTTTACTCTTACATTTTAAACATTTGGCTGAAGCCTTTATGTCGAGCAAGTTACATGATTACAGCATTAAGATGAAACCAACTTTATAAATTCACATTACAAACAACAAGTAGAAAGGAGCACAAGCATTAGAGCCACAGTGGGTGTTTCTCTTTCTGTGTAAGTTACTGATTGTGGTTGTGTTTCATGTCCTCAGATTTGTCAGAACTACTGCAGACGTTGGAGCAGGATCTTCATGATTCAACGAACATCAATGACCCCCAAGTGCTGGGCTTCAGTGCAGATGTGGCAGCTGAGATAATCCAGATCAACAGCCACAATTTGAACACATTGCTGCAGGCCTCCCAGACTCGTCTAGGAACAGTGAGGAGTTTGTTAAACCAGCCCGCCACACTGCAAGCCTACAGCCACGCTAGAGACCGACTGCAGGCTCTGAAGAGTTCCCTCTGCACAGTTACAGATGCAGGAGCTGTTCCTCACAGTCGCCTGCGTGACTTCCTCCAGGCTGAGTGGGATGATCTCATTGATTTGGTGTCCTCACTGCTCTCACAGCTCCAACAGCCCGTTCAATACAACGCGCCGACCTTTGCTTCCCTCCTCGAGCTCACTGACTTGTCTCGCTTGGAGAGGAGGGCAGAGTTGCTCAGTGCTTATCTCCGGCGCCACGACACTTCAGATCCTCCCGGTGCATACCGACTATCTGCTTTCAGAAATGCCAGAGGCTTTCTGGTGGCAGTGATGAGAGAGGCTGCTCAAGTAAATCGCAAATATATCAGTGATATAGCCCTGCATTATCAGGTAAAGCATACAAATTAGGGCTGTCAATCGATTAAAATATTTAATCGTGATTAATGGCAAATTAATCACGCATTTTTTATCTGTTCAAAATACCTTAAAGGGAGATTTGTCAAGTATTTAATACTCTTATCAACATGGGAGTGGGCAAATATGCTGCTTTATGCAAATGTATGTATATATTTATTATTGGAAATCAATTAACAACACAAAACAATGACAAATATTGTCCAGAAACGATCACAGGTACTGCATTTAGCATAACAAATATGCTCAAATCAAGAGGAGACTCATGGGTACCCATAGAACTCATTTTCATTCGCATATGTTGAGGTCAGAGGTCAAAGGACCCCTTTGAAAATGGCCATGCCAGTTTTTCCTCGTCAAAATTTAGCGCACGTTTGGAGCGTTATTTAACAACCTCCACGACAAGCTAGTATGACATGGCTGGTACCAATGGATCCCATTCTAGTTTCATATGATGCCAGTATCTTCACTCTAGCTTTAAAACTGAGCCCACGCATTAAAGAAATTAGTGGAGTTAAAATGTATTTGCGTTAACGCGTTATCGTGTTAACTTTGACCGTCCTAATACAAATAATGAAATCATGCTAAAACGCTGTCCTACTGTTGCTCTAACTATATGCAGGTTGATTGCTCATATTGTTCTCTTCCCTCCAGGTTCTGACTGATAGTACATACCCAGCCTCACTTCCCCTGGGTGCTGTGTATTTATGTGGCCTGCAGCTGAGAGGGGCATCATGGGATACACAGCTAGGAGCCCTACAGGACACCACAGTCTCTCTGCAGCTGTGCTCACTGCCCCTTGTTTGTGTCAAAGCTCAAGTCAGGAGCACAGATACCTTCCCTTGTAAAAGTTCACTTTTAAACGACGTCCAGGTCACGCATGCTTCTCCATCGACTGCCCCACAGTTACCGCTCTATCACTGCCCGCTCTACCTCGATGGAGAGCGGGAGAGTGGAAACGACCTGGCAGATGTTAACATCATCACTACGTTACCCCTTCACGCCAAGCTAGATCCTGTGTTGTGTAGTTTGAGAAGGGTGAGGCTAGTGAGCATGCTCTGACTAAACCTGCTGTGATAGTCCAGACGGACGCTCAGATGCAGTTTTACTGAATGAACAACCCTGGATTGATAAAAGAGTTGTACTACATGAGAAATCTTGTAAAACCTTGTTGTATAATGCCTCTTCATATATTACGCTTTGTGATGTTTTTCATTAAAATGTTTACACAGTGTCATCATGTCGACTTATAGCATTTTGCATGATCCAGCTGGCATTACTGTTGGGTCAGAAGTGAGGTCTTATGCACCCACACACCCAACATCATGATGTAGCTGGTTCATCTGGTGTTAAGTTCTTTTGAAAGCTGTTAAAATATTAATGTTTTATGTAAGGGATAATGTACAGCAAGCCGGTCATTGTTGTGAAATAAATCCCGACAGGGCGTTGCGGCACCCCGACGCGAAGCCCTGAAGGGATTTATTTCACAACAATGACCGGCTTGCTGTACATTATCTCGCTTATGACACGGCTACTTACTTAAGAAATCAATAATTTGACACAAAAACGGTCACCAGAGTCCGACATCAGAACTGCGTCCATAGCAACGGTCTGCTATACATAGCAACGGTCTGTTATACATAGCAACGGTCTGTTATACATAGCAACGGTCTGCTATAAAGAAATAACAGACCGTAGAATGCTGTGATTGACCAATCAGAATCGAGTATGCAACAAAATTGTGTAATAATTGCAGTTATTCTCAGGTCTGGGGTGTAAACAGTACAATAACTTTTTATTGCTTAAATAAGTAATTTTATGGTTTAACCATACATATTTTTAAAGTGGCCTTTTGGGCCACTTTAAAAATATGTTAAAAAAACAATGAATACAAGGTTTTTTTGCTTGTAATAAGTAAAAGAAAATCTGCCAATGGAACAAGTGAAAATTCACTTGGTAAGATTTCTTGGAATAAGATGTAATATTTAGGCCATACAAGATGGAAAACTCAAAAACAAGTCCCTACGTATATATCTCACTGAAATGTTACTTGTTAGGTGATTGTGTCTTATGTTAAGTGTTATGAGATATTTTGACTTGTAAGTAGACAAATATACTCGGTAAGATTTTGCATTTTTGCAGTGTGACAGAACTGCTTTCAACTGAATGTTTAAGAAATACTTTGTGATAGACGGTATGCACTACAGAGCTCTACAGAGGAGGTGTGAACTTTGTCGACAGTAGTAACTAAATTCCTTTCCTCCTCCTCCTCCTCCTCCTCCTCCTCTAGGTAACATGGACAGGCACCATTATGAAACTTTTGAGAAGTTTGGGAACAATACTTTCCTGATACATCTTGACAACGGGAGGGCGTGAGTATCTCAAGTGTGTGTGTGTCTATGTTAAAGAGGACCTATTATGCTCATTTTCAGGTGCATACCTGTATTTTGGGACCAGTCTGTAACATTTCCGGGGATCTATAGGCAGAAATGAAATGTAATATTAATAACTATGTTTTCTTTAGTGTATAATCACCTCCATGTTGCAACGCCGTGTTTCTACAGTAGCCCAGAACCGACAAACCAAACTCCCGTCGCTGCCGCTCTCTCTCTTGCTTCACCACTCACTTCCCACGTACACACACACACTCTACACACTTGCTCTGCTCCAAATGACCTACGCTACTCTTACAACAACTGGCTCTAGAGAGGGCCATTCGTGTTTTCGCGTCGGCCACCGTAGCTCTCCAACACGCTTGGCACACGGGAGAGACTTCAGTTGGTTGCAATCTGCTCACCTCACCGCTAGATACCGCCAGATCCTACAAACTGGACCTTTAAATGTTTAACTTTTCTCATACCGGCTGTGCTGCAGTACCTCTTGTAACCCTCTGAAACTGTCTGAAACGCTCTCTTTGAGCTGGTACAGCTGGTACTGTTGTGATTGGTCAACCAAACCAAACTCCTCAGACTCAGTATTATGCAAATGTGTTACTTGATGACATCACCAGGTTACGGAAGAAAACGCAGGACTTCAAGCAAGGCGTTTCAGGCAGTTCAGGAGCAGTGTTTCTGTGGAGGAGAGGAGCTCCGTTTCGCGTGGACTTAGGGCTTTGTAACTTTGCGGATGCCTTTTACATGCACAAAAAACTGATATAACACACTAAAGGAAAGGGAAAAAGCACAAAAGCATAATATGTCCTCTTTAATATAGTTTTCGTAGTGGTTGCTGGGGTTGTAATTGTGGTGACTCTGGGTCTGTTCTCATTGCAGATTTGGGCGTCACTCCAAAGACGAGCCCTCTATCCTCGCTCCTCTGGAACAGTGTTGCAGGTACAAACAAGAATGTGATAAACTGTGGTGAAATCTTTGTATAATTATCCTTGTTTACTTTGCAGTTAGTTACTTGCTTGTCTTCAGAATCAGAAATACTTTATTGATCCCTGGAGGGGGGGGAATTTGGACGTTACAGTTGCTCTTCTGTATATAAGCATAAAGAAATATAAGAAAAATAGAAATAAAGGAGTTTGTAAAATGTAAATTATGTACATAATGCTACAACATATAACACAATATATGTACAGTGATATAAATAAATAATACAAATAAGAAATATGAACAAATATGTGCATCAAACACACACAATATATAACCACAGTGTAAATAGGTAAATGAAATCTCCTTCTCTATCCTTGTGCTCTTCCTCTAGAATCCGTCGCTCCACCTGGCTCCGCCTGCGTCTGCTGTCTCTGCCACGGTATCGTCTCAGTGATGTCATGAGGGCCTCGCTCTCCCATGATCCCCTTCACAGCGTGGCTCCACTTTTGTCGGAGCCCCACCTCGCTGCTCTCGACCGCCGCTTGAAAACCGTGCTGGAGACTGTAAGTCGTTGCCAAAAGAGACACAGTGATGATGAGGTCATCTATGATGACGTTGCCTACTTGAAAGACGTGGTGACGCCTGCTGGGTAGGACAGTCTGTACCTCCCGTATGTTATGATATCTATGTTACATGATTACATGACACACTAGCACAGCACAGTGTCAGCAGTTATATTAATGTAGTTATTATTATTATTATTATTATTTCCAGTTACAGTAAACCAGTTGTATAAACAGGTGTAGCAAGAACCTTGTGCTGTACCAGGCACAAACTATCTTGTTTCTTTAATCGCTGGAACAGAGAAACAAAATTCCTCTGTCAAGAAGAGGATTTAACAATTTACACCTATAGTGACTGAATGAGCATCTGGTTTTTCTCCAAAAGGGACGTGAACTCTTTTTTACGGACATCAAGTGTCAATTCGGACACTTAAATGGCCACAAGGATTTTCTTTAAAAAGATAAGGATACTTTATTACGATGGGAAGAATTTCTCTACAGACTGAATCAACAAAAAGTGTTAACTCCTTTCATTCCAAACAGGATCTTTGTTAACTTCAAAGTGACCCGTTTGGTCAAACACCCCCACACACACATTCCCCTTTCACACCTTACATTCCACCAATGGTTTATTCCCCTGACCTTTTGACGACGCAGAGGTTCAGTGGACTGTGGTGGAGCAACATTGCCACCTAGCGGTCATGGGAAATCATGACAGGACTTGTCGCATTTAAAAGTTTTATTATACATTTTAATGTTACTGTTTTAAGAATAGTATTGTTATTGTTGAATGCTGTGTCGTATTGTTATCAATGATATTGCTTAACATCTGTTTTTCCTCCTTATCGAATGGTGACAGGATATACTGGGTATTATGTCTGAGATAAGTTATTGATAATAATTGCCTAAGTATTGACAAACCATCTTATAATGTTTAAATATTTAGTCAGAATGTTTTTGATGACACAGTCGGTGATATACAAGTTAAATGTAACAATAATTCTGAGACAATAGTGGGTGAGAGGATGTCCGATATTTGCGCGTGTAAAAGTTTAACTGTAAAGAATCGATCCGAGAGAGAGAACGAGCCCCTCCCTCCAAAGTTGAGATACAAAAGGAAAGACTCGTTTTTCTCCGTCAGAAAGAAAGAGAAAGAAAAAGAAAGAAATTTGGAAACTTGAGAATTTGAATTTATCTTCGCTTGTTCGTCTTCTTACGCTGTTTTCTCAGTCAAGTAACATTTAAACGTCAGCATTTTTAAAGATCTTTTGTTTATCTTGCGTGACTTAAGTTTAGAGTTGTCCGGCCGGCAATTCAAACTTCATCCGTGAAATAGATGAATTTTTGAGACCTTCAGAAGAGAATCCGACTCCAGCTTTTTGTCCTTTTCCAACGAGCCATCAGCCAACCAACTTTCGTTATCCTGACGAGAAAGTGGCATGTTTTGAACGCCGTGCAGTTCGTATCCCCGGGCCAGCTCCATAGTGCCTCCTCAAACTCCATCCAAAGGGTTTGGTGAAATCCAAACTGCGTGTGAGGGAACTGTTTTCTGGACCCACTGGAACCGACTGCTGCGCTAAGTAAGAACTTTCCTTGGCTGGCGTTGATCAAGAGCTGTTGTCAGACAATCTGTTTGAGGTTATTAATCTCCAAATTACTAGTTGTTCCGTTCATAGTACTTAGGTAAACGATTTAGTTTCATCTCTCTCTCCTCACTATTCTCCAAGAGATTTATCATATTGAACTTCATTTCATTTACTCATTCAATTGTTTTGTTATTCATATGTATTCATCACTTCATTTATTCACTCATCACGATTTTTAGTAAATAAATGTTTCACTTTATCACTATAAATCGTTGTCTGTCTGAATTTCAAAGTAGAAATTAGGTCAATAAATCCAGAATTTACACTTCAAATTTGGGATTGATTAATGATCAACACTTACTTAAAATAGTTTCCTCTTTTCCTATAAAAATTGGTGGTGCCCCGAATCAGATATTTCTTTAATATTACGAGTGCAAATATTTAATTACGTGTAGAGTGGTTAAACGCTACACAGGACAAAACATGAGGAGGGACTGTTAATATTTTAAAGTTTAACAACCCTAAATATCTTTATAGAGCTTTAAGAAATGTTGGACTCTACAACATATATTAATTTGAGCCATTGTAATGTAACGGTGTCCGAGGAAAAGGGAAAATGTTTTTTAGAATTGCAGCATCCCAAAAAAAATGCGCTACAAATGCATGTTGCTAATTCACAACATTTTGAAAGTTATGGTACATTTATACGTTTGATGTGAAACAACAATGAAAAGGATGTTCGGTCAAATATTTAATACAATTTTAAGACTTTTAAGACTCTTGTGCCAATTCCCAGGAAGTATTATGATTATTAACAAGTATTGAAACATTGAAATACAAAAAAATGTAGATGTTGTCATTGATTTTGTCATTTACTTGAACAGTTGGTGCATTTAAATGTGATGACAAAATCGCTCTGGTTAAAATGTTTTTTTCTCTGTGTGTAGTCAGGGAGGCGATTTGTGACTACATGTTTGAGATGTAGATTAGTTTGACTAGTGACCAACAATTTTGCTTTAGTTTTGTCTTTTTTTTTTGCATTCTGTGACAGTAATTTTCCTCAATATTAAAGACATGGTTGGATGGATCATTTAAAAAAATCTCTCTCAAAATCACAATTGCCCACCCTGCCTTTAAAGGGACAGTTCCTCTTACCTGCGCCAAAAAAATACATTTGAAAAAGTCAACAGCAACGTCTCTTTCCAGAAATCATGACCCGGTTACTCAAGATAATCCACAGACCTTGTTGTGAGCAGTTTTCATGTAGGAACTATTTTCTTTCTACCAAACTACACCCACCAACCGTATCACCGCGTATAAGGAAGTGTGCATCTGCTTATAGATGAGAGGCTTGTGTTTATAATTTATAGCTAACCGATACTGCTAGCTCACCTAGCATCACGGAGCTAACTAACGTTACAGCTCATTCGAAGAGGACGCCATTAATGTTTACATCTAACGCTGCCACGAGCCTCTAGTCCAGCTGATTAGACTGTTGTCAGGCTATTAAATAGGCGTTATCGGTTGCTATAAGCACCATAGATGTGGACCTTTTTGGGGGGTAAAAAAGGCCCCGTAAAATGTCCCCAGAACTTAATTTTGACTCTGGTCCCTGCGGTGGAAATGCAATGAGTTCCTCAAAAGGTTCCTAGTCCCGGGGAAAGTTCCTGCGGTGGAAACAGGGCTATAGTGTTGATCAGCTGCACTATAAAGAATAAATCATCAGAGGCACCCTCTACATTTTGAATTCTTCTGATTCTTTAATGTGAGTTGTTTCAAGTCTTCAACTTGCCTCTCCTCTTCGTGACTGACAACTAGTGTTCGTAGCTTTCATCTGGATTCAATATGTTGGTCTGTTGATGGACAGAGAAGGTGATCCTCATATTATTTTCATGTACTTGCTGTGTGATAGGTGTCCATTACGTAGCTCATAGATATTTGATATGTGAGTCTAATGAAGCAGATGTAGCTGCATGTGTGATATTGTGGAGTTATGAGGACTTAATATGTACCTTTAGTTTGTTTCACCAGAGCTGAGGTCCTCCCGTAGGTGTGAGTCTACGTCACAGCTAATGGGCAGCTGGCTGTCCTCCTCCTCCTTTCCTTTCAGGGCTTCAATCAATAATTCACCTGGCCCGGTCATATCGATGGCACCTACTCCCTTTTCTCTTCCCCTCCCTCGCTCACTCGCTTGTTCTTTCCATGAAAACTGTTGCTGACGAGGGGTTAAAGAGCTCATCAACGGACGACAGGCCCAGGGAGAGAGGTAGGAAGGCACTATCCTTCCATCAGACAGGTGTTATCAGTCTTTGGAACAACAGTGAAGGTGACTTTCACCGACTTAAGACGCTGATACACGAAGGACCAGAAACGCCTGAGGAAACAGAAGTTTGAATGGGAATACAGACTCTTTGCAGAAGTTTGTTCTGTCTCTGACGTTCATTTGCTTTGTTTAAAGTTCATATTGTCTTTGAAATCGGTCACTATGTCCGGAGCCACCAGTGACCAGCTGCACAGATCAACTCTGACTGTCTATCTGGTGAGTTTATTACGTCTCCTTGCTCTCTACCTTTGGTCTCTCTTCATGTAGTATTTCTAATGGGAGGAAGAACTGTGATGTATATTTAAACATGGCTGCAGTGGCTTGGGTGAGTATCTATCAGATTTAAAACTCCAGTGTGTTTAGTGAAAGTTGAAGTAACAACTGTTTTGTGTTGGTTTGCATGTGTTTCTCTTTGTGTGTGTGTGTGTTACTGCAGAACCTGATGGAGCACTTCAATCCTGGCCTCCAGAAGCTTGTTGCTTTAGGAAACAGCTACATCACGGCTTTCCAAGGTGAGTAAGTTTGTGAGTGACTGGTGGGTAGATGTGTGGCTGATTAAAGAGTGTGTGCGTGTGCATGATACAGACATCTAATAGTTACTTTAATTATTTTAATTTACGCTTTTCATTTTTGATTGTTAATTTGCATAAATAAATATCTTATTTCAAAGTATATAGACGCTCATATAATGTTGTAACCGGCATTTTTCTCTTTCTTTTGGTTTTGCATACGTGCCACAATAAGACACATGTTCTACTTTTTTTATGTGTGATTAATAACGGTGTCTTGTAATCTCATGTGGGATGGGCCAAATGTTTGGCATGGCACAGAAATAAAAACTAAGTAAGGGATAATGCCTGACGGGGTGTCCAGTCCATTATCAGGAATTAATGGACAACGTGGAGGCCAGAACCGTCCTGTGTGCTGCGGATTAGCTTTATGCTAACATTATGCTAACAAGATTCAACGTCAATAACATTGCGTATGGTTGACAAACAGTAAATATAATTTGCCAGTCGCCAGAAAAATTGTTGGGTTTGTCAACGTTTCTGAACCAAAAAATATGTTTCATAAATACGTTTCATATCAGCCTCGTATCATGCTTGCAGAAACAAACAACGCCACGTTGTGAAAGGATTGGTTAGGTTTAGGCAACAAAACTACTTGGTTATGGTTAGAAATATAAAAATATAATATTCATAACTATGTATTCATTACGTATAATCAGGTGAAATAAGAACCGTTGTGTTTTCGTTAGCTTAGAATGAGTCCTTCATATCTACATAGGGAGCGGGTCCTCTTCACTGAGTCCTCCATGTTGCTCCTCCATGTTTCTACAGTAGCCCAGAACGGACAAACCAAACACTGGCTCTAGAGAGAGGCTGTCACGTTTTTACGTTACCTGAAGGCCACCGTAGTTCTCCGACAAGCTTGTAAAACTGCGGTAACGTGAGCCACAGAGTGCTCAACCGTGGTAAGGTGGAAAGGGAGGAGTGAGCGGAGGGGTATTCAGTTGGTTTCAATCTGCAACCTCATCACTAAACGCCGCCAAATCCTACACACTGTACCTATAAAATAATAACGTAACTAGCGTAAATAAATAACAATCGCCCTCAGCGAACTTTCTGACTTAACGTTATGTAACAAGCGTAAAGTCAACCCGCCATTAGCGGACTTTCTTGCCTGTTATACTCGTCATTATACCACCTAACTTTCAACAACGCCCGCTCAATATACTACATCACATGCTCTGACTGAAAAAAACATACATCATTCAATGTATCTGTGATTTGCAGAAATGTACAATGCCAACATTTTTTTTCCTGGCAACTGGGCTGTTAAACTTATAAAAATAAAACATGTAAAATTAAGTTTATATGATAACAACATGAAGCAGAATTTAAACCGTTTGAGTGCATCCTCTTGTATCTGCCTGTCTGACCTCCCTAATCCTTCCTGTCTATGTTTCTCCAACCATTAAGCGTGTGTTGCGTTGGTAGTTTGTTGTGAGCAGCATGTATCATTAATGTACGTCTCTGCCTGATAAAAAAAGGAACACGCCGTCAGTCACAGGGCAACAAGGCAGCGTGGTAAATCTATACTCACTGGCATGGGGCTATTCCTAGACCAAAACCACATATCACATGTCGGCACTGCGAGGCTTGTGTTTATAATGAATACAGCAAGAATTAAGAGTTAGTTTAACTGGCTGTGATGTCACTCTAATGTTTCTAATGTTGAGTATTTGAAAAGCTTGTAGCTTATTGTGCATTGTTGTGTGTGTGTGTGCTCTACAGCCTTAGCTGTTTGCAGCGAGGCCTACTTCAGCGCCGTGGCTAAGATGGGTGACCAGGCCCTTCACACACTTTCATCTCGCTCTCTTGGTAAGTGTGTGTGTGTATCTGTGTGTGTGTGCGATTGATTACACGATCTTTCCATAACAGGTTTCACCCTTAATTTATTGCATTCATTACAGAAACAGAATTGTCCTCTAGAGATGGCTAAGTGCTCTATCAAGTTAATGTCAAGCCCAATCATACTGACGTATCCCATACACACTCAGGAACCTTAAAATTACACTCTTCCTTCCTCATCCTCTCTTATATGCATCTGTGTGTGTGTGTGTGTGTGTGTGTGTGTGTGTGTGTGTGTGTGTGTGTGTGTGCAGTCCTGAGTGCATGCATGAGTGCATATTTTCCACAAGTTTCACTTTCACTCTGACCCCGGGGACGTGTGATAGCATTGTTAGCACTGTGCTACTGGGTTCATGCCTCAGTGCTAGCGCAGCGTGACACATGTGGTTCTGCTAGGTTGGCTAACTGAGAAGGTCAGGGAGCCACAGCGTGACCAGAGGCCCTATTGAGTGACGGCCTCTGAATTATAGATGGGGACAGTCTTTCAGCTGCACTCAATTCATTAGCTCAACCACAATCCATGACAATAGACTACACCATGGGCCGCCGTCATATAAAGGGCTGGGCTAACTTTCCACCATCTCAGCAGGATGACTTGAGCAGTGTTAAAGTCATATCTCAAATTACTGACAGTCCCGCTAAAGTGTTGTGCCTTTCTTTTGTAATGGACAACCGGGTTTGTGTGTTTTATGTTACCGACCACATATTTTGAAAAGTTTACTTAACCTTTGTATTGTGCTAGAAAGGGGGCACGCTCAACTCGTCAATCTTTAGATCTTCATCCTCCTAAATTCCTCACTAGTAGAAGTCAATTTTTGATAAGGTTTAGGGGAACCAAATGCTGGAGTAGCTTTTCGTATGACATGGTTGGTACCGATGGATTCCTGAAAACAAATTTGCGTTAATGCGTTATTATCGCATTAACTTTGACAGCCCTAGTTCCAATTAAAAAAAAACCAGTATAATATCTATGAAATATTTTAACTTGAAATTGGTCAAATTGACCCGATATATGTATATATATAAAAATATAATATGGTGTTCTCTGTGAAGTCAGTGATTTATCTTTCCATCTTTTTGTTTTAATCAGGGGACGTACTGATCCAGATATCAGAAACACAGAGGAGACTCACCGCAGAGATGGAGGGAGTGGTCAGTACATGTCTTCAGTCAATACTCTTTTATGAAATATCTATATATATAATATTATTATAATATTATTCAAACCCAAACACAGAAATACTTTCTGAATTTTAGTATTGAAAAGTTTAACAAAAAGTGTAAATATCTAAAACGTTTTCATTGGTTTGTATTTATGTTTGGTGGTGATCAGGTCATATTCGAATAAATAATAACCACAATAAATAATTTTCCCAGGTGACAGGACATCTTGCTAAAACGTTATTTGTTTATTAAACCTGATTGACTTTTAACATAAATGTGTAGCAACAACATGTGGCAGACAAAAGCATGTAATTTAAAAGAATACTGTGGCATATTGGGAGATACGCTTGTTAGCATTTCATCCAGAGATGATGTCAACTCTCTCATCTAACTCTGGGAAAGACAGCAAAAAAACATTCCTCAAAATGTTTGAATCCTTCGTTGATTAAGAAATCTGTGTAGGGTGCTGATAGAATCACTTCTGACTCGTGAACCAAAGCTGAGCTTTACAGAAAACTTTTAGGAGATAAGTTTCACTGCTTGTTTAAAATGCACAGAGCCACTCGAACCCTTGATTGCAGCGGCTTTCAGTGATGTGAACAAGCAAAACATGGCCTCTGATTAGAGAGTTGGCCTGAGGACGGAGCACATTTGCATATAGATTCAGTCACACAAAACAAGGGGACAGTTTCCATAATGACTTGGCTGCATCACAGGGACATTGTTGTTCTTCCTGTTACAGTTTCGATGGTTCCAGATAGAGGTGCTGCAAGCCATGGAGAAGAATGTCAAGTTGGATGAGGAGTACATTGATGTGAGTTTACAATATGTTTTTTTATCTACTGAGGACTGGGTTGAGTTGAGGAGAATTAGGGGGAACTTACTGGGCTAGGAGTTTGGTTAATGGTAACACTTATTCTATTATATGTACTCAGTGGAAGGGGTTAGCATAAATACAGTATAGTATTGCAATCAGTAGTGTATTCTTCATTCTCTAAATACTCTAAAGAGAGAAAGTCAGTTAGATATTCATCAGTATATTTTTGCAAATAAATGTTTAGTGGACTAAATTAATTTAAAAAGAAGTACCTTTTTATATTGCCACTTTACTCCACTTTTCTTCCCATTTCATGCAGTATGAAACAGTTAAAGCGATTTATTTTGCAGTATGCTAGGCTAGGCATTAGCCTTTAAACAAATTCTTATGATTTTGATCCAAAAGAAGCAAAAAACTCTAAGAAAGTCCAATACCAATCTGAGTCTGAGGCTACATCCATACTTATACATTTTTATTTTAAAACGAAAACGATCTCCGTCCAGACGAGAGTTTTAGGACCGTTTCAGAATTAATCTCCGTCCATACTACCACGCCTGAAAACGCATATCACATGACCATTCAGTTACACTGGGCATGTGTGTGCTGTGTAAACAGGAAGTAGCGCGGGTAGTTGTACTACAAAGGAAGTACAGCAATGGGGAAATGTAAGACCAATCAGGGAAGGACACGTCATGACTGATAAGACCCAATCAAGAAGCAAACGTGGGTGTCTGCGTCATTGTTTTTAAAGGTCTCTGTTTCTGTCCGTCCAGACTAAAACGCAACCCCAGAGTTTTAAAACTAAAACGGGATCAGCAGCGTTTTTAAATGTCTCTGTCTTAGGGGCTTGAAAATGCCGGAGTAGTGTGGACGCTAGGCATAGACTTAGCAAAAGTTATGCGTTTTAAAACTGAAAATGTATTAAGGTGGATGTAGCCTAATTCTTTAGTGAGGTAAAGTCAGTCAAGGCCAGAATGAGTGGTAGTTATTCTCTTTTCATTATATCACATCAGAGCTTCTTAAATCAAAGCGTTTCCTGTGCTGCAGGGCAGTCGCAGAGTGTATGAGCTGGAGGTGAGGAACCAGGCAGAGAATCTGGAGAAGCAGCTCAGACGAGGAGCCTACAGAGACTCTCTGGTAGCTACACACACACACACACACACACACACACACAAACACATAAACACTATGCAGGTTCACACACTCACTGATATTATACCGTACACAATGTGTACAATTGTATAAGTGTCATCTCCTCACGTGTGTGTGTTTAGGAGAACAGTGAGTACATGCTGTACCTGAGGCAGAGCCAGCAGGAGATCCTGAAGGAGGAGGAGAGGAGGTATCGTTTCCTGGCAGAGAAACACTGTGGCCTCACTCAGTCGCTGCTCTTCCTGATAAACAAGGTACACACCAACACGTTCTCACTCCCAACTCTTCAAGTAGTTTCGGGGACCTTCTACCTCCAAAAAAGGCTCTGGTCGGGGGAGAGTACTTTCTGAAAGTACAGGAACATTTGGGGTGGAGTTTACAGGGATGACCGTCGCTGATTGGTGAAACACACACACTGCACCTCTGCTTCAACTGTACCACTTCATTCATAAACAAGGAAGTACTCTAGTATCGATTTAGGACCATTTTAGGACGAGGGGAGAACATTTCTCTTTGCTTGGTAACATTAACAGTAAAGTTAGGCTCTGCTGTCGACTTCCCGACTCATTAAAAAAAAGGCAGAGAGAAAAACAGAGAGAGATCAGCGATCGTTGCTGTGAATGAGAGAAAGAAAAGTTATTTTCTGATTGTTTCACTGTGTTAACGTTCTAAAGCACAAATAAATAACCATCAAACACTCAACAGATGATTTACTGTGGAGACAGATGCTCTTAGTTTCATTCATTACATCCAACGTGCATCAGTAAATATACTGTATGCAGCAGTAAATATCGTCGCAGTGAGACAAATCTGTTAATTTTTTGTCCAGTGTGTTTTTTAGAGTAAACAGGCGGACACACTGAGCTGCAGGCTGCAGCAGTGTGTTTACTGCTGTGACCACCAGCAGCCATCGTAACATGTCATGTTGCTTTTTCATACGTCAGCGGACTAATCAGCCTAATCTTCGCAGGTCTTTAGACCACAGTGGAAATGCAGACAACAGTGGGCTGAAGGAACCTTTTAGTTCCATGAAAAGTAGTTCCAGGGACTAAAAGTTTTGGGAACTTTTGGTGGAAACCCAGCTTTATTTTGTCACGTCAGTCACATGACTCGTTAGTATCGTTAGTCCTGTGAGTCACATGAGTCATGTGATGTCGTTAGTCAGTGACGATAATGTCAGCCACGTCCATTTCCTAACCCTAACTAAGTGGTTGTGTTGCCTAAACCTAACTTCCTGTGAAATTGGAAGTTTATGTTGAAAGGACACTATGCATGTAACGTCAGCCTCTAATGCCGAGGGGCACTGACCATGTGACGAGTTGGGAGTGAGAATGTGTTGTACACACACACACACACACACGATCAGGCTGCACAGCGTTTCTAATACACCAGCGTGATAGCATGTTAATTGCTATATTATATGAAACTCACGTCTCGGTGTCCATTCGCTCATTTACTGAAGTGTTCATTTGTGTTCATTCTGCTGCTGCCTGAGATTTAATGAGGTGCTCACCTCGCTCTTCTGTTTTCAGACCGGAGCGTCTCTCCAGCAGAAGGCAGATGGATGGAAGGAGAAAGTGAATGAGACCAGAGGGTCCAGACCTCGAACTCCCACCCATTTGGATCAGGATGCACAGGTACTAAGGTGTTAACAGGGTTTACAAGGTTATTTTGATCCAATGTGAACATTATACTGAGTTCATTAGTATTCTGTATTGATGCTGCACCAGTGTCTGTATATAACCTGGGTCATTCTAGTTCTTTAATCTGCTCTGACACTTGTGTCGAATGGTTCACGGGTTTTACTTTGTTCACTGCATTGGAAGGCTTTCCTGACCATTTTGTGAAACTTGACCTCACTGTATAAAATGACCTGTGGTGACCTCTAGGATAATCACAGCCTCATGAAACTTTACAGCCACAAACTAGAGACCTAGAGCATTAAGAGGATGGATGGCTTTCCTAGGTAGATTGACAATAAGGGGGTTTCTGAGCAGTTTACACAACAGAAGTGCTCGCCATCCAATCACCGAAAAATACCACTCTTGCAGAAATCTCCAAATGTCAAAAGTTTTTTGATACCAAATCACAGCATGGCTTTTTCTATGGTGTTCCTCAACGTCTTGGTGTCTTAATGTGGTATTTTGGAGGGATTATTGATAATTTTGAACCATTCTGAAGTGGTAAAAAATGGTTAAATTTAGCACCAAATCTGTGTAACAAATGGTATCATCCCAACAACTTATGAGACATAATAGAGCATGGGGATGGACATCATATACTTCTATCATAATGTTCTAAGCCCTTATACACTTTTACAGTTAGTTTTAATTAATTAATGTTAATGTTTATTAATGACTAGAACAACTTGATACACAGTGCTGAGCTGCATCTCAAATTAATCTTCAGGTTCCCAGCTTTCAGATGATGTACACCACTTCTATGAGACATCTACCGTCGACCTGCTATCTCCCCCTAAAGACCTCCTGTACCCCCGTAAAAAAAAGCAAAAATGGGTCTATGAAAATAGAAATAGAGTTTATTTACCTGTGTGTGTTGTTTCTGATCAGCTGCGAGGTTCAGTGAGCTCCCTGCTGCAGACAGTAGCCAGAGATGAAGACATGTCCTGGGCCAGGAGGGAGCAGCAGGCGCTGGGCAGAGTGCCCTCTAGAGGTGGGAAACTACAGTATGATTGTTGTAAATGAATGTGATTACATTCTGACAACCTTTGAAGCCAAAGGAGACCAGTAGTATCTGCCTCTGCTGAGTTCTTGCATTAATGTCTGAGTAAATGATGACCAATGGTAAATGAAGACTGTTCTCTTCTCCTCTTTTTGAATTAGGTTTTAAAGGCATATTAAGCATGAGGCAGAAACGTTTTTCCCCAGACTGTTTTATGTCTAACTCTCTCTCTCCTCTTTTACGCTCTCTGTCCGTCCTCCACTGGTTCTCCCCCCCTCCAGCGCCGTCTCCCCTCCCCAGCCGCTCTCGCTCCAGCTCAGTGGGGGAATCTCTGGGTCTGGGTGGAGGCAGAGCCATGAGAGCTCTGGTGTCTCACCCCTCCTCATCCAACCCAAAGCTCCTACCTTTCAACAGGGGGGAGACCGTCACCGTGCTGGTCCAGGAGCCACGCAACGGCTGGCTGTATGGACGCACTGACAGCAGCCTGCGGTGGGTATCTGAAGACGTACTGTATGTGTATGCATGCAGGTGCTGTGATTTTTTAAGTGTTTTTACACGAGAATTAAACTATCTGTGACTATTTATGACTTTCAGTAACCAGAAGGATTTCCAAATGATAAATCTCTGACACAGTCGTTGCTACTTATTCCTCCCCCTCCTCCTCCTCCTACTACTGACAGTGAAATCACATCAACCCAACAAAGATGAGAAAGTTAACTAATTATTCAAAAGAAAATTGTAGCAATACTGTCATTCGTTCATTTATCATGAGAACTAAATGTCTCTTAATGCTGAGCCCTCACTTGTATGGGCAGCAGGTTGATGGCCTTGGAAGTGTTTTGAACAGAGAAATCTCAGCACCTTCTCAGTGTAAGAGTTGAGTCATCACCAACTCAACAAAGCAGCACAGATCAGCAAGTGTCTTATTTTGTGCAATAAGACAGTGAAGATATTCATTTTGACCACTCAAACTATGCTGTTTTATGTCGGTTTCCATTTGGCAAGAGCACAAAAGAGTTCTGTAAAACAAATTACTATAATAATCAAGAGCAGAAAAAAATCTGGTTTTATGCAGCACTCTCAATGTACTTACGCAGAATAGAAATAAGAGACTAACAATAAAATAATAATACAATAATACAAATAAAAATGTCTATATACAAGTCCAGTGTTCCGGAAGTTGTAAACAATACAAATACTGCCAAGAAATAAATACTGGATGGATATACATGGACTGGATGATTATGTACATTATGTGTAACAGCTGACATAGATGTCAATAGACACTCTACTCTTGTACGTTAATTTGTCTGAAAAAGTATGTAAGTCTGATAGAATGTTTTACAGTTTATACTCCTGGTACAAAGACAAGAGGGTGTGTGGAGTTTGCTGTTTCCTCATCTGTATGCGTCTTTTCTCGTCCAGTCAGGGCTGGTTCCCTGCTGCCTATGTGGCCCCCGTCGAGGATTTCTCCAACACTTTAGCAACAAGGTAAGAACTACTCTCAGTCTGCACAGCAGATTCCAGCAGAGATGTTTAGATGTTGAAAACAGTTCACCTAATAGTGGCCGACATTTCTGCATCTTACTAGGGCTGTCAACAAATTTTCTAAATTTGAATAGTAAAAAATCAAACAACAGATAATATTTGATTGTGGGGGGAAAATAAGCAGCACTACAACGGCTGTCTGCCTCACGCGCACTGAATGAACCACATGATGGGAGTCACACAACGCCACTTTCATTGCATGTAAATGAAATATAACGTTAGGTCAAGCTGAACGAGGAATAATTCAACAACAGTAATGATGAACTGTCACTGTGTCCGAACAGCAAGCGTTACATCACATAAACAAACCACTTACCGATCAGCTGTGAGCTCCAGATCAGACTGGAGATGTAGTGGAGACTCTTAAAAGATGGAGGAGTAGTACTTGCTATCTTCCGACACATGTACTTTTAAAACAGAAAACACACATGTAACATTGTGATATTTACTGGAAATGACTTACAATATAGCCAACAAGAAGTACAAAACCTTCAGGCGATCTCCTAGTTATCTCCGTCCAGCCAGCTGTCACCTACATATTTCAGTGTGACAGGTTGAGAGACCCTCACCCAGAAAAAAGCTCTCAAGTGTCCTCGAGAAAGAGACCGAAAGCCTCAAATTTATAGGAGCACAGTTCTGTAACAGATCCTTACCTTTGGTCTAACTCTGAACACCAATAGAAGATTGTTGTTTTACAGAGATAAAACAACTGTACTAATGTCGTTATGTCGTTATGAATCACTAAAAGTTCCTATATGTGCTCCTTTGACCCCTCAGTAGTGGCTCTCTAAGAAGCCACAGTATGAATAATCTGCTGGACCCCACTGACACCTACACCGACCAATCAGAGAGCAAGAGCTTTGGGGACGTCCCGCCTCCAGCCACACCCGACCGCAGAGCCTCTGTCGACGTCCGGGCGATCTCACCTTTCCCTGAGAAGAAGCTGGAGTCAGCCTCGGAGACGAAGCCCGGTCAGACGAAGAACTACAACGAACAGCCGCCTCCACCTCCTCCCCCACCGCCTCCTCCTCCCCCGAGTCAGAGTCTTAGACGGGGCTCTGCAGATTATCGATCCATTTCTCCCCTCCCTGACAGGAGGGCTGAATCAGCATCTGATGTCCAGGTACCAAAGGTTTAAATCGGAAAAGAATTTACTCTCAAAGGATGGCAAAACGTTTTTTTTCTTTTGTTCCATCTGATAATCCTGGTGCACTTATCCTATTTCACTTTTTATTCATGCTGGCAATCCTCTCTTCTCTTAGGCATTATCACCCCATGGGCCAGCTGAAAACCCTCTGTTTCCCAGGTAATGTTCAGTGTGTATGGGTTGACAGAAAAAAAGTGTCTGAATTCCAGTACCCTTTTAACATTTTATTAAAGGTGCAATGTGTAATAGCTGGCCACCAAACAAATAAGGAACAACATTTCACCTCTACTACTGGGTCCATATCATTTAAATTTACAGTCATCTGTTATTGTTACGTTCCCCTGTTTAGAGTCCAGGTGATGGAGGGAGTAACAATAAAATAAACCCAGGGAAA
Source organism: Sebastolobus alascanus (assembly GCA_916701645.2). Lineage (NCBI taxonomy): Eukaryota > Metazoa > Chordata > Actinopteri > Perciformes > Sebastidae > Sebastolobus > Sebastolobus alascanus. The sequence goes on from CAKAOJ020000065.1 coordinate 2,569,097, forward strand.
GAGAGACGGGCAACAGATGGGGGGAAACACTAGCTCACTAGCATGCTCACTATCCGTGGTCAAAACGTTCCATCTTCTGCCTGGGGTCTGGTGTTCGTTTCCCAACCTGGAGTGTGTGCATGTGCGTGTACTGTATGCAGTTTATTTGTGTTTGCAGAAAGCAGTTGAGTCAGCGTGTGAGGTATTGTGTAACATCGTTCGTCATCCTCTTGTTTCAGAGGCACAAACCCATTCGCCACCGTAAAGCTTCGCCCCACGACGACCAACGACAGATCTGGTCCTCAGATGCACTGATCCGTCAGCGCTCACGCTGGCAGGGTTTGAAACCGAGCTGCCAGATCAGGTTGTGGAGGCAGGATGTTCATTTTTGTTTCAGGAGAATGTAATGACGTCTCTGAGGAAGGTTTGGTGAGTTTTTTGTACAGTGTTAAATAAGATGAGGCTTTGTGACACTGTAGCACATCTAAATAGTTTAATATCACAACCATACACTTTAAAGTAGTTGTTTTTTCAACTCTTTGTACAGTATTTATGTTTTTTATAGATAGGTCTGTTCGTCTGTTATCGTAAAAATATTAAAGGAATAATTGAGGAGACATCCGTCTGCTAAATATGAAGCTACAGCCAGCAGCTGAACAGAGCCAGGCTAGCTGTCCCCCCCGTTTCCAGTCTTTATGCTAAGCTACGCTACCTGGCTGCTGGCCCCAGCAACATATTTAGTGTCCAGACATGCGAGTGGTGTTGATCTTCTCATCTAAACCTATCAAGCAAAGCGAATATTTCCCAAAATGTCAAACTATTCCTTTAAAGGAATACTTCACCAATAAAACGACCATCTTTATATCACTAACTAGTACTATCACTAGTAACTTCTCACCCCGTGTTACCTTGAACTCTTGAAGAAAACTTACCCTAGATTGGTGAAAACGTGCAAAAACTTTCACGAGACTCCCTGCGATATATATAGTTTATTTTAATCCATTAAGACTTTTCTCTGTTTTTGATATCGATAGAGTTCAAGGTAGCATGGGGTGAGTCATTGATAGGTACAGATGGTCATTTTGGGGGTGAAGTTTTCCTTTAAGCTGATAATAGCATATGTGCATTTTATTTACTTAAGCTGTCATGTCTCTTGCTCTCATGCTATGTTCATTTTATAAGCAAATATGTCCCAAATCAGGATGTTTTGTTCATATGATTCAGATCTTACTCGACAGGTCTGAACATAAAAATATAATCCTTTCAAATCTGGTAGTAATAGTTTTCCTTGGAGGTTAAACCACAGCTTCTCACCTAGTGATTGTAAATGTCTAATCCTCTTTACTGTCCTGTGATTGACATGGTTTGCAACGTTCAGTGTAATGTTATGTTTTGTGAGTTTAAAGTTGTGTGTCCTCTGTGAGTAACAATAAGTAAAGAGACAGTTATTACTCAAGTTATTTTATTATCATTTCTTACTCAGAGCTTTTCTCTCTTCACAGCTCTCCTTATATATCATTTTATTTATTTACTACATCATCTGATCGGAGGCAGGGAGTGTGGAGGAGGAGGAGGAGAGGTGAAGGAAGGTGGACGAGGAAGAGGAGGAGTGGGAGGAAAGTGCACTGATATGTGAACATCTAGAAGTAAAACCAATCAGACAAAATGCACAACCTGAAATACACAGAGGAAGGAAATTAAGATTTCTTTATAACATCTATACCATCTACAGCACTAGCACCACCACGATCTTCATGAAATCATTAAGAATGATCCTGAAACCCATACAGCATGTGCGATTAAATATATATATAAAAAGAAAAACCAATAATGACACCGGTGCCTGTTATGCCTGTATGTTTCTCCTCATGGTAACTCCCTGTCGGCCTGCTGCTGTAGTGTTTCGTAGAGAGCAGGGTCTGACTCCATCTGTGCGGTCCCGAAGAAGGTGAGAGGAGTTTGAAGGTGGCAGTTACAAAATATGAATGCAGGGACGAAGAGGAGGAGGAAGAAGACGGGGGGTGCTCAGCTATCCCCTACTCATGCACCAAGATCTCAAACTCTGAAAAAGACAAATGGAAATATTTGTACAAATGATGAGACAAACTCTCCTGACCTTAAGGGGATAGTTCAGGTGTTTTGAAGTGGGGTTGTATGAGGTACTTATCCATAGTAGGCGTGTTACTTAAAAATAGATATCTGATTTAAGTGTACGCTATATTTAGATGTATTCATAATATTCTAAATATAGCGTACACTTAAACGAATATGAATTTTTTTAGGTGGCTAAAATACGTTTTGCTGCTGTCCCCGTCCACATCACTGTATTGCTTTGCTCCGGTGTCGGCGCTCCTGTCTGTTTCTCCAAGCTGGGGGCGCGCTGACCGTCACCTACTGTAAGTAATACACCTGCTATGGATAAGTACCTCATACAACCCCACCTCAAAACACCCGAACTATCCCTTTAGAGTATAAGGCTGGAAATATTCCACATGCCCATGTTGTCAAGAAATCTAATGAAAAGACCAACAATGAATTGATCCTACTAACAAGTAAAGTCTGTGTAACCAAAACCAACAAAAGCACCAAATGTGTATTAATACGCATGTAAAAGTAGTCCCCAACAAATGCACCCGTTTGAGTAAGGTCTGCTAAAACCTACAGATCCCAGCTGTTTTAGGGAATTATTTAGCCTATAAAAAAAGTAACTATATATCTGTGACCTGTTGTCTACCTGAGCAGAGAATGAAGTCTCTCTCCCTCTGGTTGTGTCGTAATCAGAGCTTCTCTATGCTTTTAGTGCATGTGAGCGTGCCCCACTGGCTAGCTCACAGCAGCCACTCTGCACTGCTCTCATACAGCGGTTACAGCCGATAACGCCGTCCCCACTGACGGCGCCGTTGTGGAAGCGTAGCGCCCACCCTCCGGTTCCCCCCCAGGTTAAATACTATTAGCTCTATCTGTACTGTACTGGCTCAGCCGTCGCCATGTTTAGAGCCGTGTAGAGGCAATAGCACCTTTAAATACTTAACCTCCTGTGAACACCTAAACTACACCAGAAGAGCTAACATGTCAAAAACTTTGTGATTGTGCTTCTTCGTAAAGTCAAAAGAATTATCAGCACATGAATTTTCAGACATGATTTCGATAAACAAATGAGCCAGCTTGTAAAATGTTTTTAACTTAGTCTTCAGAATGCATGTTGGCTGCTACCTGATGGAGGTAAACAAGTAGCAACATCCTCTTTACAACAGGGATTATAGACATGTTGGTCTAATTTTGTGTATAATCCCACATACCTAAAGTCCAGGTCGGATATCTCACTGAACCAGGATGTGTAGACTTCCCGTTAGCCTACATGCTAACCTGTACTCTCCCAATCCTCTACCTCCTCTACCTTCTACTCATCTTTTTTATCATAAACTTAATTATACTTTGCAGTGTTCCTCCGCTCTCTCACCATCAATGCCGATCTTGCCGTCTCCATCTTTGTCTGCGGCTTGGAGGAATGCTGATGTCTCAGAGTCGGTCAGATCTCTGCCCTCCTTGGAAAAGCCCTTTAGTACATACCTGAGAACAATACAGAGTGATGCAGACAAGGATCACTGTTATGAACACAAGTATGCAGTCTCTTCTTTTTGTGTGTTTTTGTGTCTGGTGACTCCCTCACTTGAGCTCCTCCTCCTCTATGAAGCCGCTGCCGTCCACATCCAGAACCTGGAAGACCTTCTTGACGTTTTCAGCTGACATGGCCTTCATTCCCACCATTTCAAAGAACTTCTTAGGGTCGAATGTTTCTCCTACAAAAGGACAGACAGCAGGTACAGACTGACTCAACCATCAAACAGCTCTTCTTTTCTTTACATTAGCCACTTTGAAATGTTTTGCACACATTGGCCACTTTCATACACACTGGTTTGAAAAGATAAAAATGTGTTTGGGTTTGCTTTGTCAGCTAACTTGTGGAACTTTGTTGGCCTGTTTCTGCTGAGGACACCATGTCGACTCCACAACTATTACACACCTGCAAAGGCTTCAAGAGCTTTCTTGATCTCCTCAGCTTTCAACAGATCTGTCATCGCCATTTTGTCAGCTGGAGAGAGAGAGAGAGAGAGAGAGAGCACATAAAGGGTGAGAAATAAAAAAGCAGTATTTCAAAGAGTTGAGTGTAGACAATAGCTTAACTGGGAGCACAAGAGTCGAGGATTTGGCACAAAAGCCAAATTTAAAGTGTCATGTGTGCATGTTTCTGAGTATGGAGGATGGAACCTGCCAAAATCAAAAATAAATGACTCGATAAATAAATAAATATGCCATTAAAACTAGGAAAATAATATTAAAAGTAAATGTAGTCATTCATTAATTGATCAAATGTGACATAAATTGATATTTTTTATTTTTAATGTTATATTTGCTACTTTTAATGGCATTTATTTAATTATCGAGTCATTTATTTATTCATTTATTTTTGATTTTGGCAGGTTCTGTCCTCCATATCTGAGGACGTATTGGTTATAAAATGAACTACTAAAGGTCTGGCCCAGAAGGACTAGATGAAAGGACACGTGCGTCACGTGTTGCTGGACATTTGTAGGAAAATGCACAAAAAATAATGTTGTTGAAAGTCGTGCTGAGCGTCACGAAAAAAAAAGGGATATTCGCGTCTATGTACACGAATCAAATAGAATAAATTTTGTGACTATTTCGCGAACTGCCGTGAGACTGTTGAGTATTTCTTTAATAAGCCAATCATTATAATTACTCTAAAATATATAATAATATACATTTTTTTATGATATTCGTGTATATTTTTATGTTCCTCAAAGGTAAATCTTATGTTTCCTTGCGTTGGACAAACAATTTGTGGACTGTGAAAACAAGATGTTTTTTTATCTTATCTTTTCTCTTACCTAAGAGAAGAGCAAAAACAACAAAACATAGTAAATTTGTTCATATATCGCTTCCTGCATGAGACCCAGTGTGTCTTATTTATACATTAACACAAGATACTAGCATTGTACATCTGCCTTGAGGATTGCACCACTTGCTGGACTGCTACTGGTCTTTGCTTCCAGTTTACAAACTGGAAATTTTACTGTTTCTGGAAATACAGTGAACATTGACTACACCTATGATGTATAACACATTAAGACATGGAACATTAGAGACAAAAACAACATTTAATGCAATAATAACATCACATGTTCAGCCAATTTAAAAGCCATTTAACCCCTAAACTTTCCAGTGAAAATGTCCAGTGTGCACAGTGGGAGTCTGGGCTGTGTGTGTAGTATGAATGTAAAGCTGGATATTGCTCAGAAAGAGTGTAAAGGACCTGCTAAGTCATGTTTCCCCAAAGGTTGAAAACATAGTGACTGTGTCCCTGAGTTGCAGAACGCTGCAGTACCCTGTAGCTGCCAGTAGGTGTCAGACCTGAGCTGAAGGTGTCTTTGTTTATCTGTTTAGAGCTCAGGCAACAAGTGTTGAGTTGAGTTTGTGGCTATAAGAGAGAACTGAGCTCTCGTGTTGTGAGAGTGTGTGTTTGCCACATAGAGCCTTGGTGAGGATATGAGACTGACAGAGCCTCGGTGGAGTAGTTTTGATCGTCTCACTACAGGTCTTCACCCCGACAAAATATTTGACCAAAGGAAAGAGTGACTAATAAAAAACAGAGATAGGTCATCATCCTCCACCTGTTGTGTGTCTACATTTTATTGCAGCAAAAAGCCAGTTAGTGAGCATCTATTTGTGGTTTTGAGATGTGCAAACATTTCTCCATCTGTAAGATAATGTCTTACAAATAGAACGCCTTGCAGCTAAAGACGTCTCAGGTTGTTTTGGTTTGTTTAAGAAAGAGAGGTTGTTTAGATCCATGATTTCATCTTTTATCTGTCAACAACAAACCTTGACAGACAGTTTACATCAGTGTTGCCAACATAGTCGTAACAACTCACAGACATTATGACACAAATCTTCCATCACCGTTTGCAGCAACTGAGTCCTATAAGTGTTCTTGCAGCTGTAACATTTCGGGGAATGTATTTGCAGAAATGGAATATAATATTAATAAGTATATTTTCTGATCGTTGTGTTTCCGTTAGCTTATAATGAGCGGTTTATATCTACGTAGGGAGCGGGTCCTCTCCACAGAGTCCTCCATGTTGCTCCACCATGTTTCCACAGTAACCCAGAACGGACAAACCAAACTCTGTTAACTTTTCCTGCTTGGGCCGGAGTCGATAACGTTACTCGCTTCCGTCGCCGCCACTCTCTCTCTCATGCTTCACCACTCACTTCCCACATACGCACACACACTATGCACTGGCTCTGCTCCAGATGGCTCTAGAGAGCGCCATTCATATTTTGCATCGGCCATTGCAGCTCTCCAACACAGGAGAGGCTTCAGTTGTTTGCAATCTCTTCACCTCACCACTACATACCGCCAGATCCTACACACTGGACCTTTAAAGGTCTTATTGATGACATTTTTATGTAGACAAATATTAAAATAAATATAATACATCCACAGAATCTTTATAAAGGTGCTTAATAAAAGTATGGCTTTTCCTGAAAAAAATTATTATGATTGTCAATTAATCATTTTAAAAGTTTTGACGGGTCCAAAATTAATATTTTGTTTATATCAGAGGAAGATATCTGGCGTTTGGTTCCCACTTCTAACAAGGTTTGTGAGCCAATAGTAAAACAACGTTGGTATCACGTGGTATCTCTGGGTCGTCAGTTAGTGTGGAGAAAACGGATAAATGGCTGAGATTGACGGTAAATGACTGGCAACAACTTGTTGTGAAGTAAATGCAATGGAACGGGGGAGGGAGAATACGACATCTAGTGGTTGAATGTTGTCAATGTTATCAATAACACCTTTAAAATGTAAAAAATGTGCAATGCACAATGCCAAGATCTGTCCTGCAGCGAACAGATACGAAGGATAAGTGAGGTTAAATTGGTTGAGAACTCCAGAAAGCTCCATCAGCCTACAACACAAAACATCTCAGCAAGTTAAAAAGATTCTGGTGACCACACAGTCAGCAGTGTGTCATTTATTAAGAGAGGACGTCTCATTGAGCGTCTGGGTCCAGTCAAAATAGTAACAACAATGAAAAACATCTACTGTACTTAACATGCTGGCTACCGTGCCATGGCTCTGTGTGCATAAACACCTGTTCACGGTGACACATGAGCCAAGAAAACAGCCATTAGACCAACACCTGCTCCTGACACCACCTTTCATTTGATACAGGCTACTGCAGAGAGGGAAACAACACAAAGGAAACAACACATCGCAGCATTCACGGGAGGTGAGACATGAAAGACCAACATCCAACCAAATAAACTTTTAGAAAAACAATTCCTCCAAAAACAGCCCTGTGTTTTAAGGGACGAAGAGCCGGGTTCGACGAGAAAATAAGTTTGTTATGGAGGTCGAAACCTGCCAAAATCAAAAATAAATAGGTATAAAATAATATTACAAATAAATATAAAATAAATTAAAAACAAATATGCCATTAAAGGTACCAAAATAAATGTAGGTATTAATTATTAAATGTGACATAAATTAATTTTCAATCAAATTCATTTAATTTATTTACTTTTAAATGTATTTATTTATTTTTAGTTTATTTTTAAATGTATTCATTATTAAATTGTATTTATTTATGTATTTATTTTTTTCTGCATGATTTTCCCTTTGCATTTCCCCCCTATTTAATTCCTCAAACTTATTTATTTCTGTATTCTTTTCTTTATACATTTCTTTATTCTTCATTTATTTTTTTTATTCATTTATTTATTTACTTTTAAATGTATTTATTTTTTTATTCCATTTTATTCAAGTCATGTTTTTTTTTTTTTTTATAATCGATGATGCCTCTGATGGATTTTCTGAGAGCATTGACTCAGAGGTTTATCCAAATGCACCCCTACTGTACAGCTACGACATATTTTATTGTCATGTTTCACTTTGGCTTAATTATTCACACAGCTAGCAGAGTTATTTCATTCAGTTGCATCATATCTGCTCGTCACAGATAACGTCAGTAATCATTGTGTTTCATCTTTCTGTTCACATACAGCTCAGTCTGACCAAAGCACCTGAAAGACTTCTGACTTCTATTGTGTGTTTCTTTTTAGTTCTCTGCTACAACATTTGATATTTCTTTTCTGTCTTACCTGAATGAAGGAGTGGATGAATGCACCTGAGAGGAGAGAGAGGGCCGGAGGAGAGGTGATGGAGCAGAGAGCAGAGAGAAGGGTTGGAGATGGAGGTAAGATGGGACACAATAAGACTTTTATAGCTGCCTCCAAACACAAACACACCCCGTATACCCCCTCACCTCACCCACCACATCCCCATCTCTACGTATTCTCTCTATTTTGAGAAAGTTGGGGTGGCTGTCAAGACGTGACGCACACAACCGGCGGCCCTGGAGTGCGATCGTTTTCTCTGCAGCACTAACAAATCACACACAGGCCTATTAATAATACCACTTTATCTGACGGCCCCTCGGACCGTATCTCCTCCCAGGTCTTCTCTCTCTCTCTCCCTGCGTGACCCTCTTCTTCCTCTTCTTCTTCTTCTTCTCTTTCTACACACATCTAGAACTTTTCTTTCATTTATTCTGTGCATGGGTCCTCTCACTGCCGTAGTTGGCACTGTTTTGAAAAAAGTTTTAAGATAAGAGGGAAACATTGAAATTGCAGTCAGTCAGTGCTGTTCTTGCAGTCTTGTTCTAGTACTTTTCCTGCCCAATTATTAACAAGTACAGAGACTGAAAATATGTGCTGTAAGAATTTTACTTTATTTTATTTAATTTTTCCAAGAATATTGTATTGCCAACTGAGAAGTGGAGAACTAAAAGCTTGTACAAAGGGAAAGCCATGCTACAGTTGTATGGACTCCTCTCTCTCTTCTCTGCACTTCCTTTCTCCCAGTATCTCTCCTTCATCTCTCTGTCCATTACTTTCTTAATCTCTCCTTCATATCTCCTCCTCTTCCACTTTCCTCTCTCCAGCACATCAAATCCACTCCTCTTTCTCTGCATCTTTATCTTCTTATCACTTATCAATCTCTATCCTGTCAGGATCCTGACAGCTTGTGTGACTCTCTGTCTCTTCCTCTCTCTCTCTCTCTCTCTCTCTCTCATTTGCTTATCTTTTGTTGAGTGATAGTAGACCTTCTCCTTCCCTTATGCCAGTCAATACCAAGAGAGGAATTAATTTATGGTAGGTGTATGAGAGATATAGAAAAAGAGAAAGCCACTTGAGCTGTTACAAGCCTGCAGCCAGTTAAACAATAAGGCATTTTTATCCTTCCTCATTTTCTGCACTGAGGCAACAAATGAACAAATAAAGAAAGAAAGAAATACACTTTTCACCCCTGTAACTCTCTTTCTCACAATTTTTCATCTGCCCGGCCACTTATTTGTTAATAAAAGTGTAAATTGTAGTGAAACTGACTAAACACTTTTAAGCCAAAAATATCAGGGACCAATTATTTATTTATATTATAATAAATACAGTTATTTATGGAAATAAAAAGCTTAAATCTTAAACCATTGTGATGTCTGATGTGTGTTGCAGTTTACGAGGTTAGGGTAGGGTTCTGGGGGGGTTGAACCCTAAACCTAACCCTAGAGCGGCGCTGCTGCTATAGGCGGAGGCTCCAAATCTGAATTTGGCCTAGGGCACCAAAAGTGCTCGAGCCGACCCTGCCTTTGAGTTAGTTTTGGCTAATATTCAGTTACTGCACTCCAGGACTAACTCAGCATCAAGTGTCCACCTGGGTCACACTCAATCTTGTGTGTCTGAAGGTGCATTCAATTTTTCAGCCAATGGCCTGTAATCACACAAGATTTAACATAACTAAAACATTTTTTGGGGCATTTTGTCTTTTGTTTGACAGTGTAGAGAGACAGGAAACATTGGGAGAGAGAGAGAGACACTGTTTTCTACTGACATGTTAATTACAGTTTTTACATTGATTTAAGTCAATCATTCAGCCTTAAAAAAGCTGAAATCCTGTTAATGTCTGTTAAAAATTAGCTCAGTTTTGTCAAGAGTGGCTTTCAGTTGACCCTCATAACAACACAACGTATCCTCATACAACGGTTCGTATGATATCTTACGTGCATTTTTCTACGAACAGCGGTCTCCTGGTGAAAGTCTGGTGTTTTTTGACCCACCCATCCACCCCGACATCCTCCCTACGCTGCGTTTGTTGCTCTTTATACTTCCCGGTTCACAATTATGTTGATTAAATACAAATTGATTTTGTGGGATATATACGAATGACAGTGCATTACTTTTTCTTAGGTATAACTACGAACAGTGTATGAGAACAGCCCTCGTACCTCAGTGATAATACTGCTTCAATGCAAGCTAGTGTCACATAATCCTGTCTCAGTGGAACAACATCACTCATATTAATATGTGATGCATTTCAGAGATCATGTCCCTGTCGTACAGTCTTGGAGCCATGTTGCTCAACACCCTCATGCATAACAAATACTCGTCTGCTGTCTGTCCCTTCATGTCCTGTGCTGACCCTCTGTTCTATCACTGTCCTGTCCTGAGACTCTATTGAATTAGCCCTCATCAGCTCTTAACCAGAGTTGTAGAAAAACAGGGAGGGTGAGGACAACACACTGGAGGGATTAGTGGTGGAGAGGAAGGGTCAGGAGAGAGATACATTTGGATGGGTTAGTGTAAATGAAGCAATAAATGATGAGGAGAGGCAGGTCAAGGACACGACTGGAGACTGGCAGAGGAATAATGGGGCTAATGAATGGTATTAACTCTGGAGAACAGACCAAAGTATAGGGTCGTGGAGGCAGGTTATAAGCAGCCGTAGAAAAGTTTTTAAATTGACAATAATAGAGAAGGAGGTAACAGAGAGAGAGAGAGAGAGAGGGGGGAATTAAATGTGTTTTTAATGACCAGTTTACTATTCAGCAGCAGGTGGTGCATTAAGTCATGGCAGGGGTTGGATACAAGCCACAGCTGTGTGTGTGTGTGTGTGTGTTTGTGTGTGTGTGTGTGTGTGTGTGTGTGTGTGTGTGGTACTGATATCACTGGGGTATCCCTACTCACCCAGAGATTAGCAGATATTCACCCTAAAAATAAACCGGGGGGAACCCAGTCACTGTACTGATGGGAGGCTCCGTGGAGCATTAGAATATCACGTGTGTGCGTGTACAGTGAGGACTCCTAAGATCATAGCTTTTGAATATAACCCTTAATTTGTAGGTTTATTAACAGTATAAACTCATATGTTTACAAGTCTTTAAAATGAATTTTGAACAACACAAGCATTGAAAGAAGAAACAGCTGCATGACAGAGTGACACCTGTTCGTTTTTTGGCAGTGGTCAACCTCCGGGTCTGAGAAGTGAAGCCAATGCTGAAGTGCCTTAAACCTGCATTCTCACTCTGCATTATCGTTTCTCCTCTCGTGCACTGATTCGTGGAGGCAGTCAGCCCCTAAAAGAGAAGTGGTGTGTGTGAATTTCACTGTGAGGATGGGACTGGTGCTGCAGTCAAGTACAGAAAGGAATGTAAAAACAGAAGATGTGGAGGCATTAGAGTTGTTTAAAGAAACCTTTGGTGGAGCTGCATTGTGTAACAACAAGTAATCCAACTACTTTTGAATTGTATTTACTCTTGCTGTTGAGTAATTAGTAAAGTAATGTGACATTAATGAGTTTACAGTTTGGGTTAGTGGTTTGACAGCAGCACCAGGCCAACATGTTCAGAGGAGCGGGAGAAGGAAGCCCCACTCTGAGTGCTCTGCAGGCACTGGTTCTAGTGGTATATTTAGTGCTAATATTACGGCTGGTGTGTGTGGGCGTGTGTGTGTGGGAGATGGTGAGTTTTAAAAGGAATGCACCAAGTTGTTACACAGCTAACCTGTTAAGTAATGAGACATGAGATCTGGTAGCTTCCAGTTAGTCATGCTGATTGTTTGGAGTGTTTAGGGACCGTGGGTGACCAGCATTATCTCCAATTGTCTCATCTCCAACACGTTTGAATTCACAACGTTAACCACGTGTTTACTGCGACCGTAGTAGTCCTATCCAGTGCGATGAGTAAGAGATAATGTACAGCGAGCCGGTCATTGTTGTGAAAGAAACCCTGACAGGGGGACAACAATGACCCGCTAGCTGTACATTATCCCGCTTATTACACGGCTACTTACTTAAAACATCAATAATTTGACACAAAAACGGTCCGTCAGAGTCCGAAATCAGAACTGCGCCCATAGCAACGGTATGCTGTACATAGCAACGGTCTGCTATAAAGAAATAACAGACCGTAGAACGCCGTGATTGACCAATCAGAATTGAGCCGTGTAACAATGTTCCTTAGCTCTTAGTTCTGTTAGACAGCTGTAAAATATCCAAGTTTTTTTCTCATAAATGTACGTCAAATTTGTGAGTTTTTTTCTCATAAATTGCCAACATTAATCTCGGAAATTCTGAATGTTTTTCTGAATATTACCACCATCCCCTGGCTCTGTAGTTATTCTTTTTTTTTTTTTTTTACCTACAATGACCCTAATACACCATTGTATTTATATAAACTACTGTCTAAAAGTAGTTTTTGAAGCAGTGGATATCAGATTTTGGATAAAAATTCTCAAGTTGTACCACCAGTATTGTGTATAGTGACATTATATCTGATGTAAAGTGTCAGTATTTAGATGAGCCCTGTGCTCTTCCTCTTTCTACTTCCCTGATGGCGTCTCTACGGTAACCAGCTGTCAACATGGTAAACACAAGCCGTGTGTCTGTTGAGACTTTCTGTCAGCCTCACTTCTTCTGTTTCTCTCTGTGTGAGTGTTTTGGTACCTATTTGTCTGTCAACTTAATGACTCATTATGTGTCATCAGCAGACGTCTTTTTACAGTGTACTTGTGTTTCAAAGTTATATTCCAAGGCTAGCATGCAATAAACTATATACAAACACAGTTACACATTCACAATCCACACATTCTCTCTTATACACACACACGCACGCACGCACGCACGCACGCACGCACACACACACACACACCAGCAGCTGGTCTGACCTTGAAGATAAATACACCCTTGAAAAATGTTTCTGCAATTCATGGCTGGTGACGGTCTGTTATACGAGCAGCGTTTCAAAGGATCCATCTCAGGATGCATGAAAATAGACGTGGAGTCAATATGTGTTGACACACACGCACGCTCACACACACACACTCACACACACACACACACACACATACACACTAGTAGTTGAGTACGTTTTTACTGTTTGCACACTAATAAGTTGAACATTTATGCAAACAAGAAGTCAGAAACAGGCACAGATCACGGTGAACGTCTACAGGGAAAACGCCCTCAGCCCACCTTGTTTGATTTACTAAAGAATGTAGAGGCAGTAATCCCTTTGTTCATTCAACACGGTCAGTCTGTGTGTGTGTGTGTATTCACTGATGCAGTGATTCAGGTGTTGTAGTTACAAAGCATTCAACCGTCTGCGGTGCAGCACTGAAGCTTACAGAGGCCGTGGATGTTCTGTCTTTATGTGAGAAATGCAACTTTAAGCCAGTGTTTTGCTGAGCAGAAATATCGAATCAGAATCTGGCTGTCAAAGTTAACGTGTTAATAACAAATTCGTTTTAACGCCAATAATTTCTTTAATGCATTAATGTGTTTTAAAGCTAGAGTGAAGATACTGGTATCACATGAAACCAGAAAACCTAATGAATCCATTGGTACCAATCATGTCATACTAGCTTGTCGCAAAGGAGGTTAAATAACGCTCCAAACTTACATTAAATTTATAGTCAAGTCAGCACACTGACATTTCAGACATTTTTCAGGCTTTTTTTGGAAAATGTTTTGACATTTGTCAGGCTTTAAATTTGGGACATTTTTCGTTTTTTTTTTAATTTTTTGGACATTTTTCAGATTTTTTTTTTTTTTACATTTTCAGACTTTTTTTTTACATTATTGCGGACATTTTTTTTTTTTTTACATTTAAAAAAACTTTTTTTTTTTTTTACATTTGAATCATAATCACATGCAGTTTGGGGCAAGTCATAGTCAAGTCAGCAAACTGACACACTGACAGCTGTTGTTGCCTGTTGGGCTGCAGTTTGCCATGTTATAATTGAGCATATTTTTTTATGCTAAATGCAGTACCTGTGAGGGTTTCTGGACAATATTTTTCTTGACCTCTTTTTTTTTTTTTTTTACATTTTTGAGACTTTTTTGGGAACTTTCTTTTTTGACATTTTTTGACAATTTCGGACATTTTTCAACATTATTAAAACTTTTTTTTTTTTTTTTCACATTTTTTGGAAATTTTTCAGACCTTTTTTTTTTTACATTTTCAAACTTTTTTTTTTTTTTTTTACATTTTTTTTTTTAAATTTTTCAGACTTTTTTGGGAACTTTCTTTTTTGACATTTTTTGACAATTTCGGACATTTTTCAACATTATTCAAACTTTTTTTTTTTTTTTTTTCACATTTTTTGGAAATTTTTCAGACTTTTTTTTTTACATTTTCAAACTTTTTTTTTTTTACATTTTTTTTTACATTTTTCAGACTTTTTTTGGGAACTTTCTTTTTTGACATTTTTTGACAATTTCGGACATTTTTCAACATTATTCAAACTTTTTTTTTTTTTTTTTTCACATTTTTTGGAAATTTTTCAGACCTTTTTTTTTTTTTACATTTTCAAACTTTTTTTTTTTTACATTTTTTTTTACGTTTTTCAGACTTTTTTTGGGAACTTTCTTTTTTGACATTTTTTTACACTTTTCGAACATTTTTCAGACTTTTTTTTTTGACATTTTTTGGAAATTTTTCAGACCTTTTTTTTTACATTTTCAAACTTTTTTTTTTTTTTTTGACATTTTTCAGATTTTTTTTTTTTTTTGGACATTTTTCAGACTTTTCTTTTTACATTATAGCGGACATTTTTTTTTTTTTTTTACATTTTTTTTACATTTTTTTTTTTACATTTGAATCATAATCACATGCAGTTTGGGGCAAGTCATAGTCGAGTCAGCACACTGACACACTGACAGCTGTTGTTGCCTCTTGGGCTGCAGTTTGCCATGTTATGATTTGAGCATATTGTTTTATGATAAATGCAGTACCTGTGAGGGTTTGTTTCTGGACAATATTTGTCATTGTTTTGTGTTGTTAATTGATTTCCAATAATAAATATATACATACATTTGCATAAAGCAGCATATTTGCCCACTCCCATGTTGATAAGAGTATTAAATACTTGACAAATCTCCCTTTAAAGTACATTTGGAACAGATAAAAAACTGTGTGATTAATTTGAGATTAATTTATTGATTTAACGAAGTAGGTTTTCACATACAAGAAATTTGCTTTGGTGTTTTGGTGCAAGATAAAATAAAAATAAAGAGCAAGTACTGCAAAGTCAAGAAACACAAATATAGAATAGAAAAGTTTACAATAGAAATATGAAGAAAATACTATGAAAATATGTGCAATATTTTTAAATGAAGAGCATATGATATGTTGACTTACAGTATGAATGAATACCCCCCCCTCGTTGTCAGAGAGTCTAAAGTAGAAATGACGTCACAAAGAGACATCAAGATGGATCAAGATTGATTAGAAATTATAACAACAATCAGTAACCTACATTTCATCTGCAGCATTTAAGAAACCCTTTTAGATTAGACTATAAATCACGATTGCTGCCTCCCTCTCACACACACACACACACACACACACACACACACACACACACAAACACACAAACTGCACAACTTTGCTGACATCTAGTGTTATAAACTTTCACCACCTCACGTTTTCTTCCAATTATTTCCTCTCAGATTAATTTCAGCTACCACCAGCCCTCGTCTCTATTTACTTATAATTGTCAGCTACAAAAGAAGGGTGAGAGGTCACCGCTGCCTGCTGATGTGTTTGTGTAAAGGGTGTGTGTGTGTGTGTTTCTATGTAACGCTGGTGATTTGGAGAATGTGCACGTTCTGCTTCAGGTGAGATAAGAAGTGAGAGAAAAAAGGAAGAATGTCAGCACACGCTGCAAGAAAAGAGTTGACTAAGTAGGTGGAGGAGACAGATTATCTCCTGAACGCAGTTTAAAGGGTGACGCACATGAACATTTTGGTCCCATCGATATATTTCCCAGTCAGAAGCTAGATAACAGGCTTTACTGAACTAAAGCACTGGCGATGTTAACACGTGCATTCATTATGAATTAATGCAGTCTGCATGGAAAAAAATAGTAAAAAGGCAACAAAGACCATCCATCCATCCATTATCTGCAGCCGTTTATCCCATTCAGGGTCTCGGGAGCCGATCCCAGCTGACATTGGGTGAAGGCGTGGTACATCCTGGACAGGTCGCCAGACCATCACAGAGCTGACACATAGAGACAGACAAACATTCACACTCACGTTCACCTAATTCAACCTAACCTGCATGTCTTTGGACTGTGAGAGGAAGCCGGAGAGACCGAAGAAAACCCACGCTAACACGGGGAGAACATGCAAACTCCACACAGAAGGGCCCAAAGCCGGGTTCGAACCTACGACCCTCTAGCTCTGAGGCGACAACAATTGTAAAAGCTCGTTACATACATAAAGTCTTTTCAAAATAAACTTCCGTCTTCACAGGACAACAACTTCCTTAGGTTTAGGTAAGAAAACTACTTAGTTAGGTTTAGGAAAAGATCGTGGTTTGGCTTAAAATAACTCCTGAAGTGGCGTTACTTAAGTAAGGAAGTTACGTGATAAATAAATCAACGTTGACTTCTGGTTTCACACGGGACACAAACAGCGATCTCTTGGGGTGAAAGTCTGGTGTTTTTTGACCCACCCATCCAGCCCGACCTCTTACCTACGTGGCATTTGTCGCTCTTTATACTTCCTGGTTCACAATTATGTGGATTAAATACAAATTGATTTTGTGAAATATATATGAATTACAGTGCATTACTTTTTGTTGGTAGCTACAAACTGTGGATGAGAACAGCCTGAATAGTTACAACTTTCTGTTGTCAGTTCTCATCTCAAGTGAGAGCAGTATAAAATCACACTTGTCCAGATTATCTGTCATTGTACAGCGCAGATTGTACATCTCAATGTCGTCATGAAGGTAAAGAGATGTAATCTGACACAGGCAGTGTGCTGCCGGCGTTGACAGTCAAAGTTCACCGAATTCTCCCTATGTAACCCTGAATAAAAAGACACACGTACAAACATACACGCCTAGTCGTTGCCGTATCGACTTCACGAGCTACCTCATGTATCAATTTCGTCTGACAGCTTGATTGACTAGCGAGCAACAACGTGGTGTCAGTTTCCAAATATCGAGAAACCTGTAAAACAAGATGTAGTGAAAAACATCAGCAGACAACAAGAAGGTATTTTAGGGTAAAATGGAAGGTTAATGATCTAAATATTATTCCTTCATTTAAGGTTAATTTCAGACCATGTTTGTCTCCATTTAGATATTTCATTCAGCTAAAACTAAAGGAGGGCTCACTCCGTCTCTTTAAATTTGACTTTGACTTTTTATTTCAGCCTGTTTAGCTTGATTTGTCTGTTTAGTCGACACTTACTGTATCGCACTAAATAAAAGGTAAAAAAGGAGCTCTTGTTTACTCCATGTTTTTTTCTGCTTTGCAGTAAATCACGGTAACAGCTGACCTTGATGGAAACATGAACTCTTTTGACAGCAGACACCGGAGTGAGGTTGTGTTGATGACGTAAATGAACCGTCGTCCGTTGTGTGATGATACAGTGTGGGATGCTGGGAGCGGCTGCCAATAGTTAACAACCGTCTTGCTCGTTCACAGTATTTAGGCTAATCAGTCAAATTGAATGTGGGAGTTATTCATTGAGATGGAGCGTGTGGCGGTTTCCGAGTCTGGAGGAGACGTGACTGTGAACTCTGGAATAAAACAGAAGCTCAGTGAGAATAATCAGTGAAAGACCACTTCCTGAGAAGTGCTCGGGGACTCCTCCCCGGGCACGATGTGACCCAACGGCTTCTGTTTTTACACCTGATATTCAAAACTCATTTGCAGTTGATGATTTTGGTACAGTGGCCTCTACGACAAAGGGGGGGGAATGCAAAAACATTTTCAAAATGAAACGCAATATGAAACTAAATAATGCATGATAGATTGTGTCACCTGGTCTGCCAAAACTGCTCCTCTGTAAGTGTCAACTCCTCCTTTGTGTTTATTATTTCCAGGTGAATCTGCAGCACATTGCTGAAAGTGAAGTGATGCTATCGGCGACCCAGTGGAGAGGATAATAGAGACTGTGCTGCAGAAGATGTGCTCCCTCCCTCCGTCGTGCACATGCACCAGAAACTTCGTTTCAAGACACAAAGAAAAGTTATCATAGTGACAGGAGGGCGGTGGTGTGGACACACCTTTAAGGCTTTAAGGTTGCCACCTTGGTGTCAGCAGAAGTTTCAGCTGTGGATATTTAAAAAAACACAGGATATAAACCCTCACTGTGTTCATGCATCAATGAGAACATGTTTGTGATTTGATGAACTCTCCCTTTAACATAATCCTACCTGATTATTTCAGCTCATAAACCAGAATTGCTCCACCTGCTGTTGTTTATTAACGTCATAGCCTACCTGCAGTCTCACCTACCCCTCATCTGTCCCCGCCCCTTCTGTAACTTCGGTGCAGGTCACTGAACGCACCATCCTATGGTGTTTTTAGGGAACTCTTTTCTCTTGTCTCTCTTCCTGTAGCTGTTTTCCGCCCCTGCAGACCGTTTGAGCCTCAGTGAGTCGGTGCAGACAGCAGTGAGAGAGTTTAGTCTGCATGTTAAGAAGCGCTTCTGTCCGCAAAACAGAGTTAAACTTTCTGCGTTTGTCTGCAATCAAAGCTGCGCAACATCATGTCGCTGCCGCAGCAGCTCCGAGACGAGAGGTGAGTTAGTTTAACTGAAGAAATGAAGAACTAATCACTAACTAACTAACTAATCACTAACCGAGAGTTAATGGCGTCATGTCTGATAGCGCAGGTTTATGGCACTTAGAATATCAATGGAGCGGTATTTATTGCCTTCTAGATACTAATATAACAATATATGAAGGTGTTATCAGGTTACATCAGTTCACTTTGTGTTTGCATGTAGACTGTAACCGGGTAATAATGAAACTACAGATGACTTCATGTCTGCAGAAGTTCTGTGTCTCTGCGGTTTATTGTTTCGCTCTTTGTCAGAAAGAAAATGTTAAAGTTGTTTGTTGCATTATGTTTTATTATTTTGCTGCAGTCATAGATGGAACTCGTGCAGCAAAATGCATGTAAAGTCAAAATGCATCACCTGAAAGCAAGAAATAAACATGAATTAATTAATTAAAACAACTTGTGAAAGTGTATAAGGGCTGAGAACATTATGATAGAAGTATATGATGGTCATTCTCATGCTCTGTTATGTCTCATAAATTGTTGGATTGATACCATTTGTTACACAGATTTAGTACTAAATTTAACTATTTTTTACCACTCCAGAATTGATAAAAAGTGATCAATAACCCCTCCGAAATACCACATTAAGACACCAAGACCTTGAGGAACACCATAGAAAAAGCCATGCTGTGATTTGGTATCAAAAACTTTTGACATTTGGAGATTTCTGACAGAATTGCATTTTTCAGCAATTGGATGGTGAGCACTTCTGTTGTGTAAACTGCTCAGAAACCCCCTTATTGTCAATCTACCTAGGAAAGCCATCCATCCTCTGAATGCTCTAGGTCTCTAGTTTGTGGCTGTAAAGTTTCATGAGACTGTGATTATCCTAGAGGTCACCACAGGTCATTTTATACAGTGAAGTCAAGTTTCAAAAAATCGTCTCACTGCAATGAAATGGCTACTATGGGGACTAACATCATCACACATGAACACAGTTGGGCTCATTGGATCCACAAGAGTCTCAGCTTTACAGTGATACACAATTTATGTGATTAAAGACTGTTTAGGGACCCCAGTATGCAGAAATATTCAAATACACCATTTTAGAATAGGAGAAAATAACACATTTATACTGCATTTAAAAAACTGCATGTGATTATCATAAAGTGGGCATGTCTGTAAAGGGGAGACTCGTGGGTAACCATAGAACCCATTTTCATTCACATATCTTGAGGTCAGAGGTCAAGGGACCCCTGTGAAAATGGCCATGACAGTTTTTCCTCTTCGAAATGTAGCGCAAGTTTGGAGCGTTATTTAACCTCTTTCCCGACAAGCTAGCATGACATGGTTGGTACCAATGGATTCATTAGATTTTTTAGTTTCTAGTTTGATATGATATCTGTAGCTTCACTTTAGCCCTAAAACTGGACCTGCTAGAGCCTCTGAAAGACAGTAAAGTCAGAAGGGAGTCAGAGGGTTAATTTTCTGAACACCAATGTTTCAAATCTGATGAATTGAAAATAAATAAATAAAGATGTACTTTCCAGCATCAATACCTCCGTATTATAAAAACAGGATTTTACAGGGCTAACCTCTGCTGTGTAAGATGTTCTAACCAGATTATTTCTTTTGCTCAGTGACTTTGATCAGCTGCCTCATAACATCCCCGTCAGCGCCACCATTGCTGATATTGAGGAGAAGAAAGGCTTCATTGACTACTTTGTAAGTTTAGAAAATTACCACAAACTTTTAACTGAGCGAGAAAATGACGAGTAACAAATCGCTTCATGTTTCTCCTTCAGTCGTTTGTGATTGAGGTGAAGACTAAAGGAGGGAGTAAGTATCTCATCTACAGGAGGTACCGAGAATTCTTCAACCTCCACCAGGTCCTCGAGTCCAAATACTCTCCTGAAAACCCAGAGAAACCTGGACCCAACACCTGCATCCTGCCATATCTTCCAGGTGAGTGTGTGTGTGTGTTCACAGCACCAATAACTGCAGCGGTGTCACATTTCGCATAGTTCAAATACACGTCTGTCAGGAGCCTGAAGCTCAAAAAATTATTACACCCTCCAATATTGTTAAATTGCTTTAGGCTACCATGCCAGACAAAGACGTTAAACAGTAAGAAGCTCATAAATACATTTCATGGGAACATTTGCCATCCAGACATGATGGGCCGAAGACCCAAAACACATCAGCTGGCTCTGATGCTGCAAGTTTAACTTTCTGTGTTGAGAGAACAACCTCAGGTTTCTGTGAGGGCAGCTGGTGTAAGACAGCAAGTACAAGTAAAATGTTCAAAACGGTGTGAATAGAGTAAATATTGAGGGGTAAACCACAGATAGAAGCCCTGCATTCATTTGAATGAGAAACCTGATGGCTCCAGCACAGAGAGCCTGTTGTGAGTGGTGTAATGTTAAACCACTGAGCAGTGTTTCGGTGTGTGATAAAGCCCTCAAACTCATGGATGTATTCATCAAACTGGACTTCCTGTTCTTATTACTTTTCTTTTCATTTGTTTCTCAAACTTCCCCCCCCAACGCAGAGTGCTTTTTTTAACACGTTCTCATCCCAACTCGTCACATACTGACGCTTTTTCCGTTGCAGTAAACACGTGCTAAATGTTAAATTAAATTAAACAAAAATTAGTTAAAGAATTAAATAAAATCACTTGCTTAGGGTTACAAGAATAATAACGTGGTTGGTTTTAAAGGCCCAGACACACCGACCCGACATCAAAGAACTAGCGGTGATGAAGGCCACCAGTTGCGTCGCCTCACGTCGCCTTTGTCTCGGCCAAAAAGTTGCACTTGAACGCATTGCAAAGTACAGCAGACGGCCAGTTAGCACGTACGTTCTGCGCCTGTGTGAGAGGAAATAACTCTCCACACCAGCAGGCGGCGGTAGTCTGTATTCTTCCTTGAAAAAGGGAAACCGGAAGACCGAGAAAAAACTCCATCACACCACAAGAACTAGGCCGACAGACGCTAACCGACGATCCCAAACTGTGCGACCGCCGACAATACAGATAACACTGAACGTTGTGAACACGGGACACGAACCAACAGCTGATTGTAACGTGAAAGCGAAACTTAACACACGGGACACGAACAGCGGTCTCCTGGATGAAGGCCTTGTGTTTTTTGGCGTCACTTTACGGTCGCAGTAAACATATGTGAATTCAGACAAAAACGCTTGCTTAGGTTGAGGAAAAGCATCATGGTTGGGCTTAAAGTGACAGTAGGCAGTATATTTTTGGCATCATTGGGCAAAAATCCCATAATAACCTTTCAGCATATTGTAATTCAAGTGTTCTGAGAGAAAACTAGACTTCTTCTCCTCCTCATGGCTCTGTTTTAAGGCTTTAGAAAAAAAGAGAGAGCGTTCCTATTGGCTGTGCTCCGGCTGGTGGGTGATGCTTGGTATTTCCTCAAGAGATCTCAACATGGCTGTAGCCTCACAAACTTTCTCATTTTACAGCTAAACAGTACACTACAAGATGTTTCTGAAAACATTTGAGGAGAGAAATAGGCATTACAGTAACAGAATATTGATTCATATTTGATCAGCGCTGCCTAGTTTGACCGTTTGGTCGGAGTTCGCGAGTGATTGACAGCCGGCTCTCATAGACGGCAGATGGACAGCAGACCTCAGATCAGCTCCGACTGCTTGTTTTCCTCCAGTCTGTGAAATCTTTCAGATGCCGTTAGGAGCACCGGAGGACACAGTAGGACACAGAGGAACATGATTTTTTTTCAGGTTACCTGTTTCATGTACTACTGTCACGATACAGCGACTGTTTTATAAAAATAACTTTTTTTAATCATATATGCTCCAATCTCGCCTACTTCAGCTTTAAAATGACTGTGTTTGTAAAGTGAAAATGATCACTGAACGCTGTGAGTGCTGTGTGTGTTTTCTTGCTCTTTAAACTACGTCACCAGCCTCCCCGACTACTTTCTCTGAGTGTTTAATATTGCCGCAGACAGGTTTACGTTGTAGTTACTTGAAAGTCTGGTGCGTCTCATACAGACACTAAAGGGTGCGTCGTGTGTCAGTATCACACGCCGCGGGGCATGTCAAATCGTTGCCGTGTTGGTATTTGACACCGTGGGAATGAGAACAGGGTGGAACGCCAGCTAATGTCACTTAACCAGCTATTGTTTTAATGATTTATTAGTGCATGAAGGGATCAGTGCAGAATGTTCCCATAATGCTAGTTGTGTTTTTTAGTAAAAGCTATATCACGTTTCACTATGAGCTTCTGTACGTCTTTTGTGTGACAACTTTTCAGTCTGTAATTGACTGAAAGTTCGACAACCTGTCACTGTGACGCGACAGTAAAATATGTCCTTACTACTGTAACACTACGGCAAAGTATGTTGATCTACAGTCTAATGATATTAGTGAGCAAAGATGCAGATTACAGTCAGCAGTGCTACTGTCATGTCCAGTCTCACAGTGAGGACCGTGGTTTTGCTGCTGACTGAATGCAGAGGGAACGTTGTATTTTGCTGCATCCTTTCTGCCTCGTCACGCTTTGACCTTCACATGCTCACTCGCTCCGCTCCGCTTCATGCACAGACTGGGTTCATGGTGACAGCTGGCTGTGGCTGGAGGAACTGAAACCCATCTGACCACGGTTTTAACAGTGAGCTGCTACATGTGTTGGATATAGATCTGTTATGTCACATCTCTTAATGAATTTAAGAACACTTTAGTCGCAGATGAAAATAAGGAAGAAAGCGAATAATAATTACGGTTGTGGCCCTCAGAGATTTTATTGAAATTTAGCCCCGGTTTCGTGTGAACTTGTATTCAAGTCACAAGGGTATAGCGGCAGCATATTTTAAGCACATGTTGCTGCATAATAATGTGAAGTTGAGCGCTGAAAACGCTGCGTTACAACACTAATTTTCCAGTGAGAAATCTGCTGTGTGAAGGGGAACTCCTACTCTCAAAATGTTTATTCAGTAGAATTAAAATAGTTTACTTTGTAAAGCATAACGAGTAGGAATGTCCCGATCCGAGGCTTTGATATTTGGTATCTGCAGAGTCCAATATTTACCTTAATGATGGTTAAATATTATCTAACACTTAAACAACTGCTGGGCTGTAGCTGGACCTCTTGATCCAAATATTGAAAGTCCTGGTTTAAAACTAAGTTTATAAACTTAAATTACACGATCAGCTATCAGATGTATCGCTCTGTTGGTGTTGTGGGAACTACAGTACAGTTAACTCTGCTAATAACAAAGAGAGAGAGGAGAGATAACAGAGATCAGCAACTCCGTGTATTAGGCCAAACTCTCCGTCTGAATCAGTCGTGCTGGTGCGCCCAAATACATTTTCACATTCACACACTCTAATTCTCACTTAGATAATTCAGCGAATTGCTCAGACTGGCTGTCTTAAAGGAGAGCAGCGCTGCAACACTGACAGGCTGAGATCAGGAAACACAGTAAAGGATCAGAGTTTGATCTGCTTTATTGCAGCTGATACCGATCCATTAAAATATGCCCAGATCAGCCCTGATATGATTCTTAATTAGTCTCTAATAGTGAGTAATTAAAGTCCCAGAAAGACGACATGTTAGCATCTTTCTGGAATAAAACTCTTTTCTTTAGATACGACCGTGGCAAAGTGTCACATTGTGTACTGAGGACGGAACCTGCCAACATCAAAAATAAATAAATGAAGAATAAAGAAATGTACAAGGTAAAAGCAAATAGAAGTAAATAAGTTTGGGGAAATAAATAAGGAGGGGAAATGCAAAGAGAAAATCATGCAGAAATAAATACAATTTAATAATGAATAAATAAATTTGATAATAAATTTCAAATAATTAAAAAGATAAATGAAAGTTAATAAAAATAAATAAATGGATACAATTTAATAATGAATAACTACATTTACAAATAATGAAAAATAAATAAATAAATACATTTAAAAGTTAATCAAAATAAATAAATAAATACAATTTAATAATGAATAAATTAATTTAAAAATAAATTTAAGATAAATAAAAATAAATGCAAAATAAATAGGCATTTAAAATTAAATGAAAATCAATAATAATAAATGAAAAGGGGAAAATTAAATAGAAGAGTAGATAGATGGGGAATCAGTACAAAGGTAAATAAATAAAAAAGAAATATCAATTTATGTCACATTTTATCAATTAATTAATACCTACATTAGTTTTTAATATTATTCTTGGTACATTTAATGGCATATTTATTTATTTTGGCAGGTTCCGTCCTCCATAGTTGTCAGGCTAAATGTCACAAAGTCTGCATCGCCATCAGTCATCGTATTGCCACTGGGGAGTACATCCTACAAGGTCACCTCAGTTTGAAGCCTTACATCAGAAGACTGTAATAAGGAAGTTTAATCCAGTGATTGACATTCAGAATAGTCAGAAAAGAGCAGATGGATAGAAGGACAGATGAAAGCCGCAGGGACAAACAGCCACGATGAAGGGTGAGGGTTTAAGGAGAGATGAAGGAGGCAGATTCATCCATCTATCCTCTTTCAAGTGACTTATCCTGGTTAGCTACGTGATGAATCAGCAAAGAACCCAGATTTTATTATATATTTGCAATTTGGGGTTAACTCAGATAGAAAATCAAACAAAATCAATTCATATTTAATAAGGCTGGGACAATGCACCTATCTCCCGATTCGATACTATCACGATACTTGGGTGCAGATTCGATGGACATGTATGCAAATTAGCACATATTTGACATACTGCCTCATTTACATATTTAAATATACATTATCCGAAAACTTGTAATACAAAAAATAATTGTCTTAATATAAGTATTTTTTTACCCTATTCACCTGGGGTGTCTCCCCTTAAGAAAAAGGTGATGTGGGTATGAATGGTGACTACTTAAGCCACCGGGAATATTATAACGTTGTTTGATGACAAGAAGAAATAAGAACAAGAGAGGAAGAGAAAAGAAAATACACCCAACGGAGCAGATGTCTGGACATTAAATAATCTAAATAAAGTTAACAGGAAGTCATTGGCCCATGCAAGTGAGCTGTTGATAAAAGAAGATTAAATGCTGGTAGGAAGCACCTGGACCGGCCACAATCAGAAACTTTAAATACATTAGAAAGAGTCAGCTGGTGCAGTAACAGACGGAGAGTGCTGTTTAAAGCTCAACATGCTTAATATGCTAATTGCAGTAATTATGCAACAGTTTGTCTATGTGGCATTGATGCAGAGATGCATGCTTGCATCATAACAGTTTTATCTTGACCATCATTTAATGTATTTTTAATGGTTTCCTTTTAAGTCTGCAGACCATGTAATCTTTTTAAATTAAGATAAAATATAAGACATTAAGACTGTACGATATTTCCGCTCATCCTCAGTCGTTGTCTGTGCTGCAGCATGTCTGTGTTTGTCCTCTCGTCCTCATCTGCTCCGTCTGCAGCTCGTTGTTTTCCCATAAGTCTGTCTGTCTGGGAGCCGCCGTCAGTGTCTGTATTGATTATCGGAGGCTGGAAACCAACATCTGCACCAATAAAAGCCTGAGGGGCTTTGAATGGGTGGCTCGGACCATCGATTTAGGAGAGATGAGGACAGAGTGAGGTGTGTGTGTGTGGATGTATAAACTACTTACAGATGGGAATCAGGTTACACACTTCAGTTGCATACAGATTTATTTCTGTTTGAACTCAAGCGGCTTTAGTTTAGCTTTCGACTGGTGAACAGTGTTAATGAAGGATTGGGTTTAATATTCAATGTCACATTTACAGCATGTGCTATATACAGCATTGGTGCAGTAGAAGCACAGTAATCTGATTACAAGAGTGCCGACTGCTCGTACTCTACCCTTGGCGTGCACCAGCCTGATCTCAAAGTGCGTCGCCGCCGCACGTTTCCTGGAGAATGGAAGAGAAAACTCAGCTCTGCAGTAGCACTGCACAGGTTACTTGTCATGAGGTAGCGTTGTTGAGTTGAGGTCCTCTCTCCGCTCTGTGTCTGTGAAGTAGTTACGATGCGGCGGTGCTCGTGCATGTGTGTGGGGGGGGCGTTGCCTTGGGAGGAGCCCCGAGGGGAGGGGGGGGGTTTAGACGGAGCTCCTGAGGCGATGCTACATTCAAATTATGCTAGCTCTCCAACATCGTCGACCCTATCTTTAATATTCTCCTAAAAAGTCGCTAAAATCAGTCAAAAATAAGGCGGTTAAGCACATGGCTCTCTGTAGTAAAGATGCTTTTATGCACCACTGTTACATGTGCAGTCTGATATATACATTTTTCCATAGTTTATTCAAAGTAACCCACTATAAATATATTGATTCCAGTCACATGTTGGATTTCTGTCTGTGACAGCAACATTAATTAACACCGAGAAATTTGGGACATAACTTCTTTATTATAGACTTTAAGGGGAATATCTCTCAATGTCACTTTCTATATTGGGAAAGTTCTACTTTTCTACAAACTCTGATTTAGTGTCTGCCACCGAGGAGTCTGCTGGATAATATTAGATGTGATGGGTTTAATTGCGGTGCCAGATCTCATCAGGATGGAGAGGGAATAAGAAAGACGGGGGAGGAGGGGAGAGGAAGGAGACAGGGGGGAGGAAGGAGACAGGGGGGAGGATGGGAGACGGGTAGGAGCAAAAAAACAATAATGGAAAAGGACAAAGGTCTGTTTGGTCAAATTAAAACTTTTGTGATTAATGAATATTAATTACTGAAAAAGTATCTTAATGCCAGACTGTTTAGTTCCTTCTCTCTCTCTTCTCTTTGCTTGTCCTTAATAGAATCACTGTTATCATCTTCAGTTTGATGAATATATCAGCGATGTTTATACAGGAAGTAAATGGACATGGAAATCTATTTAGTCTCTTTCCGTCATATTAATCTAAATATATCAGCTGTTATCTGGAGGTCAAATGCGTTCTCCTCTCCTGTTACCTTGTTTTATCTCAGGTGTAGCCTTTGGGCTTAATGCAAAATCGATATTATGATAGAAATAATAAAACAAAAACTATTATACAATAGATTGAAGGTCAGCAGAGCGTTGTATTCAGCAGGTGGTGAGAGGTGAGCAGATGAGTGAATGATTCATCATCAGTGAGTAAATGAGTGATGGAGCGAGTTGTGGCGCTCAGGAGTGAACGAGAGGACAGAAGCAGAGAGGAGGAGAGAAGGCTGAGGGTCATTAAGACTGTGCTAAATCAGATTTAACAGCAGTGTGTTGGACGGCTCTGGATGAATTGTTGAGCGGCCTGATTTAGAGCATTAGCAGTCTGCGCTGTGCCTCATCATTTCTGAGTGGACTTGATGTGATATTAGGGATGAAGGGTAATATGTCCACGCTCCTCATGAACGATGTGTTTTCTAGAGGAGCATTTGTCTAGTTTGGAATAAAGTAAATGTGGTTTTGATTTAAAATACCCAACATGTTGCTGGCGTTCTTGTAGAAATATAGCTTCAATAGAACTGACTTTTTCTAGGGGCTAGGTGTATAAATATCTGTCAACTCTATGAACAACTATGGATAGAGAGTGGGCCGGTCAGTACTCACCGGTACTTCTACATTTTACTCCTTGGCGTACCGTGACTTATCAGGTTCTCACAGAGATTATTAATGGTGATTCATAGCAGCGCGGCGCCAGCGTTTTTTGCCGTATGGACATAAATGTGGGGAGCGTCTGGACGAGCCGACGCACGGCACGGGGGAGAGGGGGGGTGAGAACGAGGGTGCTGTAATTTATCAATAC
Source organism: Sebastolobus alascanus (assembly GCA_916701645.2). Taxonomy (NCBI): domain Eukaryota; kingdom Metazoa; phylum Chordata; class Actinopteri; order Perciformes; family Sebastidae; genus Sebastolobus; species Sebastolobus alascanus. Next base: position 2,597,784 of record CAKAOJ020000065.1, read on the forward strand.
AATGTTCACGTCCTTTTTTATAAAATAATTAGTGAACTGTTCGTCATAACCTTTTTTTTAGTTGTGACTGGGACTTCCGGCCGCGTGTGTGATGGAAGCAGGCTGAATGTGATGTAGCGTCCTCCTAACCCCTATATTAAATACAATTATAACATGATAAACGCTGTAAATTAAAAATCTAAAATCTGGCGGGGAATGAACCTACGATCTGGATCAACAACGAAGAATTTCAACGGAAGAAAACAAAAGAAACATAGTAAGATGTCCACGCGGCCGACAGACTCATCTATCATCATCATCATCATCATCATCATTGGCGAAATGAAACACCTCATGATTGATCTGAAGAACTCCATAACAACGGAGATTAAAGACTTCCGATCTGAATTCAAAACATACCGAGAAGAGACGGAAAGAGATATTTAGAAAATCACAGAGCAAACGACTGAGCTCCGGCGAAAAAAATGAGAAAACAGAAACCAGTGTGGATGAAATGGAGCTCAGAGTTGGAGAAAAACATGAGTCGGATTTCTCCCGACACCAGTCAATCAGTGGAGTAGCGTAGGATGTATATCACGTTGTGACGTGTGCATGTGCGTCCTCGTACGCATGAGAAAAACTCTGCAGGATGCATTCGGCAAAAAATCATATACACTCAGTGAAATTGAGTTTGAGCCTAAAAGAATAATATTGCACATTAGATTCAGTCTCTCACCTTACAGTATGTTTTCATCTCTATATCACACTGAGCTCACTGTAGAGAAACGTCTGTTCGCCTGCTCTGGAGTACAGTATGTGTGAGCTGTGCACATTCTGCATGTTCTTCTTCCATAAATACCAGTTAACAGTATGTGTGGGAAACGATTATACGCCTGACCCCCCTGGTGATTTTTATTCCTGCTCCTTTTTCATTGTGAGCATGTTTCTCTTTAGGAAAAGTCTTCATCGGGCACAAGAAGGAGATTGCAGAGAGCAGAATCCCTGAACTCAACACGTACATGAAGGTAATCACTTTTAATTTAATGCAGTCTTTTATTTTGTACAAAGGAGAGAGTTGTTGGCGTGCTCGGTGTCTTCTGCAGCGTGCGGCGCAGCAGAAGCCTACAACTTGGTGGGCTGAACGATGCTGTAGGTGGATAAGCACCGACTCGGATATTTCAGCAGCAGTTTGCAGATGGAGCTCAACATGTAGGCGTTGCTGCTCTCTTCTCTTTGCTCTGCCCTGTGCCCACATCACGTCTGACTGACTGTAGTTGTGGGACTTTTGACATGTTTCAGCGTTGCTCCATCGCTAAAAACATGATCAGGTTCTCTTTCTCCCACTCACTCACTTCTCTTTTCTGCTTTTTTCCCGCAACCTACGTGGTTCTCACTTTGCCACACTCTCTCGCCTTCGCTCGCCTTGCACTTGTAATTTTCCTCTCTTCATCTGCTCTTTTTTTCATCAACTCCTTCCATCCTTCTCGCTCGAGTCTCCCACTACCCTACTTCTCCTTCTCCTCTTCCATCAAACTCCCACTCTCCTTAGACCCATCTTGTCTCAACTGACCTCTCTAACCACCCTCCATCTCCACCGTGCTTCCTCATCTTCCACCTCAAACGCTGCCTCATTATCTTTCTTTTGGTCCTCTATCCCAGTGGTTCCCAACCTATCTTCCTTGAAGCCCCCCCCTACTTGTATCAAAGAAAAGCTGAGGCTCCCCCCACATTTTCTGACGTCATCATACTTAAATATTTTTTTACAAATCCTCAAACAAAATCATCAATTTCAATAAGTGATTCAGTGTATTAGTTAGTCTTTTTTTAAATCTACTTTCTTTAATGAATATAACTCTTGATGGATTCACCAAGCGAATGCAGAGACATAATATGATCTTTTTTTAGAGGGACTTAATTAATTTACTATAATAGTGTAAGATTACCACAAGTTATTGTGGTTAAATAAATGTAATTTATGGTGTTGTTAGAGTGCTGTTAGACCGCCCTGTTAATCCCTTTGTGTTTTTTGACCGTAGTGAAAATATTGTATTTTAAAGGCTAAACGCCAACAAATATGGATCGAATGCCAGGTTTAAACAGAATGTGGCCTACTAAGTAGCAAATTTAAATAGTTTTATCACAGATATTGTCCAGGTACTGCATTTAGCATAAAAAAATATGCTCAAATCATAACATGGCAACAGCTAAAAGGGGAGACTCGTGGGTACCCATAGAACCCATTTTCATTCACATATCTTGAGGTCAGAGGTCAAGGGACCCCTTTGAAAATGGCCATGCCAGTTTTTCCTGCCCAAAATTTATAGTAAGTTTGGAGCGTTATTTAACCTCCTTCTTGACAAGCCAGTATGACATGGTTGGTACCAATGGATTCCTTAGGTTTTTCTAGTTTCATATGATACTTTGGATTATTTTACTATACTATTACTATTGATTGATACTATTGATTGATTTTGACAACCTCAGAGCAGACAAATCCTGGTGCAACCACTGTGATATTTGACGCCCCCCTGAGGGGGACCTGGACCCCAGGTGGGGAACCACTGCTCTATCCTTTCCTTCCTGTCTTGTTATCCAACCCCTTTACACCTCTCTCCTCTCTCTCCTCTCTCTCCCAGAGGTTGCTGGGTCTGCCAACATGGTTGTTGCTCAACGAGGCTCTCAGGATGTTTTTCTACCAGACGGACCAGGACAGCGAACACCAACCGCGAGCACTCCGGCGTCTCCGCCCACCTACCCGCAAAGTGTAAGCCCCCCACGATGCTACCAAGCACAAAGAGAGTGACTGGTAGTTATGCTAATCAGCTAGCTAAGATGTGACTTAATGTGAAGATGTGATCTCCACATTCCTCCAGATCCATCATGAGCGTTATTCTGTATATCTGCTCATATACCGTGGAACATTCAGAAAAAACATCCTCAAACTGTGCACAATGACACAAAGATGCCACAGTTCTCAACACCAACGTGCATGTTAGACCCTTTGAAAATAGCTTTTTATAAGAGCTTCAGATCCAAAGATCCAATTATCTAAAGTGTTTGAGGGTGTAAAGGTGCCAGCCTTGGTGAATCTGAACTGAAGCACCTGCAATTAATGAGGAAATGGGTTCTTTTTTGGCACTTGTTTGTGCCCTAAATGGATTTGCATAAATTTCTTTGTGAATAAGAAATCCTCAGTAAAAGCAACTGAAGTCCTCAAAAATGTGAAATACCAGAGACATAATGATCACCAAGATGGAAAAAATTGCCTCCTTATCTTTTAAAAGTTCCCATAATTATTATCAATCTAGTGCCATTAGGCTTTTTAAGAGCAGTTTTCATCACTTGAAATGATGAATAAAACTGAATGTATTAAATTATGTTTTGAAATGAAAGTAGTTGGAGCAGATGGAGTTCAGCTCTCGGTTTAATGTAGAGGATCAACAACAGGCTGCTAGAAAGAGGAGAAGGATGGGAGATAATGGACTTTTTACCCAAAAGCATCAACCTTGAAATGCTTCAAGTATTAGATTTATATTAATAATTAAACTGTTAATGGGTTTTAGTGTCAGTTTGTCCCAGGTAAGAGGAAAACTAATCTACAGTACTGGATACTTGATTTAACTTTTATATATATATATATATATACTCTGAGCATTTTGCTAAAAGGAAACTCTAGGCTAAACAACAGTTTAGCTCCGACAGACTGACAGACGCTGCTCCGGGTCAACAGGATCCTGGTAGTTGGTCCTCCGCCTGCACAAATCTATTCAAACCTTTTATTGAACAAGTGTTGCAACTGTCGCAAATTCACATCACTGCCGGTATGAATAGTTTTGATGAGAAATATTCTGTTGTTTATTCGTCACGTCCCTGGTGTGCAAAGGCCTTAAGCGACAAAAGAGAAAACTTTGGCAGACTTACATGCATGCAAGTTACATTCCAGAGCTTTCCATCGAGATGAGTGCTATTAAGTCTGTATATTGATTGATGGAGGTCATTTAGACGGAAAATTCAGTTCCTTGGAAGAAATTGAGAGATTTTGTATTACTATTTAAAATGTTGCTGTGCCTTTAGTGTTATAAATACCAGTTTACATAAGCAGGGATTCATATTAGTGGTGGGAGTTATTGATCTAGTGCTATAAAAGAGACATAGGTGTCTCTGAAACTTTGCTTGTACCCACTAATTGTTCAGTATTCACAGCAAGAAGACAGGGTTGTGTGTGTGTCTGTGTGTCTATGTGGTGCTTATGCAAGCATTTACTTCCTCCAGAACTCTACATTATTAGCTCATATCCAAAGTGATTTAGAGTGAAAGAGCGCTGGAAGTTGCGTCTTACTGGAAAGTCGGCTGTTAAATTGAACACCTGATTGTCTGGTTATTTAGGCTTCATCTTCAATCTCAAGGACAATCTGGTTGAAATGGTTGAAAAAATGTTTTAAACGCTTTAACCCCAGAAGGTCTTTGGTTGGAGGACCTGCATTATCTGGACAAAAGTGGTGTCCAGTCTTAACAAAGCAGATTCACCTCGGCTCCTCATTAAATGGGATTCTTCATAGTTTCCAGTTCATTCATCCTTCTCTCAACCTTCTCCACCATCATCAAGCGGTAGCATGGAGTCTGCCAGAGGAGGCAATGATATACATGGACAGATTACTGAATGGGCCTGCCCAGCGGCCCCCCCTAACCTGTTGGGCCCGGGGCCAGAGCCTGTATTTGTCGTTACTGCTAACTGCTAACATTTCTTCATAGACACAAAATGCCAACACTCAATGCAAACTACAAAGAGATGCAAAACGACCAAAGAGAGCCACTAAACGAGACTCAAAACGACTACAAAGAGATGCAAAATGACAAAAAAAGATACAAAACGACCACCAAGTGATGCAAAACGACCAAAACGAGAAGTAAAGAGACTACAAAGAGACGCAAAACAACCAAAAGGAGATGCAAAGTGACTACAAAGAGACAGAACGACAGAAAAAGATGCAAAACGACCACAAAAAATGCAAAACGACCAAAATGAGACACAAAATTACTACAAAGATATGCAAAACGAGACCCAAAACAACTACAAAGAGATGCAAAATGACTATAAAGAGATGCAAAACGACAAAAAAAGATGCAAAACGACCACCAAGAGATGCAAAACGACCAAAGCGAGAAGTAAAGCGACTACAAAGAGATGCAAAACAACCAAAACAAGATTTAAAGCGACTACAAAGAGATGCAAAACGACCAAAATGAGAGACCAAATGACTACAAAGAGATACAAAATGACTTTAAAGAGATGCAAAACGACAAATAAGATGCAAAACGATAAAGAGAGATGCAAAACGACTACAAAGAGATGCAAAATGACCCCAAAGAAATGCAAAATGACAAATAAGATGCAATATGATAAAACAACGATGCAAAACTACTCCAAAGAGATGCAAAACAACCAAAGTGACCTAGTTGATTATCGGATCCCCTTCAGTATTGATTTTTTAATCTTTGCTCAAACAGTCGTTAATAAGCAGTTTGTTGTGCATGAGACAGCATCTAGAGATACAGCACCGTACAACAAGGCATAATTTAAAAAACGAGGCTGTTATGATGTCCCATTTGGTAAATAATTACGGCCTTGATTCCTCCCATCTGATCCCCTCACATCATAAATGGATGCAGTTGACTAGTGAGGAGTCGACGGAGGCAAGGATACGTAAATTTGGGGAAAACATTGAGAAAAGTCCGCAGAGACGTATTACCCTGTTTACGGTCTACTTCCTCCTTCATAACGGCTGTTCAGGCGTCTGATTGGCACACGTCCCTGTGGTCAGATTACAGCAGCAGGAGATGTTGTAAAGGGAGAATCTCTCAACAGGAAATGATGCAAACGTAGAATCTCATTACTTCCTCTGCTCTGAAATCTGACCTGCCTTTATTTAGATGTTGTGGAACATTACAAAGGAACTGTGACATTTCCTCTTTCCAGTGTTGCCACATATTTGATTGTCCTCATTGTCCTCTAAACCAGATGTGTTTTGATGCACAGTTCTAATATTTTACAGTGAACAACTTTTTATAATGAACTTCATTCAACCTGGGCAAGAGTTTCCATGCACCATTAAACTACTGGCTGTATTTTCTGCCTATATTGAGTTTTATTTATATTCTTTACAAAATGATTTAAAGTTTTGACATGAGATTGGTCCAATTTGTACATTTTGTGTTCTTGCATAAGAAAAATAACGTTGATAACAGTTCAGTATGCTTATATGTAGCATCCATGCCCCCAACCCTCCTACATAACAAGAGACACAGTTTCAAAGAGACATATTTGTGGTCGTTTTGCATCTTTTTGTGGTCATTTTGCATCTCTTTGTAGTCGCTTTGCGTGTCTTTGTAGCCGTTATGAGTGTTGTTTTGGTAATTTTGTATCTCTCTGTAGTCGTTTTGCATCCCTTTTGGTCATTAAACATGAATATTTGCACCATATTACATCCTAATCACAGTTGTTAAGACATTTCAGTTCACTCTGAAACAAAATGTTAACAACATGATGCTGTTAGATGAAAAGTCAGTAGGATTCATCCTCTGGGGAACATGGATGTCTGTACAAAATGTCTCTATTTCTAACTATCTGTAGAGCCATGCTGCTAGTGTGGCTGAGAATACACAGCTTGGGTTTGACAAAAATTATAATTAGAGGTCATTAAAAGGTCAGATTTTGATCTCCCATCAGGGGGTAATGCATCCTGTTATTGATCACACCTGCAGTGTTTCTGGGAAACATGTTATATCTGTTGTCTTACGTCTCTTATCCCTCTTTGTCTTTCAGGAAGACCATCAAACCAAACATGGACCTCTTCTCCTCCCCCAGGGCCGAGGTATGTGTTGTAACAGTTTTATAGTTGTTGTTGCTTTGGTTACCATCTCCATGGACACCCACAGAGTAACAACTTCTTAGTCAAACAACCACGCAGAATGCACTGCATCACCCCGAGAAATACCACGTGATCCTGTCAGCACCCTTGGCATGACTGCATCTGAACACACACACACACACACACACACACACACACACACACACACACACACACACACAGTCCTGCCCACTGTACTGCATTACTTTATGAGACTCATAAAGACGCATAAAAACACACTGAAATAGGAACAAACATATTGACTGATGTGACAAATCAATAAGGATGACTTCATTCGTCAAACGTTGTCACACTTTTCCTCTGGTGACTCCGATGACCTCATCAATAGTTCCCGCCTCGCTTCACTTCCTTTTTTAATTTCTGTATCCATCTCTCCTTTCGTATTATCCTCCTCCCTTCCCCACCTCTCCCCTTAAACAACCCTTAAGTTTGTCCTTGTTTCCTTTTCCTCTCCCCTCCCTCCGTCTCTTTCCAAGGTCTCTCCTCCTCCTCCTCCTCCTCCTCCTCCTCCTCCTCCTCTCCTTCACATCCTCTCATTTCTACTCTGTTCACGCCCTCGACTCTGACGCCGTGAAAAAGGAGGAAGAGAAACAGGGTTTATATTCTGTCTCCGTCTTACCTGGAAGGAAGGTGTGTGTTAGTGAGGTTGTGTAGCTGCTGTGGTTCAGGTGTGCTGGAGGGGAATGCAGTCAGGTCAGAGGTTACCGTGGTGATGACCTGCCAATTAAATCCTCCAAGGAGGCAAAAAAAATGTCTCTTATTCTTTGTACGATCAGCACAATCAGACTGACCTTTGCATACACACAAGTATACTTTTATACTTGTGAGGACCCTTATAGTCAAAGTCAAGTCAGGTCAAACTTCTTTTCAATAGCACATTTAAAAACAACAGCAGTTGACCAAAGTGCTGAGCAGGCACAAAATACAAATGAATACAAAGCAAACAACAATAATTTGTGTCTCATTCTGTGGACATCGAGGAGCATCTGATTGGTCGACGCACTCTAACTGGAGTATGAAGAGTTCTGCCAGATAAGGTGGCGCCAGAACATTTAAAACCTTAAAAACAAAAAAAAGTTGCACCTGAACACACCGCAAAGACTACAGCCGACGGCCAACTACCACGTACATTCTGGAAATAAATCTCTATTCGTCATTTAAAAGGGGAAACTGGAATCCGAGGACGGCGGATATACAAGTCGCTGTTATGATACCACTTAGCTTCATTCCAGATGGCCATGTTGTTGTGAAAATATCTGTGTGTTGGAACGATCAGATGAGATGAAGATGAAAAATGAGAAGAGCCTTCTGTCTTGACTTTACTTGTTGGCTTGTTTTCCTCACTTCAGTTTCTCTTCTCGTGCACTGATTCGTTTAAGCTGAACAGCCAATCAGAGTGATTTCTCTCACCGCCGAGCCCCGCCGCTGATTCAACACGCTGAATCGGCCGAAAAACCTCTGACACTGGCAGACTAGAGCCGACGGTGCGGGACACACCGCAAAAACTAAGCCGACAGACGCTCACCGACGGCCTGACAGGTGTGCCAGAGCCTTTGCCCTGACCTTAGCATGATCGTAAACCCAGACAAGATCTAAACCTTCAAAGAGCCCCTGAGAAGAAGGGAGGAGCAGCCAAATATTCAAACACTCAGGGTCTAAAACTGAAATTGGTCCTCACAAAGATAGAAGTAGGAGAGCACACACACTCAATTAAAACCATCTATTATTACACTAAGCCTTGCAGTAGCTGTGTGTAGTGTTTGTGTAGGAGTAATAATGGTGGTAGGACAGTCAGACTGATGGATGACAGCCATTACTTTGGACCATGGAAACTGAGGTTTTCACTGATGTTTTATAAACCAAATGATTAATTGATGAATCGAGAAAATAATCAGCAGATTAATTGATAATAAAAATACGTTAGCTGCGGCCCAAATTCATTCTGTAGTGGCAGATTTTTTTTTCTGGATTCAGCTGCGTGCCTCAATAAGATGGAGATGTTCTTGCAGTGTGAGTGTTTGATGCACAGGGGTGAAAGTAGATGGAAGTTCTTGCCGGTACTACTATGCTACCCCGACTTTCATCGTTTGATATAGTTCTCCCCCCCTCCTCCCAGCTTCATGCATCCCTGACCCCGTGGATCCAAGCGAGTACGCAGGCAGAGTGTCGCTCCCCGTCTGAAAAGACCTTAAACCCCCCCCCCCCCCCCCCCCCAGCCAGTTTTACTTCCTGGTTTTTGGTCAACGTTCTTTCTCAAACAGAGAATGGGGGTGTGGTTAATAGTCAGATGTAATTCATTACCATGGCAACCAGATTTCATTGTTTCTCAACTCAGTTTAGATGAATTTACTGTTTATCAGACCACAAATGTGACAAGAATCAGCGCAACACACCGACTCTCTCTCACTCGCTCTCTTCTTCACCGTCTCCTCCTGGTGAGGCGGCCATCTGGCTGCTGTTGCACCGAGGAGCCGCACCGCCGCACGCCGGCCACAGTGCACCGGAGGACGGATAGTCATGTTGCCGAGGTCCGCTGTTTGAAATGCAGCCCCGGCTGCTCTCGCCTCAGCTCCAGCACCGACACCGCACTGGGCTGCACTGTGATTCATTTATTTCTCTAACGGGACCTTTCTCTGGTTTTGTGTTGGGCTGAAAGTTGTGCTCCCAGTTGTTCTGACCTGTTAGAGGCCGACAAACATCCAAAACGGTATCGGCTGTTTTCCGTATCCGTACGGTAAAGAAGAGAACGAGTGAGAGAGACAGTCAGTGTGTTGTGTTAATTCTGCCGATGGGATTTTGTGTCATTCACTGCGTTGATTTCACCCGTTCACCGCACACACAAATGCCATGATGGTGAAAATAAACACACTAAACTAAGGTGGAGGAAACTAAAAAATAAAATGAAACCCCTCAGTTAGCTGATGCAGACAGATAAACAGATTTATCTGTTTGCTGCTGCTCAGACTCAAACGAGCATGAGTTCGCCTGCAGCTTGGAGGATGTCCTTTGACCTGCATCTTCTTCTATAGTCAGACGTCATATTCCCATTTTACCAACAAGCTTTTTTTTTTTTAACTTTGAGCACAAAATTAAGTTATTTGTCAAAAACATTTTGTCAAACAGGGTGGCTAATTAACTTAGTCATGAAATGACTCAAATAAATATAAAATATCATAGAAATGTCAAAATACACTGGAGGGGGGGGTTTAATGCGTGTACAAACAAACAGACGAACCGAACCAAATATATAACCTCCCTGGTGGAGGTAATTAACTGTGTGTTAACCTGATGTTAGCAGATGTGTTTTTCTTGTTGAAATGCGATGGTGAGTGACGGGTTGTATGTGGGGTTTTTGGCAGGCAGCTTTTAGTGGTACAGACTACTGGACCGTACCGTAGCGGACCGTACCGGACCGTACCGGACCGTACCGGCCTACTTTCACCCCTGCTGATGCACCTTTGCTCAGCTGTGTAAGTGGCTGTTTCTTTACAGCCTACAATGTGATTACATGTCTGCAGGTGAAGTGTGTTTCTGCAGCTCTTGAACTACGTGTTCTTTATCACTTTGCAAAAGCGTTTAACTTTCTTGCACAACGCGGTAAAAGGTGCAGGTCTCACACACATACGCACTCTGTATATCTCTGTGCACACTCCAGTGGTGTTATATTTCCAAACTAAGAGCAACAACTCTATTTCACTACCCCCCCCTTCTCTCTCTGCCTCCCCTTGTCTCCCACACAGAGTAAAACATTGGTGTACTCTACTCACGAAGCAGCCAGCCTACTCAACATTTATTTTAGCTCTTTCTCTCTGAGCAGAATGAGGGCTCCTCTGTGTGTTTGTGTGTCCGGCCGTGTGTTTTTTCCAGCGCAGGGAAGTGGCTGTTAAACTCTGTCCAAACAATGATCAATGTCTGGTCTTGAGCCTGATGGATAAGAGGAGAGCGCGGGCATTTGTCACAGTGGAGCTGCTGCAAGCGTTAGCGTTTTACGCTACGACACTTCATTCCACTCCACTTAGTATTAGCTCAGGCTTAGCCCCAAACAGCGTGATGAGTAATTGTTGTTGGCTGTGGCACTGCGAGCTTCAAACAAGGTCAATGAGACAGGCTGCTCATGGTTAGCAGGATTTTAACGATGCACACGCTGGAGGGCTGCTTTGTCTGATGTGACTGAGACAGACAGAGAAGCAGGGAGAGATGAAGAGGCAGAGAGTGTTAGAGAGGCACAAAGATGGAGAGAAAAAATGCAAATACAACTAGAAAATTGAAAATCAAGCAGGTCCTAATCGACCGAGTCTCAGCTTTTCTTCTGCAGAGAGCCATTAGAGCCGAAATGACATCCTATTTTAGATAAAGACCTACCCACGCAGAAAAAAAGCTGATATGCAGGTATGCTTAGTATTTAAGAAGAAATATGAACATAAAACTCAGATGTTCACTTATAGTATGAACTGAAATAGTGCAGCAGAAGGTTCATTTGTCTGATGTTGGTGATTAAATAACTAGAGATTTAGCAGGTTTGATACCAGAGTTTAGAAGAAGAATCAAGACCAGCTGCTGTGTCATCATTGCTTTTTACCAGAATACCTCAGTGGATATACAGTACATATAGTTTAACCCCTTAAAACTCTGACGCGGGACCCAGCCGCTATTCTGTCTTTCAGAGGTTGTAGCGGGCTGAGTTTTAAAGGTGGAGAAAATGATATCATGTGAAACTAGAAAACCCAAGGAATCCATTGGTACCAATTACATTTGACCTCACTGTATAAAATGACCTGTGGCGACCTCTAGGATAATCACAGCCTCATGAAACTTTACTGGCACAAACTAGAGACCTAGAGCATTCAGAGGATGGATGGCTTTCCTAGCTAGATTGACAATAAGGGGGTTTCTGAGCAGTTTACACAACAGAAGGCCTCGCCATCCAATCGCCAAAAAAAAGCAATTCTTGCAGAAATCTCCAAATGTCAAAAATTTCTGATGCCAAATCACAGCACGGCTTTTTCTATGGTGTTCCTCGAGGTCTTGGTGTCTTAATATGGTATTTTAGAGGGATTATTGATCATTTTTATCAGTTCTCGGGTGGAATAAAAAATTGTTAAATTTAGCACCAAATCTGTGTAACAAATGGTATCAACTCCAAAATTGCTGCAACAACTTATGAGACATAATAGAGCATGGGGATGACCATCATGTACTTCTATCATAATGCTCTACGCTCTTATACACTTTTACAATTAATTTTAATTAATTTATTAATTATTTTCTATTTCTTATTAATGACTAGAACAATTTGACACACAGTGCTGAGCTGCATCTCAAATTAATCTTCAGGTTCCAGCTTTCAGATGATGTACACCACTTCTATGTGACATCTACTGTTGACCTGCTATCTCCCCCTGAACATCACCTGTCCCCCACCCCTACCCCTCTCAAAAAAGCGGGCGGAATGGTAAGGAGGTTAAACAGTGAATATAAAGGTTAACATGTCAGCAGGTTAAGTGAGTCTTTGTGTTTCGTCACAGTGATGAATTACACAACTACACAACTCTGCAGCTCTACTGAGCTTTTTAGCCCGTTGTAGGTCACTGTTTCACTCTCACAGCGTGTTAACTGTTTGGTGTACTCTCACCTCTCCCATCAGTCTTGTTTCCAGCAGCAGCAGGAAGCTGTCTTCAGCAGAATAGCTCTGATAAACCCAGTGCACCCTGCCTGCCTGCCTGCCTGCCTCTACACAGCAGGCAGACAAAGATAGCGACTAGCTGGGGAACATGGTGGATCGTTTAGCAGCTATTGTGAGGATCCAAAGAGCCAAAAGGAGAGTTAATGTTAGACTTACAGTCATCAGGTCCCCAGAAATCTGATTTCAAATAAATGCTAATCTTGCTCAGTGTTTGCTGAATGTCTAAAAACACAACTGCTTGCAAAGTTGTAGATGATGCGGAGTAGATGATGTGTCTCATAAGGTTTTAGGTAGGGCTGACCGATAAACTGTATCTTCATTGTCATCGCGATATGAACATGCGTGATAAATACATCGCAAAAGGCTGTCTGAAACACGATGTATAAGAAAAAACATTATATTTAGGGATGGCTGCAGCCTCTTCCTGCTCTGTGTCAGAGCTCGCCACACACATAAACTAAAATGTAGTCTAACTGTTTAAGTTATCTTACTTGTAAACTGATCTGCTGGCTGAGACAAAGCAGCCCCCCCTTAGCCTAGTTATATTTAAAATATATGTATATGTATAGCTAATATGCACACTTCAATATTTGTTTATTTATCGCACATCTCAGATTTTCCTCGTGATATCCTGCAGGCCCAGTTTTGGGGCTTTGTGTCCGTCTGCGTCTTTCTTCTGCTCACGTTTTGAAATCGAATGCGTAGACATTAAATATTTTTGCAGAACTTGCTAATGTCCAAATGCATACTGTAGTTTCTCTGTGTGACGGTTGAAAAGCAGAAGTTACACACACACACACACACACACACACACACACACAAAACCTCTGCAACCTGTGCAACCTGTGCTCATTCTTACATGCATAAACATGCACATCCTCCTACGACCCTTCACCGCAGGCCCTTCTAGGAAATGGGCCATGTTCTTAAAAATAATACACTTTCATTAAACGTCAGGGAGAGGGAAAAAAAAAAGCTCAATTCTCATCTCCACCTCCCTATTACAGACTAACGAGCTGAGGTTTTAACAAGCTCATTAAGGCGGGGTCGGCGCGAGTCTAATTGTAGCGGCTGATTGCTCCTGGGGGCTGGCTGAACCCAGGGGCTGTGTGGCTTCATTTAGAGGCCGGCCTTTTACTGGGGACGTGAGGTACACCAACGCAAAGTACCTGCTCTGATAAACTACATACTGTGTATATAATGAGTGGAGACAGAACAATCTAATGCTTTGCTTTGCGTGGCTGGTCAAATTACAAAAATGCCATTGAGGAAGCCGTTATATTTCACACATTACCGAAGACAGATTAGTAAGGACACAAGCAGTGGCTGCAATGCATTCTGGTCCATTGATACTGCTGTGGGCAGCGGAACTGGTGTCTCTGTCTCTTCTATCATAGATTATATCTAGATCTGTCCTTGACCAAAGAAATTTTTAGATGCTAAAAACTAGTATTTGACTGAAAACACTGATGCACAATTGCTTCTTTTTATGCAGCTGTTTAAATGGCGTACTACGGTATGATGGGGACTGATGCTTCACTCATCAGGTCAACTACTTAATTAGTTGGCTAAACTGTTAGTAGAGACACAGAGGAAGACAGAGAGGGAAAAAAAAGAACAATTTATATGAAAGAGACACACTGAAATAGAGACAAAGTGAAAAGGACACGTAGAAGTAAAGAGGTGGGACGGTGATGGTGAGGAGAGATGAAAGGAGGTGTAGAGAGAGAGGGGGAATTGCTTTGTCACATCATATTTGGTGTTTGTGTTGGAGATAGTAGCTCATCGCCTCCAACACATTTTCACATCATCTATAAATTAGTGCCAGCGGCGGGTCAACGCTATAATAAAGCAGCGTCTGGAATAATGCATCAGAAATAGCAGCCCCACATTCAAAGAGTGTGTGTGTGTGTGTGTGTCCTCGGGGGTCAGGATAATCTCAATGGATTGTTAATCCAGCCAGCTCCCTCTCTCCCCAGCTTCATTAATCTGCCACCAGTCTCATTTTCTGTGGACACACACTTGAACATGCACTTTAAAGGTGTTATTCTTTTAGATTTTCAACACGTCAAACCCAATGTTTGATGCTATCTGTGTCATTTTCTTTCAGCAACAGCCGTTCCTTTAGTCATTGTCTTGATATAGTAGTTTAATATGTTAATGGCTGAGTAGGATTCACTCACGCACGCAGGTAGTGGATGTGATGCGAACAGTAGGCTACCTTCAGGTCAGAGAAGTGAAGCCAATGCTGAATTGCTTTAAACCTGCATTCTTTCTAATAGCCAGCAGGGGGCGACTCCTCTGGTTGTATAGAAGTCTATGAGAAAATGAGCCTACTTCTCTCTTGATTTATTACCTCAGTAAACATTGTAAACATGAGTTTATGGTCTCAATCACTAGTTTCAAGTCTTCTTCAATACAGCATGTTGTTCATTTAGTAAATCATGGTCCCATTTAGAGTCAAATAGACCATAAAGCAGGTCCTACCCCAGAAACATTAGAGTTTCAGAGACTTTGTTTCCTGCATTCTGGTGACTTTAAAAGAGTGAAAATAACAAAATAATAAGTGTACTGCAACAGAATTTTTATGTTAAACTTCTGATTTTACCTTAAACTCCCAGGAAAGAAAACTGAATAATTCGCCCCTCTTGTATGAACTTTGGCGTGTGAATCTCTGGCATAAACTAAAAAATATATTATTTCCAACTGCTTGCGCCGTGCCACGACGACTTTTCGCTGCAGCGCTGCATGCTGTGGCGAGCGCAGCTTAAACATGAGCTCAGACTGGGCTGAGTCGCGAGCATATACTGCTCTCTTCTGCCGGGAAACGACAGTTGGTGTAGCTCTACTGCCGTCCGGGTGGAAACAGTAGGGATTATACACACTGTTCAGTTCCAGAAACAGGCTGAGATAAAGAAAAGGAAAAAAAAAGTGTGAAAATATGCCATAAATCAGGAGAAATACGGGAGAATTGTGACCCGAAAAAGAAACCAGAATAAGGCCTAATTCAGATTATCCAAACAGAATATACTATTTAAATGACCCGAATCAAATTCACTCTCTCATTCTCTCACTCACTCACTCTCTCATACACTCACTCACTCTCTCATACACTCACTCACTCTCTCATACACTCACTCACTCTCTCATACACTCGCTCACTCGCTCACTCGCTCACTCGCTCACTCCCTCACTCGCTCACTCCCTCACTCACTCACTCATTAACTCACTCACTCACTCTCTCTCTCGCTCACTCGCTCACTCGCTCACTCGCTCACTCGCTCACTCCCTCACTCACTCACTCATTACCTCACTCGCTCGCTCGCTCGCTCGCTCGCTCACTCTCTCTCTCACTCACTCTCTCGCTCACTCACTCACTCGCTCACTCACTCACTCACTCACTCACTCACTCACTCACTCACTCACTCACTCACTCACTCACTCACTCACTCTCTCACTCACTCTCTCACTCACTGTCCTGTGAGGATTATCACACAACCACATGAGAACAGCAGTGATCTATCAGCCCTCTGCAGCCCTGCACCTCTGTTTAACTTTCACTTTTCTTATCTCCTCCTCCTCCTCCTCCTCCTCCTCCTCTTCCTCCTCCTCCTCCTCTTCTTCACCTCCCTCCCACTGCTTTAACCGCTCCTCGTTCTTTTTTTGGTCTCAATGTACCTCTCCTGATTCTCCAGCTCTCTTTCACTCTCCTACTGTGGTTGCAATTCTCTCCCCAATTTCCTCGTCCAATATAATTGCTCTCCTTTCTTTCTTTCTTTCTTTTTTTCTTTCTTTCTTTCTTTTTCTGCATGCTTCAGTTGATATTGATAACACACAGCTGCTTACTGCAAGAGTGTGCACAGTACGAGTGCTATTACAGTGTACAGATTATTGTAGCTTTTGTGTGTTTGGCTGTGCGAAACCTTGTGAGTGTAATAGGCTACTTCATCATCTGTCTGTTGGAGGAGTCTCTTTGCAAAAGGACAGGAACGGGTTTAAAGCATCGGTAATGACTCTACTTAGCTCTACTTTAAATGCAAATTCAACTCAGCCGGCTTTTATTCCAGACGCACTGATGCTAACCAGGATGGTCGAGCATCCAGCCCCCCCACTCACACACACACACACACCCTTGCATTGCAGCGTGGCATCTCCTCAGGCTGTACCACTTTTGCAAACTCCTCGTGCATGCTTTTTACTTCATCTCCCACAGACACACTCTCTTTGACACACCGCTGCACAAAGTTATTACGAGCAAGTCCAGTATAGTTTGTATATACACACAGAGAGGTGCTGCATACATGAATGTGGTGCTGAAATGGTTATTAATCAAGCGAAAAAGCTTAACTGGTTACAGCCAGAGAAGGTATATTGTTAAGAAATGAAAGACAATTGTTCGTTCCATCGCAACGTCAGCGCCCAGCAGCAGAGCTACGCTTCCGCCATTTTGGACTGAAAGTGACTACCGGACGCCAGTAAAACGTCCGCCTACAAAGTGCCGTGCAAAAGTAAAACTAAATTATTTCTATTCTATTGTCATCATTTTAATGTCTCTACCGAAGTGTCCTGTGTTGAACAATAAAAATATTATAAGTATGCGTATTATTATAACTATTTACTTACTTATTTATTAAACTTTTTTGCCCGGCTGCTTCTCAGAGGAGCATAAAGTGAGCGATGGACATAAATGGAAGTTAGAAAAATCACAGATTTTGAGAACAATCTCAAACTGTTTCATGTCAAGGATCCAAAATGGAGTCCAATAGACCACAAACCATGGATGTATGAGAGGTTGTGTCCTGTGCTTTTGCCCTGCGTGTTAGTTAATAGCCTACAAATCCATTAAATATTTTTATGTCATGCTACTAGCACTACTAGCTACCGGCCGACTGAGTTGATTTACCTTAAAAAAAATGAACCTCTGATTTACAGACGTCTCTTTATACACCCATGGACACAGACTCATTGGAGTTTTCAGTCCAAAATGGCGGCAGCGCTACTGCAGCGCCATCTAGCAGCTCTGCTTCTAGACTCCTTTTTACAGCTTCTCAAATGTGAGGATTTGCTGCTTCTCTCTGTCTTGTCAATTCAACATCTTTAGATTGTTGGTCAAGTAAAACAAGACCCTTGAAGACGTCACACTGGACAAATGGGATTTCAACATTTCATAAAGTAATCTACATATTTAGTGATCATTAGCTGTAGTCCTAATGTGCATTTTCAAACACAATACTACTACGTATTGCTTGCAAATACAGTATCTGCTCCACACAAACTCACAGACAGAACAGCAGCGCATGAAGTGATCCTCCTCTCACATCTCTTCTTCCTCACTGTCTTGCCTCCTTTCACTCTCACACACACACACATCTCAAGGGTTCACTCCTTTTCGTATGAATTCACTCTTCCTCACAAAACTTCCTGAAGTGGATGAATTCATCCTCGTCTTCTCTCGCATCCCTTCACTCAATAACTCACACATGCAAACACACGGGTCTGCTCACGCTCCAAACTTCACTGCTTTTGTGCATCGATTCTCTCATTTGCTCACAAATCTCAACTTTGTCAAACTGGATCAAAATTCTCTTTCTTGTCTCTCCATCCGTCTCTTTCTCTACTTGAACACTCAAACAACATTCTCCATCAGCAAAAAGTGTGTTTTACCTGTCCGCTCTC
Organism: Sebastolobus alascanus; assembly: GCA_916701645.2. Classification (NCBI taxonomy): domain Eukaryota; kingdom Metazoa; phylum Chordata; class Actinopteri; order Perciformes; family Sebastidae; genus Sebastolobus; species Sebastolobus alascanus. The sequence goes on from CAKAOJ020000065.1 coordinate 2,616,051, forward strand.
ACCGTCTCTTCTCTCTTTGTGTTGAATGTGTCCGTCTCTCTCTCCTCTCTTGTTCCTCTCCCCTCGCACTGACTTGTGTGTGTGTGTGGTTTCTTCTGTGTGTGTCCCAGGCGATATTTGACTTTCGCGGCAACGGCAAGGCGGAGCTGAACCTGAAGAAGGGAGAGGTGATCTTCCTGCTGCAACGAGTCAACACAGACTGGCTGGAGGTAAGAAGAGGAGAGAGGAAGAGAGAGAGTGGGAGAGGGAGGGGGGGTGGAGAGAGAGAAAAATAGAGAAGGAGAGAGGGAGGGAAAGAGTGGGAGAGTGGAAGGCAGGCAGGGAAAGATGGATGAGAGGGATGGGAAAGATATAGAAGAGGTGGAGGGGGAGAGGAGACGTGAGCCAAGAAGAGAGAAAAAATAGAAAGAGAGAAGGAGGCATCTTGATTGGGAAGGTGGAGGAGAGGAAAGAGATGGAGGAGGAGACGGGGTAATGGCAAGAGATGGAGAAAATGAAAGAGGGAGAAAGATGAAAAGTGAGAAGATAAAATAATAGACTAAATGATAGGGTTGGGACGATTCACCTATCTCCTGATTCCATACTATCATGATACTTGGGCACTGATTCGATATATATCGCGATTTTTGTTAACTTTTTTAACACTAGACCGTGGGGAAAAGTTGAATCATACACTTCTAGGGACTTTTACTTTGGAAAATATCTAAATTAATCCAGTAAGAATGTTTGATTTTCAGCATGTATGTAGTCAGAGATGTCCTGAAGTCAAATATATCAGTCATTGTCAGGAATTATTTATTAATTGTTTTCCAGCAACCCAAAAATATAAAAAATAAAGACATTTCCCTCACAAATTAGTGGTATTTTCTTTTTAATTTATAAGGGACATGTAATGTTTTATACGTATGGTTAATATAATCCAATCAATCTTAATTCCATAGATGTATTTTGTATATACAGTTCCCTTTGCTAACACCTTATTTTGAAAACCGGACGTAGTCCCACGTGTATACTTCCTCTAACTTCTCCAAGTCCGTCTCTAGCTCTCCCGTCAGCTCCATTCTCTTTATCCATCCATGATCAGCTCCATCGGGGCCGTTTGAATGCATTTAACATAAATGTCAGTATATGGGTGCTCTACAGTTGTAGCGTCGGCCCATTTAGACATGGGTGAATCCATTTTTTTTCCCACCCCTACTAAATGATAAGTCAAATGAACTTGAATGAGTGGATGCACGACCACCTCCTCTCCATCTCTTAGCTAAAGATAGCTGAAGTCCAATTTACAGTCATGTATGAACACATCTGACACCCTTTGTAGTACAAACACAAAGGTTATGGGATTATACAGAAATGATTGTGCCAGTGTGGTGCGGAAGAACTGGACTGGTCTGCACAGAGACCTGACCTCCACCCAGTCCAACACATCTGGGATGAATTGGGACATCACTTGTGAGCGAGTCCTGATCATTCAACACCAGTGTCCGAATGTCACTGGTGCTGTTGTGGCTTAAAGGGATAGTTGAGGTGTTTCTCAGTGGGGTTGTACGAGGTACTTCTCCATAGTCAGTGTATTACCTACAGTAGATGGAGTTTGGAGAAACAGACAGGAGAACCAGCACGGGAGCGGATGGAGGGCAGCAGCTATAAACGCATTTAGACACGTAAAAAAATCAATATCAGTTGTACACTATATTTAGAATGTTTTCACCACTTTACCTCGCTGTCAGACAGCCATTTCTGACGGGGAACTGAAGCCGTTATCTATGCCTCTCAGAACACGGGAGTTGCTGGTCTACCGCTGCCTTTTTTGTTTGTGTTCTTGTGTGACTTTGGTATTTTAAAGGGTTAGTTTGGATTCACCAAAGTCACACAATAACACAAACAAACTATCCGATCGATGCAGCGTAGACCAGCAACTCCTGTGTTCTGAGAGGTAAAATTACTGTTTTTGTGAATGGAGTCTGGTGGCTTTGAAGAGAGCATAGATAACGGCTTCAGATCCCCGTCAGAAAGGGGCTGTCTGACAGCGAGGTAAAGTAGTGAAAATATAAAAAATATAGCGTACACCTAAACTGATATATGTAATGGATAATGTACAGCGAGCCGGTCATTCGCGTCGGGGTCTGCATCGCCCTGTCAGGGTTTATTTCACAACAATGAGCCGCTAGCTGTACATTATCCCGCTTATTACACGGCTAATTTCTTAAGAAATCAATAATTTGACACAAAAACGGTCCTCCAGAGTCCAACATCAGAACTGTGCCCATAGCAACGGTCTGTTATACATAGCAACGGTACGCTATAAAGCTTGATTCTGATTGACCAATCAAGTATATATATATATATATTTTTAGATGTCTAAAATCTGTCTTGCTGCTGCCCCCGTCCACAGCAGTACATTGCTTTGCTCCTGTGCCGGTGCTCCTGTTTCTTCAAACTGGGGGCGTGCCAACCGCCATCTACTGCAGGAAATACACTGACTATGGAGAAGTACCTCATACAACCCCACTGAGAAACACCAAACTATCCTTTTAAGGTCCCCAAATCTGGTAGAAAGCCTTCCCAGAAGAGTGGAGGCTGTCATAGCAGCAGATGAATGCCGGTGATTTTGGGTTGACATATTCAAAAGTCTTTGTTTGGGTGTCCACATATTTTTGGCCGTGGAGTGTATATTTCCATTTTGCTTTATTTAGTATGTAGTAAGGAAATAAACAAAACAGTTCCTTCACAAGTTGCAGCAGTCTAAAAAGCTAATTACAGAATATAATAAAACTTAAAAATGGTGTCATCTCCACATGGCAGCAGCTGAGTGCGGCGACCACAAAGTACCTCCACAGATGTGACTGCAGGTGACCTGCTCCAGTTTCTTTTAGAGGAACAATTACTTAATGAACAAAATGTCCTGATTACACACTCTCTGCAAGTGTCACGTGTAAGTCGCCGCCGTCCAAAAACGGGATGTGGGACATTTTAATTAGCTGCTCAACATAAAAATGCAACACTGGTGCTGGCAAATATAGTTAAAGAAAGGTCAGGAAACGTGTTTCATAAAAATGTGCAAGGTGTTGAGAGAGAGTGTGAGAGAGAAGGAGGGAGTGGGTGAGAGAGGGAGGGAGTGGGTGAGAGAGAGGGAGGGAGGAGGTGGAAGCTGATACGGTGGAGAGAGAGAGAGAATCAACATGGAGGAGGAGGATGCACTTATCTCTCCCTTGGCTTTCTAGAGAGATCTACACATCGTAATCTATTAATCCTTATACAACACTGCAATAACACAATCCCGTTGTTCTTGTTTGCCAACTTTGCGTCCGTGCTCGTAACAAGCGTTTTGTCTTTTTTGCTTACAACTTGTGAAAAGTTGCCTTTAATTTAGTCAGCGGACAGAGCGGCTGTGGGTGGAAAACGTGACACATCCAACTGGCAGACTGGTACATCAAGGTGAACGTTTCAAACACACCAGTGGAGAGAAACCTCAACAGTTTCAGGGTTTCCAGAGATAATGAGAAATGCTTCTTAGTTCCTGAGCAGCTTTTTGTGAAGCTGCAGGGCCGCGCAAGAGGGTGGCCAGGGGTGGCACAGGCCCCAAAAAAAAACAAGATTTAAAGGTACAAATCTAAATTCAGACCTTATTAAAACCTACAACCTAACTGATAAAGAAAGGATTGTAAATTCTTGTTAATTAAAGCTACTATGAGGAATTTAGTTTTGATTTTGGTGGTCCCTGTGGACAAAAGACGGTCTGCCCCGCGCAGTCCCTCAGGCGAAGCTCTACTCCTGGTCGGAGGAGGAGCCGCTGCTGCCGGGCGTGGAGCTCTCCACCTCCCGTCAGAGCTCCGACTACAGGTCGAAGGCAGCAGCCTGATTACATGGATCTTTTTTTGTTGCCTGGTGCTGCTGTGTGTTTATGCAGAGACACGCTCAGACACCAGGGGTGTAGTAAAAAGGCTGAATGGTTGTGTTGAGTGCTTGTAACATCAGCAGCATATTATGAACAGGCTAATTATTCCAGAAAGCTTCTCTCTAGATGCACGTCGCTGCTGCTTTATTGTGTTTCTGTCCTTTAAGTCATCAACGACTCACATCACTCCATCCTCTGGGTCTCCACTCATTCACTACTTCTCATCCCTTCTCCTGTCTTCTCCTCAGGGAACGGTGAACAGTCAGACAGGTATTTTCCCACAATCCTTTGTGAAGATCATTAAGCCCCTCCCAGAGAGTGACTCAGAAGGCGAGGCTGGAGGCCCGACCTACAGCTGTCTGCGCTGCTTCCTGCTCACCCCCTCTGGAGTCCAAACCAGGTCTGTTGACGAGCATGTGTGTGTGTGTGAGAGTAATTATTAAATTTCATACTGACCAGTTAACAGGATGTCTATTGTTAGATGGTTCTGATTCATGGTGGTCATAACATTTATTTTAAAAAAGATATCATTTGTTTTGATGAGGTTAAAAAGTGTTTCGAGTGTCAGCTTCAGATAATCGAGAGTCCTAAAACCCATCTGGTAGTCGGGCGGCTGTGGCTCAGGCGGTAGAGCGGGTCATCCTTTAATCATAAGGTTGGCGGTTCGACCCCCCGACTGCTACTGTCTGCATGTTGAAGTGTCCTTGAGTGAGACTCTGAACCTGAAGTTGCTCCCCGGGCGCTTAAAAGCAGCCCACTGCTCCTAAAATGGTTAAATGCAGAGGTCACATTTCATGTTGGTGATGATATAGATAAAGTTTTTTTAAGTTTAGTTACACCTTTAGGAGTGAATGTTTCAGGCCGGTCTAAACGGTGTGTTCTTTCTTACAGAGATGTTTGTGTTCAAGAGGACATCACTATCCAGCCGACCTACAAGGACCTGCTGTCTCGTATGAGGTGGGTGTGTACCGAACTGGAGACATTTTTTAGGAGAAACAAAACATTTAAAAGTGTGTGTTGTATGTCGTGTTTTTATTTCATTTACACCCATGTGTTTGAGAGAAATGTGAGGATGAATGTTGTGGGTTTGAAGAGCCGACTGTTGTTTACCTGTGAGTGAATTACAACACCTTCCAAACAATGTGATAATGGAACATAAAACTATTTGATGGAGGCAGTGAAGCGTGCGACTATTCCACTGTCTTTGCATGAAAACGTCACATTACTTTCCTACTAGAATTACATCAATGACAAGCTAGTTGTTGCTTATAATCTTTCACCTGAGCTTTGTAAAACATTGGTGAAGTGCTCAACATGTTTTATTGAAGCCTTTTTAATAATTTAGACTAACCTTCTGAGACCCATAATAGACCCGTTTTTGTCTTCTTTAGGGGGTTACAGGGGGTCTTTAGGGGGAGATAGCAGGTCAACAGTAGATGTCACATAGAAGTGGTGTACATCATCTGAAAGCTGGAACCTGAAGATTAATTTGAGATGCAGCTCAGCACTGTGTGTCAAGTGGTTATAATCATGAATCAGAAATTAACATGAATTAAATAATTAATTAAGATAAATTGTAAAATTGTATAAGGGTTTTAGAACATTATGATAGAAGTATATGATGAACATTCCCATGCTCTATTATATCTCATAAGTTGTTGCAGCAATTTTTGGGGGTGATACCATTTGTTACACAGATTAGGGGCTAAATTTAACCATTTTTTTCCACTGGAGAATTGATAAAAATGATCAATAATCCCTCCAAAACACCACATTAAGACACCAAGACCTTGAGGAGCGTCATAGAAAAAGCCATGCTGTGATTTGGTATCAAAAACTTTTGACATTTGGAGATTTCTGCAAGAATTGCATTTTTTGGCGATTGGATGGCGAGCACTTCTGTTCTGTAAACTGCTCAGAAACCCCCTTATTGTCAATCTACCTAGGAAAGCCATCCATCCTCTGAATGCTCTAGGTCTCTAGTTTGATCCATCCATCCTCTGAATGCTCTAGGTCTCTAGTTTGTGGCTGTAAAGTAAAGTTTCATGAGGCTGTGATTAACCTTATCCACAATACTCAGCATATCTGTACCTTCACTCTAGCTCTAAAACTGAACCTGCTACAGCCTCAGAGAGACAGTAAAGTCAGTCTCAGCGGGTTAGAAGACGATGATTTAAATCACAAATTAAAATGTTTTGTTCTTAAAGCAGATTTCCATGCGGAGTGTTTCTCCTGGGGATGGACTGATGAACCTACGTGATTGTTGACCTCTGTGACCTCTCTACCTTCAGCTCCCTCACGATTTTTTTCAAAACAAACAAGGACAAAAGTCCATTAATTCAGCGGCCTGCCCTGAGGGGCGGCATATTTAACTGTTCTGCAAAACAAACCTGCAAATTGCCAGTTGCCCATCATCACCGCTTGTCAAATTAGTTCCTGCGGGACCTCCGACGGCCCCCCCGCCCCCTCCCTCCCCTCCCACAGCGCCGCCATCACCGGATGCATATGCTCATTCCACCATCATATCTGTCTTTTTCTCTTCCAGTCTCCCTCTCCCTCCATCTCTCATTATCTGGTAAATTAGATAGGTGAGTGCTACGATGATTAGCCCTCCCCATTCATAATCAGCTCATTTCTTCCGCTTAACTGCTCATTATTGTTTTTTCTGTGTTCGGGCCTATTGAGCCCTGGAGAAGGATGGATGAGACTCTGGTCTCGAGTTTTAATATGGCTCAGCACTGATAAAGGGAGGGGGGGGAGGGGGGGGGGGGGGGGGGGGGGTGGAGGAGGTATCAGGAGATAGTGGAGAGGAAAAGAGAAGAGAGGATTTCATCGTGTTAAACAAGAAAGAGGAAGAATCAAAGAAATAGTGAGGAAGGGCTGCAGCAGCTGGAAGAGTTGCTAAACTGTTGGATAATGAAATAAATGAAAGTATAAATTAGTCTAAAATGTTTCTACAGTAGCCCAGAACGGACAAACCAAACACTGGCTGGTTACCTGAAGGCTAGGGGTGGTGGAAAATCAATACAGCATAGTATCGCAATATTTTGCATAGCAATATTGTATCGATAAAAGGACGTCAAGTATCGATCTTTTATCATATAAAATATTGACCTCTTAATAATCTGACGGCCCGCCGGCTGGGCCCGGCGCTATTCTGTCTTTCAGAGGTCGTAGCGGGCTCAGTTTTAAAGCTAGAGTGAAGATACTGGTACCATATGAAACTAGAAAAACATAAGGAATCCATTGGTACCAACCATGTCATACTATAAAATCACAATCGTGCCTTAAATATATCGTATCGTGGGGCCTCTGGTCATCGCTAGATGTCACTAAATCCTACACACTGGACCTTTAAGTTTGCAAGATTATCATCAGTGTGTTTTAACACATTTCATCATCAGTGATGTATCATCTGATACAAGCAGAGAGACACTTCAGCAATGATGCTGTTGGTGATACCACACTCACCACTGACACTATATATACTGATATATAAGAATAATGTGTAATTATAGATTAAAAACGCACATCCTCTGATGAGAAAATGCCACTTGTCCTTTCATTGCTGGTGACAGGAAGTGACTTTTAATATCTCCGTCATGCGGTGCCTCCAGGAATCCTGCAGAAAGCCTCATAAACTCTGACTGTGTCTCTCTCTTATTAAGTCCTGGACTCAAACATTTCTGTCTGTGTGAGGTGAACATAGAGACGGTGGTTACTTCATATCTTATTACCCATTTCCTTTGGTCCAGCACATGTTTTCTCGGTGATAATTCCCACTGCAAAATTTTAATTAAGCTGTAATATATCAACAAAAGCCATGTGGGGGCAGTCAGTTCTTCACTGGGTTTTCTTCATTATGTCTTCATTAAATATCTTTAATTGCTTTTAACATTGAAGTCAACAACCACTTACTATGAAAGAATCCTAAAAGCATATTTATTCTCTTAGAATAGTCTGAATAAAAACCCCCACACAATAATAATATTAAAGTACTAATCCTAATAAAAGTAAGACAAAATAAAGAAAAGGTCTGACTGCTGTGATGTGTTATAGTCAAATTAATAAAAGTAAAAAAGAGGAACATGTCTGGGCGTTAAAAAACCTGACGTCATCCTCTCCCCGTCCTCGTCTCTCTGCAGGAACGTCTTCAAGGTGGACGACATCGCCGTGAACTACCGCGACCCAGAGGGCGACCTCATCCGTATCCTCGACGACGAGGACGTCCAGCTGATGATCAGCGAGGGCAGAGGTCAGCAGGCCAAAGTCAAGAGACCTGTCAATCAGTTTCCATGGGAACTGCACGTGACCTTGGTGTCTGACCTCTCTGTGTACAACACCGAGGCCTGAGAGAAGATAGCTAGTATTCTTATATCACATCAATGAACTAGACCAAGTGAATATTCATTTACAGCCTCATTCATGTTACAAATGTCACTGTGTTTGTGGCCGATACATTTCACTTAGTAATAAACTAATTTAATTACATTTTTGCATGCTTTAGTTTTTTATGCCTCTGGTGGCCGGGGGCAGAGAAGCCTTTTTGTTTGTGTTCACAACGTGAAGTTTCACTTTCACTTTAACAACGTAGTAGGCGTAGTAGGCCCCTATTGACCCACATCTATGGTGCTTATAGTGATTGATAACGCCTATTTAATGGCCTGATCAGTCACTTAGACACAAAACATGAGAAAATAGGGTCGAAAAATACAGAAGATACCCTTTAAGTTTTCATATTTGTTTATTTGCGTGTATCAATAGCTGGCTCGGTCCAGCTCACACCCTGCATTCACATTTCACCCACGTGTCTGCATTTCATTCACACCCTCTTCAGGAAATTCAGATACGATATTGCCTTTCTGCTGCCAGGACAGTTATTCCTCATATTTAATGCAAAGTTATTCCCCTAATATTCCTTTTTAACAGCCTCAGCCAGGCGCTGTGGAAGTTATGCATCTTTAAAAGTTGATTATGGCGCAAGAGGCGACTGATACTTGAGTGTAAACACCTTTATTCTGTTGAGTATTCAGGTGTGCATTTAGTTTATTTCTTTTGTACGAGAAAGCTTTATTGGAAAAAGGACAAATCTAGAGGGTAATTTGCTTGTTGATTCTGGGATGGATTGGAGTTGACAGCACATTTACATATTTTATATGCTTTTCATACCGATAAGTTTTAGTTTGAGACTTCAAACGTCAACTTATTTTAGACCAAAACAACAGTTATTCTGAAACATCTAAAGCACAGTTAATGATCCCTGGACACATACTGGTGTTACTGGAGGTTTCTCAGGTGTTAATGGTTGTTTTGTTGATGGCGTGCTGACATGGATGCACATCACTATAATTCACTCACACGCCAATGTTATGTTGCTATGCTAAAGTGTGCGATAGTGTTGGTGGTTGTGGGCTGAAAGCTTCAGAAACACACAGATACACTCATGTAAAGACACACACACACACACACACACTGATTTATCTGAGTGTGAATTAAAGTACAGGGGGATTAAATGGATAAAGGGGACGCATCCTTGATAAACCAGTTTGCCTGTAACTTTACGTACACATTACTCTGTTTCCAATTACATCTATTGCCTTTTTCATTTCTAAAGAGCGAGTGAGATCTCCAGTGACATTGGTTTCACCTCGGCAGAGCTGCAGGGAAATAAACATTATGTGGTGCTTTGTGATGCCACTCAAGAGGCAGCCGTACCTCGTGACCACAACCACTTGTTACTGCACGTGATGCTTCTGCTGCATGAGGCTTTGTGATGGTTCTGCTTTGTTTTTGTTGTGATAAAAGGAAGGAGGCAACCTGCTGTCATACATTTAGCTGAGTGAGCATGCAAGGCTTCAGGTCCTGTTCAAGGACGCGGCTTACTGAAGGACAATGTGGCAGGTTTGAGTTCTTGTTGTGGGGTTTCTCTGGAGTCAGAAATAATCTTTCTAGCAACTTGTCTGTTACACATAGCAACTTGTCTGTTACACATAGCAACACTCTGTTACACATAGCAACGGTCTGTTACACATAGCAACGGTCTGTTACACATAACAGACCGTAGAACGCCGTAATTAACCAATCAGCATTGAGTATTCAACACAGCCGTGTAATAGATATACATGTGTGTGTGTGTTCTGGCATTAAGGTACACTGATGGGTCTGATTGAGAACACACATCTGTAAGAATACCAGTCAGGTTTTGGTGAAACTTGAGGAATGATTAATGTTATGACTGAGGGTGACTGATCACCTGCTGGAGAACATTTTATTCATACTTATCTGTCAGTCTGACCCAGTCTGTCACTTTCACGCTCTGTATCTCTCTGTGCCTCATAACAACCTAATCAGTAAGAAAGGGCAGAATCTATCTGAGTAGCATGTTCTCCAGTCAACCTTTGGCCAGAATTGAATTATCATTATGCGTCTTTGCTGCCACGACGGCCTGTTGTACATCTAATTAAGCTCATAATGAATGTCATTAGGTCCAAAGTCATGTCAGCCTGCAAACTAGCCATGTACCATGAACGGTCAATGAAACGTGGAGCACATGCTCAAGTAGGAGAGATAAAGGGATGACATTTCATTTTGTATTTTGAATTACATTTGGTATACTCAATATATGTATGGCAGGGCCCAAGTTTATTTAAGGCCTCAGCTGTTACGAAGATGGATAGATGCCGAGTGCTCTGGAAATATGACACATGTGGACCTTGCATGTCAAAGTTAAGATGAAGCCCAGAGATGTAAAACAACCAAAAAATAGATGCAAAACGACCAAAAAGAGGATCAAAACAACCAAGAGATGCAAAACACCCAAGAAGAGATGCAAAACAACCAAGAAGAGATGCATAACAACCAAGAAGAGATGCATAACAACCAAGAAGAGATGTAAAGCAACCAAAAAGAAATGCAAAACAACTACAAAGAGATGCAAAACAACCACAGAGAGATGCAAAACAACCAAAACGAGATGCAAAACAACCAAAAAGAAATGCAAAGCAACCAAGAAGAGGTGCAAATCTACCAAGAAGAGATGCAAAACAACCAAAAAGAGATGCAAAACAACCAAGAAGAATTGCAAAACAACCAAGAATAGATGCAAAGCAACCAAAAAGAGGTGCAAAACAACCAAAAAGAGATGCAAAACAACCAAGAAGACATGCAAAACAACCAAGAACAGATGCAAAACAACCAAAAAGAGGTGCAAAACAACCAAAAAGAGGTGCAAAACAACCAAAAAGAGATGCAAAACAACCAAGAAGAGATGGCAGTTAACTTTGCTCGAATGTTCTGTTCACAAAAACAGGTGAATACTCAGCAATATGGGGCAGAAGTGAAACATATCTGAAGGGGCTGAGGCAGGAAATAACAGACAGGCTGGAGCTCAAACAGGATAAGAGGTTACAAAGACTACAGTAGTCCTACTGTCACTGGGAGGAAGGATCCAAACCACTTCTCCTGTGTGGTCCCTCGGTGGTAGAAGGACTTCTGTCTTTCTGTATGCACCGATGACCTTTTGTCAGTTTGAATGTGGTACTTACACTCGATGGCTTCTCCTTGATCCACTGTGCTTTGGATTGTATCTCATTTGAACAAACTCATCTGGTAAATGAATAAATGTTTCAGCCAGGTGACAGACAACAGGAATGAAGAATATGCTCAAATGCTAATGTAGAAAGGCAGCAGAGGAAAATTCATCTTGTTGACCTTGTACGGTGGTTGTTCACCTCCCTCCCTGAGTGACTGGTGAAATAGACTAATGTAACAGACTCGGCCTAAATTTACCAACATGTGGTTGGTGTTCATTTCCCCCGACTGGTTCCTGTGTGCCTTCGGTTTGTTCCTGTCTCCTTTACCTCCCTGACCTTCCTCTCACCTTCTCTTCTTCTCTCTCACTTTTTTCTCCCATTTGGCAACTCCAGAAATATAAATCTTCCCTTAGTGGAAGAACAGTTTTCCTCTTACAGTCTGTACCCACTCAGCTCAGCACACAGTGGGTAGTTAAAATCACATCCTGCTCCTGCTCCGGCTGTTTTTCACTGCAGTTGTTTTGGGTGATTGCCTTTCTTCAAAATCACATTATTCTACGATCCAAATTGCTTTTGGAGGAGCTTTGCAGTGAGGAGAGTATCCATTTAAAGTTCCCTGATAAGCAAAATCTTGCCATTAGTTTGAGTTGTGTAGCTTTTCAAAAGAGTTTTTTGGACCTTTTCGTAAACATTTGTTGTACATGTACAATAGCATGCATATGGATTCTATATAGCTGATTGTTTTAAGCATGTTTCGAGTATCACCAAGAAAAAGAGGATGCAAAATGCCAACATGCTTGGAGAATCGAGTTTCTTGTTGATGGATATTTTTGTGCCATACAACAGGATCCATATCTAGGATGGTGGAACGAAGGCCCCAGCTCTGAAAATAAATTACAAAAGGTAATGCATCCAGAGGGATTATCTATTTTAGTTTGTAAAATGTATTTGGCACTATGATCTCAAACTCTGTCCAAAATCACTCCCTCAGTTAAAGAAGAGATGCAAAACAACCAAAAAGAGGGGCAAAATTACCAAAAGAGATGCAAAACAACCAAGAAGAGGTGCAAAGCAACCAAAAAGAGATGCAAAACAAGCATAAGAGATGCAATATGACAAAAAGGAGATGCAAAACAACCAAAAAGAAATGCAAAACAACCAAAAAGAGATACAAAACAACCAAAAAAGAGATACAAAGCAACCAAGAAGAGATGCAAAACAAGCATAAGAGATGCAATATGACAAAAAGGAGATGCAAAACAACCAAAAAGAAATGCAAAACAACCAAAAAGAGATACAAAACAACCAAAAAAGAGATGCAAAACAACCAAGAAGAGATGCAAAACAACCAAGAAGAGATGTAAAACAACCAAGAGATGCCAAACAATCAAAAAGAGAGGCAAAACGACCAAAAAGAGATGCAAAACAACCACAGAGAGATGCAAAACAACCAAGAAGAGATGCAAAACAACCAATAGATTTCTTTCAAGTTTCTTGTTGATGGATACTACTGTGCCATACAACAGGATCCATATCTAGGATGATGGAACGAAGGCTCCAGCTCTGAAAATAAATTACAAAAGGTAATGAATCCAGAGGGATTATCTTTCTTTGTTTGTTAAAATTTATTTGGCACTATAATCTCAAGCTGTGTCTAAAATCACTCCCTCAGTTACTCATTCACTACTCCCTCCTGTACAGTACATAATAGACACTCAATGGTTTACTCTGTAGTGAGCAGTGAATTGAGATTTCAGACGCTAATGAATCATCATCATTTTATGTCATCGCTGACAGCGGTTAAGTTGCACAATAGTAATTTATAAATCTATAAAATCTGGAGCATTGTTGGCAGAATCTTCCTTCTGCTCCTTTTTAGGACATTTTTGAGAGCACTATGTAGTGATTAAATCTCACTAAACAGGGAGTGATTTCAGATTATCAGTTCCTATCAGTACAAAATGATACACTGACTTCGTACTCTGTCATAACAGTAGAAAGGTCCATGCTATCATTGTATAATATGTAGCTGTTACTAACTCTTGACACTTTATTTTCCAAGATGCCCACAGCCAGTGTGATGTTTTATCACAACCTCCAGGAGATGGAGCCAGAGCGAGGGACGACTGTAGGAGCAGATGGCAGCTGGGGATGGTAAGGGGTAATCAGTAGCGCGGGGGGGGGGGGGCTCCCATGTTGATATGAGTATTACATACTTGACAAATCTCCCTTTAAGGTACATTTTGAACAGATAAAAAATGTGCGATTAATCGTGATTGAACATTTTACTCGATTGACGGCCCTAGTTTGAGGCATACTGAGGCCAGTTTGTGCAGATTTTTCTCCATGTAGCCTCATTCAAGTCCTATCATTTGATCTAGAAACTCACCACCCTGAATTACATCACCTGCTGATACTGTATGTATCACCTGTAGGCTTTATCTTTTATCTGATAAGTAGGAGTCTCAGTATAAAAGAACCTCTCTGCTCTCCACTGATCAGCTGTGAAGTGCTGCCTCTCATTGGACTCTGTACGGTACTACAGAGTCTAATTGTTGCTGTTAATTGCTGCTGTGACCTGTTTCTGATTCCTAGTTTACAGGATCTGATGTTGGTGATACGTCTCAGCTTACAGCAGAGCAGCAGTGCTGTTCTGTGTTTCTGCTGAGGAAGACCCTGATGAATGAGTGTTAAAGGTGACAGGAGCCAAACGAAGATAAATAAGTAGCTTTTGGTTATATATGTTTTCTTTTGGTCTCTATATTTGGAAATGTAGCTACAGTATGACCACACACACACACACACACAGAGAGAGGCTGGTGAGAGATGGATCTGTCCGTCTGCTCCTGGTTCTCAGCGATGAGTTCAATCCATCTTCATCTCGTTGTGTTCCAGCCGGCGGACATTCAGTCTCCTCATCCACATTTATGATCATGTAGAGATCTGTCGTACAGAGAGAACACACACAAATCAGCTTTTTCCCAACAACCCGTCCCCAATTAACTGGTATTTAGTCTGAAATGTGTCCCTGAAGGTGGCCTAAGTTAGGAACACACACATGAACATGAACACATACATCAGACATGAATTTATCCAACACAGTCTCACAGCAGTTCGTGAAATAATCACAAAGTTGAATCTATGTGATTTGTGTACATAGACACGAATTTCCCTTTTTTTGTGACACTCAACACGACTTTCAACAACATTAGTGCGTTTTCCTACGAATGTCAAGCAACATGTGACGCGTGTCAATTTCTGCTCCAGTCTTTTCAAAATAAAACTACTTGGTTAGGTTTAGGATGAGATTGCGTTTTGGGTTAAAATAACACCGGAAGTGCTGTAATTTTACAACACTTTACATGTGACTTTACATGAAAGATCAAAAGTGAATTTTCTGTTTACAGTGCATTTAACACATTGCTTCACAAATCAATGTACTGTATACATACAAATGTGCACATCCTTTTTCTGTGTAGCTACTACAGTATTGACTTTTCCCAGTAAATTTTAACCTACTGTTGAAATCGGAATCGAAAAAGTTCAGTGTGATACACAACAGCCTTCAGATAGACAAAACTTACATTCTGGTATAGTACAGAAAGAAGTCTGTGTTGACAAAATAGTAGAACAAAACAGAGATTTGTATATAAGAAACATTTCCAGTTGACTGCCAAAAAACATTGTGAGAAAACACCTAAACATTTTGAGGAAAAACACATTTGGGGAAAACGCAAGTCAGACAAAATTGTTTACAAAAGTGCTTCTGCACAGATGCATTTACACACCCAGTAAAATAAATGACCACATTTGCTCAATTCCCCCTCTATCATCACAGAAATGTAGCACATTAGTATACGTGTACAGAATATACATTTTTTTTGAGTGAGTTACTACCTTTTACAAACATGCAATAGAGTTGTGATGTCCCATCAAACAGTTGTGACAAAAAACACTTACAGTTTAGAGAATGTCAAGATGGAAAACGAGCTAAAGCGACTTAGAAAAACTGTAATATAAAGAAAAATGCAGGAAGAAAATGTGTGACCCTACAGGTGAATTTTCTCTCTGTTTGTCTTTTCTGTCCTCGCCACAGAGGGGCGCTGTTGATCCACTCTGTGCAGCTGTCAGATGACTGCATGCTGCAGAGGCTCAGTACATCTTCATCAACACAACCATCATCATCAAGGTCGTCAGCATCAGGACCATAATCATCATCAACACGAGCAGCAGCTTCCTGCAGATTAGATTCTAAGGAAAGAGGACAGATACCGCTCTGCATCGGCCACCGCTTTATTTCTGTTTCCTGGAGTTTGGTAACAGAAATATGTGACAGCACACAACACTGACTCCCCTGTGCTTCATGTTGTGTTTGTAGTAAAGTAACTGAAGCTACTCCTTCATATACTTTTGATCTTCTTGCCCTTTTTTATGCCAAAATGAAATACATGATTGGCAGCATACTGCAGCCAGAAGAGAAGCATGACTGGATAAAACTGCCCAACACTGCAGTGAGTTTTCCATCAGAGCAGAGAGGAGAAATTGGTTCGATACTGTCATCTCCATTTAGGCCTGCAGGGTTTGAAGGGAAAGGCAGACAGGAGAGGAGAAAGAGAGGGCAGAGAAAATAAGTGGAGACGGACCAGTGAGCAGCGCTCCCAGTGAAAGTGTTCAAACAGGACGACTGGAGTCACACAGATGGCCAGACTCACACAGAAGGTCAATTATGAAGCTGTGGAGGAGGCAGAGACTTCTGGGAGTCTGTTGTCAAGAAGTTGGCCTGAGAGGTTGGTGTGAGGATACTGAGTGTGTGTGTGTTTGTCTCTGCATGGATCTTAAATCTGTCTTCAGATATGAAAGGGGGGAAAGATGAGCTGGTGAGGGATCGAGACAAGTGGGTGGAGAAGAAAGAAAGAATAAAAAGAGGGAGAGGTGGAGACAGGAGGGAGGGTTAAACAAGCAACAGAGAGACAACAATGAAAAGAGGCTAGGCCAGATTTACAGTAACAAATCTGTTTTCCTGGATTACAGTAAGTCGGGAAAATTGTTTTTGTGTGTGTGTGTGTGTGTGTGTGTGTGTGAGATAGAGTTGGTGGGGATTAACATAAAAAGATCAACTTCTGACGAGAAATGAAACAACAAAAAGAAAAGCAAAACGATT
This sequence comes from Sebastolobus alascanus, assembly GCA_916701645.2. Lineage (NCBI taxonomy): Eukaryota > Metazoa > Chordata > Actinopteri > Perciformes > Sebastidae > Sebastolobus > Sebastolobus alascanus. The sequence goes on from CAKAOJ020000065.1 coordinate 2,632,642, forward strand.
GAAGTCTCAAATCCTCTTCTTGCTCGTCTCTTCCATCCATTAGGATCACAGTCACATACTGTAAGGACACTCTAGCTGTGACCTTTGACCTCTTTACTAGAGGTTAATAGCTATTTGCAATCTAGTCTGGCTGAGCTGTAGCATGTCAAATAGAAGCATTTTACTGAGAAACCATTAACCTGCTGCCGCCATTTTGGACTGAAAACGCCAATAAGTCTGTGTCTGTGGATGTATAAAAAGACATCTGCAAATCAGTGGAGAATTTATTTTAGGTAAATCAATTTCCCAGTACGAATACTTACTTATTTCCCAATAGCTGGTAATTTATTTAATACATTTCCAGGAAAAGATTACAAAGTTAATTGATATGTTTTATTTCCATGTCTGCTGATAAATAGATAATAATTAGCAAATAACTTCTTTGGAATTTCTTTAAAAAACTCCCTAAATCATGACATCAGCTACCAGGTTACATTTGTGTAGACAATAAGTCTAAATGGTGAGATGTGTGCCTGATCAGAAGTGTCTTCTATTAGTTTTGGTTTTCCACCTCCGATGAAGAGCAGCCGCTTCTCAAGCCTAAGGGCCCTATTTTAACCATTATATCCTATTTTAGCATATAACTATTAAGAAATGTCTATAATAAAGTAATTTTCGTTGTATTTTGAGGTAAATATTGGGGTAATTTGGCAGTAAATTTAAAATAGCTTACTTGCTAATTATCACCTAATTTACCATGGAATTTGTGGACCTGTAAAATGAAGTATTACCGTGATTTTTCTTAAGGAAACAATAAAAAGCATGATTCAGTTTGGGTGTGTCAGTCTCCACTGTAACACAGAATAGACCATTGTTAACCTTCACTAACATGGAGAGGAAAACAATTAGGAAAAGTCCCTCATTATTACACACACACACACACACACACACACACACACACACACGCACACACACACACTGTATGACTGGTAGTCTGCTGAACTGGAAACTGGGAGAGTTTGCTCATGAAGTTTGTTTCATTGTTCATCTGATTCATCTCTTCGTCCATATCTAAACCTACAGTAATGGCATTTCCACTTGTCTGATGTGTGTGTGTGTGTGTGTGTGTGTGTGTGTGTGTGTGTGTGTGTGTGTGTGTGTGTGTGTGTGTGTGCGTGCGTGCGTGCGTGCGTGCGTGCGTGCGTGCGTGCGTGCGTGCGTGCGTGCGTGCGTGCGTGTGTGTATGTATGTGTATGTGGTTCTTTCTCTCTACTTCCATCATTCTTATCACGTTTCCATTTTTTTGTCCATTCTTGTCCGTGTCCTTGTCTCTGTCTCTCTCTCTCTCTCCACTATTGTCTCTTTGTAAGTCCCGTTATCTTCCCGCCGCCTCCCCTCTGCTCCTCCGCTCCTTCTGCTGCGCTGGCATCTGAAACAAAGGGAAAAATGAAAGCCTTTGTACTTCAGTGACTTTGTGTTTGATGTCAGAGCGGAAGCTTTTTCATGACGGTCCAAACTGTAATTAGGGGTTTGCCCGTACAAAGAGCTGCTGCCCTTGATGGGCCTTGTGTGGATAAACTACTGAGAGACTCACACCTCCAGTGTTGTTGGTGTTGGGGGGGTGGTTGAGTATCTGCACCCCCCCCTCCGACTGAGGTGTGTTTGAGTCGGTTTGTGCGGTTTGCCTCACGGTGACACAGCTGAATCCACAACTTCTTTTATCAGGAGGCGACGGAGCTCTTTGGTGTGTAAACTGCCGTGCACCACGCTAATCATGTGATACGGTGACTGATGCAGCCTCCCTCTGCAAACTGATGTTCAGATTATAAAAGAGAAATCACAGACGCAAAAAGTGCTGCATATGAATTTAAAGAAATATCAGACAAAGTGAGAGGAGAAAACAACTTCTATCTCGTGTTTTAGACAGAAAAAAGCACCAGAAGTAAAACTGTGTGCCAACAAAGCAACTATGATTTCTGTAATCTTTATTTTATTGCCATTTGATAACCTGAAGTGCTGCATGTTTCCCTTCAGCCAGGTTGAGGTGAAAGCTTCTCGTTCATGGAAATAATCTCATCGTCAGCATAATCTGATCTTCAGGGAGGAATAAACTGACCTTTAATTTAAATCCCACCGTCCTCTCAGCTCAGAGGTTCACTTTACATCAGGATCACAGTAATGCTCTGAGACACTTTGCACACACACACACACACACACACACACACACACACACACACACACACACACACACACACACACACACACACACACACAAACAGCTCATGTTATGTTATGTGACATTTGAATTTGGCTTGAGTTGTGTGATGCAACTGTATGTGTCGGGCTGTTTGGGTTCAATCCTATATTATAATGGTCAAGCGAGGATTACTGCTTCACAGAGGCTGAATCTTTACTAGCAGATGTGAAGAATTTGCTCTAATTTAAAGGTTCTCTATACAATATCCAGAGCTTTAATAACGCATCAAACAACTGTTAGCTATGTAAAGACATAGAGGAGTAGTGGGTACCTGAGCAAATACACACTGTCCGTGTAACAAACAGAAGCACATGGCTAATTATTATGCAAAATGATGTCATTGAAACTTCCCAGTAGCTATATTTTTTTTTACCCTGCTCTGCCTCTGGTTGTCTTACCCTGATATTCTTACCCTAAACCTAACTAATGTCTCTCCTCATGCCTAAACCTAACCAACCCAACCAACGAAGGCATTCAAGGCAAAGACGGGAAGGTCTGATGATGTCATTCTGCATAACAATTAGCCAGGTGCTTCTGTTTTTTGCACTGGAGCAACGGGCCGTCGGAACGATGGGCAGTCCCCCCTTTTTAGCGCATGTGAGCGTGCCCCACTGGCTAGCTCACATCCCTCGCTCTGCACTGCTCTCATACGACGGTTACAGCTGATAACACATTCTCACTCCCAGCTCGTCAAATACCGCCGCTTGGTCAGTGCCCGTCGGCATCGAAAACTGACGCACGGGATACCCCTATTGCGTTACTTTTGGACAGAACGGGGACGGCGTGTCAATATACGCTCGTTACATGCATAGTGTCCTTTCAAAATAAACTTCCGTTTTCACAGGATGTTAGGTTTAGGCAACACAACCACTTAGGTAGGGTTAGGAAACGGTCGTGGTTGACGTTAACTTCACTGACTAGCGACTCACGGGGCTGATGATACCGACGAGTCACGTGACTAAAGACTGACGTGACAAAATAAGTCAACGTTACTTTTAGTTTCACACTGGATTTGAACAGTGGTCTCCTGGTTGAAAGTCATGTGTTTGTGTGACACGGGATAAACGTAATCAAGGTGAACAGGAACCAACGGCTGTCTGGAAGGTAATAAAACACACTCAAAAGTCTAAAATACTGCGATTCAGCAGCATGCTTTAGAAACTCGTATTCCCCCCTGCAGTCGCTCGGTAGCTGCCAGCACACAACAATATAAAATTGACTATTTTCTGTCTTTTATCTAAAATATAAAAAGTATTACACGCTCTTTAAAAAGGTCAGTTATGGTTCAAAGAGGAGACGCTCCGCTGTCACCCTTATGTGTGTTTTGTGTTGTGTCTTCTCCCACAACTCCCAACATGCAGCTGTGCTTTCACCGTGTTAACATTCCCACTTAAAGAGGTTGAAGACGCCGGTGTGTTTGAGTGCATGTGTACCCGCATACACACGAGAACAAAGACAGAAAAGGCTCCACTTTCACTTTCAAAACATCCTGAAGAGGGAAACAGTTACACTTTACAGTAGTGTTCAGTGATATACCCTCAGTGTGTGGAGAGGATAGAAGGGAGCCAAAGTGCCTTCATCCCCTATCATCAACTTGACTTGATGGGAGAAGGATCCTCTTTCAGTCACTATCACCACAGCTTTTAACACTTTAAGTAGGACACACTGACACGTAGGCCCTGCATATACAGGGCTGACAAAACTGGTTTTAGTTTTCACCAGAACAGGGTCTTCAGGAATGGACTGATAGCGATTGTTGAATCTTTCTTCTATATTGTAAACCTTATCCAAATTGTCAGCTACTTGTTTTGTGGGCACTGCTTTACATTACATCTCATAACCTCTTTAATCTGGACTCAGATTCACAGAGAGACCTGCAGCTTTCAGTATGTAGAAGTGGAGAAAAAATAGTCTATAAGTGAAACATGAAACAGAGAGGCTGCTGGCTGGTGAGTGAAGTCAATCTGCCTGCCCGGCCTCTGTGTTTCAGACTGCCTGTCTTCAGGTACAGCCAGACGAAATGCAGCAGCTTGTGGGCAGATCAATCATGCTGTCAACCCAAACACAGTCGACTGCTTTCCTCCACGGTTGTCGCAGTTTAGATCACAAATGACACCGCTGGGTGAAAGGGCTGCACGTCATTGGTGTTATATTTCATCAGTCAAATATTCAAGCTGCAATAAACGTTCAATCACCAAAATATGTCAGGAGTTTCAGCCCCTTTCAAGTCACAGTTTGTTTACTTGAACTTTGACCTCCTGTCTTCCCTGTCTCGTGCTACCTTGTGATCCCCGTTGTATTCCTAGAAAGCTCCTCTCACAGAAAATAAATGGGATGCTGCAGGCAGGCTACTCTTAAAGGACGGCAGATGAGTCGGACAGACACCCAGTGTGATGGTAAGCTGGTGTCCTCCTGGTTGCTTCCAGGGGTGGAAGTAACAAACTACATTTACTCTCGTTACTGTAACAAAGTATTTTTTTTTGTGTACTTTTTGACAATTTTTTAAATATCTGTAATTTTACTTTTACTTAAAGTGTCCATCTCTAAAATGTTCATTTAAATACATTTGTTAAGTCACTATCTATCGCTGAAGGAGGTAACACAATGTTGACTGAGCCTATGGCCCACTGATGAAAGTATTGTAGTATTTATATATTTTAATTGCAATATTACAAACTGGGTGTCTGTGGCGACATTCCCGGGAAAAAATTGTAGGCATGAAATGAAACTATGCACACAATTCTGAAAACTTGAAGCTGATGTGTCAACAACAAGACTCCATAATACTCAGTGGGGGAAGAAGTACTCTTACTTAAGTAAAAGTAGTAATACCACACTCTGCTAAAAGTAAAAGTTGTGTATTCAAAACTTTACTTAAGTAAAAGTAGTAATACCACAGTGTAGAAATACTCTGCTACAAGTAAACATCAGATATTCAAAACTTTTCTTGAGTAAATATACAAAAGTATTAGCATCAAAATATACTTAAAGTACCAAAAGTAAAAGTACTCATTATGCAGAATGAGTCATTTCAGAATAATATGTATTATATTATTGTATCATAATGATCGATAGATAGATAGATAGATAGATAGATAGATAGATAGATAGATAGATAGATAGATAGATAGATAGATAGATAGATGTACTTTATTGATCCCAAATTGGGAAATTCTTGTGTTACAGCAGCAACGTTATCCAGACACAGGAACAGTAAATATACAATAAATATACATATGAACACTAGAGGTTATATCTATAGTATACACAATATAAAATATAAATATACCATACTACTACAACTAGCTTAGAAAATATAAAATAGTGTGAGAGAATAGAAGTGAAGAAAGGAGATAAATCAGCTGCAGGTGTGTCTGCGACCGCAGGAGGGCAGCAGAGCGCGAGAGAGGAGACGCTCTGCACACCGGAAATGATGACGTCACAAATGTTTGAGACGTTCACGGACCGAGTTTGGCTCGGGTTAGCCGGGGTTAACCGGGGTTAGCAGCTAGCAGTTCTAGCAACACAGTCTAATTAAGAATCACATAGGGCGTGTGGTTATAATTAGCATTATTGTACCTCGGCATAGTCAAACAAAAATGTTGCGAGAGAGTTAATTAATGGCAGATTTAATGAACCAACAGGTGAGGACGCTGAGAGACACGCGCGTGGTGTTTGTAACGAGCTTGTGGAGGACTTCAGACAGGTGAGCAAAGAGACGAAACTCTGGTGTGTTTTTTGACAAGAGCCGCTGCTGCCATTCTGGATTGAAAACGCTTATTATATTCATAATATTTAAATTTTTCAACACAGGTTATTTTGATATAATATGGTAATAGAATGGAGATAATTGTGTTTTACTTTTGTAAGGCACTTTATAGGCGGATGTTTTACTGCTAGTCGCTTTCAGTCCAAAATAGCGGATTCTTATCTGTGCTACTGGGTTCTGATGTTGCATGAAACTAACAATTTTTCACTTCATATATACACGTTCTTTTCTCCACATGAGAACGTCAACTACAACGTCGTTGCCTAGCAACGTAGTTACGTGTGCGCGCTTCACAGTCTCTCTTATGTGGAGTTTATATTGTTGACATCACAGATATAAGACAGTTTTATATATATTGTTTACATGCCCACCTTGTCTGCTGGTGATGATTTATTCTACTGTTGATTCTAAAAGCAGTTTTATTTATTGTTGATCATTCTTTTTTAATCTGGTTGATTCCTGTGAGGCTTATAGCTACTGAGGAAGGCTGTTAATATTCATATAATTGATAATCAGTTGTATGCACAGACTGCAGAGTTCCTGTCTGTTGGTTTGGACAGAAGTGTTGCTGCTGAAGTTATATTTAAGCTAACATTTAATGCATGTCTGTTTTGTAGCCTAAAGATGTTTATTTATTTAATTTATCAGTAGTATCATATATCACCCCTCTCTTTTTTTTTAATGTAATGCAGTATGTTTATTCAGATGGAGTACATTTTGACTGACCTATTTTTTTTTTACTTTTACTTAAGTACTTTTTTTTTTACACAAGTAGCCTACTTTTACTTGAATAAAATGTATTTAAAGTAACAGTACTTTTTACTTGAGTAGAATATTCTAGTACTCTTTCCACCTCTGTTTGCTTCTCCATCTTTGTGTGGCGTTGAGGTCCATTAAGACTAACAACCTGCTCTACTGAGCGTGCTATATTGAATGCGAGCATGCATAGAGGCTTAACCATTGACTATACAGTCTATGGGCTTAACCAGTGTTGCTTTGCTTGCCTTAACTTCACTGTTTACTCTTAATGTTATGAACAGATTTAAATTGTGTGTTGCCATCATTTTACAGGCAGACAGTCCTCACAAAGTCAATGTTTGAGACTAATAACTATATGAAGACATTTAGTTTTACTTCTTCAAGTGTGATTATTAGTTGAATCTTGTCTAGATTATAGACAATTACTGGACTAAAACATGTAGTCTGAGCTTTTGATGGAACATAGTGATAGTAGTGAATATTTAGTCCCTTTCTGGTGTCAGACCCTCGGTGGAAACAGAGTTGTTAGAGCTGATGTGTCTGGTCCAACGGTCGCCATCATAAAATACAACAGAGCTTTGTTTGTTCAGCAGAACCAGCAGATCCTCTGTGTACCACTCAGCTCACAAATATGTTAGTTTTTGTGTCAAATTGTAACTTAAAGCATGAGAATGAAGATAGGACATTCAATGACATCATACAAACAACACATTGCCTATTAACAGAGTAGTTTTGCATTGTGTTGGATCAGACTATGTGAGCACGAGACACTAAGTATTGTTTTTTTTAGGGTGCAATTATATATTCTCTAATAAGTTGTGTTTGTAGCTTCCATTCTCAAAGGGAGGCGTGCTCTGCTGCACTTTTTTTCTTTCTTAAGATATGTCCTCTTACATTGCTAATAGAAAGAAAAGCGGTAGAATCATGTTTTGAGCGGAGTATCGTTATGTCCAGCCAGATTCTACTGTAACATGGTCGACCATTCAGACCTACATCACCCAGATCTTATACTCAGTCGCAGCACCTCCACCAGCAGTTACTGTATGTTATAGCCCATGTTTGCACAAATACTGCAGTGAAGAAGAAGAGTTTGTTCTCTGAGTTCAAAGCTTTTTTCTGATGCTCTCAATGAGTCCTAACACCATCTGTAGTGTGTGTATGTGTTTGTGTATGCAGTGTGTTACAGTCTTTGATGTGTACAGTATAGGTCTGTGCATGTCTCCCTCCTTCTCTATGTTCCTCCGTCTCTCTTTCTCCACTGACATCTGGACGAGTGAGAAACAGCTGTGTCTGCTGCAGCCCCCTTGGGATTTATAGCCTATCTACACACACACACACACACACACACACACACACACACATACAAATACTTCCTCACGTAACCCCTCATCCGTTATCTTTCCACAACATCCCACCTCACGCTAACTCGTCCTCCACCTCTCTCAACCTGCTTAAAGGAGAGAGATTTGAAGTTGCCTCTGCATGTATCTTAACATGGTGTGTGTGTGTGTGTGTAGTGATGTAGATGTGTGTTTGTGTGTGTGTGTGTGAGCAGGTCCACGTTTATGTATCTGTGCATCATGTATGTAATTGCATTGTTTACAGGTACATATGTGCAAGCACATGTGGGGCTGTCGCTATAACCGCGATATTGCAATACCGTCAGATGATGTCAGAAGCGTGACGAGATGCTGAGTGTCTATTCTGTGCCGAGTGCTGCACGTTCAACACAGTCTCACGGCAGTTTGTGAAATAGTCACGATATTGAATCTGTTTGATTCGTGTGCATAGACAAGAATTTCCCTTTTTTTTCATGACGCTTAGCACGAGTTTCAACAACACGTGACGCACGTGTCAATTTCCGCTCCAGTCTTTTCAAAATAAAACTACTTAGTTAGGTTTAGGAATAGATCGACTTGGTAAGGCTTAGGCAACAAATCTACTTAGTAAGGTTTAGGAAAAGATCACGGTGTTAGTGTAAGTTAAGTGAAGTTACATGGCAAATAAATCAACTTTGACTTCTGGTGTTCAACTTTGGTTAATCGCTGCGCTCGTCACTTTCACTTTTTACCCAGCCGTCCAATCACAATGAGGGAGGGGCGAGAAAAATACCAGAAAGACCAACCGTCACATCCTATCTGTAGCTACAAGTGCTGAACAAAAACAACTATAGAGGAGAAATTAATGCACATAGACCGGTTGGTCAGTTCTCTCTCTCTACATGCTTCAGCCTTCCCTTAATCCAGAGCAACTTCTCTACGTTGTGCCGACATTTTTACTTCTGCAGATATTCCGTATCATAGCAACCAGACGCAACCAAAATGCCTCAGCTGACAAATACGCTGCACCTCGTTGCCCTTCTGTGTTCTATTTAATTAGTTTTAAAAAAGCAACAATAATAATAATCTAACAATAAAGCTTATTTATACAGCACTAAAATCAGGATAAATTAAGTAATTTACCAAAAAAATTAAAAGACAATACTGTTGCATAGGTTGAGCCAATCATTATCACCGCAGGGGAAATTCCTTCACCGTGACAGCCCTAAGCACATGCATGTTGACATTTTATAGTTTCATGTGTGTTTAGTGCTCGTGCACTCCCATGGCCAACATTCCTCAGCCTCTGATCTTCCACTCTTCTCCTACTTTCATCCCTCCCCTTCTCTCCTCCTCCTCCTCCTCCTCCTCTTCCTCCTCCTCTCGTCCTCCTCAGGGCAGCCATTCATAATCAAGATCATTCTGGAAGAAAAGAGGTCTGTCGGGGGAAAAAAAACACTCTATTCTTTCATCTTTTGCCCTTTTCTCCTTCTGCTATTTGGATAAAAATGTGCTGCAGAAAGATTTATGGGATGAAACTGGCTCGATGACGAGATTGATTCAGTGTGATAGTGACAGTGTGTGTACACTGAGATATCCAGTCGCTGGAAAATGAAAATGAGAAAAAAATTGATAGGATGCCATCACAGAAAAATGCAGATCTCGATGCAGTTTTCGGCAAAGTTGGCGTGTTTAACGGTTCTGCAGTAACACCTTAAAATAAATTGATTATTTTTTAAATGCATCTTTGCAGTTACAGTATGCACGAGTAAGTGACCGGTTTATATCTTGTATCTAGTATGTTGCGCCTCCTTTGGCCTTAAGCAGCATGAAGATGCAAAAAGAATGCACTGCTGCAAATTGGACTTCTGCACAGTGTTGCTGTAAACCCTTCCCATCTCATCCCATCGATGCTCAATGGGGCTGAGATCCTGGCGCAGTAAAAATCACTGAAATAAAAGCTATAAAACGGCAGTAAAATGCTGTGATGTTTCTGGATCCATGTAGAGACTAAACATCCCTGGACTTGCTGACTGTCTTATCAAGTCAAGTCACGTTTATATTTTATTCATATGGCCTAAAATCTGAACTGATCTTACTATTATTATAACCCAGAAAAATGATGAATCACCCCACGACTAACAACTATTTGCACAAACATATTCAAAAGCCCAAGATGTTTGGTGGTAGCTGCTAGGCCTGTAGAACAGCCATTATCTATCTGCAGTGTCTCAAAGGTCACATGTTTTGCCTGTTTCAATCTGTAACTGAACACTAACTGATGCTACTGACGCTGGTCGGCCTGATTTATATCACAGACACCACGCTAATGTAACATATAACTTGCTGGAATGCACATGTTGTGTGAAGGTAGGGTTTTACCTGACAGATTGCATGTGCTTATGTGTATCAGTTTTGATAATAGACTTTTTATTTTATGATTTCCGTGAACACAGAGGGAGAGAAACAGAGTGTGTGTGTGTGAGTGTGTGTGTGTGTGTGGTTAGTCCTGATGGACTGCAGCTCCCGTTATAGCCCCAGAGCAGTGATTAGACCTGTCTGTGAGCTGATTAATATTCTCCAGAGACGCCGGGCGAGGTGAGGGAAACGATTATGGGATGGACAGATAATGGAAAGATAATGCCCCCATGGATCACACTGTCAGTGCAGGGAGGAGAGGGAGGGAGGAGAGGGAGGAAGACGGGGGAGAGAGGGATGCAGGTTGAGCAAGACAAGTAGCAAAACTTTTCTCAAAGAGTTTTAAAGTGCGTGGTGCAGGGATAAAGGAAGAGGAGGTATACAGAGAGCGACTAAAAGGGAGGATGGTGAAAGAGAGAGATTAAAGGTAAACACACACACACTGTGGCCAAAAGTATGTGGACACCAGTGTCCATTTTCATGTACTTTTAGTCTGGTTTGGTGTTGAGGAACATGACTGGCCTGCACATTAGGGCTGAGACAATATCTCACGATTCGATACTATCACGATACTTTGGAGCCGATTCAATAACTATTGTGATTTTAAGTATCGTGATTCGATATTACGATTTATTATGATTTTTGTTAACTATTTTAACACTAGATTATGGGAAGAAGTTGAATCATGAGGCACTTCTAGGGACTTTTACTGTGGAAAATATCTAAATTAATTCGGCAAAAATGTTTGATTTTCAGCAGGTATGTAGTCAGAGATGTCCTGAAGTCAAATTTGTCAGTCCTTGTCAGGAATTATTTATTAAAAAAAATCCAGAATCCCAAAAATCAAAGAATAAAGACATTTCCTTCACAATTCTTTTTCATTTTTTTTTTATATTTTTAATTTATAAGAGATATCTAATGTTTTATACTTCTGGTGAATATAATCTAATCAATCTTATTTCTTGAATTGTCCAGCAACACCTGATGCACGTGTCAATTTGCGCTCCAGTCTTTTCAAAATAATACTACTTTGTTAGGTTTAGTAAAAGATCAGCGCGATCGGAAGTGCCGTAACTGAAGTAAGGAAGTTACGTGACAAATAAATCAACAATGAATTCTGGTTTCACATGGGACACGAACAGCGGTCTCCTGGGCGAAAGTCCGTGTTTTTTGATCCACCCATCCACGCGCACCTCCTGTCATGGTTTGGAAACTTATCTTTCTTTCGTGAAATGGTCACCATGTACACCAGACAGTTACAGCGGATAACCGACTCCGTTTTAAATGATGACTCCCACCCTTTGCACAGTGAATTTCAGCTTATTCCTTCTGGACGGAGGTTTACTTTGAGCTTTGAGCTTTGTTCCAGCAGCCTTCACTCAGATGAACAAGTTGTAGCAACACTGTACAGATGCTATAGAAGCAACGCTTTCTTATTTATTAATTTATTCATATTTTTTCATTGTATATTAATTTTTTTAGCAATCACTGGAGCCTTGAGCATTTTCTTTATCATGTTTGTCTATTGTCTGTGTCTGTAAAATGTGTGTCACGATGGATACCTTGTCTTTTTACTGCAAACCAAATTTACCTATGGGTACAAGTAAAGTAACCTGAACCTAACAATCACATAATGTTCGGGTGTCCACATACTTTTAGTCATGTTGTGCAGAAAGGGATGCAGATAGAAGGAGAGAGGACAAATGGAGAGAGAGAGAGATGGGGAGTCAGGAGAGGTGAAAGGTGTTATGAGCAGTCAAGGGAGAGGAGGACAGGAAGGGAGTCAGGAGAGAGGGAGGAAAGAATAAAAATCAGGTAGAGAGGAGGTCAAGAGGGGACAAGAGGGGAGTAGGATAATGAAGGAGTGCTGAAGAGACAGGGAAGTGAAAGTGAGGGAGGTAGGTAGGTAAAGTGGGATGCAGAGGAAGGAAGGGAGGCAGCTCAGAAAGAGGAGAAGGATAATAATGGAGAGAGGGAGGGGATCAGCAGCAGCAGCAGAGGAGTAAATCCAGCCAGAGTTTGGACCGACATAATCTATGCCAACATAATAACGTCACCCACAAGCTCTGCTGACAAACAGCGAGGCTGAGAGAGCACAGAGAGAGGAGGGGAGGAAGAGCGATGGAGTGAGAGACAGAAGACGGGTGAGAGAGGTGATACAAGGCCACAAGGAGGAGGAGGAGGAGGAGGAGGAGGAGGAGGAGGAGGAGGAGGAGGAGGAGGAGGAGGAGGAGGAGGAGGAGGAGGAGGAGGAGGAGGAGGAGGAGGAATTCAAACAGACCTAAACCAAACTCCCGTTCTCCCGTTACTTCAAAATTTAAACTTCAAAAATAAATGGACCTATTTTTTCCCAACACAGAATGCTATTTCTGAACTAATGTCTGCAGATAATAGACCAGGGACACATGGAGGACTTTAACTTAAGTACTCTCATCACTCATGTTGACCGTCTGGGCAAAGTTCCTAAAAATGTACCGAGTTCCTTTAAAGGATGTAGAAGCAGAGGAGGGATATCCGGCACAAATTCACCTACTTCCAAGGTGCATGGAGAGGAGGAAAAACCACAGCAACACACTGTAGTATTCAGAACAACTGTATTCTTCTGCATACTGCAGGTGAAGCAGGAGTTTCACCTCTTCTTTCTCCAAAGGATGAAAAGTGACCTCTATTACAGTACAAGGACAAAGTAAAGTCATTACTTTTCTTTATGTAACAATGGTTAGTCTAATCCATCAGTATAACAAACCTCCTTAATTTATAGAAGTAGATAGTTTGAAGATTTCAGTCTGAATTTTACACATGCATGTATTTGTGCATTGTTTTTATTATTGCTGTGAGAGAGGAAAGACATTCCTGCTGCGGCTGTTTCTGCAGATATGTGCGTATTCGCCCATATCCGTCATAATTGTCTTTTCTTTCCACGGCCTCATAATTGACCTTTTGTGCGTGTCTAGCCATCTGTGTGACTCCAGTTTGAACATTTGTGTCTTTTTGGTGAAACTGTGTGCTGCTCATTGTTCTCTCTCTCTCTCTCGCTCCATCACGGCTGTAAGAATTTGCTGGAATTTGAAGCACGCAGTTTGTACTTCCTGTGTTTTCCTCATGTCGCTAAGGTAGCACTTCCTGTCTCAGGAGCTGGAAAACACTGCTGCGATGCAAAACACACGTGTGTGTGTGTGCGCCCAAACTCACATTCACACATGCCCACTCTGTACAAACACACTGCAGCTATGCAGGTATTAATGTTTTCTGGCAGTAAATTGAACTAGCATGCACATGATAAAACATATTTCTTTCTGTCCTTGTAAAGCATCTGTAGAAAATCATCCCCTTCAACAAACAAGCAAGATATTGTGTAACCTATAGAGAGATTTACTTATATAACTGTATGTATATGTATCTCTCTGCCAATGTGGTAACCACAAATGACTTAATTTCTACCACAAAAATGTGACCTTAAAACTAGTTAAAGAGACTTGATAATAGCAAAGAAACGTAATTAAAAATGTTCTTTTAAACATCTGTAGATTATTTGTCTTTTAGACAAATGTCTCTCTCACCCTGTCTGCCACTTACACGTCCAAAAAAGGTAAAAATGCCACAAAAATAATTAAAAAAAAATCTAAATAGTAATAAAATACTGTATTACTACAACAACAAGAACGATAAAAAATGTAAAGTGGTCGCGCATGCATGCCGGACCAATAGAAGACAGCAATGAAAATACAAATAAAGGCCTGCACACGAGCATCTGCTTAAAACGTCACTTGAGGATGTGCTGATAAATTGCACTCAAGGGAGCTACAGTGTGCAGACCTTCATTTATATTTCCAACAAAAAGAACGAAAATGTTCCTTTAAAAAACTATATTGAGTCAAATCGTCAACAAACCCAATGTGTACACTACCTTCCTAGCACTTTTACAGGAGACTAAAACAGAGCTAAAAAGAGAGTTCATATTGGACTTACATTCATCAAGAGACAGAAACACAACTCCACAGTAATGCTGACATTGTTCTGTGTCTGTTGGACTGTTTATAAGGTGATACAATGTATGATTAATTACACATTTTATCTGTTCAAAATGTACCTTAAAAGGAATATGTCAAGTATTTAATACTCTTATCAACATGGGAGTGGGAGAAAAAATGCTGCTTTATGCAAATTTACTGTATATATTTATTATTGGAAAATTAATTAATGAATAAATAAATAAATAAATAAATGCATTTAAAAATAAATAAATAAATAAATAAATATATATATATATATATATATTTATTTATTTATTTTTATGGCTGAAAAATAAAAATAAAAACTAAACATAATCAGCGCTAAAATAAGATATTGTGACTTTCTTGAATCACTCTTTTTGAAACATCCAGAGTAGCCTCTCTTTGTTTTCTCCTCCTCAGCAGTCACAGCAGGTCCGTGACCTCGGCCCGGTCCCGATGGCAGACTGAACTACAGTCCTGCTGTCATTTTGTCAGACTCATCTCTCTGTCTGTGGCTCTGACAGCCGGTGACAGTACGGAGGGACACACACAGACTCACATTCTTTGAGTCTTAGTCACTTGCTCACAGAAAATGCCATTGTCAACATCCAGAGAAACAGACAGAGGAGGGGGGGGGGGGGGGGGGGGTGGTGGTACTGCTGCAGGGGGGAAAGAAAGGGAGGATGTTGAGTGTTGACTTGTGACTTTTTGAAAAGCCTGTCGTGGTATTTTTTCAGCTGTCATCGTGGGAGAGAGACAGAGAGATAAGAAGTGAAAAGGAGAAGGACTGATAAGTGTAGTGGTGAAGTGTTAAATGGCTGATGATCTGTTTGAAGTGAGGCGTTTGTTAGTATAAGACATTT